>JASGLE010000049.1:0-1200000 GCA_030179965.1 Cyperus esculentus | reverse complement strand
GAGGCTATACAAAGAGATGTCGTCTTCATATCCTCTACTGTGCAGTTACTGCACAGTGATTCAACTGTTGGATCTGCTTTGAGATTCGTGTAACTCAATCTCAAAAAAGCCCCTCTATGTTAATGTGCGCCTCTTCAATCCAATTAATGTCCCAATTAAGTCCAGTCTAGGAAGTGAATCGGCGCCTTAAATTTCCAGTGGCGCGTTTCTCTATTTGACTGGCACGGATCTTGAAGAAATCTAAAGGACCAGATATATAGATTCATGCAAGAAACTTTCCTACCTGGGAGACGAGGCGATTTCTTTCCAAGACAGTAGCAACACTGCTTAATAATAATAATAAATTAATAATATAAACCCTCCCAAATCAGAAGTCAGAACATGGTTGCAGTCTCCTCTACTCCTTTCACTGTTTGGTAGGGCGTGAAATTTGGCTCAGATAATATTGTAGGTATTTTTTTTTTCTTTTTTTTTAAGTGATCTTTTGTTATAACTATGGCTTAGGGTTGAGTGATTGATTTGAAGTTTTGAACTGTGTTAGGGGCTTGATTTTGGGTTGGAATATCAATAGCAAGGGTTTATCTGTAAATAATCAAAATATAGATGATATAGTACTGGTGGTACAAATGCAATAAGAAGGGTGCTTGATAATTTTTCTTTCACTTTAGTTGTTATTCCGCCTTTTTTTTTTATTTTCCACTGAAAATCTTGCAAAAACAAGTTCCTCCAAATTTTGTCTGAAATCTCCAAGCACAGACAGAAGGTTCCAATTTCGACCAGTCTTGTTTTCATATCTTGTAATCTGTCCTGAAAAAATGACCTCTCTTTGATGGTTGATTATGAATTGGGGGATATATATCACTTGCAATTATATTTTCATAATTCATATTATGCGTGAAAGCCTGATAATTGGCTTTTTGCTGAGTTCTGTCTGTCTCAATCCTCCCTTAACATGGAATTTGTATAATTGGATTGACCGAGTTTATAGTTCTCTTTTTGTCCCAAGCAGCGCATGTATGCTATGTACAGTGTATAAAGTGTCACTAAGAACTTTACTGACAAATAACAGCAGACTAGCAGTACAAAGGCTAATGTGGTTGGATTTCTTATCTCCTGCTGTACTGCATTTTGCAGTTCATGACGTGAGCTGTTAGATTGTCTTGAGATTCGTGCCAGCTTGGATCTCCACGAATCTCGAGACGATCCAATGGTTCACATCATGAACTGCAAAATGCAGTAAGTTAGGGGATGAGCACTCAATGTGGTTGGTAGAAACATGCTGTTTTTGAATTTATACCTTTGTTATTTTTTTGTCTACAACACATACACATTTTAATAATTCTGTATGATTTATTAAGCAGCATCTGTTTGTTCGTAGGATTAGTGCATCTCAGGTGTTTAATGAACTACTTCTGTGATACTTGAAAGATGAATACATCCACTGACAGGATTAGTAGCTTGCCTGATGAAGTTCTAACGCATATCCTTTCTTTTATGAGTACAAAAAAGGCTGTGCAGATGTGCATTTTGGCGAAAAGATGGAGAAATATATGGAAGTCTGTGCCGGTTCTCTATTTTTATTTAAATGAATTCTGGGAGAAGAAACAAAAATGGGATGATGATTATGATTATGATGGTTATGGTTCTGGTGACGGTGACGGTGACGGTTCTGGTGACGGTGATGAAGATGACGAAGAATGGGTAATATCCGAGGATCAGTTTATCCGTTTTGTGAATGGTGTGTTGAAAAACAAAGGGCCGTCAAATGTGAACAAGGTGATATACAATTGGACCTATGAAACGCACGAAGCCGTACTATCTCCTTACGATTGCGACCCTCCTCTAGGTTGGCTCCACCGTGTAGCGCTCCTAATGCCTAGGGAGATAATGGTCCACATCGACCGAGCTTTTTCTTTGCGCATACCCCATTCAGTATTCTCTTCTGCATCCCTTGAAAAACTCGTGCTGTCTATTTACAGCGACGGTAGTTTAATTGCGCCAAAGTGTATAAACCTTCCTTCACTCAGATACCTGGTGCTGGACCGTCTACAGATTGAAGATAATTTTGTGCAGATTTTATTACCGGGTTGCCCTGTCCTTGAAAGCGTGAAATTGAGCTTTTGTATATTGGACATATCTGTCATTTCCTCCGACGTTCTGAGAAAGTTGGTCTTTAAAGAATGCAGGCAGTATCAACCGTTGCGTATTTGTTGCCCCGCTCTTGTTTCTTTGTCCATTGCTAATTTTTCTCAAGACGAAGACATTTCGTTGCAGAACTTGGTATCTCTAGTAAATGCGTACATCAGCCTTTTAGAAATGGGCGGGAATGAATACTTACCTCCCCCGACTCTGAACCTGCTTGGTGGCCTCTCCAATGTTACATGTTTAAAGCTCTATATTCCTTGTCCTGAGCTGAAGGTATGCTGCTTTCTCAGTTCAAAAGCAATTCCCTTTATATATTTTTTTTTGTACTAGTTGAGGATTCAGCAACATTGCATGACATGAACACACTCCGTGTTATCGACAACATATGTTTCACATATTTCACTGAACACATTATCTTTTACCAAGGTTTATTAGCATGTAATGCATGTACTTGGTTCTTTGTGTTTGTGTGATGGAAGATAAACCTCTTGTTTCTTATATAGCTTGAAATCCTAATAATTGATGCAAGCCAGATTGATTGCCTTTTGGCAATTTAATTAATTAGGATTGTATTTACATTAAAATATGAATACTTCACTTTTGAATTTATTATTTTTTTCTTATTCCTTTTTCTATTATTATTAGAAACAATTGGAGATGGATGTTCCCAACTGTAGAATCTTCAACAATTTGAAGAGCTTGGAAATTGGAGGGTGGGACATGATTACTAGCATTGATTTGGTAGTTTGTTTCCTCAAGAATTCTCCTAATCTCCAAGAGCTCAATTTGCAGCTTAAAAATGTACTCTCTCTCTCTCTCTCTCTGCTACTTATAATCTGAAGAAAATAATATAAAAAAATGGTATAGCTCCACTTGAATTGGCCTTCATTATCTCTGAAAGAGGAGGGATTCATTGACATTTGTTATTTTGCCAATCTTGACAATTGAAATTCAAATGAATAAAAAATCTTGAAAATAGGAAAAAGTGTATGGAACTATAGATGTATTCTTGATCTTATAGATTGAGTGTGTTTTAAATTGAAGCAATTTGAATATCATTTGATAGTTTGTCCAAAATTTGTGCAATTTATAAAGGTTTAAATTTTATTGTACTTCGATTGACTATCAAATGTACTTAAATTCCTTCATATTTGAACACACAATCAATTCATAAGGTCTACAGCATTTTTATATAAAAGTTTTTCAATTTTAACCATTTTAATTTTTTTATAAAAAAAAATCCATTGTCAAGATAAGGATTGTCATGGGATCCCTCTTAAATATTTGTTTTTGCCATATTGTTGAAAAAATTATGTCTAATGAGAAACAATGTTAAAGCTGTACCATATCAAGATAAATAAGGTTATAGTTTGAGAGAACTAGTACAGTTTAGACCAAGCTACGTACATCTGAATATAACTCATCTAAATATGGTTGCCGGTTAATTTGTTATTACTCAAAACAGGGCCGAGGTGATGCTCATGAAGTGCCGAGAGAAGATGTAGTTGGAGATGATCTCTTCCAGCTGGAGTACCTTGCGACTTTGAAAATTATAAGTGCAAGGAAGGAACGGGCTGATAATCTGGTGAACTTACTGGGTCAATACCTGAAGGCCATTGGTAACATTATAGTCGACACAAATCAGTTTGTTGGTTTCAACTTTAGCATGTGGGACTTTTAGCTTTGTTTGGTGTGAAATTTGATCAAGTACTCTTTGAATTTTAGTTTATTTGGGTTTTGCTGTGTTAAATCTAGAGAACCGAGAGTATTGAATTGGGGACCTTGCAGCTGTGTCTAACTGTCTGGTGCAATGTAACTCGGTTGTTTCTGCGAGCTTAGCTACTGTAAGATTGTGGTCTCTTTTTAATCAGTACTGTTTCTGTCATAGTCTGCCGTGTTTATTTGTCTAAACTAGTTTAAAAGTGTTATCAAATGCTTGTGCCGGTCGTAAATTTTAGTTGTGCCAATTTTCAATACAGCTGTAAACTACAAAACATTTCTACTGGTATATATAATGCTATTGCATAGTGAATCCTCTAATGGCAGCATTTCTCTGCCTGGCAAAAATATTAAGGCAACAGTTAAGATTAATGCTTTTGAACCAGCAACTTGATTAACATATGATCTGGACATTCTTGAATCTTGATAGAGAAAGTAGCCTTTCTGGCAAAATACCAAGGCAAAAATTGAAATTTATGTTTATCAACCAACAACTTGATACACTTAATTGGAAATTCTCTATCTGGTAAACAAGCACAACAAAGGGGTTTAATTTCTTCTGTAATTTGGTTGATCCATAATTTGGTTGCTAACCAGTTGAGTGTGTGTTTTGAGATTGTTTTAAATGGTGATTTGCAAAATTTGATTGATGATAACCCTCCACCTCCACCCACCATGTCCAAATAAGAGAAATGCGAAATGCTCTTATATAATGTCAGAAGTATGAAGAGAGCAACCTAAAGGAACATGTTATTAAAGAATACAACCAACAAAATGAAAGAAAAAAACAATGAGGCTTGCAGATAGAGCTCGTGCGGCTTTAATCAGCGAGAAAAGTGAACTACTTTTCGCTGATGCGGCTTCACAAAAACTCACAAATACCTCTTATGTAGTGTGAGAAATGAACTTTCCCTGATCCTCATATTTTCTAAAGATGAACATACCTTTACAAATTTACAGCTGCTTATACAAAACGTCACTTCCATCGGCATACATCTATTACAAAATTATACAAAAGACATAAAAAGAAAGAATGTCATGCTATGCCCATCCTTGTATAGGCCACCTCTTGCCCTTGGCATCAGGCAGCCATGAAAAAGACCTTTTCATAATTTTCTCTCCCCCTTCTTCTCTTTCTGCACCCGTGTCGGAACTAGAATCGGTACCCTGATCATCCTGAGGCATTCTGTGCGGCATGTTTTCACGGGGTTCAGTGAGGACGGGAGATGGGTCTTTCGACAACTTCTCGTAAGAAGGCAGCAGCTCGATCTTCGATGAGGCTGACTTCAGTAACAGGCGATTCGGTTGTTGTGTCTTCGACCTGCTGGTACCAGTGAAGCAGACCAGGCATCCTATTACCGTTGCTTTTTCCATTCGGAATTTGGCGACTTTATTCTCCTGCTTCTTCCTTGATTTTCTTCTCTTATTATGATTTTATAGCTGGATGGTTTGTTCTGAGACGTGCAATCCATCATCCTTTAGATACTGACATATATACTCTCTTAAACCATAAGAAATTAGTAAAGTCAAACATATAGTTTGTTAAGAAGGGGTATATAATTGGAGGCTTTAATTTGTTGGGGTTAGAAAATTGGACACTTTCAGCAGAGGCTGCTTATTGATTTTAGTGTTTGAAATATGAATTGGTCAAATTTTTAATCAGCCATTGATTTGTCAAAATTTATATGTAGAATAAAACTGTCACTTTTTTATTGTTATTTATCTTGAAAGGGAATGAACTGTCTGTCACTTTTTAAATTGTCAATCTAAATGTAAGCTGTCACTTTATCTATTATAATTTCTAAGGTTCATATTAATATTTTCTTGTACGAGGCATCTCTAGAATAAATTTGCAAGCTGCTCTTTATCGTTTGACCTGGTTCGCAGTTTGTTCTGGCCGTGGCCGCTAGTCAATAAATTTGCAAGCTGCCAGAATGAACTGTGGCCGTGGGGTTTTTTTTATTAATAAAAAAATAAAAAATCAAAATTACAAATCTAAAAACCTTTTTTTAAAAATTGCAAAAATAAAAAAACCGCACTCTCAGAACGCGGCCTAGTTTAAAACTAAGCCACACTTTCAGAGTGCGGCTTAGTCTCTGTATTCTGCTGCAGATTTATGAAGACATTTGAAGGGGCAAACGTTTGTTGTTTTTTATAAATGACCTACCGTTTTAAAGGTCTTGAAGTCTACTTTCCAATGGTTCAACTTCCAAGGCGTTTGGAGTTATCACCAGAGAGTTATTACAGTTTTAGTGGAGAGGGGTCAGTTTTCTGTATTCTCTCTTTAATTACGAATTTCTAGAGTTTTCTGTTGGTTGTTTTTTTATAAATGACCTACCGTTTAAAGGTCTTGAAGTCTACTTTCCAATAGTTCAACTTCCAAGGCGTTTGGAGTTCTCACCAGAGAGTTATTGCAGTTTTAGTAGAGAGGGGTCAGTTTTCTATATTCTCTCTTTAATTACGAATTTCTAGAGTTTTCTGTTAGTTGTTTTTTATAAATGACCTACCATTTTAAAGGTCTTGAAGTCTATTTTCCAATGGTTCAACTTCCAAGGCGTTTGGAGTTCTCACCAGAGAGTTATTGCAGTTTTAGTGGAGAGGGGTCAGTTTTCTGTATTATCTCTTTAATTACGAATTTCTAGAGTTTTCTGTTGGTTGTTTTTTTTATAAATGACCTACCGTGTTAATGGTTTTTTTATAAATGACCTTCTATAGACAAATCTTCTTCGGTTGCCTTATTTAGAATTTTCCGGAAGGCTGGTAGAAGCCTTACTGCATCAATGGGTTTGCGCAACTCTGTCTTGTCTCTCACAAGTAAGAATAGCTTTCTCTTGTAACAGTTTCTTGATATCTTCTCTAACACCATTAAGTACAGGAAAAGATGACTCGTAAACCGGTACAAACTGGTAGAAACCTTCTTCTGTTGCCTTTTTTTAGGCTGATTGAACTAAATGAACTAATCTCCTAATTTATCTAATACTAACTACCCTCTGCAAATCTGCAACTGTACAATTCCAAAAATAGGCTGATTGAACCCAATACAGTACACTTCTGCCTTTAAGGCACTAATTACCTCCACACTTTCAGACCTAATTTGAACTAAGACAGAGACTAAAATATTTTTAGATCTCAATTTATACTTCAATTATGAAATTGAACAACGAAAAGTGTAAACAAGATGGCAGTCAGTGTTAAAAGCACAAACAGTCATAGTGAAAGCTAGTTTTGCCACATTCAATGGAGTAAAAAATATATAGGAAGTCAATAACCTTGTTGAAATTGAAGAAAATGTCCAGCTCACATACATTCTTGAAGCATTTATCAAGGGTTTGTACAAAGACTGCAACACACATTCTTTAACAGTTAGCTATGTTAACTTAGATAAAAGATAGAGTGGTGGATAAACAAGACTTTGAGATAAGAGAAGAGAAGGATTAACAAGCTTTCTTTGTATTATAATCTTTTCTGTCTTTCTTACATCTCATAACAACAGGATACATCTCCTTTTATAGACTAAAACAACAAAAAACTTTAGAAATTCGTAATTAAAGAGAGAATACAGAACAGCTCCTGTTTCAACTGACTCCTCTCCACTAAAACTGCAATAACTTTCTGGAGAGAACTCTAAACGCCTTGGAAGTTGAACCATTGGAAAATGGATTTCAAGACCTTTAACACGGTAGGTCATTTATAAAAAACAACCAACAGAAAACTCTAGAAATTCGTAATTAAAGTGAGAATACAGAAAACTGACCCCTCTCCACTAAAACTGCAATAACTCTCTGGTGAGAACTCCAAACACCTTGGAAATTGAACCATTGGAAAGTAGACTTCAAGACCTTTAACATGGTAGGTTATTTATAAAAAACAACCAACAAAAAACTCTAGAAATTCGTAATTAAATAGAGAATACAGAAAACTGACCCCTCTCCACTAAAACTGCAATAACTCTCTGGTGAGAACTCCAAATGCCTTGGAAGTTGAACCATTGGAAAGTAGACTTCAAGACCTTTAAAATGGTAGGTCATTTAAAAAACACAACAAACGTTTGCCCCTTCAAATGTCTTCATAAATCCGCAGCAGAATACAGAGACTAAGCCGCACTCTGAAAGTGCGGTTTAGTTTTAAATTAGGCCGCGTTCTGAGAGTGCGATTTTTTTATTTTTGCAATTTTTAAAAAAAGGTTTCTAGATTTGTAATTTTTATTTTTTATTTTTTTATCTGAGAGTGCGGCCTAGTGTTATACTAGGCCGCGTTCTGAGAGTGCGGTTTTTTTATTTTTGCAATTTTTAAAAAAAGGTTTTTGGATTTGTAATTTTAATTTTTTATTTTTTATTAATAAAAAAACCCGTGGCCGTGGCCGTTGGTCAAGTAGGCATAGTTGTGAGATTTGTTTGCAAACAGACATAATATTAAGATTTGTATTTTTTTTAAGATGAGACAAAAAAAATTCCGTACAATTGGATAAGAGGGGAAGGAGAACAAAGAGAATAAAATGAAGTTAAACCCATGTCAAACTGCTCAGCGGAAGGACTACACACAGCTTGCACAATCTAGTGCCAAGTAGACCCAATAACATTTACTTGCTTTAGTCTTTATTAATTGTTTCTTTTATTGAGTATTGTTTTGCCCCCATAAAATGTCAAAAATTACCTCTATCTTAGTTAGTAGAAAGAGTTGAGTTTGGTATTCCCTATTTCCTTGTTGATTCGACCCTAGCTGCAATTTAAGTCGTACGCTTGCGGTTTGATCGTAGTTCGGTTAGGTAATTTAAAGGTAGTACCACTTTCGTGACAACAAAAAATAAAAACCATTTAATTCGGGTTTCACGAGTTCAACAGGTCTCAATTGAAGATACTTAATGTAGAAAAATGTAAGTGAAACTATAACATAATAACAAAAAGAAAAAGAAAAAGAAAAATACAACAATATAAGTAAAAATAAATTAACTTTCACCTAAAATTTTTTAAACGCAATGAAACATCATTGCATTTCTATAATCGTATTATTTTTTATTGATGTAGCAAGCGAAAAACCTACTATGATTTGCCATTAAATAAAATTGAAAAAAGAGTGATACAGATAGAAAGAAAGAAGAAAGAAAACCCAAATTTGAAATACAAGCATCATCATGATAAACAGATAAATAACACAATAAACCCTACAAAAAAGAAAAAAGAAAACCCAATTCTACTTCACTAGCCCACTGTAGTAATGCGCACCTGACCAGTAGAAGGGGTGGTGGAGGATGATGAGCAAGCCAACAAAAGAGGAGGAAATTGACTATGCCGGAGAGAGAAGTAGCTACAGGGAGAAGACCAGAACAAGTGAACAACTGGTTTCCCTCCTCTTTCTCCTGACAAAGTTATTCCCTTTCGCTTCTTAGGCAAGCATCCATGTATACCATAGCAGGATCAAACTACATACCAGAAACTCAAGTTGCACATGTACTAGTCAAGTATAACAACCCGCACAAAACCTGATTTCTAGCTTCATGTCTTCGAGAGAGGCAAGAGGTGGTCTCATGGTTTTGTAGCTGGTGGCAAAGGCATGTGGTGGCATAACAGAAAGGCTCGGCGCGGTGGTTAGGACAAAATGTTGTTGCTGCAGATCTAGTCTCAAGGGGGAAGTATAATGGCGGAGCGGCAGCTAGAAGGGCGGATGGCCGAGGGCCGAGGGCAAAGAGGGGGCTGCTATGAAAAAGCGGAGGGTGAAGAGGGCAGTTCGAAGAGCGGAGGGCGAAGAGGCAGAAATGGAGTGGCAAAGCACTGGCTAGGGGAGCGGTGTGGTAGCAGTGGAAGAGAGGTACGGAGTGGCAAGACGAAGATACAGTAAACCCTAGACTCGATTGGAACTTTTTGGCTGATGCTTGTATTTCAGAGGAAAGGGGAGAGGGAGATCAGGGGAGGGTCGGAGAGGAGAGGGGGCGGGGGAGGCCGGCGGCGCGACCTCCCTGCCCTAGGGTTTTGTGGTTGTCGCGTTCGCTTTTCCTCTTTTCTGAAAGGGTCATATTATTGTTTTTGTTAAAATAATATATATTATTTTAAAAAGCAACAAGCATCGGGTCGGGTTTTACTTAACATTTTTTATAAAATTCATAACCAAACTGTAATTTGTCGGGTTGCTCAAAATTGAAATTGTATACAACCAATTAAATTTCTAATCTGCATTGGTCAGATTGGTTAGGTTTGCCTAATGCTCTGCTTTAGAGCTGAGAAGAAAAGGAAAAGGTAGGAAGAGGAAAGTGACGCAAAGCGGTCATACTACGGTATTGCCCGTTAAGCTCACGAGTCGGTATAGTAGTAGTAGAGACAAGAAAATAGTCACTAACAGAGAAAGAAAGACAAGATAACACTCAAAAATGTTTCTATTGATCAAATTATAAATTCTGAAATCTTACAAATACAACATTTGACTTCTTATATAGCCTTACAAATAACTAGAACATTCCACTTAGAAAACAACAAATAATAACTTTGTTTGACTAAATAATAACTTTCCTAGAAGACCACAAATATTTATTATAAGGTTCATGCATCTCCTTGTTCATGTATCTTCTCGAAGACCATGCCACTTAATTGTTCTTTGGAAATATCTCATGCCATTATGTGTGAAATTATTGATCAGCTTGGATGTGACGTGACCATCATTTACGTACAAGTGTGAGTTGAACATTTGTCCATGCGCTTTGCGTCAGAAAGGAAGGGAGGAGAAATGGGAGTTTCCCCATTCACCTCCTCTCACATTCTTTTTAACTAACTACTATTTAAACTTAGAAGCAAGATGAAGGGTTCTCTTTCTTCCCATTCCCTCTTTCAGTTTTCATCTGCTTATATCTTTGCTAAATTTTGTGTTGCTTCTATCTACTCCATTCCTCTCTGACTTGCTCTCTCTGTCTCTCAAGAAATACTAGAAATTATTCAAGTCATGCTTTGCCTTTCTTTCGAAAATGATATTGATATATTCTTTTCATCAATAAAAAAGAACGACACTTAAATCTTCAAATTTAGTTACTTGTAATCACTCATCTAGTCACCTTACAACCAAACAAATACAATACCAAATAGCATTTGAGATAGCTAGACTCCTATCTTTTTCTAAAAATAAATAAATAAAATTATCATGTATGTGGTCAAAGTTTACTGATAGTGTAAAATATTGCCAAAAGGAAACAAAAAAGAAAACGAGAAAAGTCTGATTTTTAGTCCCTGAACTGTTACACTTAGTTCAAATTGGTCCCCAAAACTATTGTGTTTGATTCAAGTTGGTTCCTGAACTATTCCATTTGATTCAAATTGGTCCTGGAACTACATGCTTTGGTTCGTAAATACTTCCCACTTCACTTCTATTTATGCTAACAAATATTGTTTAAGAATTAATTTGATATCAATTTGTATAATTGAAAGCACTTATGAGATGCATATGATCCAAAATTCTAAACTTATAAATTTAATGATCAATTTGAATAAAAAATAATTTTAGGACCAATTTGAACTGAAAATAGTCTAGTGACCAACTTGAACCAAATACAATAGTTCAGGGACCAAATCAGACTTTTCTCACAACATCAAAAAAAAAAAAAAAAGGTTGAGTTTGTCACCGTCGGTGGATACAAAACTTAATTAACAGTATTGGAATATAAATAGTGTTAAATGTTGCCAAAAGGCAACAAAAAGAAAAATAGGTTGAGTGTGTCTTTGTGTGGAATGTGATGCCCAAAGTGTCAATGTACGATTTGATACCTAATTGTGTGAGGATTCAGAAGAATATCTGACAAAGATAATATAAAGGGGAGAAATCAATTGACAATTATTATCTTTAAAAAAAAAAGGAAACATGACCGGTTTCAAGTAACGCATAAACTAACTTGGAAGATGCAATGAATATCAGTACAAGTTGTGAGCCTGTGACCAAGTAATGAAATGATAAATTAAATGCCACTATTTATTTACTTCATTTCTCTGTTGATGTTGATGAAGTTTTCTTGCTTCTAACTACCATCCGGAAAGCAAAAATAAAAACCACAATAAAATATGAATCAACAGAAGAACAAATAAAAATGCGGTTAACCATTAGGGTGTGGCAATTAGGAAAATAATAAATAAATGGGGAAAGAATAAATAAATGGGGAAAGAATAAAATTGGAAAAAGAAGGCAGGAGTAGTGGGAAAAGAAAGAGAGAGACTAGGCATCAAAGATTGGGCAGTCGACTAAGCAAAACTGGGGCAATTGTGCCATGTCATGGAATATGCTAGGGGCGGAACTTGAGGCTAGGCATCATATATTTTTTCAAAAAAAAAAAAAAGAAAAAAAGACCGAGCTGATTGTTCGGTACTCTTTCCAGTTTTCTATCATATATAGGTGTATAAAACCATTTAGAGAGACACAAACAGCTAGCCTTTCAAACAAAATCATCACCATTACCAACTCTTATACTGTCTCTGTGCTATCCTATTGTGTTGTAAGACAATGGCAATGATACTTGATGCTTTCACGTCCAAATTCAGCGAACTTCTCATGCAGATGGCGCAGGACGAGGCGGTCATGCTGCTGGGTGTTCCTGGTGAGATTGAGAAGCTCAATGAAACCCTTAATTACGTACGATGTGTTCTTGCTGATGCCGAGAAAAAGAAGAACAATAATAGTGCTACCGAACTCTGGCTCAAGGAGCTCAAAGATGTCATGTATGATGCCGATGATGTGATGGACCTCTGCCAGATCAAGGCCCAGGAGCGTGCCGACTGCTCTGATTCCCCTTCCTCCTCAAAGAAGTGTTGTGGGTTCCTCAATTTGCTCTCTTGTTTTCGTAACCCAGTGTTTGCTCATGAGATCGGTACGAAAATTAAAGAGATCAATTCAAGGCTAGAGGGCATTGCAAAACGAAAGACTAATCTAGGTTTATTAGAATTACCAAATGCTACAGGGCAACCTCTTGTTCCGCGTGTCAACACGTTTATCACCCGTAAGACTGATTCTATTCTTGTTTCGGATGACATTGTGGGAGAAAAGATTGAAGAAGATGCTGGTCTCCTGGTGGGCTGGCTCATACAAGAAGAACATGGTGTGAGGCAAAAAGCAGTATGTGTTGTGGCAATTGTGGGAATGGGTGGCATTGGCAAAACTACCCTGGCCAAAAGGATTTTCAATGATCCCCGAATCGGGGAGGAGTTCAGATTAAAAATTTGGACTTGCGTCTCAAAGGAGGTGAAAGGAGAAGAATTGTTGAGGAGTATTATTGAGCAGGTAGGAGGTAACCATGGTGGCACCCAAGAAAGATCGGTGTTGGTGGATTTGCTTCATAGGCTTATCCAGGGAAAAAGGTTCCTATTGGTTCTCGATGATGTTTAGGAGGAGAGCCTAGGAGTTTGGAGTCAATTGTTACGTGACCCATTGACGATGGCCAGAGAACATGGCAGCCGGCTGCTCGTCACCACTCGAAACGAAAGAGTTGCGCAGGCCATGAGGGCGACAAAATTGCATCGCGTCGAGAAGTTATCCAACGATGATGGCTGGTCGTTATTAATTAAACAGGTACCTTTTGATCTTTTCTATATTTGCTGCATCCTTAGTTATTTGCTGCATCCTTAGCTAGTCTCATTACAATTAAAGAGAGTTTGTACTGGGCAAACGAAAATATCACATTTAATTGATTCTGCATAAGTTCCATTTACCCATAAAATAGAGGGCCAGATGGAACTCGAGCATAATGATTTATATTATTATACATGACAACTATATAAATTTCAAAATTTTCAAATATTTTCAAATTAAGCGGTCCAAAAAAAACATGCAAATTATTTTCTCAAGTATTTGTTAAAATTTCATGTATCTCCACATTAATAAAAAAACTCGAGCTTAAAAATCTATTTGACCTTTATTTTTTGACATAGATATAAGAGTCTAAACTATTATACTTTCTAATGTCTGTAAAAGATTCAATCCGGTTTTCAACTTCTCTACGTTTTAAAATTTAAATTGAAAATTAGAGCAAATTACAAATCAATAGTCCTGACTCGTGACGGCTGAAGTGTTAACTAACCTCCGTGCTGCTAAAATCTACAGTAGTGAGTTGTGATGTACATATAATCTCATTATTATCCCCTTCCTCGATTGGAATAGAGAGATGTACGTCTTCCTCCGTAAAAGAAAGAGAAATTTTCAAAATATATGTATGCAGTGGCGAAGCCAAGGCGGTTTTGGGGGGCCATGGCCTCCTCTTGACCAACAAAAATATGTTGTCCAATGACCAATATATTTTTTAGAGGTGGCAGATTCCTGGGTTGGGTTGACGGCTGCCGGCATTTTTTCGGGTCAAGTCGGGACGGGTTCGGGTCAGTCTCACTTTCCCTGGAACACGGATTGGGTCGGGTTCAGGTCGGGTCGGGTCAGGTCGGGGTCGGGTCGGGTTTCGGGTCAGGCGGGTTTTTCGGGTTGGGTCGGATTTTGCCACCTCTAATATTTTTTGCCCCCCGATATTCAATCCAACTGGCCAATTGGTTTTTTAATACTTCAAAATTGTGAAAAAAAATGTGATAATATAATTTATTTATTAAAAATCTAATTAATTTAACAAAATACATATTTTTATGTTATATAATTGCTAAGAAATTTAAATTATTGACACAATTTCAGTGAATTTTATTGAAATGTTGTACTAATTATCATTTGTAAGACACTACCAAATTTAAATTACAATTAAAACCATGTATCTAATTTTTTTTTAATTTACTTCATAAATAATGGCCTGGATTTTCATAAGTGGAAAATAGGGCAATTTGAGCCGTCCGCTGCGCTTTTCAACGCAAGGCGTCAAAAACAAGTAAGTCAACAATACAAATTTCATGCCTTAAGTTCATAATATATTTTTACAGCATAAAATTTAGATATAACATACAACAATTATAACAAAAGACAACGGAAGTCTTTTTCTTGTAACAATTTAAAAAGAAATTTTTACAACAAAATCTTGAAATGCAACTTCAAAAGTCTTCATTTACGTGGCAATTCAGCGATTTCTTCCTCACCTGCGAAAAAGGGCACAAAGGTGCGCATGAGAAACCGAGTGTTTCCCAGTGCAAAAGTATTCCAAAGGACAGATATTTAACAATCAAGATCAATTATCAAAGTGTACTCATCGTTCAATTAAAAGCCAATTTAGTTCAATTAGTTATCAAATTAAAGTCTTGTTATTTGGTCATCCCATATTCCTAATCCCGGTTCTTGGTTACCGTTCCAATTCGAATATAACATAAGTCAAAGACTGGTAACGAAACACACAAACTGATCAAAGATCAATCAAAAACTAACGTTGCCGGACGAATTCCTCATCTAGCATCCCAGATAGATCAAAAGAGGGAGGGAAAGACGGGTACCATAAATTTCTCAGTAAGGTGGGCATAGCCCGGACTGAAGTGACGAACGAAGCGAATCAAATCCATTGTCTTGTATCAAACAAACGAATACCATTCTTACAAATCTTAAAGGGCCAATTATTCTATCATTTTTCGTTATTCACATCAGACTGCAATTATTTTTCAATTAACTATAACACAAATATCTTAGAGTAATTCTCTTAATCATATACTTACAAAATATGCTCAACTTGATGATGCTATATTCGGGTTAAATTTGCGAAGTAAAAGTTTTCATATACTTACAGAGTACTAATTCGTATTATGACAAAGTCAGGGAAAATTTGGATTATGTATAACAATTAGTTAGATATATCAATTAATACAAACATTATTTTTAATCAAATCGCATAAAGATATAAACTATAAATTATAGCACAGCAACTTTTTTTTATCATGCATCATTTTTTTTTTTTTTAAATCTTTTCAAATTGATTATAACTATTTCTGTTTTCATAGTAACTTTCAAATTCCCTTGCAATTAACTAAAATCATATCCTCAAAATAAATGATCAACATCTTTATGCTGTTTATACATATGCATACAAAATATATAAAATCTACTACCTCTCTTTCTTATAATCGTTAAATTAAATACAGAAGTCAATATAGAACTTGCTTTAATTACTCAAATACCCAAATTACAATTGTATTATCAGATTTATGCATAATATTTACTCAAACATAATCCAGTAAAAAAAAACTAATTAGTTTCGGTCCCAATTAGAATAATTGATTATTTCCATATAATAGATAATCTTGTAACTCAAATAACAAGGTCGTAATCAAGAATCAAATTTGTTCTGAACTTAATTTTTCATGTTGAAATTCCATACTTGATAATTAATAGGATTCCTAACCAGATAACAAGTGCTTATATCCAATTCGTATCCAAATAATTTATTTAACGTTATGGTTCAAATTTATAACAGTATATTCACATGAAATAAAATAATAATTCTTAAATCCTAAATTAATGCTAACAGTCAAAGAATTCATGTATGACATCAATTTTCGGAATATCAATGGGAAAGGTTGCAATGTCGAATAATCATTTCAGACAAAACATTGCAATACTATTGAGAATTGATCGTTTCAACAATAAAACGACGGCACACGGATATGAATTATAAAGTCAAAGGAGGACCACGCACCTATGATCGTTGACGACTTTCGAATCTGCCGATCGATTTTGCGTCACGCCGCTTCGATTGGTGTCGTTTCGATCGTCGCTTGAGCGCCGCCACCGTCCGCAAGTGCACCATCCATCTTCACCCGGCCTCTCTCATCTCTTTCTCTCTGGTTGCGGCTTGTGAGTCATCAGAGGGAGGTTATTTGGGTCGGGTTGAAACAGGGGAATATGACAGGGGATTGACGGCGCATTTGGGGGTTTAGTTCTAAACTTCTAATATATACATAGGGTATGCTTAGTTGGTTATACGATAATTGAAGCACCTGGACGAGTTCAATTCTGTCAAATTAATTAACGCAGGGTCATAGATGGCTGGAGTTGGTTTTATTTATAATTGAATAAAATTGTTGAGATGATGGAGGGATTTTGGTTATTAGGTTTCATCAACAGGCTATTTACTTAGTTGTATATACATCATATAAAGTTTCGGAATTAAATTTATCCGAGAGGGCAGGGTAGCAAGTGGATATTAATTGACGCCGATCAAATAGGCAAATAGCAGTTTAATTACAAGCCAGTAATAATTAATTATTACATACTTAGATGATGCCTTTATTATTTTCTTATGATACGTCAGTGTATAGGACAAAACAAAGACACGATTATTTGATAACTATCGGTTTTTAATTTCTTTCATCTTTTATTATTTATTTATCTATTTATTTTTAATCTATTTATAGCTACTATTTCTATCTTAGTACTAAATTAATTATAATAATTAGGTGACAATTGATATCTAAATATACTAATATATGAAAATTAATTTAACTAATGGGTTTAAATCATTAAATATGAAATTCAAAATTTGGGATGTTACACTTCATCTATTCTGGCCCTACTTATAATTCGTCCTGGCTTCGTCACTGCTTGTACGAATATTGTAGTTTTGCAGAGCTCCAAGCTTACATTTATTTGTTAACGGTCTCGTCACCGTGGTTTGTATAATCAATTAGAAACTGATTAAACAAATTTATATACACGAGGAACATGGGGTGCCGAACTAAGGGAGGAAAGAGAAACAAAATCTGGAAATAAATTATTGTCAATCGCATCATCAGATATATTTGAACGTACTTACAAAGAGCATGCTTGTATAAACCTACGGGTGTTTCTAAAACAAAAAAAAAAAAACATGCTTGTATAACACAATAGTTTATTATGTTCTTGAACTAAGGCAATTATAATTCGAATATTTTATTAGAATATTTTTTTAATCTATAATTTTGTAAACTGAGGCAATTATTATGGTCCCTTAATAATTCGGCCTTAGAAAAATTGTGTCAAATTTCATTATCATGAATTTGTGATACCATGACTTACGACATTTTTTTTAAATGACATAATTTATATAGAAACATTCAATTATTTTATTATTATTATGAAGTTATCTAAAAAAAAAAAATCTAAAATAGTTTAAATTGAATTTTATTTCCCTATCATAATAAAATTATTACAACTCTTAGTTATCTTGCTAAGATCTCCAAATGTACATGTTTTTAATGATAGATATTTCAAAATGAGGAGCAAAGTGAGACTCAACCATTTAAGGATATTGGATTGCAACTAGTTAAAAAATGTGATGGTTTGCCGCTTGCTATTAAAAGCATAGGAGGTTTGCTTTGCACAAAGAGTAAAACAGTAGGGGCATGGCAAGCGGTACTGAACAACACTGCATGGACCATGAAGGAGCTACCAGCAGATGTCCATCAAGCATTCTACTTAAGTTATGAGGACCTTCCATCTCCTCTGAAGCAGTGTTTCATCACATGCTCCCTATATCCCGAAGATAGTATATACAATAGAACTAATTTAATATATCTTTGGTTTGCAGAAGGGTTCTTACAAGATAATGGTAATCTATGGGAGTTGGGTAATGAGTACTATAAAGAGTTATTGCTAAGGAATCTTTTGGAAGATACCGGTAAGTTGTATGATCAAGGTGAGTGCAAAATACATGATCTCTTGTGGTCCTTTGCTCACTATTTAGGCAAAGGTGAAAATCTTATAATCACAGAAGAAATTAGTATACATCAAAAAGAGTTTTCTCTAAAAGTACGACGGTTGGCAGTAAAAGGAGTTGAGACAAAAACCAATATAGTTATGAAAGAAAAATGGTTGAGAACATTATTGATTGATGATATCCCTCAAAATGGTTTTACTGATCTATGTAGAAACCTTTCTAGCCTTCGTATTTTAGATCTTAGATATTCCAATATCTCAACCTTACCAGATTCCTTAGGTGACCTCAAGCATCTAAGATACTTGGATGTTAGTAATTCAAAGATGAAAATTATTGCAGAGTCAATAGGATATCTAAGAAATCTAGTTTACTTTAATTTATACGGTTGTAAAGAATTATCACATATCCCACAAAGTATCATCAACCTAAAGCAATTGAGGTACCTTGACTTAGATAACACAAACGTTGAGACCATCCCAGTTGGTTTGAAAAATTTAGAAAATCTCATTCATCTCTATGGCTTCAAGCCAGACAATGACAACTCAAAGGGATTTTGTAGCTTAGATGAATTAGAAGCCCTGTCAAAACTAATAGTTCTTCGATTATATGGCTTAGAGAGAGTATCAGACATAAACATAGCCGAAAGAGCCCAACTTCGGTCCAAGGAGAAGTTGCAAGTGCTCCATCTCAGATGCACGCCATTGAGTTGGAATGATCAATTGTCACAAACAAACGAGAAGAAGATGTCAACAGAAGGTGTTTTAAATGAGCTTTCTCCTCCATGTTCCATAGAAATTATTCAGATTGTAGATTACTTTGGTAATTGCCTCCCTAAATGGTTGAATTTGGGGGCAGCCCAGCTTCCAAATCTGAGATATCTTTACATCCAGAATTGTAATTGCTTCAAGAATCTTGCTCCTTTAGGCCAGCTTCCAAATCTGGATTTTCTTGCAATCGAAGATGCGTATTCAGTCGAGAGCGTGGGAGAAGAGTTTTTTGGGACAGATCTCAATAATATTTCTCTCACACCGGCATTTCCAAAACTAAATGAACTGGCATTTCAAGGGTTGGCCAATTGGAAAGAGTGGAAGTGGAATAAGGGAGTGGCAGCCATGCCCAAGTTAAAGGAATTGTTTATTCGCAAATGCCCACAATTGAGATCCCTTCCCGAGGGTCTTTCTCACCATGCCACCTCTTTGGAGTACTTAGAAATCGTTGATGCTGATAATCTAACTACCATAGAGAACTTCCCATCCGTCAAAGACATTCGACTATTCACAAACCCAAACTTGGAGAGAATTTCAAACCTGCCCAGGGTCTCGCACATTACGATCCAAGACTGCCCAAATCTGAAAACCATGGAGAAGCTTGATGATAAATCACTGCAATCAATGGAGTTGGGGGATCCTAAAATGGAAGTCCTCCCAGAGTACTTGGCGACAGTGACACCGCAGAAGCTAAGAATTGACTGCAGCGAGAAGCTATTGCGAAAGATTACAAGCAACGATGAAGACGGATTAGGAGCTGCTGCTGCTGCGGAGTGGCACAAATTCGCGCACATTGCCAAGGTCAAAATCAACTCCTGGGATGAATCGCTCTATGCTATCTATCACAAGACGACACCACCTTCATTCACCTTCACCACCAATTTCACTTAAATTGTTATTACCTCATCTGAAGACGACGACGACGGTGAGCCAGCTACTGCAACCGAAGCGACCGGAGACGGTGACTGGAATGATTGTTCATCAGCGACAACTTCATTGCCATCTTGTGCCAAGGTATCAACTACTAGTTTCTCTTCTAAGATGCCATTTTTGTTCTATTTCTTCCAAGTTGCAATGATGGTTTTAATTACTAAATGCGAACCAGTAGATATGACTCATGTATACAAGGTGTTTGAGGAAATGTCTCTTATAAATTGGCCCTAGTTTTCAGTAGCTTATTGTTTAATGGAGGGTCAAAGGGCTTATTCCCTGCCCAAGTCAGAAAATGTGCTAATTACATATCTAATTTCAATGATACTTTGACTCTTCTCTTAGTACAAATTGGTGACACTACCAAATAAAGTTTGTGATGCTATCAGCACAGCACAGGGCGACTCCATTAATAAGTTGGTGTCAGTTTATTCATAATGCATTGCTTGCTTTTTAAATGTTTCAACATTAATTGAGTTACCTTTTTCTTACATTTAGATATGTTAAGCTTTAGATGTGAATTGCAAAGTGCAAAATATACAGAGTTAATTGTAGTCGGCCCTAACTAGGCCAAAATTTGCTCACTGTTCCAACAATTTAACCAAATGGAGTTCACACTGTCTTTCTACCCAGAAATGAAATACTGAATCTGATTTATGAAGTTTAATTTGATGCAATTGAAGAAATGCATAAGAAGGGTTACCCTTATGAATGACAAGCTACTGCAAAGATTACAGGCCAAGGGGAAGGGCAAGGGAAAGGAGGTTCAGAATGGCACAAATTAAGCACATTCCCTAGGTGAAATCAAATCAGCAGATAAATCGTTCTATGGTATCTACATATATAAGACACCATTCAGTTTCACAACCAATGTCACCGAATTGCATTATCTGAAGACAAGTCAGATTCAGAGTGATATTGCAATAATTACTTTCTTTTTGGGGTATATTTTTTTGCTCTTAGTTGTTTTCAAATATAATGATTCTTTTGTAGCGTACGTAAACATCTATTAATTGTACTAGAAGGCACCATTCAACTTTCACTATCAATAACAGTGCAAGGTCAGTTAGGTATACTATATTGTTGGCTTCATCTATTTAGCTCCATAGTTATCATGTATCCTCATAATTTCCTTACATTTTTCACATCCACAGAACTTTTGTCCCTTTTAAGTTCCTGATACCACCTCCATATTGTCTTTTTGCACATTTGTGCTACTGGTTTTAATTTATTTTGCACTTGAAAGTATGTGTGAAATAGTTGTTTATTACTGATAAACTGTTAAAACTGTCTGGTAACTCATTATGAACCTGTAAAACAAGTTGCAGTTTTTGGGCTATTCAATCATTATTCAAAGGCATCGGTAGCAATGCAGTCGTGATTAATTTGAGACCGCCACCATAGCTCAGCCCTCCTCCACAGATCTTCTGGTAATGGTTTATTTTCTCATCTATCTTCTTCTATTTCAAATCTAGCTTTCCGTCTTCTTCAATTTAGTCCTCTCTGCTCTAATGAAACATGCTAACCTCAATCAAATCAAACTCTAAACTCTAATTTCAATTTTGGCTCGACTGAAGTGATGCGTAGTATACCGACATGGACTTCATTGCAATCTCATACCAAGATATTCACCAGTAATCATTCATCCATGATGTCATTTTTGTTCAATGTCACTTCTAATATGGCTTTGTATTCTCCCCTAAATTTATTTTGGATATTTTGTTTTGTTGAATCCAATAAAAGCGAGATGTATGTACTTTTCATGCAGAGAGGAAACATAATATCATGTAGATGCAGCCTTTTAATTTTCTGTAAACATTCGTATTGAGTAGGGTAAGCAAGTTATGACCATGCTGATAAATCAACATTAGAAACGTTCAAAAATTTATTTTACACTATCCTTAATAGGATGATTATATTTTTATAATTGTTAGAATATGATTTTAAAACTACCGTTAGGAGGTGTGAATTCATTCGAGGAAAGGTTTCCTTGAAATGATGATATGAAAAAACTACTTTCTATGCCTAAGAGTACTCCCTCTCTTTCATTTATCCTATACAAGTTTCAATGATAATTCTTATTCTTAATGGCAATCAGGAGATATGAATCATACATACAAGGTGTTCGAGGAAATGCTGTTAACAAAAATTGGTTCTACTTCCCAATAGCTTCGTAATCTGTATGTAAATATTCTCTTGATCCTGTTGTTTTTAGTTTCTATAATATTTTATGAACTTCTTATGTTTCACTTTTTAAGGTTGATGAGCAGGGATATATGGACCAAATTGCCCTCAATGGATGATCATAGTCATGGAGGTACTAATATGTATATTTTTCTTTTTTCTTTTTTTTTGACAAGCACAAAAGTAGCATTTTGTTATTAACTTCAATTATATATGAGGTACGTGCAGTAGCTTGAAGTACCTCCACTGCTTGTTTAATAAAGGGTAAAACAGCTTATTTTGTACCCAAGTTAGGTATATACAGATCCAATTTCAAAGCATTTTTAATTGAATTTATCTTGGGACTAATCTGTGACAAAGCCAACAAAAATTATCTTGGCACTAATTGTGACCAAATTGCCCTCAAGATCAGTTAGTATACTATTTTTCATGTCCATGAAATTATGTCACTTACAAGTTCATGATACCAGCTCCAAACTGTCTTCTTTGCATATTTTGCTAGTTTAGTGGTTTTATTTATTTTTCACTTGGTACTATTTGTGAGAAAGTTTTTTACTATCAATAAACCATTGTAAATAGTCTGGACACTCATGATGTGCCTGTATAACACATTGCAACTTCGACTAAGAGTGAGAAAGATCAAAGCTCAAAGGAGATAAACCATCAGGTATTGCTACAACAGACTTGTCTTGAGCGAAAGAAAATATAAAAGCTTAAGACAGCAAAACTTGGCTGCAAGAAAAATTCATGCAAGTATATAGTTCTTTGTTCATATTGTTATACTTAAAATTACCAATTGAGCTTCCAGTATTCTAGTATTGTTCGTCCATTTCAGACATTTAAATCATCAATTAAGCTTTGGCTATTTCTTTTCTTTGTCAGGTGAATGGATAGGAACTGGCAAAGGCCTTAATTTTGGGCTGGCAGCAAAGCTACATGGTACGAAAGAAAACAAATGGTTTCTTTCTAATTGCCTTCTCAGAGTTTATTAATTCATAATTATTGTTAAATTAGTGTATGGCCCATTCTTAAAGCACCAAAGCTAGGTCCCCAACCTGACATGTACACACATATGCACCATTCTGCATGCATGAATCAGACTTGGTGTTGAAAAAGAGAACTTCCAATTGTAGATGAAAATGAAAATGATAAAATTAGAATATAAATTGGGGAAATATAGATGTAAATATCTTCTTATCATGATAGGATGGAATCAATAACAATTGGGAGCATCACCATTTTAGACAACTTACTGATGAAGCTGGCAAGTGGTTTCCTCCACTTCTCATTGATCAGGAGAGCTACGAGGAGCTGCATGATATACCAAATAATAGATCTGACAAGTTTGTTGAGCGGGCTCTGCATGAGTCTCAGTCATCGGGGCTTTCAGCAATCGTGACATGTTGCGCTGGAAGATTGTGCCAGTTGAGAGATGAACTCAATTTTCCTTTCAATCTCATCCTGTACAGCATGTTTGCTGCTACTATCCGGAGGGCAGTGATGGTGTGGCACACTATTGGTGTGACATCTGGTTGGCTTGGATGTGGCATGAGGGCAGGGTCCTCGTTCATGGGTTCAACATGGCTGTGAAGCTTAATGGGGGCACCTCTGGTAAATTTGCGTGTCATGCTGCCCCTAGACAGATCATTTGCCTGGTACGTGAAACAATAGTGGATTTCTTTTTTTAAACGACAAGCTTGACATGCTGACCTTGGTTTGATTTTTATTTTTATTGTTTTTCTCCATTGTACAGTTTGAATCTTTGTGATGTTCACAAAAAAGGGTGTGTGGTGCTTGAATGCTTGATGATGTTATGTTGCATGATAACAAGTTTGCTAAAGATGAGTAAGGACTTCAAACTGAAGTACTATCTTGCCATTAGTCGACACAAACGATTGGGATTTGCATATATCCAGAATATGTTGTAACATATATTTAAGCTCACTACGGTTAAGAGATTCGTTAGAGAGGGATTTTATTTCATATTTCTAAGTAGTTTAAAGAGGACACTGTTTTTATTATTTTAATATTTTTCATAATTTTGTTAAAATCTTGTACTCTGAGTCAATTTTCAAATATAAATTTTTACATATTAAAAAAATATTAATTTTCAAATATTGCTTTTTCATAAACCAGAAACATCTAGTGTTAACTGAAATAACCATCTATATATCCATAAAGTACAAATTTTATAACAATTACATCCAATTTTATATACACCAAATTTGTAATTCTTTTTTTCTCTGTAAACATAGTGCAAACCTGGCCTAGTGGTTTTACCGTGAACTGTCTATACTTCATACTTTACATGTACATAGTAAGGAGAGGGTAAATAACAGCCATCCTCAGGGAAAAAAACAACATTACCATTCTTGTATCACACTAGTTTGGCAGATCTTTTAATTTACCCTCATAAATGGAAAAGCAAAAGCCAAATATAATTAGTGTCAAGTCTATAGCTGTTAGTCACCGACATCCTCTCAGAAGAACCGTCTCCTGAAACTACGAGTTGTAGACTGGTACGACTGTACAGGACCCCTACCCCTATACCGAGGCCAAGAAACACTCCTAAACCTATACCAACTCCCACTTTAACACCGGCATTGAACCAGGAGAGTTCGCCTTCCTCCCCATAATCTGTATACTCAATCCGTTTTGTCATAATAGTCAAAATCTGCATCATCTTCTGGTTTATAGCATCTATACCCCGATGAATCCTAAAATTGACCAAAGAAACCAATAAATTAAAATTGTATCA
The DNA here is from genome assembly GCA_030179965.1 of Cyperus esculentus. Classification (NCBI taxonomy): domain Eukaryota; kingdom Viridiplantae; phylum Streptophyta; class Magnoliopsida; order Poales; family Cyperaceae; genus Cyperus; species Cyperus esculentus. The sequence goes on along the minus strand of JASGLE010000049.1, from coordinate 1,174,934 downwards.
GTGAATTAGCAATTGCAAATAACGTATGCAATTAGCAGGCCTTGATTAAGTCAAAAATCAGAACGGCACTGATGTACCAGTATGAAAGGAAACCCCTAACGAAGTGCTAAACATTACCTGAATTGCCAAAGTTTGCATGTCTTTCACAGCAGCAAGGTCAAGGGACTGCATCAGAATTACAGGAATGCCCTCAAGGCAACCGGCAACATACAACTCAGCCATGGGTAAGGTAACTTCATCAGAGGGTACAGGAGACACAGTTACCAGATTAGAAAAACCCGATGCGGCCCAACAATTCATAATCCATGTACTCCCACCATCAGAAGGCTCCAAAGCGCCCATAATAAGCAGCTCTTCTCCATTTAGTACCTCAAACTGGATGCCTCTGTATATTCAAAGACTATCAGTACTAATGAAAGTAGATTCATGAAAGTGGAATTCACGTTGGTAATGGTGAACGGTTTGACTGGTATGAAGTTGAGTGTCAGGCAGTCGAGGTCTGACTGGTGCAGCGATTGATGGTAATTGGTTACTCTTAGATAAAAGACCTTCAGGTCGAAGCACCGATTATGTGTGTGCAGATGCTGATTTAATCTGGGAACCATTCCAAAGTTGTCAGCCGGATCGACACGGCCAGTGCTTCCCATGTTGATCGATTACCCAGATTATCTCATTTCTGTAAGCATCCTAGAATTCTTCATCTGATAAATCACAAGCATGGCAAAACAATGAGAAAGAGTTTTATGCTTGCATCATTGTCTGACAGAGACAAGTAATTAGACGCACGAAAAATAAATGAAAACAATGAGAAAGAGTACATTTCCATAACCAAAATTCATAAATCAACTTAAACCAGTATAAGTTGTAAAACGCAAGAAAATTGTTGTAAAGAAAGTCTGGATAGCATATATAGGAATAGGTTTTGCTGCAATAAAACACGATCTCGCGCTATTGGGTACTATGGCAGTTGATGTGAACTTGTACATAGAAAAAAAACAGTACTGCCTCTAACCCTTGCTAACCAGAAAAGTAACAGAATCCTCTATATGAAATCATAAAAATTAAAAGCAAACCCTGTAATTTTGAAATGATAGTAAAATTTTCAAAAATTGCAATATCCACCGGATTAGTGAAATCCTGAGCAATTAAAATTCTAAAGGGAAGTCAAATTACTTATAGATACTATATATTGTCCTCCTAATAAGGAGCCAGAAACACATCTGTTGATTTAACTGTACCAAACTGATAATAAAACAATCAAAAAAGAGAGTTAAAAGGGAAAGAAAGAGAAAAAAACATTACCCGAAATAATTAAGAAGCTTTCATTCAAGCAATTGAGTAAAAGTGTTTACCCCTCAACTCAACACAACTTGTCTCTGTTATTGAAAAATCAATTGCCTAATAACTTTCACTAATTTCATCAGTTCATTTTCTACTTTCAAATACATGAAGAAAGAAACACTAACACTAGAATTAACATAACAGGATTATAAAGAATAAGTGATCATAAAGAATTACCAGTGCATCTCTAATTAATCTCTATCCCTCCATCTAGCTCTTTGTAAATTAAACTGAAACCATTCCCATTTCCCACTTCTCCGGGTCAAGATAAAGACGATGATAATTGATATGAGTTGATCCGTGGAAGATTCTGACGTATATAGAGAGCTGAGCTCTTCTGGAACAGCATCTATCGATCAGCATGGAGCTCTCTGATCCCAAACTGAGCTGCACGTGTCCCTACACGACAGAGCAACGAGAGAGAGACCGTTGCGTGCTCTGCTCCACCGCATATGTAAATATGGACCAGTCAATACAATCAATTAAATGCACACCCACCGGGCCACCCTTCTAATTAAAACGGTCAAATGTTGTACAATATATATCATGCCAAAAATTGAGGGGCCAGATCTTCCGGAAAGGATAGCCCAGTGGTGGTTTTAACTGGCAGATGTTTGGACTGTTCATTTTATGCAGTTAATTACACTCCCAGGCCCGGAAAGAGTAAAAGACACTTAATTTTATGGCGTAAAACTTATATGCTATGCTAGTATAAAAAATATAATACGAGTAATTCTACTGTGTTCTTAAGCTCACGGAGGCCTTCTGTGAGCTTAACACTAGAAATATAACATACCATATCCAAATTTTGATTTATAGGTGGCTCAATAAATTATTTTTATCAAAATCATGTGACATGCAAAATTTTTCATTTTTAGAGATTTTTAAGTATTTATTTCGGATTTTTGAAAAGTCGCATATGAAACAATGATTATTTATTAATATTTGTATAGTTGCTATTAAAAAATAGGAAAGAAATACTTAAAAATTTTCAAAAATGAAAAGTTTTTGCATGCTATAAGATTTTGATATAAAGAATTTATTGAGGCATATAAATCAAAATTTAGATATGGTTTGATATATTTTTTGTACTAGCTCACGGAAGTCCTCCGTGAGCTTAACAACATGGTAGATTTACTATAATAATACAATAGGTTCGAGCATAAATTTTGAAATAAATAATAATGAATGTAAAAAAAAAAAACAATATTATGGTTGGCACTAATATTCATGAAATCATATCATTTCGTAAGACAGATTCAATAAAGATGATCTAAAATAATCTTTTATCTGTTTTAAGAATATATAGTCAGTTCTCTCATATATGTTTCATTTCATCGGATGTAATATTTTAGAAAATTGACGTGTTTGGCAACTGAAATAGCAATGCTTTAATTTATTAAGATGGTCTAATTTAGTAAATTCATATATTCAAAGTTATCTTGAGGTAAAGTAATTAAAAAAGCGTTATAGATATATATATTTTCTTGAACATTTTTAATTTTCTTGGGCACTTTTACTTCACTTGTAAAACTAAATTAAAGTTAAATGAATGGATCACTCATTTGAAACTGAAAGTGATAATTTTTATTAATTAATTTTTTTTTGGTTGATGAAATTGAAAAGTTAATGGAATGGTCATTATCCTTTACAACCTTTGTCCCTAGGGTCATTAATTTAACTTGGCCGTATCCAGTGTGAAGATGAGCAAAATCAGAAACTAGGCTGCGGATCATTCCCCTTTCTCTATCAAAATATAAATAACTGAAAGATTTTTCTTTTGAAATTATTGGCAGCCAAAGAAAACCATTAGTCATAACAACTCAAATTGGGGTCTCTTGGGTGATCCAGGAATTTCAAGGACCCACAGGAAAATAACCTCACATAAATGCCATGACAGGAACTATTAATAATTAAGGAGAAATTATTCTAGTCCCCTTAAAGATCCCTTAACTATCTCACGCTCTAAGTATTTTAATTTTTAAGACATATTTTAATTTATACAATTTTCATATAATCACTTTTATATTTATGAAAACGAAAATATTTTTTATATAACCACTACTAAAATTTACACAAATATTTTTATATTGATATATTCACAGATAAACAATACGTATAATCATTATCGAGGGGGGGGGGGCTAAAATTTTTTATAAATATTTTTATATCGGATATACTCACAAATAATATTAAGTATAATCACTTTCGGGGGTGGTGCGTGTGAGGCACGAGTGGCGCATGTAGTAGAATATGAGAAAATCTGTTAGGAGTGGAGAGAATTTTAAGGGGACTAGTTTCATGACTGTTTTTTATGAGGAGGGATCAAATAACCACAAGTTTTGGTGCCTCATCAATAACCACAAAATTAAATCTCTAATAACTATATTTTAAATTCTTAAAAAATAAAAATAATTGATAGAATGTTTTGTATGTATCATATTTTATGTGTACACAAAAAATTATATTATTTTGATTTTATTTATATGTGCATCAAGCATTAACAAAAATCAACGGTTCAAATTTTATAATTTTTTTGCCTCTCTTGATGGCTATCGAAACGAAGTTAAATTTTCATCATTTTTTATGTATATGGTATTGAGATGATTTAGAATACATCTAACGGTTTACATTTGTTAATTTATTTATAAATAATGATGTGGTTATCAAGGGCACCAATTTTTGTGGTTATTGGATCTCTCCTCTTTTTTTATATAACTAGTAAAGGGGTCACGCCTAAGCAGGGTTGAAATTGTTATTTCTTATAATAAATTTTTAAGATAATATGTAATGGGTCTTAAATTGAGAAAATTGATATGGGGCTTAAGTTTTAATGGGTTGAGACATTAAAGTATGTCAACGGTGGTGATCAATCAAAGTAAACAATCAACAGCTGAAATTATTCATTGAGAAAGATAGAACTTTTATGTTAAAAAATCTAATCTGCTCTTATTAGGAGTAAGGATTTTTGTTCTATCACGAGTCGCATCTCAAATTTGTTTATATAATATAAAATTTTGAACGGAGTGTCTAACAAATTAAGTAACAGTGATTTAAAAAATTAAATTATGAGATTAAGCTCAGTGTTTTAAGGTGAACTAAATGCAAAATAGTTTTGACTGACAGTTGATTAATTAAAGTAATAAAAATTTTTAAATGTGAAAAATATTTTGCATTTGAAGACTATGCAAACTCCAGAATTCCAAGTCCCATATGTCGTGTGACTCGTGTCGGTGCCCAAGTTCACTAATACCCTGATGGAACTGTAATAAAAATAGTGTACAAATATTGCCAAAAAAAAAAAAAATAGCGGAATGTGATTCCAAAGTGTCAATCTACGATTTGAATCCAAATTGAGTGCGGATTCCGGAGAATCTGTGATAAAGATAATATAAATCAACGGGAGGTTAAATATTAAATTGTCAATCTAATGTAGTAAATTTTGCATCGTGTTCGTCACGGTTGTTTTGGATGATTCGGTAGTTTTCCAACTATGTTTTTTTTTTAGTTTGAGAAAAACCAACTCAGAAATATTAAACTATGAAATATGAATAAAATAATAATTGTGTTTGGCAAACTCCCAAGTACGGCTATAAACAAATCGAGCTAGAGCTAAATCGAACTCGAGCTAATCGAGCTAAACTGAATCAAACTAGTTTAAATTCGAACCGAGCTCCAAGCTACATACAAGCTAAATTATTATAATTTTATATTTATTTTCATATTATCATAAAAAATTAGAGCTAAAATAACTATATTATCTTGTCCTTCTTTGATAACATAAATTTATTATCTATATTTTTACTAATTTTATAATAAATTATTATTAAAAATTATATTTTATTAATTCAATAATAAAATAAGTTTATTTTGTTAATTAAATAATAAAATAAGTATATTATTATAAACAATTTTGACAAAATAATTAAAAATATGCGCAACTTACTATATATCGAGCTATTACGAATTGAATCCGATTTGAATCAAGAAAAAATCGAGCAAAACTAAATCAAACTCGAGCTGACAAAAAATCGAATCGAACTAAATTGAACTCGATCTTAGACCGATTCGAACTCGAGCAAATTACAAGCTACGAATTTTTTTGCCAGCTCTACTCCCAAGCCTTGTTATATATTAAAAAAAAAAAAAAAAAAAAGACACCTGATAGTTGGGTCCTGTCTCCGGCTCATAAGTAATAAGCACAATAAAATATTGCGTTTCAACTAATTAATCTGAACCAATCACTATCTTATCTTATGCAATAGGTGTATACCATTTAGAGACGCAAACAGCCTTACACACAAAATCATCACCATTACCAACTCTTCTAGCTATCATCTCTGTGCTCTTATTGTGTTGTGAAACAATGGCAATGATACTTGATGCTTTCATGTCCAAATTCAGTGAACTTCTCGTTCAGATGGCGCAGGACGAAGTGGTCATGCTACTAGGTGTTCCTGGTGAGATTGAGAAGCTCAATAAAACCCTTGGTTACGTACGATGTGTTCTTGCTGATGCCGAGAAAAAGAAGAACAATAACAGTGCTATCGAACTCTGGCTCAAGGATCTCAAGGATGTCATGTATGATGCTGATGATGTGATGGACCTATGCCAGATCAAGGCCCAGGAGCGTGCTGACCGCTCCGATTCCTCTTCCTCCTCAAAGAAGGGTTGCGGGTTCCTCAATCTGCTCTCTTGTTTTCGTAACCCAGTCTTTGCTCATAAGATCAGTAAAAGAATCAATGAGATCAATTCAAGGCTAGAGGGGATTGCAAAGCAAAAGACTGATCTCGGTTTGTTAGAATTACCAAATGCTACTGGGCAACCTCTTGTTCCGCGTGTCAACACGTTCATCACCCGTAATACTGATTCTATTCTTGTTTCGGATGACATTGTGGGAGAAAAGATTGAAGAAGATGCTGGGCTCCTGGTGGACTGGCTCACAGAAGAAGAATTGGGTGTGAGGCAAAAAGAAGTATGTGTTGTGGCAATTGTGGGAATGGGTGGCATTGGCAAAACTACTCTGGCCAAAAGGATTTTCAATGATCCCCGAATCGGGGAGGAGTTCAGATTAAAAATTTGGACTTGCATCTCAAAGGAGGTGAAAGGAGAAGAATTGTTGAGGAGTATTATTGAGCAGGTAGGAGGTAACCATAATGGCGCCCAAGAAAGACCGGTGCTGGTGGGCTTGCTCCAGAGGCTTATCCAGGGAAAAAAGTTCCTATTAGTTCTCGATGATGTTTGGGAGGAGAGCCGAGGAGTTTGGAGTCAGTTGTTACGTGACCCATTGACGATGGCTGGAGAACATGGCAGCCGGCTGCTCGTCACCACTCGAAACGAAAGAGTTGCGCAAGCCATGAGGGCAACAAAATTGCATCGCGTGGAGAAGTTATCCGACGATGATGGCTGGTCGTTATTAATTAAACAGGTACCTTTTGATCTTTTCTATATTTGCTGCATCCTTAGTTACTTCACTCTCATAGTCATAGCTAGTCTCATTACAATCAAACAGAGTTTGTACTGGGCAAACGAAATTATCACATTTAATTGATTCTGCATAAGTTTCATTTACCCATAAAATAGAGGGCCAGATGGAACTCGAGGATAATGATTTACATTATTATACATGACAACTATATAAATTTCAAAATTTTCAATTTTTTTCAAATTAAGCGGTCCAAAAAAAAAATGCAAATTATTTTCTCAAGTATTTGTTAAAATTTTATGTATATCCACATTAACAAAACAACTCGAGTTTAAAATCTATTTGACCTTTATTTTTTGACATAGATATAAGAGTCTAAACTATTATACTTTCTAATGTCTGTAAAAGATTCAACCCGGTTTTCAACTTCTCTACGTTTTAAAATTTAAATTGAAAATTAGAGCAAATAACAAATCAGTAGTCCTGACTCGTGACAGCTGAAATGTTAACTAACCTCCGTGCCGCTAAAATCTACAGTAGTGAGTTGTGATGTACATATAATCTCATTATTATCCCCTTCCTCGATTGGAATAGAGAGATGTACGTCTTCCTCCGTAAAAGAAAGAGAAAATTTCAAAATATATGTATGCAGTGGCGAAGCCAAGGCGGTTTTGGGGGGCCATGGCCTCCTCATGACCAACAAAAATATGTTGTCCAATGACCAATATATTTTTTAGAGGTGGCAGATTTCCGGATCGGGTGGGGTTGGGTATCGGGTTGCCGGCTGTCGGCTGCCGGCATTTTTTCGGGTCCGGTCGGGACGGGTTCGGGTCAGTCTCACTTTCCCTGGAACACGGGTTGGGTCGGGTTCGGGTCGGGTTGGGTCGGGTCAGGTCGGGGTCGGGTCGGGTTTCGGGTCAAGCGGGTTTTTCGGGTTGGGTCAGATTTTGCCACCTCTAATATTTTTTGCCCCCCGATCTTCAATCCAATTGGCCAATTGGTTTTTTAATACTTCAAAATTGTGAAAAAAAATGTGATAATATAATTTATTTATTAAAAATTAATTAATTTAACAAAATACATATTTTTATGTTATATAATTGCTAAGAAATTTAAATTATTGACACAATTTCAATGAATTTTATTGAAATATTGTACTAATTATCATTTGTAAGACACTACCAAATTTAAATTACAATTAAAACCATGTATCTATTTTTTTTTTAATTTACTTCATGTAACGGCCCGGATTTTCATAAGTGGAAAATAGGGCAATTTGAGCCGTCCGCCGCACTTTTCAACGCAAGGCGTCAAAAACAAGCAAGTCAACAATACAAATTTCATGCCTTAAGTTCATAATACATTTTTACCGCATAAATATTTTATATAACATACAACAATTATAACAGAAGACAACGGAAGTCTTTTTCTTGTAACAATTTAAAAAGAAATTTTTACAACAAAATCTTGAAATGCAACTTCAAAACTCTTCATTTACGTGGCAACTCAGCGATTTCTTCCTCACCTACGAAAAAGGGCACAAAGGTGCGCATGAGAAACCGAGTGTATCCCAGTACAAAAGGAATTCCAAAGGACGGATATTTAACAATCAAGATCAATTATCAAAGTGTATTCATTGTTCAATTAAAATCCAATTTAGTTCACTTAATTGTCAAATTAAAGTCTAGTTATTTGGTCATCCCATATTCCTAATCCCGGTTCTTGGTTACCATCCCAATCGAACACAACATAAGTCAAAGAATGGTAACGGAACACACAAACTGATCAAAGATCAATCAAAAACTAACGTTGCCGGACGAGTCCCTCATCCAGCATCCCAGATAGATCAAAAGAGGGGAAGAAAGACGGGTACCATGAATTTCTCACTAAGGTGGGCATAGCCCGGACTGAAGTGGCGAACGAAGTGAATCAAATCTATTGTCTCGTATTGAACAAACGAATACCATTCTTACAAATCTTAAAGGGCCAATTATTCTATCATTTTTCATTATTCACATCAGACTGCAATTATTTTTCAATTAACTATAACACAAATATCTTAGAGTAATTCTCTTAATCATATACTTACAAAATATGTTCAACTTGATGATACTATATTCGGGTTATATTTGCGAAGTAAAAGTTTTCATATACTTACAGAGTACTAATTCGGATTATGACAAAGTCAGGGAAAATTTGGATTATGTATAACAATTAGTTAGATATATCAATTAAAATACAAACATTATTTTTAATCAAATCGCATAAAGATATAAACTATAAATTATGGCACAGCAACTTAGCAAATTTTTTATCATGCATCATTTTTTTTTTTAAATATTTTCAAATTGATTATAATTATTTCTGTTTTCATATTAACTTTCAAATTCCCTTGCAATTAACTAAAATCATATCCTCAAAATAAATGATCAAAATCTTTATGCTGTTTATACATATGCATACAAAATATATAAAATCTACTACCTCTCTTTCTTATAATCGTTAAATTAAATACAGAAGTCAATATAGTACTTGCTTTAATTACTCAAATACCCAAATTACAATTGTATTATCAGATTTATGCATAATATTTACTCAAACATAATCCAGTAAAAAAAAAACTAATTAGTTTCGGTCCCAACTAGAATAATTGATTATTTCCATATAATAGATAATCTTGTAACTCAAATAACAAGGTCGTAATCAAGAATCAAATTTGTTCTGAACTTAATTTTTCATGTTGAAATTCCAAACTTGATAATTAATAGGATTCCTAACCAGATAATTTTACAAGTGCTTATATCCAATTCGTATCCAAATAATTTATTTAACGTTATGGTTCAAATTTATAACAGTATATTCACATGAAATAATATAATAATTCTTAAATCCTAAATTAATGCTAACAGTCAAAGAATTCATGTATGACATCAATTTTCGGAATATCAATGGGAAAGGTTGCAATGTCGAATAATCATTTCAATCAAAACATTGCAATACTATTGAAAATTGATCGTTTCGACAATAAAACAACCGGCACACGGATATGAATTATAAAGTCAAAGGAAGACCACGCACCTATGATCGTTGACGACTTTCGAATCTGCCGATCGATTTTGCGTCGCGCCGCTTCGATTGGTGTCGTTTCGATCGTCGCTTGAGCGCCGACACCGTCCGCAAGTGCACCATCCATCTTCACCCGGCCTCTCTCATCTCTTTCTCTCTGGTTGCGGCTTGTGAGTCATCAGAGGGAGGTTATTTGGGTCGGGTTGAAACAGGGGAATATGACAGGGGATTGACGGCGCATTTGGGGGTTTAGTTCTAAACTTCTAATATATACATAGGGTATGCTTAGTTGGTCATACGATAATTGAAGCACCTGGACGAGTTCAATTCTGTCAAATTAATTAACTCAGGGTCATAGATGGCTGGAGTTGGTTTTATTTATAATTGAATAATTGTTGAGATGATGGAGGGATTTTGGTTATTAGGTTTCATCAACAGGCTATTTACTTAGTTGTATATACATCATATAAAGTTTCGGAATTAAATTTATCCGAGAGGGCAGGGTAGCAAGTGGATATTAATTGATGCCGATCAAATAGGCAAATAGCAGTTTAATTACAAGCCAGTAATAATTAATTATTAGATACTTAGATGATGCCTTTATTATTTTCTTATGATACGTCAGTGTATAGGACAAAGCAAAGACACGATTATTTGATAACTATCGGTTTTTAATTTCTTTCATCTTTTATTATTTATTTATATATTTATTTTTAATCTATTTATAGCTACTATTTCTATCTTAGTACTAAATTAATTATAATAATTAGGTGACAATTGATATCTAAATATACTAATATATGAAAATTAATTTAACTAATGGGTTTAAATCATTAAATATGAAATTCAAAATTTTGAGATGTTACACTTCATCTATTCTGGCCCTGCTTATAATTCGTCCTGGCTTCGTCACTGCTTGTACGAATATTGTAGTTTTGCAGAGCTCCAAGCTTACATTTATTTGTTAACAGTCTCGTCACCGTGGTTTGTATAATCAATTAGAAACCGATTAAACAAATTTATATACACGAGGAACATGGGGTGCCCAACTAAGGGAGGAAAGAGAAACAAAATCTGGAAATAAATTATTGTCAATCGTATCATCAGATATATTTGAACGTACTTACAAAGAGCATGCTTGTATAAACCTACGGGTGTTTCTAAAAAAAAAAACATGCTTGTATAACACAATAGTTTATTATGTTCTTGAACTAAGGCAATTATAATTCGAATATTTTTTTAATCTATAATTTTTGTAAACTGAGGCAATTATTATGGTACCTTAATAATTCGGCCTTAGAAAAATTGTGTCAAATTTCATTATCATGAATTTGTGATACCATGACTTACGACATTTTTTTTAAATGACATAATTTATATAGAAACATTCAATTATTTTATTATTATTATGAAGTTATCTAAAAAAAAAAATCTAAAATAGTTTAAATTGAATTTTACTTTCCTATCATAATAAAATTATTACAACTCTTAGTTATCTTGCTAAGATGTCCAAATGTACATGTTTTTAATGATAGATATTTCAAAATGAGGAGCAAAGTGAGACTCAACCATTTAAGGATATTGGATTGCAACTAGTTAAAAAATGTGATGGTTTGCCGCTTGCTATTAAAAGCATAGGAGGTTTGCTTTGCACAAAGAGTAAAACAGTAGGGGCATGGCAAGCGGTACTGAACAACACTGCATGGACCATGAAGGAGCTACCAGCGGATGTCCATCAAGCATTCTACTTAAGTTATGAGGACCTTCCATCTCCTCTGAAGCAGTGTTTCATCACATGCTCCCTATATCCCGAAGATAGTATATACAATAGAACTAATTTAATATATCTTTGGTTTGCAGAAGGGTTCTTACAAGATAATGGTAATCTATGGGAGTTGGGTAATGAGTACTATAAAGAGTTATTGCTAAGGAATATTTTGGAAGATACCGGTAAGTTGTATGATCAAGGTGAGTGCAAAATACATGATCTCTTGTGGTCCTTTGCTCACTATTTAGGCAAAGGTGAAAATCTTATAATCACAGAAGAAATTAGTATACATCAAAGAGAGTTTTCTCTAAAAGTACGACGGTTGGCAGTAAAAGGAGTTGAGACAAAAACCAATATAGTTATGAAAGAAAAATGGTTGAGAACATTATTGATTGATGATATCCCTCAAAATGGTCTTACTGATCTATGTAGAAACCTTTCTAGCCTTCGTATTTTAGATCTTAGATATTCCAATATCTCAACCTTACCAGATTCCTTAGGTGACCTCAAGCATCTAAGATACTTGGATGTTAGTAATTCAAAGATGAAAATTATTCCAGAGTCAATAGGATATCTAAGAAATCTAGTTTACTTAGATTTGAGCAGTTGTGAAGAATTATCACATATCCCACAAAGTATCATCAACCTAAAGCAATTGAGGTACCTTGACTTAGATAACACAAACGTTGAGACCATCCCAGTTGGTTTGAAAAATTTAGAAAATCTCATTCATCTCTCTGGCTTCAAGCCGGACAATGACAACTCAAAGGGATTTAGTAGCTTAGATGAATTAGAAGCCCTGTCAAAACTAATAGCTCTTCAGTTATATGGCTTAGAGAGAGTATCAGACATAAACATAGCCAAAAGAGCCCAACTTCGGTCCAAGGAGAAGTTGCAAGTGCTCCATCTCAGATGCACGCCATTGAGTTGGAATGATCAATTGTCACAAACAAACGAGAAGAAGATGTCAACAGAAGGTGTTTTAAATGAGCTTTCTCCTCCATGTTCCATAGAAATTATTCAGATTGTAGATTACTTTGGTAATTGCCTCCCTAAATGGTTGAATTTGGGGGCAGCCCAGCTTCCAAATCTGAGATATCTTTACATCCAGAATTGTAATTGCTTCAAGAATCTTGCTCCTTTAGGCCAGCTTCCCAATCTGGATTTTCTTGCAATCGAAGATGCGTATTCAGTCGAGAGCGTGGGAGAAGAGTTTTTTGGGAAAGATCTAAGTAATATTTCTCTCACACCGGCATTTCCAAAACTAAATAAACTGGCATTTGAAGGGTTGGCCAATTGGAAAGAGTGGAAGTGGAATAAGGGAGTGGTAGCCATGCCCAAGTTAAAGGAATTGTTTATTACCAGATGCCCACAATTGAGATCCCTTCCCGAGGGTCTTTCGTACCAAGCCACCTCTTTGGAGTACCTAGAAATCGATGGTGCTAATAATCTAACTATCATAGAGAACTTCCCATCCGTCAAAGACATTCGACTATTCATAAACCCAAACTTGGAGAGAATTTCGAATCTGCCTAGCATATCGCATTTTCTGATCAAAGACTGTCCAAATCTGAAAGTGGTGGAGAAGCTTAACGATAAATCACTGCAATCAATGGTGTTGGTGGATTCTAAAATGGAAGTCCTCCCAGAATACTTGTTGACGGTAACGCCGCAGAAGCTAAGAATCGGCTGCAGCGAGGCGATGTTGCGAAAGATTACGAACAGCGATGAAGAAGGGGAATCAGAGTGGCACAAATTTGCGCACATTGCCAAGGTCAAAATCAACACCAGGGGTGATTCGCTCTATGCTATCTACCACAAGACAACACCACCATCATTCAGCTTCACCACCAATTTCACTTAAATTGTTATTACCTCATCTGAAGACGACGACGACGGTGAGCTAGCTACTGCAACCGAAGCGACCGGAGACGGCGACTGGAATGATTGATCATCAGCGACAACTTCATTGCCATCCGTGCCAAGGTATTAACTACTAGTTTCTCTTCTAAGATGCCATTTTTGTTCTATTTCTTCCAAGTTGCAATGATGGTTTTAATTCCTAAATGCAAACCAGTAGATATGAACATGTATACAAGGTGTTTGAGGAAATGTCTCTTATAAATTGGCCCCAGTTTTCAGTAGCTTAAATTATTGATCTCTATATACATAATATTTTCTTAGTCTTGCTGTTAACAGTTCCTATGATAATTTCTTACACTAGTTATGTTTTCCTCTTATATGTTGACTAGCAACGATGTATGGACAAAATTGCCCTCAATGGATGATCATACCAATGGAGGTAGGTACTTCTGCATATTATTTTTAGACAGGCACAAACTAACAATTTGTTTATAACTTTTTTTAAGTAATTTGAGATACTTCCGGTACCTCCACTGTTTGTTTAATGAAGGGTCAAAGGGCTTATTCCCTGCCCAAGTCAGAAAATGTGCTAATTACATATCTAATTTCAATGATATTTTGACTCTTCTCTTAGTACAAATTGTTGACACTACCAAATAAAGTTTGTGATGCTATCAGCACAGGGCGACTCCATTAATAAGTTGGTGTCAGTTTATTCATAATGCATTGCTTGCTTTTTAAATGTTTCAACATTAATTGAGTTACCTTTTTCTTACATTTAGATATGTTAAGCTTTAGATGTGAATTGCAAAGTGCAAAATATACAGAGTTAATTGTAGTCGGCCCTAACTAGGCCAAAATTTGCTCACTGTTCCAACAATTTAACCAAATGGAGTTCACATTGTCTTTCTACCCAGAAATGAAATACTGAATCTGATTTATGAAGTTTAATTTGATGCAACTGAAGAAATGCATAAGAAGGACACTTATGAATGAGAAGCTATTGCAAAGGTTACAGGCCAAGGGGAAGGGCAAGGGAAAGGAGGTTCAGAATGGCACAAAATAAGCACATCCCCTAGGTGAAATCAAATCAGCAGATGAATCGTTCTATATTATCTACATAAGACACCATTCAGTTTCACAACCAATGTCACCGAATTGCATTATCTGAAGACAAGTTAGATTCAGAGTGATACATGCAATAATTACTTTCTTTTTGGGGTATACTTTTTTGCTCTTAGTTGTTTTCCAAAATAATAATCATTTTAAAGCGTACGTAAACATCTATTAATTATAGTAGAAGGCACCATTCAACTTTCACTATCAATAACAGTGCAAGGTCAGTTAGGTATACTATATTGTTGGCTTCATCTATTTAGCTCCATAGTTATCATGTATCCTCTAAAGTTCCTTAACTTTTATCCCTTTCAAGTTTCTGATACCAGCTCCATATTGTCATTTTGCACATCTGTGCTACTGGTTTTAATTTATTTTGCACTTGAAAGTATGTGTGAGATGTTTATTACTGATAAACTGTTAAAAATTGTCTGGTAACTCATTATGCACATGTATAACAAGTTGCAGTTTTTGGACTATTCATTAATTATTCAAAGCCATCGATAGTGATGCAATCGAAATCTGAGATCACTATAGCTCAGCCCATTTCCACAGATTTTCTGGTAATGGTTTATTTTCTCATCTCTTTTCTTCTATTTCAAATCTAGCTTTCCGTCTTCTTCAATTTACTCTTCTCCGCTCTTTGAAACCTGCTAACCTCAATCAAATCAAACTCTAAACCCTGATTTCAATTTCAGCTCGACCAGAGAGATGCGTAGCATACTGACAGGGACTTCATTGCAATCTCATGCCAAGATATGAACTAGTAATTTTTCATCTATGATATCATTTTTGTTCAATATCACATCTAATCAATATGGCTTTGTATTCTCCCATAAATTTATTTTGGATATTTTGTTTTGTTGAATCCAATAAAAGCAAGAATGCAAGATGTCTGTACTTTTCTTGCAGAGAGCAAACAGAATATCATGTAGATGTAGCCTTTAATTTTCTGTATACATTCATTGAGTAGGGTAAGCAAGTTATGACCATGCTGATAAATCAACATTAGAAACATTAAAAAATTTATTTTACACTATTTTTATAAGGATGATTATATTTTTATAATTGTTAGAATATAATTTTAAAACTACCGTTAGGAGGTGTGAATTCATTCGAAGTAAGGTTTCCTTAAAATGATGATATGAAAAAAATACTTTCTATGCCTAAGAGTTCCCTCTCTTTCATTTATCCTATACAAGTTTCAACGATAATTCTTAATCTTAAAGGTAAATCAGTATATATGAATCATATATACAAGGTGTTCGAGGAAATGCTGTTAAAAAATTGGTTCTACTTTTCAATAGCTTGGTGATTTATATGTAGATATTCTCTTGATCTTGCTGGTTTTAATTTCTATAACATTTTATTAACTTCTTAATTATGTTTTCATCTTTAAGGTTGATGAGCAGGGAAATATGGACCAAATTACCCTCAATGGATGATCATAGTCATGGAGGTACTTCTGAATATATTTTTTTGACAAGCACAAAACTAGCATTTTGTTTATAACTTTAATTATTCATGAGGTACTTGCAGTACCTCAAAGTGCCTCCACTGCTTGTTTAATAAAGGAAAAGAGCTTCTTTCGTACCCAAGTTAGAAAGTGTGGTATATACAGATTTAATCTCAAAGATATTTTAATTGACTCTATCTTGGTACTAATCAGTGGCAACACCAACAAAAATTATCTTGGTACTAATCAGTGACCAAATTGCACTAAAGATCAGTAAGTATACTATTTTTCATGTCCATCAAATTATGTCTCTTACAAGTTCATGATACCAACTCCATACTGTCTTCTTTGCATATCTGTGCTAGTTTAGTGGTTTCATTTATTTTTCACTTGGTAGTATTTGTGAGAAAGTTTTTTACTATCAATAAACTACTGTAAATAGTCTGGTCACTCATTATGTGCCTGTATAACACATTGCTCAAGCCTCAAAGGACAGAAACCATCGGGTATTGCTACAGCAGACTTGTCTTGAGCGAAAGAAAAGATAAAAGCTTAAGACAACAAAACTTGGCTGCAATAAAAAATTCATGCAGGTATATAATAATACTAATGTATTGGATATTTGTTTATATTGTTATACTTAATATTATCAATTGAGCTTTCCAGTATTCTAGTATTGTTCGTCCATTTCAGACATTTAAATCATCAATTAAGCTTTGGCTATTTATTTTCCTTGTCAGGTGAATGGACTGCATATAGAAACTGACAAAGGCCTTAATTTTGGGCTGGCAGCAAAGCTACTTGGTACAAAAGAAGAAAATGGTTTTTTCTAAGAGAAATTATCTTTGCCCCCTTAACTATCCCCTTATCCATCCCCAAACTAAATTGGTAATATTTTCTCTTTCTTTCTCATACCCTCATCAATTTTGAGTGAATTTTTTTTTTTATTCTTGATCTTTTTATTTTATATATATAAGTGTTTTGTTCGATTGAGGATGTGAATTGCAACCGGTAAAAGTGATTTGTTGTATTTGAAAAATAATTTTTAACTAAATATGTATTGGGGTGCGGTTAAGGGGGATTTTTAAGGGGTGCAGTTATCAACTCCCTTTTTCTAATTACCTTCTCAGTGGTTATTAATTCATAATTATTGTTAAATTAGTGTATGACGTCCCGTTCTTAAAGCACCAAAGCTAGGTCCCCAGCCTGGCATGAACACACATGTGCACCATTCTGCATGCATGAATCAGACTTGGTGTTGAAAAAGAGAAGATCAAATTATAGATGAATATGAAGATGATAAAATTAGAATATCAATTTGGGAAATATATAGATGTAAATATCTTCTTATCATGATAGGATGGATTCAGTAACAAATGGGAGCATCGGATTTGGAGACAACTTATTGTGGAAGCTGGCAAGTGGTTTCCTCCTCTTCTCATTGATCAGGAGCTAGAGCTCCAAGGAGCTGCATGACACACCAAATAATAGATCTGACAAGTTTGTTGAGCGGGCTTTGCGTGAGATTCCGTCATCGAGGCTTTCAGCAGCTGTGACATGTTGTGCCAGAAAATTGTGCTAGTTGAGAGATGAACTGAATTATTCTCTCAATCTCATCCTGTACAGCATGTTTGCTGCTACTATCCGGGGGGCAGTGATGGTGTGGCACATTCTCAGCATGTGGAGTTTGAGAGGATGTCGCAGTGTTGACTTGGCAGGAAAATTAAGGTATTAATTGGTGCGACATCTGGTTGGCTTGGATGTGGCAAGATGAGACAGCCAGAGTCCTTGTTCATGGGTTCAACATGGCTGTGAAGCTTAATGGGGGCACCTCTGATAAAGTTGCGTGTCATATTGCCCCTAGACAGATCATTTGCCTGGTACGTAAAACAATAGTGGATTTCTTTGTTTAAATGAAAGGCTTGATACGCTGTTCTTGGTTAATTTGACTTTATTTTTTCATTATTATTTTTTTTTTTGGTACAGTTTGAATCCTTGTGATGTTGACAGAAGAAGGGTGTGCTTGCAGTGCTTGAATGCTTGATGCTTCATGATAACAAGTTTGCTAAAGACGAGTAAGGACTTCAAACCGAAGTACTATCTTGCCGTTAGTCGACACAAACAATTGGGATTTGCATATATCCAGAATATGTTGTAACATATATTTAAGCTCATGACTTTGGGTTAAGAGATTATCCGTAGGAAAGGGATTAGTTTCATATTTTTGGAGTACTATGAGTCAATTTTCAAATATGAATTTGTACATATTCGTAACAAATATAGCTTTGCACAGTGTTCATAAAAATGTCAAGAAAAAAAGATGCACCTGCTTGTTAACAATATTGATTTTGGACGATATTAATTTAGAAAATTGATTCTATATTACCGAAAAATTAGCAATTAAGAAATATCACTTCAAAGTTTCTCTTTTGAAAAATGTCACTTCAAAACTATTTTTGAAATTTTTCACGCAGATCAAATTCAATTTGGAATTTGTCACGCAGATCACCAGCACGTCTCTTCTTTTCGTCTCTAGCAGTATATATAATAGTCGGTTCGGGTCAGTCTGCCTTTCCTTGAAGCACGGGTCGGGTTGGGTCGGGTTGTGTTGGGTTTGGTTCAGTTTGACTTTCCCTAATACACGGGTTCTGACACAGTTCTGATAGTTCTGACTTTCCCTTATAGAGTCCATATCTATAAAGTAGGTCATTCATTCATCTCTTACAGTTCTGGCACACCACATATACCTATATGATTAGCATAGTTGTATAAATGTTCAATGGAAATCACAGTGTATTCACTAGAAAATAATATATATATTAGAGAAAATCTTCTTGTCCCCCTTAATTGTCCCCACCAAGATTTCATTAAGATTCTAGTTTAAGATTCATATTCTCACTAATTACAGATTTATTTTGACTCTAAAAGTCAGGTCCAACCACTTAATAGTCAAATTTATTGTATCATAGCATTATAGTAAACAACTGTCTGCGCAAATCTGGTGACCATACCTATCCTTCTGGGTGTTCATCCCTACCACGAAGATTTTGCGTGGGCCGTCCAAGATTCCACGTTCTAGTGAATGATTTTGTTAGGACTGGTCAAAGATTCCCGTATAATGTATTGTTGGGGGTTCATATATATTACATTGGGGTGTTCACACCTTATGTACAAGAGGGTGTACTGTTGGAGACATTTAAGGGAATTTTTCTTAGGGGACAGTTAGCATGCCCAAGACATTGAAAAATAATATTTGTTCATTGAAAAATACGGTGAACCGGTAGACAAGTAAAACGGTGGACGCTGTAGCTTACTCATGATTAAAAAAAAAAAAAAGCAGAGGAAGGACGCGCCAGGAAGGGGTCGAACCTTCGACTTTCTGCTTAGGAAACAGACGCTCTATCCACTGAGCTACAGGCGCTCTTCTGCACTTCCCTTCCCTAATTCTCTCCCTTTCTCTCAATTCACTATTCTCATTCTGTAAACATTGGATCATTAGAGCATCTCCAACGCGGCTCCGTAAAGGCTCCCAAAATCCGATGTGGCATTTGTAATTCGACTCCCAACAATGTGAGCGACTCCCAAAATTAGAGCGCTCTCTAAATTACAGATCGCTCCCAAATCTGTGACGTCAGCGAAACGTTCGTTTCGCTCAAGCAAAAATAGACTCGTCCAGTTCTCTTTCTCCTCCGACCTCCTCCCAAACCTCGGGCAAACCTCGCCCGATCTCTCCTCCTCCGTGCTCGTCCTCTCCGATTGGGGGAACAAACCCTCATCATTGATCTCGTCTCAATCTCAGCAATGGAGAGATCTGAGCTCAATCCGTCCGCATCGGCAGCTCGTGTGCGGATGGCGGTGATATCCAGCCACCTCGATGCGTATGCCGGAGCCAGATGGGCGCCGCACAGCTCGAGAGGATGCCGGTGTTGGCAAGAGATGCGGTGGGAGTTCCTGAGAGGAACGGCGAAGTGATTAGCGGGGTGGATGGAAGGACTGGTAAGAAGTATGAATTGAAGGTGGCTGATGAAGGCACGATCAAAGCTACTGATTTCAAGAAGGTATGCTGTTGATTTTCGTCCTGTGAATAGAACAACAAAAATTGAAGGATTAATTTTGAAAAGGAGATTAAAAAATGAAAAAGGTAAGGTGTTGATTTCCTAGTTTAAGACGGCCAATTAAATGAGTCTCAATTTGTAAAAGAATTATTAAGCATAGAATATGATCCTTGAGCTGCTGAAGGAAAGTTGCTTCACTTAATACCTAGTGAAAGTGATACCAGTGGTGTTTTCCTCTCACTGTAGTTTGAAAGTGAGGGATTGATCTGGAAGGGCTTGTACTTTGATTGATACCATGCTGGTTAGGGATGTTCCCTGGGCAAGCTTACCAGTACAGTTCAGTAACTTAGTTTATCTTGGATGTTATTGTTTGTGAATGTAGTAATCAAGCATTTTTTTTTTTTAAGTGAAACTGAAAAATCTCTCACTCACTTTTGTTTACTTTTACTTCTACTTACAGTGAAGGGGACTTAGGTGGTGGTGGTGGTGCAAATGCATATTCTAGCAAAAGAGAAGAAGAGGCAGCAACAGTGAGCTTGATGGCTTGCCAAGGTTTGAAAAGAATTTCTGGAGTCAGCATCAGTAGCAACATTGACACAGCAGGAGGTGGAGGAGGGCTGTGCTGCCCAAGAGTATATCTATTCGATCAAGAGGATATCTGAAGACGAAACAACCGGCACCAACAGGACTGGCAAGCCAACTTGTGGAGCAGATCCGTGGTACCAGCCCTGTACATCCTGGAACAGTGAGTTTAAAATTGAGGCTTCATCATTTTTTTTTTTTTTGTATTCATTTGTTTTATCACAGTGACTAATGGATTCAAGTACCAGTTACTGGTACTGTTGAAAACGTATATATTTTTCTATTGTGTTTGATAGTAAAACACTACCAACAAAAATGAAATTGTCTACATATTATCTGTCAAGTGACACAAGTCAAGTTTGCTCACACTTAATTTTTCATTTTCATTCTAGTGCTAATTAATTGAGATAACAAAAATGAGTTGTGCAACAATTGGTTTGCCTAAATACAAAAATGAGGGTCTAAATTGAAGATAACAGGATTGACAATTCTCTGTCACAGTTGTTGAAAATATATTACAAGTAACGTATTGATTGATTTGAGAATAATAATTGTTCAATAGAACTAATAATAGTAATAAAAGTTCTCATTCTTGCATCAGGGTCTGACGACTGCAAGATTATTCTGTGGGACTGGGATGCTGGCACAATCAAGCTTCAGTTCCACTTTGGAACAATTATAATTTAGGATACTATCTAACAGATGGGATATATCCAAATTGGGCAACCTTTATCAAATCCATAACCTTGCCGTATGGCGAAAAAGAGAAATTATTTAAAAAAAAAAACAAGAGGGGGCCAGAAAAGATGTCGAGAGAGCATTTGAGGTGCTCCAAGCACGATTTGCAATAATCAGCGGTCCGGTACGCTTATGGTCGAAGACAGCTGTTGGAGAAATTATGAGGGCATGTATAATCATGCACAACATGATTGTTGAACTTTAATGTATCAATGCACGAAATCCGTTGTGATCGAACGAACGAGCATGCAGAGTACATTCGAAACCATTTCAAAGTTCACAACCAAGCTACAAATTCTCAGCTAAAAGTAGATCTGATGGAAGAGATTTGGAACCGTTTCGGAGCAAACGAGAATGGCAGAGCAAATGAGAATGATGGTTAAATTAGTTTTTGTAATTTTAGTTACTTTATATGAATTAAAAATATTGTTATTTTTTCTACTTGAATAATTGGACTGAAATTTGAAATTAAGTTAACATGGCATTAATAGAGTTTTAATTTTACTTTCATCTTGTTTTTCCACTTTGGATTATTATGTGCTTGAAATTCATGTCACGTGAATATTCTTTCTTTTAACATAGCACAGCAGTTGTTTCTGTGTTGAACAAATTTCAAAGAACATTTGGAAATGGCAACTACATGGCACGCGTGCTCAAGGCTCGACTGCTGAGTTAATTAAATGGAGAGTGCATTCGGTGATAACAGGAGAGGTTTTTGAGCGGCTATCAATTAATTTGCGTTTCAGAGTGCAAATCCGATTCCCAGCGATGTGCCTTGTTTGGGATTGACGCGGTCGCTCCGTAAATTAAATGACGTGGCGGTTAATTTGGGAGCGGAACCGCTACCGCGTTGAGGATGCTCTTAGCAGCAGGAGATTGTCCGCTACGTCTACGGAGGTAATCCAGTTATTTTCTGTTCGTACCTTCAATCGTTGAAGATAGTAACAATGACTATTGTGAAAAAGATGAAATCTTTTGCATTGTGTTGATTTGACGTTGTTTTCTTTTCCTGGCACTGTCCAGGAGACCTGAGAATGTCAGCAGTTTTGTTGATGCGGATGCCGTCTTCGGTCCGGTAATTCATTCTTCCTCAGCCTGTTCTGTCAGAGTTTCATAATTAGTTGAGATCAGACTTGAAGAATGGCACATGTTTGATCTCCATTTTAAGTAAAGTGGCAAATGAAAAATAAATTTATATCCGTTCCAAAAGAGCCATCGGTTATGCCTAAATTTGTCTCAAAATGGCTAATTATAGAGAGGATGTGGAACCATAAAATTGTAACAGCAAGGGTTTCTTTGTGGAACTGCTTTTTGTGAAAGAGAATTTGTGTAATTTTACAGAATTGAGTGTATACCAGTTGTCACAATTCTGAAATTGGGATTTTCTGAATTTTTTCCTAAACATGTAGTTATCCGATTGAGCCTCGTATTACCCTGAAGTAATCTTACTATTTGTTCAGTTGTGCAATAGAAGTCAACCGAAACCCTATTAAAATGTCCTTCGCTTGTGCAATAATTAGGTTTGATGGCCTTGTTGTTGATTTGTGCAATAAAGTTTGCACATAAGTAAATAAATGAAAACGTGAGTAAAAATTTTAGGTGATGTAGGTATAATAGCCCTACTGATGCTGATAATGTGATGTCTCCCCGTTCTTGTAAGAAATGATTTCAGATATACAATTTATCTTATAATTATCTCATTACAACTTTTCTGATCCAGGTACAGGATTTGTTTATAAGCACATGGCAACTCTCTATATTGTTTTTGCTTTTTGACGGATCAGAGAATGAGCTCGCCATGCTCGACTTAATACAAGGTAAAGTAGAAAGCCCCTGAATTTTGGAAGTAATAAATTTATATATTCTTTGCTCCCTTGAATGTGGCAAAACTAGCTTTCACTTTGACTGTTTGTGCTTTTAGCACTGATTATCATCTTGTTTACACTTTTCATTGTTCAATTTCATAATTGAAGTATAAATTGAGATCTAAAAAGATTTTAGGCTTTGTCTGAGTTGAAATTAGATCTTAAAGTGTGGAGGTGATTAGGGCCTTAAAGGCAGAAGCGTACTGCATTGGGTTCAATTAGCCAATTTTTGGCACTTTACAGTTGCGGACTTGCATGGGGTAGAGATGAACTGGTAAAATATTTGATACCAGTAAAGAGGTTTTTATATAACTTGTGGGTTGAATTTTGATTTCTTGACAGTACAAATAGTGAATCTTTCCTTTATTGTTGCTCGATGCATTGCAGCTGCATACAATCTTAGATGAAACGATTTTAGGAGGCCAGGTGATAGATACAAACTCTGAACAGATACTGAGACACGTGGACGATATCGCGAGGTTCTCTCTCTCACTCTCTCTGATTTATCATTATAAATTGGGATTATTATGGGTGGACTGATGTTGATCTATAGATTAAAGGGTTAATACTAAATTAGGTTAAAAATTAAGTGAAGGCATAGAATATATTGACATGGTTTAAATTGTGAGACAGGATTGAGAAATCTTCAAGCACAACAAGCCTGATGCCCAAGTCTATCTCTGCTCGGTTTGGCCGATAGATATTTTGTTGAATTTGGGGACTTTTGCGAGCAGATTTCAGCTTGATGGAGAAATTAGTTCATCTAATGATTTTTGATGATGTAAAAAAAATGCTTTGTCGAGATTTGATACATCTCTTTCTATGTTTTAACTTTTTTCCTTTCCATGTTACTGTATCCAACTTTTTTCATTTTGCATTTTTAATTTCGTATTATAGTTATAGGATGTTAGTCAGTGTGGAAATACCGTAGTTTTATTAAAGAGAACTGACATGTTCTCAAACTGTCAAAAATATTGTAATTCCTGGCAGGTTCTTGGTGGCAATTTGTTTTCTGTAAAAACGTTATTTGATTGGTTTTCTGATGTTAAAATACAGTTAAGAGAAGTGTTCATCATATTACTCTCTAATCACATCCATCAATGAACAGCGCCCAACCTGATGAAAAATCATCATATGCACATATTCGCAAAACAAAAGAAAAGGATTAAAACAAATTTCAGCAAATTGTACTGTTGCCACAGATATTAGCTAAATCCATGACCACTGCATACAAGGATTCCAGAGAAAGGGATCCTAAAGACTTCACCCTGGTCTCTGAGTCACTTTGGTTGAAAGAAAACTTGGCAGCATCGTCAGTAGCAGCAGGAAGCATAGCGAGCTCCCACCAAATGCACGCAGATGGATCGTCAGGGTCAACATGGGCCAGGAGGCTGATGGGATCCCCTAACTCAAGGTTCATGTGCAAGCACAGCAAGTCTTTGCTGGTTTTCATGCCCACTACAAGCGCTTCCTCATGCAGCCATTGGATCACTTGATGTGCGACCTATTCCATTTATCCCATAAATGGAGAACAATAATTAATTAATAAATTAAATAAATTAATCAACAATCAGCCCACCAAACCTTGAGACTACCAACGACAGGACTTTTACAACAGCGGTACTTTCTTATGGAATATGCCGCACCCCCTCCCCCACTTCAAGATGCACAAAACATGTTGGATGAAATTCAAAATAGTCTCCAGCCATAAAAATCATACGCAGCCTCGAAACAGTAAGATCAATTCTATGGAATTTTGCAATTTATTTATACTTATACAAACTACAGGAGCTCAATGGCTTAGTTTATGAAAAAGGAGAAGACAGTAGTAACCTGGTGAAGAATAAGCATAGAGAACTCCTCCAAATCACAACTGTAATTATTAACAAAGTACGGCTCTGTAGAATCCTGGGTAAAGGAGGCAACAATTGGAGCAGAGCTCTGGCCCCTCAAGCTAATCTGTCCATCCTTTATCACCACCTTTGTCAGGTACTGGGACTTTCTTGTTTGCTTCTGGTACCCACCATCCAGGACTGGTGATGCTTCTGGCACTTTCAACCGCAAATTCCATGAAGAGGTTCGAGAATGCCATGTGGGGTTTGACAACAATTCAACGTAAGGTAATCTGCTAACCTGTAAAAGAGTGTTCTTTCTTATAATTCTCAAAGTCATATAAAGTATAAATTTATATATATATATTATATGAAAAGAGACTAGATCATACCAGATTTTCCAATATGGAGAGAAGTTTGCTAGAAAAGACCCTATGAGCAGCTGTCATGCAAAAATGAGCCAAAAGAGAACCACTGCTACTGCGCCCTAACTTTGCTCTTACGAAAGCCTCTTGATGGAAAATTGATAAAAGGTAAATTTGTAAACTGGGTACTGGGTTGGAGGAGGGAGTCGGCTTACTGGAGTTTCTAGAAGAACCGTTCTTGTCATCAGTAGGAAGAGAAACATGGGTAAGGGCTGTGTTAGATAATTCACTGCCATCTTCATTATAAGAGTCGTCTTTGCCTTTTTCTTTGATATCCCTCTCAGATTCAGCCAAAACAAGTGATAGACACAATGAATTATCTTGACCAATCACCAGCTGCAAAAGGTCCTGGCGCATCCCAGTCACATTTATGCCTTGAGATGATTGGCAACTGTACGCCTCCCGGTTGACCATGTCGAACACCTAATTGATCCAACAATTGTACATATCACCCAAAAGTACAAAAAAATTAAGAACACTGGGTGCTAAACAAGTGCTGAAGTGCATACCTTTTCTTCAAACAGGGATCTATGAACATCTCTGAGAATTGAATGAGTAGTTTCAATGCAGCCATCAACATCTTTTTCATTGCTGAGGGACTCTTTTCTCATCGATTGTCGAGTGATACCGGACACTGAACTAGAAGCTCTCTTTTCTGAGGTGCTGCTCTTTATTCTGCCAGTTGCTGAGTCGTCATCCTCAAGAAATCTCAGGGAAAGAGTACGGCACGACCTTTGAGGCAAATGAATGGCTAACATGCCAGAAGTATCTCGATCAATACTGATTGCAGACATTTGTGAAGGCCGAGTCATGACAGGATTATCTGGCATTGCCTGAGAACTGTTATCAAACAGATCAAAGGTAAGACTTTCATTTCCTCCGAGACGCTGTCTCTTTACCTTCCAGTTTTGCTGCAATCTGTGAATTATTTTAGTAGTGGTCAGCTCACTTAGGCTTCAACAAAATAGGGTGCAGAACTCAGAAGAATTAAAAAGAACCTGATAAGTGAACCATAGAATCTCGCTTCCTTTGAAATCTGCTGCTCCATTGCCTTAGAGCACTGCTTGAAGTACCTTCCCAGATGCTGAGCAAGAACAAAGAATTAAATCAAACAAAATATACGAAATATGATAGATAGCAGAATGCATATAAATTACAGCAGCTGATGGTACATAAACGTTTAGTACCCATAAAAAGCATAATAGCGATGTACGTGTTAAAAACCAAGGATGATCATTAAAAAAGGGCATCAAACCAATAATTAGGTGTGAGAAACTACCCGAAGACGCTGAACTTTAGTTGCCGCAGCTACAGCAAAGTCTGCAAGGGCTTCATTGGGCAATGGTTTTGGTCTCTGCATACCTGCTACAGCCACCGCATCATTGGCCTCAACCTATGTCAAACCAACAAACTATCCTGTCAATCCGTGCCAAGATAATCAATCTATCTAATCTAATTGGAGCAAAGCTTTCTTTTTTCTAACTAGAAGCGTACCCCCACACTGCTGTGGGCAATTTTAATTTTCATTCAAGCTAAATGGGGGTGAAGGAATCGAAGAGAAGAGAAGAAATGGGTTTGTGACTTTAGCAGTCAATACTTTAAAATGTCAGTCAAACAATTCGCCACTTCGATTTTGTGCTGAGGCAGAAATGGAGAGGAATACAATATGAAATGGATGCGATGCAAGCCTTTCATTATTTGATGGATGGAGATTAAGATGGGAGTTAGACTATGACCATTAATGGAAGGTCCAATCCTTATCTTCTTCTTAAAGGAGTATAGATATAGATAGATATAGAAATGGTTACAAAATATTTACAGTGGAGATGAGATCAAGGATGACGGACAACTCATGCTGAGCTGTTTGCAGGTTCTCCATCAGTCCTTGCCATGGCAGCTGCTGCTGTCCGTCCTTGCTTTTGCCGAGATCCTTCTCCTTTCCTGACTTTTCTTCATCCTCTTTCTCCTTCTCGTTCTCCTTCTCCACCAGCGCCGAGAAGTCGATGCGGTGTATGGCCGAGAGACGCTGCTCTTCGTTGCTCTTATCCCTGAATAAGAAGTAATCAGATTGGATAGGTGAGCTACATTGAATGGGGAATCAGATTACTGGCAAGAAAGACAGGGGGAAGAAAAAAGACGTACGGAGGGAACTGCTCGTTGCCGATCTCATCGATGGCATGGAGCCGCTTCATGGGCAGCTTGTCAACATCGACCCTCATCCTCTTGCTCCTCTCCACCTCCATTCTTTCTCTTTCTCAATTCCGATCTTCCCACTTCCCTTTTACCTATCCAACCTACGCAATCCGATCCGATCCGACAACTGCAACGGCGGTTCTCCCCTCCCTGCGGAGCTCAGTTCAGACTTCTTCAGCGCGCGAGTGAGCGAGCGAGAGGGAGGAGGAGACGGAGGCACGGCCGCAGTGGCAGTGGGCGGAGCGGAGGAGGAGGAGCGATCGGCTACGGACGACGATGGACGTATGGGCCTGAGAATTGAGGAACGGAGTGTTACTTATGAGGCTTAATGATTTTTAAGCCCACTTGAAACCACTCAGTGTGTTGGATGATTTTACACTTACACCGGTTGAAAAGCAGCAAACTCGGCCCAAAATGCCTCGCTATCTCTTTCACAGTTTCACTGTATCCCCTTTCGGTGAACTCTGGTATGGATCTGGAGAAATATGGGTCATTCATTTTTCTGAATCGGATTGTTATAGTGTATTTTTAGAGCTTAAGAGATGCTCGATCTGTAAAAGTTTGAATCTTTCGATTAAAAATGAACGGTGGTATATGGAAGAAAATTCCATTCATTTAGTTGGACAAATGACTAAATTCTGTTGCTTTTTGAAGAATTTAATCATCATGAATAAATAGAAAGCTCAAAGGCTCAAATGTTTACTGTTTAATCTATACCCCATAAAGGGGTAGATTTCCAAGCACCTCAACTATGCCACATCATCACTCCTATTGACCATTGATTTTGTTTGAAGCTCTTCGTCTACTTGATCCGATGGGTAATATTTCTTATCTCTCCTCATTAAATAAGATGAATACGATATGTTTAAAACAAATTTTAACATTTAAAATGATCCAACATTCATACATATTATTATTTATAAATTATTGCATTATTATTATTATTTTTATTTAATTACATTAAAAATTAAAAATTTGTGTGTAATATAAACATTTAAAATTTTATAAAATTCTTAGTTATTTATTTGATACTACTTTTCGGGGTGAAGCCCGAGTTACATCTTTAGTTGTGGGAAAAATGCTTCCACATGAAACTGCAACGTAAATGTTTTCTTATCTTTTTTTGTTACCAACTTCCCATTCTCTTCTTTTTTTTTTTGTTCTGATTGTGCAATGTAATCGTCAGGTTTATTATCACAACGTCAAGAAAGACATTAAAATAATAATAAAAAAATATGTCTATAGAACTTCATAATAGATTATAAGAATTTTATCATTTATGCATTGTTACGAGTTACCATACTACGAATATAATTTCTGCCATGACCGTTCCTCCAGCCGATTTGCTCTGGCAAGGCAATACATGTAAAAGCTTATGTGGAGGCATTTAAATAGGTTCTCTGAAAGACTGAAACTGCACGCAGCTAATCTCCATTATTTATCATAAAAAAACTTGCATCGTTTGTTAATGTAGCAAGTCGATCAAACTACTTGAGCATTGCGAATTACGGGTATACAACTACGGCATCAATTTCATCATATTTGACAGCAAAAACAAACAATGCAAGCATAGATAGACACCAAAAGTACAAAAAACAAAACGATGCAAAAAAGAATGTACTTCCAACTCTGGTAAAAAAGAACTGCTATTATGAAAATCAATTAGCAATCCTGACCTATAAGAACTCTAATTTCTTTTGTTGGTAACCTTCTCATGCCAACATACTACATTGGAACAGTTATACCAGCTATACAAATAATTACTTTAAAAAAAAATTTTGAATGGGACATTTACTTTCAAAACGATTAGTCATCTGACAAACACCAGCTGATCAGCTCTAGTAAGTGACACTTTCTCATATTTTAGAAGGACTAAAGCATTTCGCTATAGGAGGAAACAAAAAGGACTTGGGATGTAGGGTTCTAACAGAAACCAGGCGGAGGAGCATCCACATCATCCTCACCAGGTCCGCTAGCCACCCCGTTATCATCTCCATCAGAAGCAAAACCTGGTGGTGCAACATCATTTTCCTCATTCTGTTTAAAATTTTCGATGTCATTGTTCTTCGCAGGTAGAGCAAATCCTGGTGGCTCATCAGGTTCATTTTCTTGGTTATTACAATTTTGGCCATTTTCAAGGGCACAATCAGAAGTATCCTTCTTCTTTTCTATTTCAGGATAGAGAATTCGGTTGTACACTAATTCGACGGCTTCTTGAATCTCCCCTTCACTCGACGTTATTGTCTGCCAGACCTCATCAGAGATTTTCCCCATGATCTTGCCCCTGCACATGATATGCTATGGAAATTAGTTTTGCATGTAAACCCTAGAAAGAACTTATACTGCCACAACATCAGAAAGATAAATTCTTTTATTACTCTTGGATATTTTATGTGGGGGGGCTTAACAGATATAAAGCTTAAACCTAACAAATTACAGGACAGTCAATGTCAGGAAACAAATAATACTGATCAAAATGTATTGGCTGCGCGCATTCATGTCAGATGTTTTCAGCTTCTTTACAGATGCTGAAGTAAAATTGAAATGACATACAGACCCCTAATAATTGAGGTGCTACCACTTTTGAAGCATCTTTTGTCCTGAAGAAAAAAAAAATAGCATACTGGATCTGTTTCATAAAACATGAAACAAAACTGTAACTATTTTGTCTTTCTTGTTCAGAATTTAGATAGCAAAGACATCATCTAATATTTGCAACCATACAACCCACAAACATAACTCTTTTGTGCTTGAATGGTGAATAATAACCATTTAATCAGTAACAATTTCAACATGGAGCATTCCATTTGGGTCAGTAGCAACATTATTCTGCATTGTACTGTGTTTTCGTTTTGGGTAATCTGTTATTAGCTGAAAACTTATCAGTGCTTCAAGGTTTATCGTTTTTAACATTAGAATAAGGAATACAGATTCTGAGACATCAATAGTTTACATGAATGTAGTAAAATTTCACCCATTATTCATTCATAATGTTAGTATTTCCATTATAATAGGTAACATTTCTCCTTTCAGGACACTCAGATTACTTCTTTGGTTTTCTTTTCTATGACTAAGCCACCTTTCAAAAGGGAAAAGAAAGACACTTCATGCCTTTTTAAACCCCAGAGAAAACCGTAAATCTCCAGAACATGTGTCTACCGGATTGGCATGGTCTTTGTTCTGTTTAGGCTGATTGATTTTCACTAAATTTTGCATTGTACTAATAAGAATCTAAGACTGATTATTTATGCAATGCAATGGTTATTACGGATATTACGGCTGATTCATAACAGTTATAGGCCCGTTATAAATAGCTATATTATAAGAACCTTTTCAATTTATCAGAGAGATGGAAAGAGTCCAGGATAAATACCCTAATTCTTGATACAACGCATCCGAAATCTCCCGAATTTTCATACTCTCCGAAGTTTCATCGTTTAGGACCAGCGACTGCTTCACCTCCTCTATGATGCTCTTCCTCAGCTCCTCCTGTTTTGGAAGTTAACAAACAAGCACATACAAATTACAAAGTGAAGTAATTAAGAATTGAAGATGCCGTATAAATGCAATTGGAGTTCTAAAATAACATCCAAATGTTGTACAATCAAGGCTGGGTTAACTTAAACATGCACTGAAGAACACACAGATAGTCATAGACAGAGAGGGATCGATCGATTGACGGCTGGATGCATAGGGAGAGGGCGGGAGGGAAAGAGAGAGAGCGGGAGAGAATATATACATTGTGTTTGAGCTTACGGATGAGGGAGAGGCGGAGGGAGTCGAAGTCGCCGTCGTCTCGGAGGCGGTCGACCACCTCCTCCGGCGTGGGGTGCCACCGCCTCCGCTTCCTCCCTCCTTCCCTCGCCCCTCTCGCCTCCTTCTGCTGCATCGCCGCTTTGTTTCTCGATCGATAATTAAAGGCCGAGTTCGATCGGATGAAATCCAGTGCGAGTGCGGGGCGGCGATGCCCACGGCTGAGTAGAGCGCTCATCCCCTGCTGTATTGCATCATGCAGTTCGCTGTGTAAGCCGTTAGATTGCCTCGAGATGCGTGTCAGAGCGGATCTCGAGAAGGTCCAACGGCTGACATTCAGTAAGTCAGGTGATGAGTACTCCGGCTGAGCTGACTGAGACTCTGAGAGTAGATTTTTATGTTTTTGAAGATCAACAAGAAAAGATTGTATTTTGTGGCAGAATAGTGAATGTACCCAACAAAACTTCTTTATTTTTTTTTTTTTTTGTATGTTTTCTATCGAATTGTGAAATTTGATTATTTCGTCCTTCGAATATTTTTTAGAAAAAAAAAAAATCACTCTTATTTTATTAGAAAATATGATGATATTATATTGTCCCATATCTGCGTCCCTTAATTATGGCTGCACTTTATTTTTTAAGAATAGCACTAACTTTTACTATTCTTTATTACTGACCCAAATCACTATTTCTCACTTACTATTCTCAATTCCTCTATTCTTATACTAATCCTTAACGATCCAAACATACCCTATATTAAGTACAAACACATATACACCATCTTTACATTAATTTTATAAAAATTTATAATTAAAAAGTGTTTATACCTATAAATTTTGAATGAGAGATGCATATGAAAAGTGCGATTGTGCGAATGTACTTCATCTTTCTAATATTAAGTTAACATATGTTTCCTTGTTATTATTGAGTTTTAGTGCGGATATAGTGTTTTTAGACCTCAAACATAATAGTATAAGTTGATACTACGCAAGTAGCACTATTGTAATACAATATAGTGTATGAAGCATGACGAGTACAAAGCATGTCATGTGATACAACATATATTTTTAGTTCCAAAATGGATTTTACTTATCTAACTTGAATATGGATTAGGAATAAATCTAATTTCGGAGATATTTTGTATAAGACTGATATTTACGTTGTATTGGTGACATTTTTAATGTAGAAAATGAATTAGTTAGTATTAATAATGTTTTTTATGATGAAAATGGCATAAGTCGTGATTGTTTAGATCATTTTCAATAGAAAAAGATACTATATTAAACATACTTTTAAAGGTAATTTGGAAATTGTACCGGTTTAATACTAATATTATAGTTTGTTAATTAATTTTATGTTGCCTTATTCTACTCTATGGAACTTTTGACGATGCTCAAATTAATAAATGCGTTATGTACGATAGTATTATATAGCGTGATAGCTTTCTCTAAAATCTTAATATCATGACCCTATAATCGCGATTTAAAAGCCTTCATTATTATTTATTAAGATCCAAAATTCATTGAAATATTATAACATAATAAGAACCCCTTTTCAATAATGACTAATCACAAGAAAAAAGAATAAAAAAAAGAGATGAGAAGAAGCGGCAGCTGACGAAATATGTCATGGGTTAGCAAAAAAAAAAAAAAAATCCAATTGCAGGACCAAACTCAAACTTGATGCAAAATGAAACTTTAGAGTTTAGAGAGTACCAATAATAATTTTTAAAAACTTCAGGGACCAAAGATGAAATTCCTCCCCATTAAAAAAAAAAAAAAAAACCAATATACCTCCGGGGTTTTTGGATGAAAGACAGTAAAAAGTCAGTAACCGGCAACAGGCACACCAACGAGGAACAGTACCTCCAGCTTCTACCGGCGGCGGCGGGGAAGAAACCCAACACCACCATGGCCTCTTTCAAAGTCTCTCTCTTTTCTACTCTTTAAACTATGAATATTCATGTTTGCTGTATTTTTTTTTTTAACTAAGTATCACGTTTCATTCTAAAAATGCAGATAATACTGGGGTCTTCTTCGGCGTCCCGGAAGCAAATCCTCTCTGAAATGGGGTACCAATTCACTGTTATGGTATAACTTTTTCTGCTTGACCACTCCATGATTATATTCTCTTGTTTTGTTTATGCCAGTTTATTATTGTAGGATATTGGGTATTATTATTTGCTCAGCATAAGGGTTTATTTTGTGGGTAGTTTGTTAAATTCTTCCCCAAGACTGTGTTTATTTGTTATGTTTCGATTCTGAAATTTGTTGATAGGGAGCAAACATAGATGAAAAGGAGATAAGGAAGGAGAAACCCGAGGAATTGGTTATGGCACTAGCTGAAGCTAAGGTAAGTGTACATCTCGCACAAGATTAGGATTCTTTCGCACATTTAGGTCAATTAGTCACTTTAAAAGGGACTGAAGATTGGTTCTTGTTCAATGCATATTGATTGTACGTGGAAAATTAATTTGGGAAATTTCAGTGTTATTTGCAAGACCAGAAAAGTAGCCACAATTGCAAAATCTGAGATAGGTTTTCTGATGTTTGAATATAATTTTTAGGCTGATGCAATAATAGCCAAGCTCAAAGAAGATGGCTTTCAAGAAGATACTTCTGAGCCGACCCTTTTGATTACGGCTGATCAGGTACAGTCCTTTTCTTGTCCTTTTGGTTATGCCTCCCTGATGCTATCCTTTTGCAACTGGAGTGCTTTGTTTTTTCTGTATTATTCCTTATCATTTTACTATTATTTTATTATTTTTTATTTCAAGTTTCACTGAGCCTGCAAGGGTACCGACTAATATTTTGGCTATGCACCCTAGTGTTTGGATATAGAATTGCGAATTTGGAGTACATATTGCAATGGAAAAATTACATGGGTATTATTGAAATTTCAATCAAACACCAGGGTCCTTCTGCATGTACCAAAAACTTACTGTCAGTTGTACTAAGAAATATGTTGCTGTTAATAAAGGAGCTTTATTGCATATGGTTACTTGATTCGAGGGTTTGTGGTGGTGGGCGGGCAGGTTGGTGGGTGGGGGGAGTTTGGGGTGGGTTGAGGCATATCACTCCGATGTACACTAAGACAAAGCGAGGATGATTTGTTATTCCTGCCTGTGTTTGTGTGTGTTGTTGACACTCAGGTTGTGGTACATGGCGGGGAGATAAGAGAGAAGCCAACAGATGCTGATGAGGCCCGCCAGTTTATTAAAGGTTGTTCTCATCATCATCGACTCATTGCTATGATCATCATTTTTATGTTGCATTTTCTTTCTTGTCTGTGGCTTGATGGAACATTTGCTGCTTTCAGGTTATTCTAAAGGCCATGCATCAACGGTTGGATCCGTTATGGTGACAAATTTAAAGTCTGGGGTTAGAAAGGGTGACTGGGACAAAGCTGAGGTACTTATAAAAAATGATATGTTACCATCTTGGATACCAATTATGCATGGGACGACATTTATGGATACTGTCCCAGCACCTTTTAGTTATATTGTTAAGTTGTTAACATGACCACTAAAAGAAAGCCTAAAAAAATGTTCATTGAGATATTTCAAACAAGTTAAATATGGAAAAAGAAAAAAGATTTAGCAATGGAGGGTTCTTCCATCATTATGTCATAAGGAAGCCGATTAATCACTTGAGCAGTATTGCACGATATAGAGCTAATTTAAAGCAAGTTGCCAATTGGGGCTTAATGAAACAACTGAACCAGCTGGTATATAATGTGGTTTAATTGGTACGATGTTGCAAAGAATATCTGGTGATTTTGAGATTCAGGCTATGTTCCTTAAAGAATTGCTTAATGATATGCAGATATACTTCCACGAGATACCGGAAGATGTTATCGACAACCTGGTAACCATCTTACTTAGTTGTTTTCATTTCATTCTTTCCGCTAGATGGTTTCCTTTCTTTAGTTAACCTTATATATAAGCTATTGGTACCTTTGTTTTTGTTCTATAGATTAAGGAAGGAGATGTTCTCTATGTAGCTGGCGGACTCATGGTAGAACACCCTTTAACCTCCCCTTTTGTTGAAGCAATGGTTAGTTCTCTCAGTCTCTCCTCCTTTGTCCAAACCATGGTTAGCTTTCCTTCCTCCCTTCATCTACGTCTTTCCTATCTTTGTATGTCTTCCCCTCCCTATCACATTATAATGTTCCATCAAAATTTTTAAATTTCTGCGATAACTAATTATTTTAGTGAATCGATCATCTCTGAACTACCTAGGCTACCTAAATAAAAAACTTGCTGGAATAGATACTTAGGCCACTTAAATCTTGCTATGCAGATTGTAGTTCTTTAGCTTTGATTTAGCCTCATTAAGGCTTTTAAGTGCTTAAGATTCAGAGTTTTGGGTTATGGAATAATTAAATTACAGGTAATCCAGTAAGATCGTAAGAACGAAATAGAACAGCAACTCTTAGGATTAACTGGTAGCGAACTTGCTGGACTGCATCAATTCTAGTGTAAGATATTTCAGGAATCTACGTAAGCTTTTCATAATTTTATGATGAAAATTTTGTAGGTCGGGACCATAGACAGTGTGATGGGACTGCCAAAGGCACTTACTGAGAGACTCATAAAGGAAGCCATTCAGGAGCAATGAAGTTTATTGTCTTTTGTGTAAGCTTCCTTTCATGGCCATAGGAAAGCAATATAACTGGGATTTGAGGATAACTTACTGGAGTTTGGTGTGTGATGCTTACAATTAGTGTCGTATCTTATGAGAAAAAAAGGAACAAGTAATTAGCATGTGATGATTCTCAACTAATCTAATCTGATGGATCTGTTAATTACTGTGGCACTTGATCGTTCGTTAACTTACATTTCTAAGATTACAATAGAAGTGATAATGGTGAATATATGCAAATGTATGAATCAGTTAAGTTCTCTATGCAAATTCGCATTGTGCATATGAAACTGAAAAACGAAGTTTTTATGTGTTATTTTTGGTAATAACTCATTGGTTTCAAAAAAGCAGTGCGTGCTTTTCCGATCAGACGGTCAGGATCAGTTACTGTACCAATCTTAAAGTACTTTGGCGTGTGCCGACTAATCTGAAGGTACTTCGGTGTTTCTCAACCGTCAGATCAAGAAAAGCAGGTGATCTTGATCCCAGTTTCTGTGCAACTATTTACCGTTTAGCAGTCCCTGGGCCTGTCACATGGAAGGGCTAGTTTTGCTCAAGTCATTGAAGGCACAAAGTAACGGATCAAAGAAACAAAATTTTGTAGTTGCACTATTGTTAGAAAATATTGGGCCCTTTTGTGGGCCTTTTTTACTCACCTATTTTACCATTTATGCAAAGAATGATTCACAAAAGAAAACATGTGAAGCCGTAAAAACAATGTTAAATTAGCAATCTTTTAGAATGAGTGGTTCTGCTATGGATCAGTTAAGTAACCTTTTATTTTGAATTAAGCAGTTTTTATCAAGCATGTCTCTTTAATTATATCTAAAAGACATATCGTGACCATCCGATTATGAAAAACGAACGTCCCATATTTCATTCGATTCATAACATAATTAGCCATTATAAATACTTATAAGTTGTGGTGCTACCTAGTTAAAAATTGTTCACTACATACCGTATCAATTGGTTTTACTTTCACATTTCATCTCATGGGAATTTATGGGAAGGCTTCCAGAAACAGTCTTCTTCCTTTTTTTCAATGTCGTGGTCGATTCGTGCAAAATCGCACTAGCTTGAAGATGCATGCCTTAATTCCTATCCGATGTATGATTCCTGTTTTTGGCTTTTACGTTTCATCTCCCACTAAAAGTGCACTAAAAGTGGGTAAGGTTGAATTGAATATATATAATATTGAACGAGTCAATTCCGGGAGACTCATGATATAAGTTGAATCTTTCTGATTGGAAAATGGTATCACAAGTACCCATCAAGAACTGCAAAAACATATACGAAAACATGTAGTGTCCACCTCTGTAAAGTAGACTATCTATATGCCCTTCTTACAGTCTGGCGCACACACATGCATCCGTACTTGTGTTTGTCATAATAGCATAAATGTTCATTGGAAACCGTAGTATACCTGTTCTTGATATCTCGGAAAGATATAAATGTTCACTGAAAATTGAAAAATGATATTAATTTGTTCATTAACAATACGGTAAACCAGTAGATAAGTAAAAAAGGTAGAGGGTAGCTATTACTCAAACATATATAACAGATTTGTACTTGTCCCAATCGTATTTTTTTTTTTTTTGAGATAAAGATGAGGGAAAAGACACTCAAATTTAAATGTCTATAAAGACCTCCCATTCAGGTTTTGAATCCGCGACTTCCTACGCGGAGAGCGTTCCAATCGTATGAAATTAATGAATGAAAGAATGAATATGATGCAATGCTGTAATTGTACATCACCACATGATTCCCATACATAGTTATAGTTACCTGTCGTGATAGATTTGTTACTTGTCTTTTAAAAGGTATTAATTTGATAGCCGGTAAATTACGTTTTGGGTCAATTTAGTACACACTTTGACTCTGGGTTTGAGTTTGTCCTTATCTAATTATTAATCAAGATTGATTAACTCAGTTGTTAATTAAGAGGATAAGATTGATTAATTTAAACAACGGATCAGGTTTATTGGTGGCTTTTTCGAATTATAATTAACAAAGTCAACAGCCGGCAACTCTTTTTTTTTTTTTTCACTTTTCGGCCATGAGAGTTTATTATTTGCTCTGTCAGTATACTGTGTGCTTGTAATTAACTTGAATATACATTGGGTATTTTTTTTTACAATGTTCATTAGATAAATACATTTTTTAATTTCTAAAAACTTAATTACTTAAACCTAAAGAATTAAAATTAATTGCAATTCAAGGGCAGTCAATAAACCAAATTATGACCAACAATTTCAAATTTTCAATAATCAATATTTGTGCACAAACATAAACAAAAAATTGTAACAAGTACATTATGAATTTCCTAAAATTTCATCACAGTTGATTTTATTTCTTACGTCCTATCTGACATCAGAATATTAAAGAAGTTGCTAACTGAGCCAACTTCATTAAATAATCTTTCAGTAATAATTTAACTAATAATAGTGAAATGAGCATTTGAGCCTTTTTTCCTTTTTCTTTAATTGGTACACCATCTTTGTGCACTGATATTGTTTTTAATTCAAAGCCTAGTAGTGACCTTTTGTTCCTTTTGAAAAAAAAAAAATATATATATATATATATATATACTCTGCATGCTGCAAATTGTATATAGTGATAATAACCTACTCTCCAAGTTTTATGATGCTCTTCTTATCTCAAGTGGAGCCAGTCAAAATTTTAGACCAAGGCACTGGAGCCATGCCACTAAGTATCTCAGATAAATGCCTCTATATGACTATATGAGCATATGAACAACCGACCTGACCTAAATGGCTAAACTCCTTTTTTCACATGCTAGTATAAATATGTCAAATAAATTATGAAGGGAGGGATCACTTGACATTTGGTGATATATATAAATATATAGAAAATTTCAGCAATAATTAATTCTTTATATAAACTAAAAAAATTTAAAAGTGTGAGCATTAAATTTGTTTTTTTTTTTTGGTAAGCATATTGTTGGGCATATAGTGATATAGATACTTGACATTGACAATGAAATTTGTACCATTTGAGTACCATCTGCTAAAGAATAAAAATTATTTATTTTAGGCCGATGAAAACTTCAAGTCATCTACATTTCAAATTTCATATTTTTGTCTCATATATCATATATTGATAAAATGAGATTTCAATCGTAAACTTCATTTTCCAGAGAATTAAAAATAGCGGAAATATACATATTGTTCACTCGAAAGTGCACTATTTTTAAAGTCCA
Organism: Cyperus esculentus; assembly: GCA_030179965.1. Taxonomy (NCBI): domain Eukaryota; kingdom Viridiplantae; phylum Streptophyta; class Magnoliopsida; order Poales; family Cyperaceae; genus Cyperus; species Cyperus esculentus. The sequence goes on along the minus strand of JASGLE010000049.1, from coordinate 1,135,594 downwards.
AACTAAACTGCAAATCAGTCGCAAGCTACGACTAAGTTGTAGCGTAGTGCGGGGTTGAATCCACATGGACAGTTGGCAAAACCGGACTAGACTTTGTTTATCCCTAAAACTAGGGTTTGTTCACAAGTTGGGGGGTATTTTTGGTATTTTCCTAAATTAACAAACAAAACAGTAAAGGACTAAAACAATAAGATAAAAGGCGTTTTTAGGACTTCGGACTAGTCGTCACTTGGCCTCAGGTCACGCTAATTGTACCTATCACGTACAATCCACACAACTACTGAACCGCACTCTCGTGTCTGTCAGATCGAAGTGTACCAGCCATCGCTCTCACATACGACTGGTGCGCAACACAAGTGAATCGGTATTTATGAATTCTTAGTATTAACACGTTTAGTTCTGGTATCAAACAGTATCAAGCACCAAACCTCAGCTCTCGCTTATTGGCTTAATTCCTAACACAATTCTAACCAACAGAGGTATAGACCGCAACTCTCGCTTGTAAGCCAAACCTAAATTCCGATACTGGTGCCCCAAAGTGTACCTCCCTCTCGGGTAGCGTAAGACTCAGCTCTCGCGTTTTGTCTGGTTGCCCTCTCAGATCTTTAACCCACTCTGAATACAAATTAGGCCCAGTCACATGCGTACTAAGGCTTAAAACCTAGGGTATGGCCAAATACCTACTGGTTACCTGTTCGAGCACACAACCCAAGCATAGAATGCAGTTTCAATTCTTACACAGTACATAGAAAACTAAAATTAAAGATGACCAAGTAATCACATAATATCAAGCACCAAGTTATAACATCGTCATAATCCTAGAAACTATAGGGGTTTAGCCAGACATGGCCATAACAGCAACAAGTATGCAAGAACAACAAACAAAGCAAGTCATCGTGCAATACAAATAACACCAAACAGTCACAGCAAGTAACAAAAAGAGATAAAACAGTGCTGGAGTTCGGCTCCCAGTGGTGCGCGTGCGTGTCCCGCTCGTCGTCTCGCTGGCTCGTACCCGTCAAGTCCCGGTCGCTCCCCAGCTTCCCTTGGCTTCTCCTCAATCCCTCTCAAAGGTGGCTGAAACGTGGTAGAATGGATGCCAAATCTGCTGCTCAAATCGTGATTTTATAGCTAACGAATCCAGAGTTCTTGTCATATATGCTCTGCTCCCGGATGCAACCCTTACGGCTGTAAGGTGGGCTTCAGGTCTAGTTATGCTTCAAATGTTTCATAATCTTTAATTCTCGCTTCGTCAGACCTGAAACAACCAGAAACACAGCGGTAACTAGAAAACACAAGAAAATGCATGTAAATGAGTGTATATACCAATGAATTGGATTAAATCTGTAGGTGTTTTTCTAGATAAAAGTGTCTATTTTTTTGTGCGATCACTCGTCATCATTGATCATCGATCATTCATTTATTTTCAAGACACATTTTTTTTGTAGAAAAAAAAATGTCATACAAATAATGTTACATCCGACAATAGATAGTTTGACACTTCGACAGTTTGACTACAACTCCATGGGAACATGACACTTCTTGTGTGCCGTACGTGTTTGCATCTTTTATTCTTTTTAACTCCTATCGTCTCCTTTTAGAAAACAAAACCTCTTATTGTCTCTATTACCATCTTTCGGTGACAAATCACAATATTGTTGACATGCAGAGCTTGAGTGCCCAATTTCTTTTCCAATCGGCCGCTCTTTTAAACCACCAAATAAACTTCTAGTAAGGCCCATGCCGTTGGTTCAAATGTGTTTGAAAATGACTAGGACAAATATCTACTTTTGACATTGTGTTTATGGTTCTAAGAGCATGCATGCATGACAATGATTATTTTGATAATTTTGATAATGAATATTCAAAGGTTCTTAAATAGAAAATATCAAAATAATATATGTTTTCAGCTTACATGTTAATTGTGTTTAAATTTTATGAAATTTAATTAGTTGTCATTTTGTTTTCTGACAAAAAGAAATTGAAACAGATATGTCGCAAAAATGTTTATATTTTTATCAAATAATTAAATTACCTTACTTCACCAACTTTTAAAATTAATACTCTTAAATATATATCTGAGAACTCGTTTTTATGTCCAAATTGAACCTCATCAAGTAATATTTGTCCTCTTTGATTAGACCTTATTAATTTATCTGTTTGCGATACAACGATATTTTTTATTCATGAAGCATAGATGAGTCACTAGCTAGTACATAATATATTTTATTGTTAACCACCTTTACATTGTAATTTTGTTGTAATAAAATATAACTTTAAGTAGCTAAAGGAAGAAACTAAGCGAGTACCTTTTATTAACCCTAACCTCTTATTAAAAATTCAATCAAACAATGCACCGGCTTTTAGTCTAGTGGCAAAGACAATTCTCTCTCCATGTGAAAGGTCGTAAGTTAGAAATCTGAATGGGAAGTCCGTTATAAATATTTAATAGTTGTTTAACTTAGCTCCCAATTTTATCCTCAACAAAAAAAAATCAAACAAAAATAATAATGGAAACTTATTGTTTCACCTCCCTCTAATCCCATCCCAACAAAAATGACAAGAATTTTATATATTAGATTAACATTGAGTATCTCTACATCAAAATTACTTATAAGAAACAATTAAAATACTTCTTTTTTTCAATCGAAAAGAAAGATCGAAGCGATTTGTGATATTTGTTTGAATTGATAATAACAAATATATATCATATTGATTGAAAGGAATTTGACTTTATATATGGTTAAAAACACTGATTTCACCTTCTGTAAAAATATAAGATAAATATCTTCTTTTTCTCCTCTATAACGAGCTATATATATATTGACACATGCATGATTCGAAAACTCCTTCATTTTTCAAACTAGTATAGTGCCCACACGTTGCAGTGGGTTATTAATATTTTTATTGTATTTTTTTCTATAATTGAATTTAAAAATTAGAATAAATCTAATCTAATTTTCTACTATATGATATAATCGAGTACTAAAAATATTAAAATATTAGTATTTGAAGATACAAAGGCAACATATCCAACAACTAAATTTTTTTGATAATGTTTCACCAAAAATAAAACACAGCAATAATATAAATGATATAACCAAAAGAGCAAGCCATCTCATGCTCCAAGTCTTTAAAAAGAAGAAACTTTCTCAGATCATTAAACCTTAATGGCAATGTCTTTGGTCTCGATCGAATGAGCAATGAAATAATTTGGCACTGAACATAGAGCATAAAAGTGATTCATGGACTGTACTAAACACACTGACCGCTCTGTGATGCAACATGAAAGAATACACGTTAAAGTTGGGATAGACTTTTGGGTACCGTGCACTGAAAATGGAATCATCAGAATTATATGATGAACGGCTCCGGTTGAAATATATTGATGTATCCGACGGATGAAAATTGATTTGGACAGATAGCCATTTCAATCTCTAAATCAACTCATCCTTTTATAAGGAGTAAGGATAAGGATATTAGTTGGTGTGGTGTGAAAACTAACACAAATATATGGTGTATGCATGGTTAGTTTGATTCTTAAATAAAGAACCACATCCAAGTTAATTACGTGTCTGAGACTGATCCTGTACTCCAGTCCGCTTTTTATCCTGTTCTAGAAAGAACAAAATATATACTTGTTCTCATGTCGATCAGAATATATATCATGTCTTCTCCTGTCGCAAAAAATCGATACAGCACTCGTGTTCCCGAGTAAAAGGAGGCACGCACTCCTTAATACTTGGCTGATTGTCCGCCGGCTTCTTAATTGCACTCTCTGGTGATTTGTGGTAGGAAGTCACAAGTTTAATTAAGTGGGAAACGGGTGGTAGTTCAGTTGACTAAAAAGAAAAATTTTAAGGCTGTTGTTTACCCAAAGGTCAGTGTTTGATACCCCCTTATACAACTTGTTTACCTAAAGGTTAAAAGTTCGATACCCGTCCACACAACTTTAATTGCAGCAGCTGCTGCAAAGATTTCGAAAAAAAAGTTTAATTAAGTTTTAAAAGTTAAAACACGTGAATAATTGGCATGTTAAGTTGAACAATTAGTATATTAAATTGAATATTTGTTTGACCAAGTCAAACTATATAGTATCCCCAGCGGGTTAACGATATCCTGAATGATACACCATAACATTTTCCTTGACAGAATTAATTCCATTGAGAAAAAAGTAGCACCATCTACATCAAAATCAATTTTTTTGCTATACACACTAACTTAAAATTTTTTTGAATCATTATATTTCTTTCAATTAAATCAAAAGGTGTTGTAATAATTATGAAATATTATTATTATTCTTAATGGCATATTTTGATGTAAATAGATTATCTAATTCGAAGAAGAATAATAATTAAAAAAAATCAAATTTTGTGTGCAAAGTAAAAAAAAAATTGGTGTAGATAAAACTAGGGGTGTTCAATCGGTCGGTTCGGTTCAAACCGAAATAATTTTATACAACCAAATTAAACCGATGTTTGTCAAAGTACCAACCGATCCAATCTTTTTAAAATGTCATCCAAATAAACCGATAACCGAATAAACCAAAATTTTGTTCGGTTTATCCGATTAAACCAACCTTAAACTTGTTCACGGGTAACAAAAAAAAAGTGTTACCAAATTAAGGATAAAATAGACATAATTTTGAAAAACAAAACAATCGAGAAAATCAAACTTACAAAAGAAAGAATTTGAACAATTTGTATATATAACCATCATTTATATCAAATAAAATAGACTTATTTAGTATATTTTAGACTATTCGGTTTATCCGATTTACCAAAATACAACCGAACCAAACCAAATAAGATAGAATTTTCATCCGAACCAAATTTTAAACCGAAATATTCGAACCGAATAGTCCAAAGTTTAACGATTCAGTTGAAATTCGAATAAACTGATCCGTTTGAACACCCGTAGATAGAACTTCCCTTGAGAAAAACAAACTTCCCGTGTGCTACGAGTGTTGATACGATCTAACCGAATACTTGTTGGTTTGGGATGTTCATATTAATTGCACCATAGTTAATTATCCTAATGTTAAATTGCATACTAAATATGCTTTGTAATCCATCTCACGGACATCATCATGCAACTCAATTGTTTTATAATACAAATTAATCTAGCACATTTTTCTTTTTCAATTTTTTTACTACCCGATGCACTACAAAAATCAACAAAGTAGTTTTGAAATTTTGATAGTTTGCACCTTAATAAACGACTTGAATTTCATTTCACTTGAAACTTGTAACAATCTCTTTCTCCACAAGGAAAGAATATACCATGTTTCTCTTTCAAAGTAATAGTTAGTGTCCATAAAAAAACAATCCATCATCCATAGGTTACATTTTGGAATGTATCTGTTACATTCTATAGTCTATACACATCTATAGAATCATGTACGATTTTTCAATGGACGCCCATAGCATCCATAGATTATATTTTAGAATGTATCTGTTATATTCTGTACACATCTATAGATTTATGTACGATTTTTCACTGGATGCAAGATGCTTCTCTTCCATATTTCTCTCCACCCAAAACCTGTTGAACCCTGCATCTCCAAATTAAGATGTCTCATTCGGAGCCTTTAATTCCTACCGTCAAACGGGGCATTTGTTTTGTTTGGGCTTTATTTAAGAAGGGTCCGCGCACCACTGTTCAATCTGTTTCAATGCAAATCTGGTCCCCAGAAAAGAAAATGAACGAACAAACAAACAGTCCAAATTCAAAACAAAACAAAACAGAACAAAAGGGGCTGCTGCTGCTGCCTGCTGCTGCTCACAATCACATCCATGCATTATTAGTCCAAGTGAAGTAATTTGCTTCTGCAAGGAAGGAAAGATAATGCCCTCTGTCAACCCCACTGTTATAAAGTGCATACAGATATATAAAGCCAACAAATAGTTGTCAAATTTTAGATTGTGTTTGATTTGTCTCAGGCTGCGAATAACCTTATGTAACTAGCCAAGTGTAATTGACAAAGTCAAAGTCTTAATAACATAAGTTCCCATGCTGCAGAAGTTTGGATTTGGAATTTTGGATGGGAAGATATGTATGGAAAGATACATGTCAAAGCATATATAAATGTTGGACAATGATATCCACAAACAATGCCCCCACAACCCTGTGATGATGTGGCATATAGGTAGAAAGGGTTATTTTTGTAAAATTTTGTGGGGCGAAGGTATATTTTTGTAAGATTGTGAGGGTCATTTTTGTAAAAAAATTTCATAGCAGGGTAATTTTGTAAATTTCCTTAGAAATAAAGGATATTTCTATAAAATTTTCTGAAAAGAGAGATATCTTTGTAAATTCTTTCCAAGTGCATTGGGATGTTTTGAGGCATTGTTTGTAGCAAATTATATTTATCCATAAATGTTGTGACGGCTACCCAATGATGTAAAATCAAAAGCAATTCACACACACAAAAAAAACAAGGAAAAAAAAAAAGGAAATTAAAAACAGTACTCAAAGCCTTCGATTCAAATCAGAATTGACCTCATAACTAAGAGGAGGGATCTTTACTATGTATATATTGACAATCTTGACAATGGCACATTTGATAAATTTAAAAAAAATATTTTAAAAATTTTTAAAATTGAAAAAAGTTTATAGATAGGTTTTTTAATATATTAGATTGATAGTGTTTTAAATTTTCAATCAATTTGAGTATAGTTTGACGACTCATTGAAATTTTGAGATTTTTTTAATGGTTGTAATTTAAAGTGATTTTGATGGACTATTAAAGAACGCTTATATTGAATATTGTTGAAAATATAATCAAGTCTATAAGCTTAACAATGCAACCATAAACATTTTTTCCATTTTTAAGATTTTTTTAAACATTTTTTTTCAAATATATCAAATATGTCATTATCAAGATTGTCAATATAAGCATTGTCAAGGGATCCTCCTCCATAACTAAATATTTATGGCTGTTTGTGCGATGCAACTTGATTTGAACCTCACCCCTGTTTGACTTTTTTTTTTTTTCTGACGAGTTTTTTTAATTTTAATTTTATTAAGTTGATTGTGATTTGTGATGTGTTTGCTTAATTTTACAACGCGTGGCCAAAACAAAGAACAACAACCTCATGACCGGCCGCTCTTTGCTAATACGTCTGCAATTCTACTGTTGCCTCCACCATCCAAGTATCAACTATTATTTAAAGAAGCCGTCTTTGAATGTGAAGATGGTTCAAGAGATAATCGGCCGCCGTATGTTTAACAATATATTTATGTTTAAAAAAATATTTGAACTTATCAGTAAATATCGCCGTAAGTTTAACTCAAAAAAATGTGCTCTCACATCTTTGCATTTTGATTTTTATTATGTTCTTTGTATTAAAAAATCTTAGGTAATTATTTCGAACCTACTTTTGTCTTCAAACATAGACATTGATTATTATCTATTGTTATTTTGTAGTGATCTTAACAAATAAAAAAAAAAATACTTACAATTTTAAGAATGAATTTTTGTATCCCATCAGGTCTTTAGTAAATAATTTATTGAGTAGCATAAATCTTAAAATGTTAAGGCCTATTCTTAGTTGAATTAACCAAATGATTCGGTGATGTATACTATAGTAGTCTTACTCAAGTTTAATGTGCGAGGTAAGATAATTTTTGTTGATAATTCATAAAAAAAAAGAAAAAATTAAAGCTATTGTGAGTTTTAGAGGTGGCAAAATCTGACCCGACCAAAAGAAAATCGCCTGACCCGTCTTGTTCCGAACCCGACCAGACCCGTGTTTTGAGGATAGTTAAACTGACCCAAACCCGACCCGACCCGAACCCTAACGAACCGAAAACCGAGATGATCCGGAAATCTGTTGACCCTAACCAGACCTGACCCGAACCCGAACGACATGAAACCCGACCTGACCCAAAATCAAATGACATAAAAATACACCATCAACCATCAACGCGATACCTGACCTAACCCGAAATGACCCAAGACCTGAAAACACTGCAACCGTCAACCTGATACCTGACCCTACCCGAAATGACTCGAGACCCAAAAAAATGTTGACAGCCGTCAAGCTAATACCCAACCTGACCTGACCCGAAATGACCCGAGACCCAAAAAAATTCTGACAATCGTCAATCCAATACCTAACCCGAAATGACCCGAGACCCGAAAAAATGTCGGTACTGGTCAACCCAAAACCTGACCTGACATTTCCATTTGGTCAAACTGACCCGGTCCGAACTCGAACACAAACCCGACCTAACCCAACCCCGACCCCGACCCCGACCCCAACCCGACCCGACAAATTGCTACCTCTAGTGAGAACTTGAGCTCATGAAGCTTCTCCGTGAGTATACCTCTAATAACATATCACATTGTACATCCAAATTATGAATATGTGGCTCATTAATTTATTTATATCGAAATCTTATGGAATTCAAATAACTTTCATTTTTGAAAATTTTAAAATACTTGTTCGATATTTTTCCAAAAATAAGCATAAAACATTGATTATTTTTTTATCATAATTGTCATTTAGTATAATTATAATGTTAATATGATGATAACAAATACAGCTAGCTAATAAATTCTTTTCAGTTTTTTTTTTTTGGAGTAATTAATAGTCATGACAATTTTCGAAAGTATGTAAAATATTTAATCCTTATCATATGCATGGCTAAGCAAGCTGCAAATTAATATAGTTTGCATATAAAACGGACCGAAAGGAACTCTAGGAGGTAGAGAAGCCGAGAGCTCTAACCTCTAACCTTATCTTTCTTTCTACCTTTCATAATTCCATTACCCCAAATGGAAAAAAGTACTTTTCCTCGACACTTGCACACTATCTTTGGAAGCAAGAACAACTTTGTTCAAAATTTTCAATCAAATTACTGTACGTAATGGCCTAATGGGGCTCGCGATAAGCACGCATTGTCATTAGATGAGCCCTTTTTTTTCAGGCATCATGGCATGCAGCAAAGCTTAATAGTCTATTGACAAGTCTAGTTCAAAAGAAGGGCTAAGACGTACTTATGAAAAAGTCGGTTCTTAGTTATGAATACATAATTCAAGTCTAGTTAAGTAGTCTATTGGATCTCATTCAAATGATTCATGTAGGAGGTGTCAAAACCTGACCCGACCTGACAAACCTGTCAGAATTCAGTTCGACCTGAATTTGATTTTTCAAATAGTCAAACTTATGCAAACTCCACCTGACCCAACCTGACCCTATTTTACCCGATACCTGACTTGAACAACAATTAGGCAACCTGACACCTAACCCGACCCAAGACTCAACTTGAACTACAGCTAAGCAACCCTAAAACTGAACTGAGACAACCCTAAATTTGAGACCCGACTCGTACTCTACCTGAACCTGGAATACCCGAGATCTAAGACAACTTGAAATTTGATGACTTGAAGCCCTGACCCAACCTGAAAACAATAGGACCTACAACCCAAGCAGCCAGACTTTATGCCTGTCCCAACCCGACCCGACCACATTCTGAAAGCATTCAAATTTGATTAAACAATAATTGAAAAATGACATATAGCAACTCGTATCAATTTATATTATCTATGCGACTCCACCAATTCTTTTTTAATTAACTTTGATTTTAATTAGGTGGAATTCCATTTGGTAGTAACATCCAATTGCAATTTTTTTTTTACATTAATCCTGACAAGCTGAACACACTCTCTAAATTTGATTTTTCTAGACTCTAGGGCTTTTACATATTGAGGAGGGATTCATTGGCAGTGCTTATCTTGACAATTTTGACAATGAAATAATTTAAAAACTTATATACATTTTTGAATAACTTTTATTAAGATACTTAATATTTACAATTAAAATTTACGTAGTTATTCACACTGATTTTTTTTCGGCTTCAATCAATACCTGTTCAATCTTCAATCGAATGGTTTAATTAGTTTTGTAATTTCAACGGAATTGGGCCGGTTAGACTCAAATATCGTGTTCATCATACCTGAGAGGCTGATACAAAATTTGAGATAAAAGTCATAAAATTTAGAATAAAAGTTACAAAATTTATATATTGTGGACATGTAGATATATAGTCAAATTGTGGTGGACACTTCACACTTACAAATTTCCATACCATTTCAAATTTTCAATTGGGCAAGTGAGCAAGTCTAGTTAACCTTCCAAAGGAGGAGGTTACCTTTTTGCCGGGTAGTGCCATTCATAGTGGCGCTCAACTCAACTCAAGTGCTTGCCAATTGCCATATTGCAGTCGTGAGTACCGTAGCTAGGTTTCTGTTATCACCGTCTTTTTAATTCTCTTTTAAAGACGATTGCTAAATTGCTAATGCTAATCAATACCAATGGCGGCACTTAAAAAAAAAAAAAATGATGTGGACTGACTGACTCTCTACCTAGTTTCAGATAAAGCTTTATCTATTGAAACCCTAAAAGAAAGTACTGATCCCCACTATATATAGGTAGCTGCCATTCATGTTCTTTATAATATCTTTAAAAGGCCCTCTTTTATGTAATGTAATTATATATAAAGAGGAGGGATCCCTGACGATGCTTATTTTGATAATCATGACAATGGGACACTTAATAAGTTTGAAAAAAATATATTTAAAAAATCTTACAAACTGAAGAAAATTTATAGATGTATTATTTAATATATAGATATTGATAGTATTTCAAATTTCAACCAATTTGGGTATCATTTGATAGCTCTTCAAAATTTTGTACTATTTTTAACGGTTGTAATTTAAAGAGATTTCGATAGACTATTAGACAACACTTAAATTAAATGTTGTTAAGAATATAATCAATCTATAAGTTTAACAGCACATATATAAACTTTTTTTCTATTTTTAATATTTTTAAATATTTTTTTCAAATTTATTTATTGTTCCATTGTCATGATTTTCAAAAAAGGCATTGCCAAGGGATCCTCCTCATATATAAAAACACTCCTACGTGTATATGGTTATGATGATTTTTATATTTATTCACCAAACTTCCTCCACTTAGAGTTGTCAATGCACCAAGGAATATAAGACTGTATGCCTGTTCTGTCGTTTTGCCATATACTAGGCAACGTGTTACAATGCAATCCGGCCGACAAAACTTGTTAATGGAGTTCTTGGTTCTTGAAAGAGTTGTTCCTAACTAGAAATGCATCAAATTAATAAATATAAAAGAAAAAAATAGATGAAGAAATTATAATTTCATGTTTTGAACAGAATTAATAATCAAGCACTTTTCTAATCTATATTGGAGAGTCCGGCTACAGTGCTTCCATAAGCATTTCGGACCGAAACGCTTACGGTCTGATTTCAAAAATCCGTCGTCCAAAATTTTGATCCAAATAGCTCATTATAATCTTAACATAATTAACTTGTAGAATAACAAAATTTTATCTATTTTTAATGATTTTTTAAAGATTGGCATACAAAATTGATTTATTTTTAATTAGTTTAAGAGCCGTATTTCAAAAAATCATTAAAAATAGTAATAAAATTCCTAAAATGGTAAAAATTGGCATCCTCTAACTCAAATATGTCAAGATTATTATGAGATATTTGGATCAAAATTTTGGACGATGGATTTTCAAAATCGGACCAAAAGCATTTCGGTCTGAAATGTTTATGGAAGCACCGTAGCCAGACTCTATATTGGAATATGTATATCACATTTTGGCTGTGCTATATAGCTGGACTGTATGCTTAATATTAATTTCTTTATTGTAAAATTTTCATTTAATTTGTCCTTCTTGATTTTATTTCTTGTATTAAAGAAATGGAGTTTTTTTTTTTTTTTTTTTTTTGAAGGAAGTACTGTTTGACTTTTGCTCAAATGATCAAACAGACATAAGTGTGCTTTATAACAATTTTCATACAACAAGAACAATTTCGGAAGAGAAACATATATCTTACGTTCATTAAAAAGCTGTCCATATGTCCATAAATGTACAAAAAAATGTAACAGATACACTCTGAAATTTAACCTATAGACGTTATGGACAGATTTTCTATGTACGCTAGGTATTAACTCATTTCGGAATATCTGAAAATTGCTTGGCTTAAGTAGGAAAAGAGGAGGTACCGACGAGCCTCCCATGACCACACGGTTCACACTTGAAAATTATAAATCTTGGAGAAGTCTACACGGATCAAATTAACTATAATTGTTTCTTCACTTTTAGCTTTAAATCTTGTTTTACTTTTGTTAAATGTTAACTGAGTAATCCTTACTAATTAATAGCATGATAACGGTGCACCTAATTAAGCAACTAATTATTATTCTTAGTTTATTGCAGCCGAAGATCTTTTCTGACACATGCCCCATCTTAGAGTTAATTTTGTATTTAGTTCTAAAGCTAATTAAACCGACTAAATAGCCGTCCTTTTTATCCCAAATCTTCTTTAATCTTTTTTATTTTTTTTTTTAAAAAAAGAAGATGCACATATATGTACGAATCATAAATTAACATTTTTTTTATATTTCGTACAAGAGGAACGATATATTAATTATTGGTAAGAGTTGCTTGCATGGAGAATTAATTAAATAAAAACTTGTTCCATGATCAATACCTCAGTTGACCATGATAATTAAACCTCAGAACATTAGATAATATATTTAAAACTTGTTAAATTAATATATGATTAATGGTCCATTTGACACGTATTAAATAAAAAATTTTAAGGTAGTGTGTTAAAAAATAGAAATAAAAAAAAATTATTTGAGTGGCAGGCTTTATAATAGATTTTGTTTTTATTATTCCATTGGTAATTTGGTATGGTTGGTCCAAAGTTGGGAGACAAGAATAAGATGCAGGATTTTGAGATAGCACAAATTTAACCAACATGGGGCACAAGTAGCAAATACCCTTTCTCATTTTGCCCTGTTTTTGATATAAAGAAGGCAATTGGGAATAATTTTCCATTGAAAAAAACAAAAAAAGAAAAGGGCATGATGCACCTGGAAGTGACTGAAGAATCTGTTGACAAGTTAGTGTTAATATAATTTAATTAAGCATAAGATTAATTGCTAATTTAATAAGTTTGAATGATTTACAGATAGATTCTATTGACATGATTGGTCACAAATTAGCAACAACACAATTATAAAAATTAAGTAGAGTATGGATATGGTGACAACAAAATATTAACATATTTAACATTCATGTCTTTCATTAAATTATTTTATCAAAATTTTATGGGATCCATTTTCCATTTTTAAAATTTTAAGTATTTGTTCGTAATTTTTATTGTGACAACAAAATATTAATATAATTAATAAAATAAAACACTAGATTGGCTCTTGATCAGCAAAAGTATTGTCCAAGTAATTTTTTTTTTTTTTTTTTGAGATAAAGTTGAGGGTCAACCTACTTAAATTTAAAGTCTATAAAAGACCTCCCATCCAGGTTTCGAACCCGCGACCTCCCACACGAAGAACGTTGCCTTTAATTAGCCATTAGACCAAAGGCTGGTTCTTGTCCAAATAACAGTGATGTGCATTTCTTATGTTCACTTGTTATTCTGTTTTATGGTAATTTATACATCGATTATTCTATTTGCCTTGACTGATCAGTAGTCACTAGCTAGTACTCACTCTTAATTAATTGAGTTATGAGTAACGAGGAGAGGAGCTGATTAAGATTTCCTTTATATTTGTCAGTCATATATCCTGCTACTGTCACCCGAGACAGAAACAGTTATGCTGGATATTATTGTTTCTCTTCTTTTATTATTCATTTTGTTTTGTTTTGTTTTCTGAAACGTTTGGGGCGGCCATCCTTGATTAAATTCTAGATCTTCTATGACTGAGCCCACTAGCACTATAACAAGGTAACCAAGTGCAATTTAATTAAATTAATTGACTTTATTTATTTTCAATCGATTTTGTTTTAGTGAAAACAGTAATTAATATATTATGGAATCGGATATTGTTCAAAACCATTTAGATGGTCCAAAGGATTCGGAGAGCCGTACGATCTAATTGATGGTAATTGATCAACCGTGATTTTATCATGTAGGTGCTGAAAATAGTACGGCTCTCTGAATCCTTTGGGCAATATCCGATTCCTTAAAAGTAGTACTTATATTCTGAGTTTATAAATTTTATGTGTAGTAAATTTTGGTTCTTATAGTTGCAAATAAAATGTTTTTTTTTTTTTTTGAGAAACTATGGATTTTAAATTCAATGCAACATGTCACATTGATAATAGTGAGATAATTTAGATTTTAGGTATTCATTTTTTACTTAAATAAGCTAACAAGTGAACCCTTGATCATTTATATAGAAAAGTAATAAAATGTTGCTGGCCATCATATATATACATTTTTGATATTGTACTTTCTTATAATTAAACTTTTATATCGTACTTGTACAGTTGTACTTAGACATGAAAGGCTGTAACCCACAGTAGCCGACAACATTAAAACAAGCTAATGCCACAGAAGACTTTGACATGGTCTCTTTTAAAATTATTATCTGTCAGACTAGGACTGTATAATAGATAGCTTTCCCATACTTGTGCTACTTTATTTATAGAAAACATCTGTAGACTGTAGTTCATGTATAAATATTGTCTATGATTATATCCCTCTCACATTGTATGACATATCCACGTGTATTTATGTACTTGTCGACAAAGTTGATTATCTGTTAACTGAAATACATATTTGCCTATTTGATGTCAGAATTCATTTTTTTTAATCAAAACATGAATAATGATACACTCAAGAAGTATATATTTTGTTACTTAAATATGTAATTAACTCTTAATTGAATATCTATTGTGTTGAAAAAATATATATATATATTCACTGCAAAAAATTATAAATCGTCACAATTATTTTAATATTAATTGAAAAATTGTGTATATTAATCATAAATAAATATCTATTAACTCATAAACAATATTGTTAATTGAAATACGCTGTATATATAGGTGTACATCAAAAAAAGGAACTCACATCACCTGGGGTACCGCGGGTGCAAGGGTCAAAATCCACACCCTAAAAAGTTACAGGCAAGAATCTCGATACTGTCCGAACTGCTAATTGCTATAGTATTAACTGACTATTTTTCACTACTTCACCCCTGATCATTCCAGGGATGCGGACTCAAAAAAGGGGGGTCACTACATGTTGCTCTTTATTTATCTACACCTATCATGATATGGAAAATGGACAAATGAAGAGGGGCGAGAGAGAGAGAGAGAGAGACACTTTCCAACTTGATGTTTGTTTGCCTTTGTTGGTGCTTGTGCACACATTAACACACAATAATACACTGCATGGGAATTCCGGCACCAGGGAGGCAAACCATAAAGAAAGAATTTGATTGCGTTGCTGACACTTGATGCAAAAAGGGCTGAAAGCATTAGTTCATTAATTAATTAATTAGTATAGAGGATGTCAAGAATAAAACAGGATTAAAGGCAGCAGCATCTGCTTCCCACTAATTAGTCATCCGGAATTAATTAATTAATTAAAAGTTAATTAATTTGATCCTTAATGCCATGTTGCCATGCACTCTTTATCTCCATCACTATTATTTCTCATATTTGTTTTTTCTATTTTTAATGTGTGTTAATATAGTCAAGTGCAATGCCAAAAGATCCTCCACTAGAGCTTCTATATATTAATTCAAAGTTAATTATAATATTACATAATTAAGTTAATTAATTAAAGAAATGACAAATTAAATGCTTCGAGAATTGCTTAATTAGTCAAACAAGACATCAACTCTCTCTCTCAGAATAAGAGGAAAATTAATTAACCCCTTCCTTCCTAATTATCCTTAATAAAACTAAAGGATATAAAATTATAAATATAGTTAACTAAAATTCAAAAAAAAAAAAGAAGGAAAAAGAAACAAAAAAAAATTTGGAAAATCACACTTGTACACTAACTATGAGAGGATCCTTCTCTTCACCATGCTTATTGCAAATAACTAAATCTTTCTCTAATCCACAAACCTTAACAATTCCTCTTTTATTGTTGTTTAAATCATCACCATTGTTGTAGGGACCTTTTGTTAGTTCTCTTGCCCTCTCAACCTCCGCGACCCAATCGGTCATCGCGACGACGTACGCCATTGCCGTTGCGCATGTCGCCTGTGCAGCTAGCAACCCGAACCAGAGCCCGGTGAAGCCCATTTTAGCCGTGAATGCCAGTAGTACCGCGACTGGCATGCCGATTAAGTAAAATGAGCCGAGGTTGATGTTCGCCCCGATGGTGGGTCGTGCGGTGCCGCGTAGCACGCCGCAACCCGTTGTTTGTGGGAAATTCCCGAGCTCGCAAATTCCGGTTATCGGCAACGCCGCAGCTGTCAGTTTGAGTATCTCCGTGTCGTTTGTGAACAATCGGCCCCAATGGTTGCGCACGGAGATGGTGAACATCATTGCTATAATGGCGAGAACGGAGGCAAGGAGGAACGACACGATGGTGGCATGTCTAGCCCGGCCAGGCCGGCCCGCACCGAGCTCATTGCCCACACGTGTCGACACGCCGAGACTCAACGACGACGGGAACACGTAGACCAAGCTGGTGGTCTGTATCAGGATCCCCATCGACGAGACCGTGGCCTTCGGGTTGCTCAGGAGGCCGCAGAGCATGATCATGAGCTCGTACCACCACCACTCGAGGCACACAGAGACGCACGTCGGCACCGCGAGCTTGACCAGCGTCGACCATTCCTTTAGCAAGTCGATGCCCGGCGAGACCCACGTGTCTCGGTACACGCCGGAGAAGAAGATGAAGAACACGAGCGCCATGAGGAGATTGAAGTTTGTGAGCACCATCGCGGAGGCCACCCCGGCAATGCCCATCCGACACTTGAGCACCAGCAAGTAGTTCAGCGGCACGTGGAGGAGCACCGAGAGCAGCGAGCAGTACGTCACCGGCATCGTCACGCCCTGCGACCGCAAGTATATCCGTATCGGATGAACGAACGAGAGGATCGCGAGGTCGGGGAGCGAGAAGAGGATGAACGTGTGCGCCGCGGCCGAGATGGACCTGTCCTGGCCGAGCCAGAGGAGCAACTGCGACATGTTGGCCCATAGCAACGAGATTGGTGCCGCGGCGCATAATAGCATGAGAATCGTGCGCTGTAGGGCGAGGCCGAGGAGGCGGCCGTGGTGCGCACCGTACGCCTGTCCGCATATGGGCTCCATGCCGAGCGCCAGGCCCGAGAGGACCGAGTAGCCGGTTATGTTGGCGAAGCCAATCGCCAGGCATCCCCCGGCCAGCTCGAGCTCGCCGAGCCGGCCGAGAAATAGCATGGAGACCATGGAGCGGGAGTACATGACGAGTCCGGTCAAGGCCGTCGGCCCCGATATCTTCCCGATCGCCACCATTTCCTCCACCACCTGAAATTAATTAATCATGTTAATTAATGATTAATTAATTATTACTATTATTATGTAAATTAGTAATTAATTAAATAGGAGCAAATTCAACACCAGATTGACTTTAAATTTAAAATTTAAAAAGAGGATATCATTATATCAATCACTTAATTCACATTGTGATCGATATATACTGCCGGTCAAAGGCGCGCACTATAAATAAAGTATGAACTAATATATATCACACATTCCAAACTAATACATATCTAAACAAAAAAAGTGATCAGAAATTCAGAATGCAAACATGCCATCAATCAACCAAGTTTCTCTACTCTTCCATGAGAATGTCACAACATGTATGTATGGATACCTGAGAGAGAGAAGGCCTTGTGTGAAGATCATCATGATGGAGGGGATGAGGAGGATGATCATGAAGGGGCTTTTCAGGGTCATCATCGAATTGGGGTTTCTTGAAGGGGAAAGGGTATGGGGAAGAATCAGGCGTGGTGTTGCACATGCTGCTACAAATAGCAGTACTAGTAGTACTAGTAGTAGCAGTAGTTATAACCCCTCTTCTATGGTTCTATCTCCTTCTATGATCAAGGCAAACGTGAGTGAGTGAGTGCCGAGTAAAAAGGCTTAAGTTCTTTTCTTTTTGGTTTGGTTCTGGTTCGGTTGCTGCTTGAGAATGGGGGACTGAATGAGGTTGCATTATATAGGAGGGGGAATATATATAAGGAAAACACGTACAGTCCACCTATAAAGTAAGTTATCCATGCATCCAGTCCTCTCTCACAATCTGACACACCCACGTACGTGCACCCATGCGCTTGTCGCAGTGGCATAAATGTTTACTGGAAATTAACCGTTGTATCTGTTTATTAGAAAATAAGATATGTTGATCGGAAAGATATATAAATGTTTACTGAAAAATGATATATATATCTTCATCAAAAATACGATAGACCGATAAATAGACAAAAAAGGTAGTCGCTACCTACGACTCTATATATAAACAACACAAAGCAAAATTAATAAAATTGTACTTGTCAAAAAGCAGGGTAGCATTTGTGGCAGTGCGGTGCGTTCTGTGTCAGTTTGACACGGAGCAGGTCACTGAAAAATAAGGAAATTAATTAGAGAGGGAAAAAAAAGGAAGTTCTGTGTCGTCACGCCTTGGAAATCTCTGTTATATATAAAACTTAATTTTTATGAGATTAATTAAAACTTAAAAAATTAAAAAATTGACTGTTTAAGAGAAATTAAGGATTTTTAGTGCGTATCAGGTGTGTTTAGCACTAATTCTTTTGTAACACGTACTCTTTTGTACAAATTTAGAATTTATTCTTTGTGCATTAGTATGTAATGTTGCCAAAAAAAAAAGAATACATTCATTATTAATTGTAATCAAGAATCTTTCTTTGAGCATGGGTATTTAATGTTGCCAAGAAAAATAACATTCATCATTAAGATCAGTCATCAGAGTAATTAGAAGACCTGATAGGTAGTCTGACCATTTGATTCTACTTTTTAAAAGATTAAGAGTAATTTATTGATTTGATGCAGTTTAATTTGAATATCCTTCTCAATTTTGAATTAAATGAAGAGAATTAGCTGAGTGCTTATCCCCTGAAGTACAATATTTTGAAGTCTCAAGCTTTGTACAGGCTCGGATCTCGAGGTAATCCAACAGCTTATGTGATGAACTGCAACATACAGTTTAGCGGAAGATATGAGATCGAATTAGTTAGGCAACAACATAACCATGGAGTTTGCAGAAGACGAGGTAGAGGTCGCAATTAAGGACAAAAAGAGAAGAACTAATATGAACTCATGATACGGTCGACATCGAGCTCGAGCAAAAGGAAATTAACTAATTAAGTACAATGTTCAATGTTACTGCCTCATGAGAAGGATTAGCCATTATGCAATGAACTGTTATCACACTGAATTAAAGGAAACATAGAGATTGTGTTACAATTACTAGCTAGCAAGCAAAGAGACTAGCCTCAACAATGAGTCGATGCGCTCGCAGAATTTGGATATCGGTGAAACAACCATTGGTATGCAGGCTGCATAAACATGTTTACTGATCAGGGTATCATCACATGACATTTGCAAGTGTTTCAAAAACTAAAGGTTAATTAAAAGTCAAGGTTAAAATTCTTATTCGGTGTAAAGATGATAGTGATGTTAATTAATCTCTAATGCATATATATGAGGAGTAATTCTTTGAGACCAATCATTAATATTTGTAGTTACAGTACTGTTGTCATAAAATGCCGAATGCTTTAAATAAGAGATTCAAACAGCCGAATTGTTATCATCTGACCTGCTGCACGGTTGCCCGCCAGAGAGAGAAAGACACACACACACCGAAGTGGGGCTCACCGAACCGAACTCCTCTCTGTCTTTCTCTCTCTCTCTCTCTGCCGGGCAACCGTGCAGCAGGTCAGACGATAAGCACTCCAAACATCCGGTTATTATGTAGATGGATAAAACCGCATGTTTAAATTGAGTCTGTTATATTCAAGTAATTAAGATGTTTAAAGACGTGTGTTAAGGATAATTATACATGATTGTGTCTAACTCGAAACTCATACGACTAACGTCGAGGTCGAGGAAAAGGAGAGCCAAATACAGAATTCAAAGTTACTGCATCAAGAGGGTTAATTAGGCGCCATTATTATATGGAATGAAGTGTTATTACAGTGAAAGGAAATATGAAAATATGGAGAAAAATTCTTTATCAATAAAAAGAAAAGGTTGATTGTAAAATATATACTGATTACAACATCGATATGTAACATATATATTACAATTGTCAACGACTCCAAACTTAGATCCGAAAATTAGAAAGAACTGAATTTATTAACCCGATATAAATTAGATCCAAATTAATTGATGAAACATGAGAATTGTTTGAAATCAGACGATCGACGTATATAAAAGACATTACAAATTCAACCTAATTATACAAAACACAAAAATGATTCAAACTCGTACGTACAAACCGAATCTTAGCCTTAGTGCCTTACTCAATCGATCCTTCAAAGTCAAATCAACATGACCAGACGTTCGTTCGTTCGTTCATTCGTATCGTGCCTATCCTATTACTATCACCTCTCTATTAATTGTAATCTGTAAATCAGTTTCATATATAATTCCATTCTCTTATTTATTTTTTCCGATAATTACATGGTCCCGAATTAGGGAATATATTACCCCATCTTTCTCTCAAGATTGCTTTGACAGTACTGCCATGGAATTTATTCATTTTTGAAGCAGATCATCATCATCAGGTTCCTGTGGACACAACCATGCATATATATATATATGCAACTTGTTCTTTGGTTTTTATATGAGTCGATTCCATGACCCATACTTACTAACATTTAGCTAGAAACATTACATTTTATTGTATATATTATATAATATATTGACATTGCATAAGTTATTATTCTGGCACTATCAGCAACAGTTTAGAGAAGAGTCAGATGCTGGAATCTATCCTTACTGTTACTGATTAGTGATTGCACGATGAGCTCGGAAAGAGGCCTTTGCGTGATCCGAGCAGGCGATGATATTGCTTATGCAAAGAATTTGAAGAGATTATGGATCAGTTGAAAAGAATAATACAAGGAGATTTGGATATAAAGGAGAAATTGAAAAGACTTTGCAGAACTAGAGTCAACTGCATGCTGCACTCCACTATCCGACTTCAGTTGCGCCGATTCTGATTTTGACTACACATTTTAAATTCAGCAGATTTTTATCTTTTGAAAACAGATTTCATAAATAAAAACCAAATGAAATCGATCAGGACCTTTTTTTGGATCACACCGTTCGAATTTGGATAGGAAACTGCATGCTCTGATCACATTTCACATTTCAATTGCAGCAGAAGATATGAACTCTTCGGAGTGCTAAAACTCTCAGGCAACGATCGAGGACTTCTCTAGCATCGAAAACCATTCGCAATTCAAAAAACAAAACAAACAAGTAGACCTATCATGGCATTACTTGTATATCAATATAGTAAACTGGCACTATATACAGGCTATGTAAAAAGAGAATTAATTTGGCAATACAAATTCGTAACAGAGTGGACGCAGCGGTTCTAGTACGGTATAAACATTCAAATTTGTTTTCTTTTGATTCATACTTGTAACTGAATCCTATAGTCATTTTTATTTTCAAAGGAAAAAATCTTTACAGCAGCTGCAAAGTATAAGTGTACAGTTATCAAACTCTTGACCTTTTTTATCCTTCTCCTTTTCTCTTCTAGCCAACTAAACTACGAAATGAGATCCTGTGTGGTAACTCAATATTTGAGTTACCTGCCCGGACTCTAACCCGTTGAAGCTTTACCTACCCGGACTCTGACCGAGATCCTGCCCTTGACCGAGATAACAGACGAGCGGCCGTGATTTGTCCACGCAGTAACTCAAAATTTGAGTTACTGGCTTACTGCAGAGGATACGGGCTCGACCCGAGTGCTTATCCTCTGCCTTATTAAGGCACGGTGCCACGAAGCACATGAGCCGTTGGATCGCCTCAAGATTCATCCAGGCTCAAATCTCGAGACGATCCAACGGCCCATGTGCTTTATGGCATATTACCTTAAGGCAGAGGATCTGAAATCATCTGACCCAAATAGAAATGGAAAGTGGCAGTGTAGCTAGAGACATTTGCAATTGCAACTGGTTCCTCACTTCCTCTGCAAAATGGATCCCTTGTTGTCATACTGAAGTGATCAAAGAGAGGAGAGCATCCCTAAATAAATATCAAGTCGTCTCCATCATTAGACATGACATTGAGAATTTGAGATAAGGGTATATTGTTAGAAGAAACTGCCAAGGAAGAGTTGCAAAGAGAGATATCTGGTATTACTAATTTACTATAGCCATAATTAATTAAGTTTCTTTTTCTTTTTTTATCTATTTTTTTGAGTGGAGATATGAACAATTTGTTATGACTTAAGAATGTTTTAGTCAGGATAGTTTTTTTGGAGTACTGGAACAACTCTCTCTGTTCTTTTTTTTTTTTTTTTTCCTTTAGTCAAGATAATTTGCAGCATCAAGTCACACTGATAATTTCATTTCGTAATATAATCCTTTTCAATATACATCTTGTCATTGATAGTTTCTCAATTAGTTGGGCAATCAATCATATATATGCAGTAACTGTAATTAGCACTACCTAGCGTCCACACAATAGACGTCTATAGATATAACAAATGGACTGACAAATAGACTAACAAATGGACCTCAGTAGGCCCTATTTATAGCTATATATTACACTCTAAAAAGTAACCTATGTACGTAAATTGTGTGTACGCTTAATATTTCCCTAACTGCTGTAATCAACAGAATAATTAACCAAGTGACCACATACTTTGGAGGCAGAAATGGGGGCGGTATATATATTGGTGCAAATTGATATGCTTTTTCATATATATGTTGCTTCTCCACGACAAAGCATATATGATAATATTTCATTTCATTTTGGTTGCTTGTTGGAATCTTTTAAGCAGAAAGAACTGCCATTATTGATTTATTCTTTCCTAACGTTGCTATGGCTTTCAAAAGGATATATAAAGTTCCAATAACATGGCATGATCTTGACGTAATAGTTTGGAATACAATTCCTAATTTTATGAGGTAAGTATTACTACTAGACACACTACTAGACGAAGAATCCAACCTTGGGATAGTACTAGATGTCCTTGGGTTGAAATTTGGTCGAGTTATTTGGATATTTTCAATTGATATACTTGCAATTATATTGTCTATTTATATATACTCTTTAAATAAAAAAAAAAATAAGGCTATGTAATTTTAATACTTATTGGATTAAATATGTTCAAAATGACACTCTACAATTAAAAAGGTGCCGATCCAATCCATCTATTCTGATCTAACGGGGAAACATTTGCATTATTAATTTGTATAATCACTTGTATATTATTTTTTTCTCTTCTTGTACCAAGCTAACTCTTTTTTATTTTAACTTTAATGAAATTCATTAGAGCCAATTATCTACTACAGAGAAAAGAAAAGAATAGAATCACGACAAGATTAATCAGGGAATTAGGGATAAGAGCATTTTCTTTTCCCATTCTCATTTCTTTTTAGCTCTTAACGAGCAAAAATTGCATTTATTCTAATTCCAAGTTGCCTCCAAACAGGAATCCCTCTGTTGTCAAATATCCCATATCATATCTTTTAGGGGCATTATTATCGTAACAGTGCCCAACAGCCCCACCTTTGAGAAAAACCAAATGAGAAACATCCTGCGTCCATTGAAAAAACGTTCATACGTCTGTAGACGTATAAAAAATGTAACATTGCATTTATTCTAATCCCAAAATGTAACCTATGGACGCTATGGACAGTTTTTCTATGGACATCAGGTATTACTCAAACCAAACTAATTCACCTTGCACCCCTTTGGTATTTGATACCCAGTGCCAAGGGATTTGTACGGTAGCAAATACGGACCCAATTAAGTATATTAAAAATTATATGTTAGAAATTTTTTTTTTTTTTTTGAGATAAAGATGAGGGTCAAGCCACTCAAATTTAAATGTCTATAAAAGACCCCACATCCGAGTTTCGAACCCGCAACCTCCCATACAGAGAGTGTTACCCTTAGTCACTAGACCAAAGGCTGGTTCATAATTATATGTTAGAATTGGAAGAACACATAGGACAATTACAAAATTTTAAGCTTCATGTTAACTAACACAATATATGTGGAATTTCTATGCTACTGATCTTGTAACACATCACTATATATGCATTGTATGAATAATCATAATTTTGGGTAAGAAATAACATCCGGTTTTATGTGCACACTTGTATGACATTATGAAAAATAAATTGCTCTCAATTGGGTTGATCAGTAAGCTGATCAATCCTCTGTTTTGGAAAAAATGATAGATATTTGTGAAAATCACAGATTTGATGGGAATCTCGAGATGGATGGAAAAAAATAATTAATCTACTAATATTACCCCTTTAAGTGGAAAAAATGGAGCTCTCTTATTGATTTGGGTTTAATAGTCATCTGATTAGCAATATTTGTTGTCAAAATAACAATTTCAATTAAGCAATTCTGATTAACAAGAAGCCTCGTTGTATATGGCGATTGTAACTCAACATACATACCTGGTGATCACAAGTAAAATAAAGCTGTCTCAATTGAAATTGAACGACGAGAGTGAGATGAGTGGTTGAGATTCAATTTAGGCATAACTTTGTAAAAAAATCAATGATCAGTGGATGGGATGGGGACCATGGGATGCTGTGAATAGTGGAAGGAGTCGAAGTAGTAAAGGAAATGGAAGTAAAAGGGGAATGAAAAAGAGTGACAAAGTGGATAAATTTTGAAATATATTGTGCTTCAACTCATATATTGAACTTCAAAATAGCATTTTTCAATTAACAAAAAGCCTTAGCGTATCTAGCGATTGTGGATCAGCATACATACCTGATGACTATATGTAAAATTAAGCAAACCTCAATCGAAATTGATCGACAAGAGTAGGAAGAGTGGTGGAGACTCAATTATGCAAAACTTTACAAAAGACGATGTGCACGATCAGTGGATGGAGTGCTGCAAATAGTGGAAGGATTCGAAATAGTAAAAGAAATAAAAATAAATGACAGAATTGAAAGGGGAATGAAAAAGAGTAACGAAAGTGAAGAAATTTGGAAATTGTGTTTCAACTCATGCCTTATTCATCTTCAAAATAGTAATTTCAATTAAGCAATCTTATAAGAAGCCTCACTATATCAGGCGATTGTGACTCAACATACATACCTGGTGATTATAAGTAAAATCAAGAAAACTTCAATTGAAATTTGAGCAATGGGATTGAGAAGAGTGGTTGAGACTCAGTTCAGGCAGAACTTTGTAAAGAACGATTTGCACGATTAGTACTGGATGGAGTCGAAATATTATAGGAAATTGGAATAAACGAAAAAATTGAAAGGAAGTGAAAAAGGAGTGACAAAAGAGAAGAAATTTGGAAATAATGTTTGCATGAACTCTTGCCTTATTCATCTTCAAAATAGTAATTTCAATTAAGCAATCTACTAACAAAAAGCCTCACTTTATCTCACGATTGTGACTTAACATACATACCTGGTGATTATAAGGTAAATTAAGCAAACCTCAATTGAAATTGAGCGACGAGAGTGAGAAGAGCGATCGAGACTCAGTTTAGGCATAACTTTGTAAAGAATGATACGCAAAATCAGTGGGTCAGGTATTGTGAACTGCGGATGGAGTTGAAATATATAGTTAAAGAAATAGAAATAAACGACAGAAGTGAAATGGCACTGGCGGATTCAGTAAAAATAAATAGGGGACAATATCCTGCATATTTTTTGAAATTCATATAAAGTTAGAATATTTTTAGTGTTGTTTATATGCATTTAAAATTTGATAGAAATTATTACATTTGAACCCCATAAAAATATGAAAATTGCTTTATTGGTGAATCCCCATTATTACAATTTAATGATTTCTATATGATTATCTTCTTGATATTACCGCTTGGTATAATTTTGAACCCCACTGTAAAACTTTCCTGCTCCGCCATTGTAAAAGGGAATGGAAAAGAGTAACGGAAGTGGCGAAGTGCAACAAATTGATACATAAACAATAAGAGTCATGATGCGGTGCACCACGTTTTTCTTGAGAAAAACAATAAACTTATGTGAGCCATTGGATTTTGAAAGGGCATTTGGGGAACTTAAATATATATCTGTTCGCAGACTTTAATGATGTATTACTAACCATCTAAAATGCAATTTAATGATGTCTTTCCTTTTGAGATAATCGAAATAACATTTCTCTAGTTACGCGTGCAGCTAATAACGCAACAAAAAAAGAAAAATCTTGCGTGCAGTATATATGTATTCATAGTTTCATACCCTTATTAATTTTTGTATGATGGAATGTTACAGTAACTTTAATGATTAATTGTGAATGTCAATTAAAATAGAAGTTACTACGTTATATTTATTATTTAAGATTTTATTAACATTTCAAACTTTTCAAACTTGCAAAAATTAAAATAGAAGTTAGACTATTGTGCAAACGGTAGCATTTCGGACCGAAATGCTAACGCCTCCATATTTATATTATAATGTCCAAATAAATTCTTCATATGAAAATATTGGGGGATACAATAGTTTTCTATTTTTAGAGTTTTCTAAGTATTTGTTTTGAATTTTAGAAAATAGCTCATAAAATATTGCTATTTTAAAAAATACAAAACAAATACTTAGAAAACTCTAAAATTAGAAAATTTTTGTATTCCCAAATATTTTTATATGAAAAATTTATTGAGTACCATAAATCATAATTTCATACATAATAACATAAATTTTGAGGTGTTAATATTTTGATCCGAAATGTTAACGTTTGCATAGTAGTCTAACTCAAAATTATGCAACCCATGTGTAAATTCAAACAAATATATTTTTTTATAATATCATATATTTGTTCACAAAAATTTAGCATCCATGAATAATGATTGCACCAATTTTGTACAAATGAAAACTTCAAGACAAAAATGATACACTAGTGGAAATTTAATGACCGGAATGGTACATTAAAACCTTGAAGAAGCAAAATAGCAGCAAAACAATATTTTTAAGAACAAATTTGATGCTTTTAAAACTTAAGACCAATTTCATAAAGTAGTGACGCTTTAAGAAGTAATTGTATAATTTACTCTAATTATTATATCAAAATTTTGTAGGAGAAAAAAAAATTCAACTTTGGATTATATTATATTAAATACCGACGAACTAAAAAAATTAAATTTTTTATATTTCACATGAATTTAGACAATGGCTCCTTTTAAAAAAAAAATTAAAAGGTTACTAAAAGAATCGTAAAAGTGATTAAAAAAAAATAGTTTACGTGTGTAATGTTAGACTTATTGATTGAATGTAATTTCAATTTAGTATTATTTGATGGCCCATTAAAAATCATTAAATTACAATAATTTAAAAGTACATAATTTTGATGAGCTATCAAACAATATCAAAATTGATTAAAACTTCAAACACTATCAATTATAAGTTGAATGATACATCTAAATTTTTTTTATTTTTTAAAGGACCTATTATCAAGATCGTAGCAAAATCAGTCACTATATGCATGTACAATAGCTTACTACGGTACATGTACAATAACTCTTGATATATGTCAATAAACATCATATAAAATTATTAATAATGAAGCAATACAGGGTAATTATATTTTGTCAAATATTTAAATTTTTTTAATCATAGAAAAATGGCGACACGAAACTATCCAATTTCCTCAAATTTTTAATTATTCAAAGTATTTATATAAAAGTGACTAATTTTATGACTTGTTATGGTTAGTTGTTTTTGTTGTTCTAAGTAATCTTTCTTATTTGACAATTTTTAAGACAATATCAATTATTGTACTAATGATTTCTTTGAGAATTCTATTTGTAAGGAAAATTATGTGAGCAATTTACGAGGAATTATCGAAGATTTTAAGTCAAACAAGGAACAATTTGGAGAAAAGATAAGCTAACAGATGATGAAATTTGTATTTTTGCCATATCAAAAATTTTGAATTATAATTCTTAATAAGTTCTTCGTGTAAAAACACTGGTGATGCAAAAAAAAAAATAGTTTTCTAAATATTTAATTTGGATTTTTCAATATGACTTCAGAATAATGAGTGAATCTACGGTGCTCCTAGAAGTACGGAGGCCTCCTATGCTCTTAACTCAAAAATCATACTTAAACATATTGAAATTCTGATTTATGGTTTTTATTGAATTTTTATATCAAAATCTCTTAAAAAACAAAAATAATCCATTCTTTTGAGTTTTTAAGTAGATGTTTTGGCTGGCCTCAAAATAATAATAAAATAATGTATGAAACTATGTCATATTTAAAAATTCCAAAATAAATATTTAAAAAACTCAAAAAATGGAAAGTTTTTGTATTCTACAAGATTTTGATATAAAAATTTTAATGAGAATAATAAATCAAAATTTTGAGATAGTTAAGTATAATTTTTGAGTTAGGCCTTTGTGCTCCTAGGAGCACCGTACATTTATAATAATAAGAATAACAACAACAACAACAACAACGTTATTTAAAATAATAATATTATAATGAAGGCCTAAGAAAATAAGTCATTTTGATATATCTGAAACAAATTCTTATCAAATAAAAATTAATTTTCTTCTATAAATTATTTAATCTACGTACAATGCACCACATTTTATTTATCTCAACAAATCCATATTAAATTAGTGCCCCGCATCTACTTTTAATTAACTTCCTTAATTTCATAGACTTTAAAAGTGTGCCCCTAACATTTATTTATGTTCCATTTCAATTGGGCTATTGGGCAATTAGTGCGCCGCATCTACTTTTATACAAATCGAAATTCATAGCCTCTTTAAAAGAGGGTACATCATCTGGAATGGTCACTTACCCCAAATGGAGGAGTGGTCAGAAATTGTATGAAGAAAAATATGTTGATACTGTAGCGGGCAGCCTCAAAAACCATGTAAAGTAGTTTTATAGGGAGGTTTTTTTACCATTCCAAGTGGGGTACCCCAGATGATGTCGATTCTTTTTAAAAGCAGGCAGCTCAAGTGCTCAACTTATTAAGTAAAATTACTTAACTACCCTTCAAACCTTTAACATTTAATGTTCCATATTAAATATCAGCCGCTTGATCAAAGTAATATTAACCGTTCAAAATTACTTAAGCTTTTTGACAAAAGGGTATTTTGGTCTTTATTAACAAATTGTTAAATTTTTGGATTATAAAAATTGCAAATTACGGTAATTTAGAGAGAGAATCTGTTTTAAAAATCATATTCGGCAAACCCAAATTTGAAAGGGGTATTTTGAAAAATTCGAGATTTTGCGGTACGTAGCATGATGATATATTGATATATATTCGTTTGGACGTTAGAGTAGGGCGGTACCTATTTATTCCCCCCTCCTAAAAATCGCTCAGCAGATTTGTTTGCGGTCATAAATAACCAATATATATAATTTGGTGATAAGGTTTCATTCAGAAGCGTACAAAACCACAAATACAATGTAACAATATCCCAAAAACATAACACGAAAACGATTGTGAGGTCTGCAGCCTGAGCTGCATGCATGTGCACTAAAAACAATAGCTTTTTTTTTTTTTTTTTGAGAAAAAAGACAATAGCTTCAATAGGGCCCGGCAAGGGTAACATGTAGCGTCCATCATTTTCACTTATCTACCGATCCACCGTATTTTCAATGAACAAATATCATTTTTTAATGAACATGTATATCTTTCTAATCAATATATATCATTTTTCTAGTAAACAGATACATAATATAACGGTTTCCAGTAAATATTTATGCAACTGTGCTGATTAAGCACATGAGTGCACGTGGGATATCAGAACTGTGAGAGAAATGGATGGGTGGCCTACTACTATATATAGGGTGGACTTTACATGTTTAACCAGTAACTGGTAACTGGTAAATGTTACTCATATACCGTTTGGCAATGTAGTAAAATTGATTTAAGATGATTTAAGGTGCTTTAAGTCACCAAACGTAAGTGATTTAAGGTGCAGTAAGTTAACACAGCTATCTAGGTGTAGTAAACTAAATCACCAACATTTCACATCTTTTACACATTCTACTCACTTTACTTCATCTATTTACTTCACTACAACCAAACACCACTGCTTTAAGGTGATTTAGTGTTTTACTCTGTTTTAACTTACTACGCTTGCCAAATTGAGAGGTATATTATTGATTTGTTATGTTGTGTGTATATGCCTTGATGATGGGAGGCAGTCGGTCGGTAGGAGACAGACAGAGGTCGCGACATGAGTGAATGTGATGCTGATGCCTGAATAAATAAATAAGCCATCTTTACTGGCGCAAACAGTCCGTGGAACAGTTGAGTGCTTGTTGCAGACATCTGGACTCATGCATGGGTGGGTTCAGAAGGAATCAAATATGATAATATGATGATGATGATGATATATGTGGGTTCAAATATTATTTTGAGTATTGATTTTCTTAATGTGATCAAATCAAATTAAAAGTTTGTTATTATAATATTATTGGGTTTAATAAGAAAAATAATATTATAATTTTGGAGTTCTAATATCAATTTTCTTTAACAACATACATTTATTTATATAATTTTAAAGAGGAAGGATCCATTGACAATGGCTATATTGGCAATCTTGACAACGAGGCTTTTCAAAAAATTGTGAAAATTCATAAAAAATCTTAAAAATGAAAAAAGTTTTAGGGCATTACTTATAGATTGGTGATGTTACAAGTTTCAATCAATTTGAATATCGTTTGATGCCTTAACAAAATTTTATACACTTTTTAACAGTTGTAATTTAACAGGTCTTTGTAGAGCTATTAAATGTCGCTTAAATTGAATATAATATGAAACATAATCAATCTATAAGTTAAGTAATATTTCTGTAAACTTTTTTCAATTTTTAAGATTTTTTATGATTTTTTATAAATTTTTGAAAAATATTATTGTCAAAATTATCAAAATAACCATTGTCAATTGATCCCTCCTCAATTTTAAAATAGAGTGGGAGACATTGATCTCATTTCTTAAACCTAAACCGCCCCCCTTTGTTAGGATTCCCACAGAGGATACAATATATTGGGATACCACAAAACTATCATATTTAATATTGCTCATCTTATTATTGTGATTATTCAACTTATCAATATTATTATTTAACTTATCAAATTTATTATTTAAATTGGGTATTATTGGTTTTTGTGTTTCTTTCTAAAGCATTTTGTACTTATGCACTATAAATTATCAAGAAATTTAAACAGCTTTACTGTGTATTTGGACATTGAATAATAAGAAATTTCTATGTATTTACCATCTACCAAATATGTTATTTTAATTAATGTAATTGTTCAATTTATTGATGTTTTCTATGTATAGAATTAATTGATATATGTGCTTGATATTCCATCAATCATTAATTCATTATTAAGCTTAAAATTGTTATAATTGCCTAAAAGTTTAATATTTTGTAATACTAATTGATACTCAAATTATGTAAAAATTGAAACAAAATAAATCTATTAAAGTATTGTTTCCTATTGTTCTTCCATTTTTGAGATTTTGTACAAATTATTCAAAATTTGTCATCAAGATTATCTAAATAAATAATTTTGAAGGGATCTCATTCAATTTTTGTAAACTGTAAATTTCAAAATATAAGCTAGAAATTAAAAATATAGGGTTGGCTTTGTGAATTCTGAATTCCATGTCCAGGAGTGCTTATCCTCTGCTGCGCAGCGAATCAACGATGTGGATTATAGGGGGATTTTTTGAGATTGAGTTGCACGAATCTCAAAGCAGATCTAACAGTTGAATCGCTGCGCAGTAGAGGATATGAATACCATGTCCAGACCAGCAAAATTCTACCTCAATGTCTTACATGGTTGAAACTTGAAATATCGAAAAATCAGTTTAAGATCGATCATTTTTTATTGCAAGCCACAAAATTCTACAAAATTTAAAGGGAAACAAAGGAACCAACAAAGTGCCCCTTCTCTGAGCCAAAGTTGCAAATTAAAGAGGCACACAGTATATATCAATCCAACGGTTTGGCACTTGGATTTGGTTCCTTTATTTCCCCCTTGCAATTTGAAAAGCTATTTTTTTAACGTTATATTTATATGGGTCATATCTGGTATCCTCAGTATTAGTGTCTACGTATCCACATTTTTACAAGATTTAAATTAAGCTGTACACAATTTGAGATAACAGTTACAAATTTTGTGTATGCGTGGACGTGTAAATAGTTACAAAGTAATAATTACCGATGGTGCACATCTTTTTTTGCTCAGTTTAGATTGTCCGTTCTGCCTCGTTTCAGTGACTCAGAATGTCAGATTTATATACATTGCATGACGTGATTTTTTTTTTTTGTAAGAGTGCATTTTAAAGACAGACAGCCACAAAGCAATTAATTGTGAATTTTTATAATTCAGAGTGGACGCCTTATATTGGGAAAAATACAAGAACCTAGGTTATAGAAATGCAATATAGTAATGAAATAAGGAGTTTGTCCAAGACTGGAAGTGAGCTAAGCAAGCAACTGTATTTCCTGGCAGTACTAGCGGCCGGAACTCATGAAGCATTCAAGTGAAACACACCCAACAAAAATTTGTCAGGATCAATTTTCACATGTATTTATTTATGTCATCTACGGTCTACCTTAGTTGAGAATTTTTTTTTTTTTTTTTTTTTTTGTGGGGTGAGGTTCAATTTCTAGATATTTTGGAAGAGGTGGCAAAATCCGACAGCCGGACCGGTGTTTTTCGGAAAGTTAAGCTGATCTAACCCAATCTGAGATCAAACGGTATACAATCCTACTGAAATCATCATACGATCGATCTAGAAAAAAATTTATATTAAAATTGACCCAACTGGCCCGACCCGCCCACCCGATTTGTCACCTCTAGTTTTTCCATGATAAATTGGAAAAGATTTTACCTTTTATTTTATTATTATTATTTATTTATTTATTTATTTATTTATTATTATTATTATCATTATTACCACTATTATTATTAATACTAATACTAGTATTATTATTATTATTATTATTATTATTATTATTATTATTATTATTATTATTATTATTATTATTATTATTATTATTATATATTATAATGAAAAAAGGATGTGGATTCAATAGTTGAGTGGTTGCCCTGTAACCTGACCACCACCATACCACCAATCCTGTCACTCCAAAGGACAACACTACCATTGAACATTTCCCTGTCCCCCGCTTTGTATTGTCATTCTTTTTTTCTTTTTTTCTTTTTTTTTTACAGAATTGTATTGTCATTTTTGTTTCTATGAAGCAACCAAGTATGTACTTGATGAGTACTACTGCATCCAAACTTTGATGACAATGTACATGCAATGTTGATACCTATATGAAGTAAAACCAAAACTACACATCACACAACTCCATAACAAATGTTACACAAGAATGCTGTAAGATCACAACAGAAGAAACAGTACAAATTAAAAAAGCCACCCACCAATCTAGCTAGGCACAACACAAGACAACACAATGCTAAATGTTTTTAGATAAACTGTTCCTCTTGCATTGAGGTAATTCTGTCTGAATATGCTCTAAATTTACAGCATTTTGAGAGTCACTATGGTTGAAGGCAAATGTGACAGTGTCCTAACTCCTGACCAACCATAATGGCCAGAAAGGGAAGCTTTTTTAATATCTTGCTTTATAGTATGAAGCACTCATTAAATAGTTTGATTTGACAGAAAAAAAAGGGGGGAGGAAATGATAAGAAAAGATGAATGATTTCAATTTTCAAGAGAGCTTTTGAACAATTAGTGAGGGGTGAAAAAAGGAAAATAAGCTGACAGATTCAGGTCTAGGCACCTTTAATCCAATTGAAACCAAATTGGCTGCTAGATCTGCATCTATTTGTTGGCCCAAAATAGGTAGGGAGTGACCTATTCACAGCCACTGCCCCACAAAAACATTCTTGTTTTGGAATGATTCCTGAAGCTTTCAGAACAACAACAACAATAATAATAATATTTAAGCATCTGTCAGTCACAAAGTTGAACCAAAATTAAGTGCCTGGTCTTCCAGGCTATTATTGGAACAGTGAAACAAAGTACAATTATTGGATCAATCAATAATTTGGCAAGTTATTTCATCTTCCTTGTGACAAGGGAAAAAAAAACTGGTACCGTCGCGACATCGGTATAGTACCAGCCTCTCAGGTTCTTGCCTACTGTTGAAAGGTTTTGTTCTCTTGAACTGCATTGATTCAAGCATGATACATATACCGATCACAGTATACAAATCGGTCACTCTGAATTATACAATATACTGATCGGTTTACCAAAGAGGGTATACATAAAATTCAAATCGACAAATAGCGGGAAAAGAGGGAATTAATGCGACTGATATGAGTTGTATTGGTTTTAGTATGACTGTCAGGGCCGCAAACAGCTGCGAAGCGTTGTTGCTATCCTCGATAAGAATACGGCTTAGCGTGACCACAGCTGCAGAAACCAGCCCCGAATCGTTCTGCCTTTTAGCTCTCACTATCTGCTTTACAAATTACTCTCCATCTTCACTCCCTTTTTCTTTTAGGCGTCACCTCAATCAGTCAGTGTTGTTAAATTATTGTTAGATCGATCGAAGATGAATCTGATATATAATGTGACATGATATCCTTTGAAACAGAAACGGAGGTGTTACTTAATCATGATACATGTTATAATCGCCTGAGGAAACAAACAGTACTTGGTGCAGTGTGCAGACCAGTAAATGTAGTCATAGTAAACTTATTACGACATTTTTTATGAACATACAATTGATTTAGTAACCTCTATCAAAAAGATTGGAGTTAACGAACGCTGAAATTTTATAAAAAGAAAATTTAACACCCCCCGCCCCACCCCACCCCCCCCCCCCCCCCCCCCCCCCCCCCCCCCCGCCCCAAAAAAAAAAAAAAAAACCGAAAAACAGGGAAACAGGGAAACAAATTCCCAAAATGTAGTTTGTGGCATTCTTGTATGGATCGGTGGAGAATCGATCCAAAGCAATGTGTCTGGGTAATAAAAGCAGCACTCTAAATCTTTCTGAGCCACAGTTAGTTACTTTTGTGTGATAGTATTTTTTTTTTTTTTTCGCTTGTTGACACTTGACAGCTTCATCATCAAACATTCAAACACCAAGATTGAAGATAAATCAATATGTATGGCATGCATTAACAATCTTCTTCTCAAAAAAAAAAAAAAGAATAAAGCTTATTCATTACAATAGTTATTCCATAGGACCCGGTTTCACGATATCAGCGATACGTCCAAAAAGGCTTTTTATCTTATTATGATTAAATTTTAAGCTAAAATGAAAAGTATGGTCACTTTTCTGCAAGGGCAGGCACAATGATTCGGATTCCTCGGTACTAAAGATTGTACTGATGCATCATTTTGAGTTTGCATTTGCCTTCTTACTGAGTTCCAGACTTTTGTCAGTAAAATCTGGTGAAAGATGCTTTTGTCAAGATCAATTCATTTGTTGTGTTTTCTGTTTTCTGCAGCATATATGATGGCGCGCGCTGATTGATCAAACTGGCAACTGAAACTCAGGCGGTTAATTAATTCGCCAAACACCCCGTGCACATCATATAGAATGCGCCAAATTCAATACTGAGATACAAATACTAACGACGGAAGGTTGCATAAACAGAAACCACTCATCTTGAAAGGACTCTAAGTGGATGTGATCCATATATGTATATATTTGCCTATAGATATGGAGCCACAGTTCCATGATTGAATCATCTTGTCACTGTCTCTCTATCTCCCTCATCCTTCGCTCGGATGTTCAAATTTATAGTCTCAAATTCAGGGGCAAATTGGGTGCATAACTTAGCAATAAAAGCTTCACATTGTGTATTCTCTAGCTTAATTACAGAAGAAAATAGTATAGTAAATATTTTCTATATAAACAGTATAATTACATCCAAATAAAAAGATATACATACATCCAAGAAAATCATGCCAGTAAAGTGCATATAGGAAGAATTTGAAATATAAGTATCTGAGCTCAAGGTACGACGCAGTATTTCAGGTACTTTCTTAACCAGAACAAGCTACAATTTATTGAACTACCCAGTAAGACGAGTCTATTTGAACACAGCAGGATGTTTCTTAGTTTTCAATGAGAAATTGAAACATATCATTTGCTTTTCCTACAGATCGATAAGTTTGTGGGATGCCGTTCTTTTCTTTCAAGAACAGTGCAAACTTTTTTATTTCTCTAAATATGTGCCTCGGATTTTTTTTTCATTCGTACCCTGTTTTAAATTTGAAATTTATCATGCTCTGATGTTTCTCACAATACTGATACGTTCTTCAAGGTGGAAACTTTCGTATAATATGGAAACCAATAACGATATATTCAAAAAATTGAATGATTTTGCCAGTGTCAGTTACTTTACCAGCATACCAGTATTTGAGCTTTGCAATAATTAAGTTTAACAGTTTGACCAAATTTTGATACTTATCGACAAAAATTGCATACGTTATGGTATTGAGTATCTTATAAAATCCATTTTTTAACAAAAAAAAGTGAGGCTGAACCTGCAACCCCAAATTCAGCAGTTTTTAAGTGTCAAAATTATAAGTCCCAAAATTCAGTTTTGATCACTAATTATATGTCTGTTTATGTTTATGCAACCTTCCGTCGTTAGTATTTGTGTCAAAATTATAAGTCCCAAAATTCACTTCATTTATGAAAGCAGTTAAAATAAAAAAATTAAAAAAATAAAATATATATATATGTAGAGTCCGGCTACAATAATATGCATATCACGGTTTCACCGTGCTATGCGGTTCATATCTCAGTTTTTTGTGTTCAAATAATCTATGCAAACTGCTCAACTTAATCTCTATATCAAAATATACTAGCAAACCAAATTTTATAATTTTTAGAATTTTTTTGCTATTTTTTTGCTATTTTTAATGATGGAGAGAAAATGACTAGATCCAAAGATTCTGGTTCATATAAAATAATGATTTTCTCCCCATCACTAAAAATAGCAAACAAATTCTAAAAATCGTAAAATTTGGTTTCTTAGTATATTTTGGTATAGAGATCACATTGAGCGTTCGGATCGACTATTTGGACACAGGAAATAGAGGTACAGACCGCATAGCACAGTAAAACCATGATATGCATATTACCGTAGCCTAATTCTATATATATATATATAGCAAATTAATTATTATATATGGAATACATAAAAGAGAAGCATCTGTAAAGAATATTTATGTGCACTTAACTTAACCTCAACCCTTTTTTGGCACATCTTTTTAATATCTAATTATGCTGCATGCACAAGAAGAACTATATTCTGTGCAATTTAAGTCAAAGAGCTGAGCATATATACGTTGGCAATTAAGGCAACCTGTTGCAAAAGTTGTACATATGTAGATGCTTGAATTTGCATTAGGTTTGTATTGTGTGAGAATGAGAAGGCAAGCTTCATATATTCATGCATGCTAAACAAGAAAAAGGAGGTCATGTATATATGATGATATATGCCTCACTAAATATGCCACAATATATTTCCTTCAATTCAAAAGTGGAGGGATAGAACATAATTCGTTTAATTTGGGCCTATCAGGCAACAGGAATATGTGCCAAACAGAAGTTTAAAGAGTATATGTTCTCTTATCCTATGATAAAGTTTAGGGCATTTTTATTGAAGAACTTTTTTTGGGAATACATGCAAATGGCCTTCTAGAAATGTTTATATGTCTTTGCTTAAATAAATTAATAATTATCTTTTTGTACTTTTCATTGGTTGTGTGAAAAAATGTCAACAGCTTTTGCACTAAAAGTTCTAGAAGTGTTTAAATGCTTCTTTCTCCTTGTTGGATTAAAATATGTCAATAACTTTATTTTGTATATTTCACTAGTGATGTTGCACCTAGAATGAGAACAAACCATCAAAAATATGTATATATAATAATGTACAAAATATATGTTTGAATATGATGATGGTAGGTTTCTAGATGCAAGTAATTAGAAACTTCTGTTATTGCAGATAACAGATAGATATTTTACTAATACATATCTTTTATACAAAATTTGAGTATCTTTATTTTATTTTATTTTTTCAAATAAAGGTAGGGCTTTTTGCAAGAGTGTCTTTATTTTCGTATGCAAACTGTTTATTTATTTATTTATTGTAATTAGAATTAGGTGTGTTTGGTTAATCACAGGATGCAGTATGTCTGCCCTTTAGGGTCTGCTCCGGAAGGGGGAGAAGAGGGGAGGGGAAGGTAGATGAGGTCTGATCAAGTTTGGAGTTACCTGCTCAAGGTCATGTTAGTCGCTCTATAATTACAATTTGTGTTCTATTACCCTCCTCTCCTTTCTAGTAATTGTAGTTGTGGAGCCAATAACATGACTTTGAGCAGGTAACTCCAAACTTAATCAGCCCTACCCTCCCCTTCCCTCTCCTTCCCCCTTCTGGAGCATACCCTTAGTTTCTTCACACTTCAAAGTTAGAGAGATCGGTATATAGTCTCAAAAAGGCCCAAATTTAACAAAAATGGACCAAACTCAGTAATTCCAAGCCATCCTTGAAGACCATAATTTGTTTTCCACAAGTCCACAAATATGCTGTACATTGATTATTAGCATAATTGCAAAAAAGAAGGAAGTTATTGGGCTTAAATGAGGAAAACATCTATTGGGCCTGAATTGGATCAAAGCACAAGTGACATCCATATAATTTTTTTTTGCTAAATGAGACAAGTTTATTCACTATTCACTTATTCAGCCGTTTCCATGAATTAATCCCATTAATATTTACTCAAGATAATGAAAGTTAATTTGAGATGCATCAGAATGTGTCAGCTGGAAATTTAACATTAATTATAGTATCATATTCATAATGAAATAAAATTATCCAATCTGTCAACAAAAATTAAAATTGTCAAAAAAAAAAAAGTACGTAAATAATTATGTTGCCAACTGAGAAATTTTTTAAAAAATTCAGAAAATTGATATCTTAGAAAGAGGGTTAAGCTTCCAAGCTTTTTAGCTATGCCATATCATCATTAATCTCAATCATTGATTTTGTTTCTCTCTCTTCATTTATCTTAATCAAATGGCTCAATTTTTTTCACTAAAGAGATAATATGATGTTCCT
Source organism: Cyperus esculentus (assembly GCA_030179965.1). Taxonomy (NCBI): domain Eukaryota; kingdom Viridiplantae; phylum Streptophyta; class Magnoliopsida; order Poales; family Cyperaceae; genus Cyperus; species Cyperus esculentus. Next base: position 1,096,472 of record JASGLE010000049.1, on the reverse strand, counting down.
AAAGAACAATTTAAGACTCAAAATATTTGTAACTCTTTATATTCTTTTACATAAATTGAGATGTAGCTAAAAATATATTATATAGAATATATTAAGTCCAATATTTATCTAATAAAATATATTTATAAAAAATGTATATTTATTTTCAATATCTAATAAATTAAATTATGTAATATTATTTTTTCGGGGCAAAGCCCGATTCACAGCTCTAGTTGATATAAATGATCTTAAGCAACTTGTGAAGGCAAGTTGCCCTGATCAAAAGAATCCAACAGAAATTTGTTGTTTGGAGAATTAAAGTTGTTCAAATTGGCCATGTGAATTCCTTAATATACACGAGTCACGAGTAATTAAAGTATGCAGGTCAGACCGTCAGATCATGGGAAATAATTCCCAAATGGTTCCAGTTGCCAAATATTATTATCTTTTCTTTTCTTTTTGTCAGATTGGCATGTTCAAAGAGTTGTTAGATCCGCTCTAAATCAGCTAGAATTTCTGTATGTTGTAAACAAGTTGGGTAAATTAATATTAAATCACATTTTATAATTATATATATTGAATTACATTTAAGTTGAATCTGATAAATAAGATGAGCACCTCAAATATATTTGGATTGCATTTAAGTTATTCAATTTTTAAATATATTTATGAGCAAGACTATATTTGAATTTTGAACTTTTATTTTGAAGATTTTTATACTAAGAATATATCCTACCTAGTAAATTGTCTTAATTAGTATCTATTTTTTTTAAATAAAAAATAAAAGTTCACCACTCAAATTTACATGTCTATAAAAATGCTTTATTCAAGTTTTGAATATGCGACTTCATCTTGAGAATTATGAGCATTTTTCACATTATTATCAGATAATGCATCTTTCTTCTTCCCTCCAACACTGACCTGGAATCAACCCAAAAATACAAAAAATAAAATAAAATAGAAGAGGAAACCAAAAACCATATCTTGGCCATATTATATTTATATAATCCAATTTGAAAATTTCTAATCTGATCAGTATGAATCTGTCTCTATTGCTGGTATATATATTTCGTTTTCACATATAAGTTTGAACATCTGGTATTAATTTATTTATTAGAACTACATAATATAATATAACAGAAATAATGCCCCCCCAACGTTAACTGCTAAATTATTGGCCACAGCATTAATGTTATCGTACCTAAACATTACTTGTATTATAATGAAAAATCCAGATAGGATTGCCAATTGGCTTATATAGTCAGCACTTTTATTATTTATTTTATACCAACAAAAAATAACATGCAAGTGGTGACAAAACAAAGATAAGCACAAGCAATTAATTAAGGCTTCATATATAATCTGAATTCACAACTCCTCTCCTCTACAAGTTTGCCTTAATTAAATATATGACTATTTAATTAGAGAATTCCCAATCGTGTTCATTTTATATAACTATCCACATTAATACAAATTTTGAAACTCGTACATTCAATTTTATAAATCATATCTCAAAATTTTTATGACAACGTAGATATGTGGACACATTTGTTTGAGGACACTAGATATATACGACCAATTTTTTCTGTTTTGTTCTGTGAAAAAAATTCATGGATGCCCAAACATTCTATTTAACTGCACTATTACCTAAGCAGTTAAATTAATTTTACAGATGTCCAAATCAAAGGACGCAAGTTGTACTTGCGCCCTTTAGACTCATATTTGCTTGCCCGCCTCTGTTAATTGCCTATGTAACTTGGCTGTTTAGGCAGCACAAGAAAAAGCTAGAGGGCGCAAGTTGGATTCACGCCCTTAAGTTTGGACATTAGTGAAAATAACTTGATTGTTTTGACAATAGTAAAGATAAGATCAAAGTTTGGACAGTTTGGGCATATATGAAATTTTTTCCTGTTCTGTTCAATAAACATCATGTTTGAGATTTGTGCATCTTTTCTTCAAACTCTGAAAATTTTCCATATATATATGTACAAGTCATCTTTTCCATATATATATGTACAAGTCATCTGTGTCTGTCTTGCGTATAAATGGAGGAAGTCCTTAATTAGTTCTTGCAAAAGTCAACATTAATTCCTCTTCTGGTTAATCCAGCAGATATAATAAGAGCACTATTGGTGTCTATACGATGGATGGCCATAAATATAACAAATAGTTTGACAAATAAGATCTAATGAACTCCATTTGTAACCACTACACTCACAAAAAGTAACCTACAGATATCTATTGTGTGGACGCTTAATGTTTCCCTTATAATAATAACCCTCAATATCATGCTGTGGGTATTCAAACTCTTAAGACTTCAGACCCCATATAATCATATATATATTGAGAAGGATCAAATGACACAACATTTTTTTGACACAAATGTTATACTAAATCATATAAATTTATAAAAAATCTTAAAAATGAAAACTCTTTTATAAATATATTCATTTACTTATAGATCGATTGTGTGTCAAATTTTATTTAATTTTAGTGTCATTTGATACTCCATCAAGAATCATTAAATTTAGACCGTTCTAATTACTATATAAACTTGATGGTCGTTGATGGAGTATCAATGACACTCAAATTAAATGAAATTTGAGACACAATCGATCTATAAGTAAATGAACATGGTTGTAAAAATTTTTCTATTTTTAAGATTTTTTATAAATTTATATGATTTAGTGTAACATTTGTTTCAAAATTGTGTTTGTTATTGGATCCCTCCTCATATATATTATGATATAGTTATAGGCACCATAAGCACAGTTTATATATATATATATATAAGAGGCTTAGAAGAGTACACACATACTGCACACACCATTCCCATTTGAAAGCATCCTCCTTAAAGAAAGATATCAAAACCTCTTGATCTTTTTTATATGAAAATCTGCTGAAACATGATTCAGTAATTCCTCAATAAGAACAATTAGCAGAGATCGACACCTCTAATTATCTGTGTTCAAAGATGGAGATACCGTCTGAATTGCTTTCGCAACTGGTACGCAACTAAGCATGCAGTACCTAATGAACTGCTGATTTAGTAATTCTTATGTTTTTTTGCTTATTAGTGTGTTTGTAATACTAACACCTATCTGTTTGTTAAAGGAAATCGAGACCATGTTTCCCGATGTCGACCCCAGTGCAGTAGACCAACTCGTAGAGTCGCTCCTGAAAGATCTTGAAGAAAATGACAATCCCCAAATTATCAAGCATGAACATTCTGATCCTGTTTCTGGCACGTTAGCTTTTGGCAAAACAAGCCCCATGAACTCCTCTCGTGACGGCGATCCATCGCCTTCACACAAAGTGATCGGTTGGCAAAATTGGGACGATGAAAACATAGATTTGAAGGTGCTAGAAAGAAGCATTGCGAAGACCGGCAGTAGTAGTAGGTCACCGCATTATGCGCAGGAGCATGTCGCGGCGGAGAGGAAGCGAAGAGAAAAGATTTCGCAGCAGTTTCTCGCTTTATCAACGCTAGTGCCAGAGATTAAAAAGGTAAGTAACTTGTTATTGATTTCTTCTTCAAAAAAAAAACTTCTTATTGATTCACTTTTGCCGAAAACTCAAACATATTTTGCTGGTATCATATATACATTGTGCTAATCTGATCCATTTCAATCTCAGAGAGATAAGGTATCATTGCTTGAAGGTACAATTGACTATTTAAAGGCTCTAGAGCGAAAGGTCGAAAACCTGGAGGAAGAAGCCAAGTCGAGAGGGCAAAGGAAACGACAGTGTTCTGCTCTTTTCACGTATGATAACGACCGGAGTAATCCAGATAAATCCGAGGCGAATTTAGGGTGTCTGCCGAAGGTTGAGGCCAGCAACCAAGGAAACTCGATGCAGATAAGAATCCAGTGTGCGAAGAGAAAAGGAGCCCTGGTGAAGGTGTTTTCGGAGATCGACGAGCTCGGTTTGTCAGTGATCAATACGAATGTCGTGCAATTCGACAATTCTCTCGATATGACTATCACAACTGAGGCAAGTCACCAGACCCAAAACACACACACACAAACATTTCGATACCGGTACTTGTACGTACAGAGAAAATTGCTTCAACTTTATTTTAGATGTATTCTCGACACCACATAATGTTCAACCTTTTAATGCAGAGAGAGGAGGGATTCAATCTGACACTAGCTGATGTTGTAACAAATCTAAACTCCGCGATCAGAAGGTTTCACGGATGACAGACAGTGTTATCGATCTCGGATGAAGAAGCAAGTGAATTTCAGGTCGGATGAAAAATTGAACATATACAGGAAAACACATTGCCACTAATGCACTTTTTTGTTTCGGTTAGCTCGAGTGATCGTCTTGCTGCTCTCGGCAAGATGATCAGATTATCTGAGACATCACCATTCACCACCTGTCCACCTCCGAACCCACACCTGAGAAGTGAACACCAACATGTCTAACTCTAGTCTTGTTTATTAGTTTCGTCGCAAAATGGAAATATAGGAAGGGGGAAAAAACCTAGAAATTAAAGAACAAGAATATTGTAGAATCGATTCTTTAAACTTTAGTTTCTTAATTTTGCTTGTTTTGTTTCTTATAATTTGGTTAGAAGTTATGCTTGATGTTTTGTTACATAGCTAGAGAATAGAGGGCTATTGCATGTTCCATTTGATGCTAGTTTAGTCATGATTGTAACTCTAATTCGAGTGCAACAAACTGGCTATATAATGTCAGAAGAGGAAAAAATTAAAAAAAAAATATTTGCATTCCAAAGGGCAAATTTTATAAGAGGAAAACTTTAAATCAAAAAAAAAAATAAGAGGAAAACTAACTGCACACCATTATATGTACAGTAATGTTGCACCCCACTATATGAGTCCGGATCGTCTAACGCACTGCAAATTCGGCAGCGCGGATCCGACAGTGCAGCTTACGTCGGGATCCGGACTCATTACTTTTCACGGACCCCAACGTAAGCTGCTCTGTCGGATCTGCGCTGCCGAATTTGCAGTGCGGTAGGAGATCCCGAGTTCCACTATATCAGTTGAAAATTCTTATATTTTGCTGATACCAATGAAAAGCCCAATTTGGGCTCCAAATACAATGAAAAGCCCATATTGTCATGCAGCTATATATTCCTGACTGCCTGCTTGCATCATTGGGTTTAATTTACTGTAAGCATATGAATGTACCACTGTCCACTATATATATGAATTCGTACATATATATGGGCTCATGATCTTCTTTTTCCTATATATATTATCCTCTCGGGCTTTTGTATGCTCTGTTGAGTTATGTTCTATATATGTTGGCCCATCTTGTTCCCGAAGTAAATAAAATTCATGATAATTCATCAAATATTCTGTAGTAAATATATGCAGAAGTATATATTATTAAGAGAAAAATTCACCATAGTTCATCATATATTCTCTGTTGATCTTGTTGATCTATGATGAAAATTAAGTTTCCATGCAAATCTATCTATTTCTTCATGTTACACAGATTTAATTGGGATATATATATAATACCATTTGGTATTAAACTCATTGTTTTGCAAGAACCAGCTTTTGGTATAGTGGCTAAGGGCAACGCTCTCCGTGTGGGAGGTCGCGAATTCGAAACCTGGATGGAGAGTCTTTTATAGACATTTAAATTTAACTGGCTTGACCCTCGTCTTTTATCTCAAAAAAAAACTTATTGTTTTGCAACACATTTGAGGCACCAACATTATAGCACTAGAACCTCTTCTCAAAATACATATTGTTTTGCACTAGAACCTCTCCGTGTGGGAGGTCGCGGATTCGAAACCTAAATGGAGAGTCTTTTATAGATATTTAAATTTAAGTGGCTTGACCCTCGTCTTTTATCTCAAAAAAAAACTTATTGATTTGCAATACATTTGAGGCACCAACATTATAGCACTGGAACCTCTTCTCAAAATACATATTGTTTTTACTTTAAACATTTTAATTGTTTTTGACATAAAGTGATTTTATGTCTCTCTTCAAGTCCTCATTCTGGCCAGAAATGTCGTTTCACCACTCACCGGTACAGTAGTGCAATTTTCTTCACTATGCCCCTTGTACCGCCCAGCAGTTGTGACCTGTGAATCCCTTGTACACTTTCCTCAAAAAATAATATATATATATAGAGTGAGGCTATTGCGTTTCACAAAGCGCAGTGAGGTAGTACGCTTCGGCTCCGTATCGCAAAACCGTAGTTCAAATGGTCAATCCAAGTTGCTCAACACAATCTACATATTGAAATCTTATAGATTACCGAAATTTTTCATTTTTAGAGTTTTCTAGCTATTTTTTGGATTTTTGAAAATTGTATAGAAAATGCACAAAAATTTGTACATAAAATGGGTTATTTTTCAAAAATTCATAAAAATAGTTCGAAAACTCTAAAAATAGAAAATTTTGGTATGTAACTAGGTTTCAATATCAAGATTATGTTGAGCAACTTAAATTGGTCATTCGAACTACGGTTGATAAGATATGAGACCGGAATGCACTAGTCACCACGCTTTACGATACGCAATAGCCTCACTCTGTATATATCTATCTTGTACATTGCTTTGAGTTTTGGAGTTCGTATTTATTAATGAAAATTGATTGATATTGGTAAAAAGAAGTTACACCGAATTAAAGACCTATTCAGCTATTCAAGGATTTCAAGTGGAGTTTTACTTGAATTCAAATCCCCTGCGGTACCGCACATGGAATGGTCAAAAACCTCCCAATAAAATTACTGTGCACGGTTTTTGAGACTGCCGCTATAGTAACAACACATATTTTACCATACAAATTCTGACCACTCTGTGATTTGAGGTGATTGACTATTTTAGAGGATGTTCACTCTTTAAGAGGTGATTGACCATTTCAGAGAATGTTCACCCTTTAAGAGGGACACGGGCATTTATTAATGTCAAAAGACTTATTTCATTTGACTACATGAACTTTTGTGCCTAATAACATCTCTGTTCATCTACATAAATGATCATTAATTCATTATAATGTTAATTTACAACAAAGACATTGGACAAGTAAAAGATTCAATCAATCCATCTAGCTATTTGTGTGTTATATTCAACGAGTCATCGATCATCATTAAACACTAAAAAGAGAGTCATTTAGTGCTCGTCAACAAAATTATATATATGAGCTGTTCTTCTATGCATAGCCCAAGCAACGATTCATTTAGAATCAGACGGGTCTTATCAGATATTCCTCTTTAATTGTATTTAAAACACATATTATAACTATCCAATTATAAAAAATGAACCGTCCATATTTCATCCAATCCTACCGATGCATAGCAGAATTAGCCAAATTAATGTTTATATAGTTAAGTTTAATACTTGTTCCTTCTTTTTTTTTTCTTTGAAAAAGATGCTATTAAATAAGAGGAGAGATCCATTGACAATGCTTATAATGACAATTTTGACAATGAAGATTTTAAAAAATTTATAATAATTCATAAAAAATCTTAAAAATGAAAAAACTTTTATGGATACATTCTTTAACTTACAGATTAATAGTGTTTCAAATTTCAATCAATTTGAACATTGTTTGATAGTTTATCAAAATTTTACACATTTTTAATGGTTGAAATTTAACGAGCTTTAAAGAACTATCAAACGTTACTTAAATTGAATATAAGTTAAAATATAATCAATCTATAAGTTACTAAAACATGTTTTTAACTATTTTTACAAATTTTATAATATCAATCTTGACAATTTTTAACTATTTTTATAAATTTTTCAAAATCTCTATTGTCAAGATTATCATTATAAGCATTGTCAATATATCCCTCTCATTGAATAATACTTGTTCCCATCTCTTCCCTCATTTCAATGTTTGATTCTTTTTAAACGAGGGACGATCAAAGACAAAAGCCCAAATCCATATGCGTTTGATTCGTGCGTTCCAGCCCACAAGTCACTAAAACATGTTTAATTATTAATTATGTTTAGCCGTTTAGGCTGAACCTTACCTAGGGCTCTAGGATTTTTGTGAGGATTTAAATTGTTGTCTTGAAATTTTATTTTGGTTTTTTGAAAAAAGATCATAGTCAAGATCCCTTTCTTGGTAATTGGCATAATTAATAGATGTACGTACGTGTACATTTTTTTTTTTATTTGTTAGTTGAAAGCTCTTCTTTCAAAAGATATGTAAATTTTTTATTTTATTAAGAAGTTTCGTAATGATAGTTATTAATGTCTTAAAACCAACAGTTCATATGCATTTTTTCAAATTAATTTTTTTATTCTATATTTTGGCCGTACACGATTGCTTAAATTGCAAAAACAGATTATAAATTAATTGTATTGATTTTAGAAAGGTTTATTTAAAGAGGAGTGATCCATTGACAATGCTTATCTTGACAATCTTGACAATAGAGATTTTGAAAAATTTGTAAAAATAGTTAAAAATTCTAAAAAATAAAAAAAAATTTATAGAGATATTGTTTAACTTATAGATTGATTATGTTTCAAATTATATTCAATTTAAGTGACGTTTGATGGCTCTTTAAAACTCATGAAATTTCAACCGTTAAAAAATGTATAAAATTTTGATAATCCATCAAATGATATTCAAATTGATTGAAATTTGAAACACTATTAATCTATAATTTAAAGAATGTATCCATCAAAGTTTTTTCCTTTTTAAGATTTTTTATGAATTATTATAAATTTTTCAAAACCCCCATTATCATTGTAAGCATTGTCAATGGATCCCTCCTCTTATTTAAAATCTTATTATGTGGAAGCAACGTAAGATGATTCTCTATTAGTTTTTATTTTAAATTTGATTTTCCTAATAACTAAAAGTAAAATTAACATTATAGCAAATGATAGTTCTAGTCCTTAATTCAAAATTCTTCCATGAATTTGGTTTTAGTTTTACCAAACTAAATTGCTTTTGTAATCTACATGATACACATTCACAAAATTTATCTTGAAACTTATCCAAACATGTATTTGCAAGTGTATATATCTTCAAATTTTACGATGACTAATAACACTTAAACAATAAGATAACACTTAATCACAACTAGTGGATATTTATCCCTCATATACAATTCTAGGAAAAGAGAACCCAGCCATGATACTTAAAATTGGAAGGCAAAAAAAAGAACAGAAATAAAAAGATTGAAATTGCAACAACTGATATATTTATGTACAACTACAATGAACCCGTAAGGAAAGGTTACCAATAACTAAAGGGTGATACCTAGCGTCCACCGTGAATTTTCCATAGATATTAAATATTACACATTACGTGTAACTGCTTCCTCTAACATATAATTGTTACACCTCTTTATGCTTTATGGACCTATGGTCGGGTATTCCAATGGACGCATGATGTTTCCGATAACTAAACTCTATTAGACATAATATATTCACCCCTCTCAAATGCTGAGCAGGTCTGGAGCCGAAGAAGAACTCTGCGTAGCGGTACCACCCTGTGGCTGGTCATCGGAACCTTTGGCCCCTTCGTCATCGACAATGTCAGATTTGGACGGGTTATCCTTAAGCCCCGCATCCTCTTTCCTCGGCAATTCAGTCAGAATTTGCACCACCTCTCTCATGGTAGGCCGTTGCACGCTGTGTTCTTCGACACATAGCATGGCCACATGAAAGACGTGCATTATTTCATTTACCGGTACGGTTTCGAGCCGGGTGTCTAAGATCTTAGTCACGTTTTCCTTGTTCGAGTGCGTATTCATGCGTACCCATTGCACTATGTCTACACCATCGCCGAATTCACCCACCGGCTTGCGGCCAGTGATCAGCTCCAGCAAAACAACCCCGAAGCTATACACGTCACTTTTTTCATCCACCTTCAGTGTATATGCATATTCTGTTTGAAAAGAAAAAAAAAGCATTATTTTCTTTTCAAAAATAAAATTTGAAGAGCCCAAATTTGGTTTGAAAACATAAAATCATACCCCTCTTCCGCCATATAAAACCGTAATTTCTTAACATATATAATTGCACAAAAATAATATATTAAAAGCATAATATTACCTGGAGCAATGTAGCCATAGGACCCAGCAATAGCTGACATACACTCCGAAGCACCGGAGTCTTGCAAGAACTTGGCCAGGCCGAAATCGGCCACATGTGCCTCAAACTCTGTGTCAAGCAAGATATTATTCGATTTCACATCTCTATGAAGTATCGGGGGAGAGCAGTCGTGGTGCAAGTAGCAAAGCCCCTTAGCAGACTCGACCGCTATCTTGTACCGGGTATCCCAGAGCAAATGCCCCCCTTTCTTGCCATGAAGCACTTCCCCTAAACTACCACTCGGCATGTACTCGTAGACTAAAAGATTGGTTTCATGGTTCGAACAGAACCCCAGCAGCCGCACAATGTGGCGGTGTCTGATTCTGCCAAGGGTCTGGATCTCGGCATTGAAACCATGGTCGTGGGATGAGCCACGACTCATAGCTGGAAGACGTTTTACTGCCACATGATCCCCGTTAGGCATCACACCTTTGAACACTATCCCAGCACCGCCTTTGCCAATTATGTTGTCTTCCTTCAAACAGTCCAAGACATCATTACAAGTGAAATCTAACCGTTGGAATGCGGTCAATTTCCAGGCACGTGCCTCACTGGCACGCTTGATCGAACGTGCTTTAAATATGGCGGCAATTGCAAATGAAATAGAGAAGAGTAACGCACAAATTGCCATTAGGAGTTTGAAGCTTTTTGGTATAAAACCGTATTGCTTCGTATGAGCATCACTATCCGATACACCTGGCTTGCATGCACCAATGTACGGACCACACAAGTTCGGGTTACCAACAAAGGAGGTAGCATTGAAATAGCTGAACTGACCCGTACTCGGTACCATGCCCGTCAAGTTATTGTATGAAAAATCAACAGCCGTAAGGCTCTGCATTGTGGAAATTACTTGCGGTATCTGACCATCGAGATTATTTCGAGAAAGGTTCAGGTAATTCAGGATTCGCATACCCGTTATTTCCCCTGGAATCCGACCCGACAAATTGTTTCGGCTCAGGTCCAGATACGTTACCAATTTGCATTTGGATATTTCAGGTGTAATTTCGCCAGAAAATGAGTTACTGCTGAAGTCTACTTTCGACAGCTGTTGTAGCCTCCCAATCTCCGGCGGGATTTTGCCCGAGAATGAGTTATGATCGAGGAGCAATTTTTGGACTCCCGATAAATTACCAATGGAAGCGGGAAGGGCACCCACTAGCCGGTTATTGGATAAACTGATCTCGCCAAGGTTACTGGAACCCAATGTGTCGGGGAACTCACCGGTAAAAAGATTGTCTTGCAACTCCAACTGTGTGAGCTTGGAGAGGCTAAACAATCCTCGAGGAATCGACCCGTTAAGGTAGTTCTCTCCGAGTCGAACCCGGTTAAGCGACTCGCATTGGCCAAGGCTATCCGGTATTGGGCCGAAAAGGGAATTATCGAGTGCAATCAGGGTCTGCAACCGGTTGCCACGGCACAAATCGGGCGGCAGTGACCCGGTCAGCTTGTTCGACGAAATGTCAATGATTTTTAGTCGACCGTTTTGGCCAAGCCGGGGAGGGATGCTCCCAGTAAAGTTGTTCTCCCATAACTGGAGAACCTCGAGGGATGGCAGGTCACCGATGAACTCCGGAATTTCACCAAACAGTTTGTTGCGAAACAAATTTAACAGGGTCAGGTTCTTCAAATTGGTAAACGATGCCGGGATGTTACCGGTCAGTGCATTGTTTGAAAGATCAAGAGATTTGAGACTGGACATGGAGCCCAGCTCCGCCGGCAATGTACCTGAAAACCCATTAACCTGAAGAAACAGCGTGTCGAGGTTCTTCAACCGGCCAAGCTCCGGCGGCACCTCACCAGACAACCCACAATTGGCCGCATCAAGCCGCACCAAATTGGACAGGTTCCCGAGCTCAGCAGGCAGACCCCCGGCATACGAATTGTAGTACCCGATATACAGCTCTTTGAGAGTGGACAGGTTGCCGAGCACCTTCGGAACCGGCCCGGTAAGCTCGTTGCCTGACACGGCAAGGTACTCGATAAACCGCCACGATCCATACTCCACCGGAATCTCCCCGGAGAAGAAATTCCCGCCCAAATGCAAATGCCGCAAGTTCACCATCCTCCCGAGCTCCACTGGCAGCGGCCCGGTCAAATTGTTGTTATACAAATCCAGCACCGTGAGCTCGGTTAGCCCGGCGAGGGACGCCGGGAAGGTCCCGTTGAACCCATTGTTGGAGAGATTGAGGTGACGCAGTGAGGGAAGTTTGGCGAAGGACAGCGGGATGGGACCGGAGAGATTGAGCAGCGCGAGGTCGAGGGAGAGGACGGCGAGGCTGGAAGAGTCGCAGGACACGCCGGTCCAGTTGCGGCAGCGGTCGGTGGAGGAGGACCAGGTGGAGAGGGCGTCGGATGGGTCGGCGAGGACCGCCCGAGCGGAGAGCAGCGCGGCGGTGTCGGACTCGGGCGTTGTGAGGGCGGTTGAGAGTGTTGAGAGGGCTAAGAGGAGGACAAAAAGCGCGCGCATTGGCATCGCGGGTCGTTCCGTTCGTCGGTTGGTTGTTTTGAATTAATGACCGTTGGACTGAGGACTGAGGACTGTGAGGAGTGTATGTAGAGCGTGGACTGGGGGGCTGAGGAGTGAGGACTGAGGGGAGTAAGTGAAGAGGGAGTGAGGACTGTGAGGTGAGTTTGGGGTGGACTATCTATTGTATTGAGGTTGAGGAAGATGGAGAGGCAGGAGGCGGGCGTGGGACAGGCGAATTCATGTCATATCCCCTGCTGTACTGCATTGTGCGATTTTTAACCTCAGCCGTTGGATGGTCAAGAGATTCGTGCAAGAGCGGTCTCGAGATGAACCGACGGCTGTCTGTGAGGTGAGTTTGGGTTTGGGGTGGGCTGTCTATTGTATTGAGGTTGAGGAAGATGGAGAGGCAGCGAATTCATATCCCCTGCTGTAATGCATTGTGCGGTTCGTAACGACAGCCGTTGGATGGTCTAGATATTCGTGCTTGTGCGGATATCAAGATGATCGAACGGCTGACGCTGCGAACTGCGCAATGCAGGATGTCAGGGGATGAGTGCTCGCAGCGGGCGTGGGAGTTGGGACAGGAATGGGATGCTGCTGTGCCTGTTCTGTTCTACAGTTCTACTTCCTGTGCGCACTCGTGTGCCTTTTTGTTGGAGAGATTTTGTACTGTTTTATTTTGGGTTCTTAATTCTCACCTACTGTTTCTTTCTTTCGTTTTTTTTTTTTTTTTTTTTGATAAAAGTGAATTATATTTCACCCATTTTTTTAAACTTTTACCGGGAAACCTACTATTTCTTTCTTGATTTTATAATTTTATTATGTGTCTTTAATCTATGAATATGATTTTCTCTGTTTTATTACTGCTTATCAGAATGTAAGATCAAGACTAAGGAATTTATGTCCCCCAGCATATCAGTATGATAAGTATTTAATTTTGGACAAAACTTTTCTACTGTAGCAAACAGTGTAAACAACAGTAATTTTATATTAAAATAATAACGGTATAAAAGTCACAATGCAACATTGCTTCTAGAGATATATTAAGATAGAAAATAATAAACACAGTTTATAATTTCTTATATGTATGACAATAGGGACATAGAAATTCACCCTATAAAATTGGCACTTTACTCATAAAAAATGTCACTTTGCTTAACTTTTTTATTTTAGAAGAGCAATTTAAACCCATTTATTTTTCTTCCATTCGTACTTGAATTTTATCTTTTTGTTTAAGAAAAGAGCCCTTTACAAAAATTTTCTATTCATTAAATTTTTTAAGTATTTGTTTGATTTCTTTTTTTTAAGGATGTCCATACAACATTAATCAAATAATCAAATTTTACATATTGCTTTTAAAAAGTTTCAAACATATACCTAAAATTTTTCGAAAATGTAAAAAAATTTGTACTCATAACATTTTGATATAAGATTGCCGAAGCAACGCGAGGCATTCCTCTCTAGTGGCATATGTGCCTGGAAATCTGGAACAGAGAGAACGAGAGATAATGTAGCTTCAAAATACTTAACAAATGTCACGTTAAAGAGTTTATTTTCCAAATGATAATTTCACAAAAGATTGCACATATATAGAACTAATAAATCAAATCACGATCAACGCTAGCTGCAGAATATCCTGCTGGTGTGTGAGGTCTAAAATTCAGATTAGGGACACCAAGTCAAGAGACAAGCTTTCGCTTGTTTTGGGGCCTAATTATGGCGATGCCCCATGCTCAATCCTTGTCCCACTTTTTTAATGTTCCGCAATTAGGGTGAAAATCTGTTGCTCTTAAAACCTGAGAGCAGGGTTCTGCTCTTGTGATCGGTCGGTCGGTATCAATCGAACTTTATTCTTTGGTTGATCACAACCGTCCGATCACAAGAGTAGGGTCCTGCTCTCGGGTTTTAAGAGCACCGGATCTCAACCCACGCAATTAAGCCATTTTAAAAAATATCGAACTGTCTGACTGATTAACCTCTCCGTTGATCTCAAGTGATTACATTTTTTTTAGACGTTGGTTGTGGTCTCCCAAATGCGTATGACGACAGGTTGCTGTTCACTTGTCCTTCTCATTGTTCTATTTAGTTTATACAGATAAGCATGATGCTTAATTATTCATTAATTAAGTGATTAAGTGATCCTCCCTTGTTTTATGCTTTTACATGGGAATGGGAATAGGACTTGTGAGTTGTGATTGAAATTTTGGTTCTCTGTTTCTGAGAATAGAATAGAAATTGTGGCAGCACTCCTTTCCCAAGTTCCCAGAGACCATCATATTCCCGGTTCCATACCGTTCCATACGAAACAGGAGAACTCCAATTTTGCATATATTATATCAGTAATCCAGTATCCAGCAGAAATATGTTTTTTTTCAAAAAGTTGATAACAGCTACCAACATATAGAAATATGTTAGAGAGATCAATTGACAATAGTTATTTTGACGGACTTGACAATAGTATTTTTTAAAAATTTATAAAAATATCACAAAAAATCTTAAAAATAGAAAAAAGTTTAAGAAATTATTATTTACTTATATATTGATTATGTTCCGATTATATTTAATTTAAGCGATGCTTGATAGCTCTTTAAAGACTCGTTAAATTACAACAGTTAAAAAAGTGTATTAAATTTTGATAAAACATCAAACAATATTCAAATTGATTGAAACTTGAAACGTAATCAATTTAAGTTAAATAATGCATCCATAAAACTTTTATCATTTTTAAGAGTTTTTTTTTATTTTTTATAAATTTTTTGAAAGTTCCCATTGTCAAGATTGTCAAATTAAGTATTGTCAATGGATCCCTTCTCATATGTATAATTAAGAGCATCTCCAAGAGACTCCCTAAGAATGGATCCCAATATACCTATATTGGGTGTCATCCTAAATTTTTTGGGAGCAAATTTCACCTCAATCTCAACAGATTCCCAAAATATGGATTGCAATACATTTAAACTGGGCTAGAATATGGATCCCAATACATTTGAACGGTCTGGATTTAGCTCTAGTTTTGGGAAGTCATATTGGGAGTACTAAAAACTGGGCCAAAATAGCTCAATTTGGCTCTGATTTTGGGAGTACTAAAATAGGAATAATTGTTTAGGTATCTCTTAGAGACGGTTTTTTTTCCTTAATTCTCAATTTTTAGTTTTATGAGTGTTTTACGACATTTCTCCACGATGCTCTCTAACATCTTCGATTTGGGAGCAGCAGAATTAAACAAATGAACAAAAAATGAACAGGAGGTGCTGCGATGGTGCATGGTGTGTACAGTACTGTGCAAGTAACTGTGTCATGTGTGTGTGTGTGTGTGTGTGAGGATTTTTTCTTTATGAAAACAGTGTGTGTGAGGATGGATTGATGGATGGATGGATGGATGTGTCGTACATGATGGCAGCACCCGTAGAACAGAACGGAATCGTCACCTTGTGTTATACTGTTTTTTTTTTTTTTGAGAAGCAACTCATATAATATGGTTCCATCAGTTCCCTGTTCATCTGTTATGTTCATCATATATTTTTTGATTTGATGTTTGACGTGAAATGAAATAAGATGACTAAAGTAAAGAGCAAAGAAATATAATTATTGTAATATGGACGTTGGTGCTTGCTAGCTTGTTGCTGCTTTTCGGGTACTCAAATCTGTTTTCCTTTGAGTGAGCAGTGAGGTTATGTAAAGGAAATGCTATTTACACCAAAATTTTTGCCAAACTTATTTTTTTAGATAATTATTCTCTTTCGAATTAGTTAATCTAAATACATCAAAATAATACAATTAAAAGGATAATGATATTTCAAAATTATTATAACAAATTTTGATTTAACTGGAGAGAATATAATTTTCAAAAAAATTTTAAATTAGTGTGCAAAGCAAAAATTTTGATACATATTTTTAAATTTTAAAATTTGTTTTCTTTTTTTTAGAGAAAATTTTAAATTTCTCATTTCGAAGTCTTCTCAATTATATAAAGAACGAAAAGAAAATATTATCGGTCAACCTAATTAAGATATAGAAAACCAACATACACTTCCAATTTTCTGCACAATATTTTTTTTCATCTTAATATTTTCTTTTCTCAATTCTCATTTCGAAGTGTATGTTAGTTTTCTAAGTATCATTTTTTTTCATTTTTGATCAGTTCCATGAGTGATTCCCACGGGTCAGCCCCACTCGCGGTTTACTGACAATTCGTTTCGTAGAATCTGACAGACCGCAGTTCATAATTAAAGCATTGGACTCGGACCTAGTTTTGTCACTTCCGTCTTCCACTTTCTCGTAATAACCAGTTTCTTTTCCGTCACAAGGACAATCGCATTTTCATGCACAAATATATAGAAAAACATATGTTTTCCAAAAAAGAAATAATTATATCAACATTTAATTGTATGATTAGTTTTTTATTTTGTTTGATAGTTTGCAAATCGATTTTGTATTGAACAAATAAACAGTGAAGAAGCCATAAACATATCATAGGAGGGGCAAAAAATTTATAATACACTGCCCTATTTTTTTTTTCTAAATTAACCAATACGAAATAGAATGAACATTCAATATAATGAATAGACACTATATCTACAAAAATTCTCAAAATTAATCTATAAAACGTACTAGATTCTAGAGCAATAAGTGTAATGGATTATATATTCGTAGAGATAAAACATGTAATTATTTTCTTTTTGTTGCTTCAACATATTATTATTATTTTTTTCTTCATCACACTAACTATAAAGAACAAAAAGAAAATTTCATCGGTCAACCTAATTAAGATATGTATATAGAAAACCAACATACACTTCCAATTTTCTGCACAATATTTTTTTTTTATTAACAATCTTATCTTGACGACTACTTATCTAGACAATTTTGATAATGCGACATTTCAACAAATTTTAAATGGTACTTAGAAAATCTTAAAAATGAAAAAAAAAAGTTTATATATGTATTCTTTCTTACATAGATGGATGGCGTATTAAATTTCAATCAATTTGAATATCGATTAATAGCTCATTAAATTTTTGTGCTCTACTGACGGTTATAATTTAAATAGTTTTTAATAAACTATTAAACAACATTTAAATTGAACATTTTTAAGAACATAGTATATCTATAAGTTTAACAATTTATATATGAACTTTTTTTGTTTTAAATTTTTTTTAATATTGCATAACTGTTTAATTGTTTTCCTTTTCCCACCTAGATGTAGGGGGTGAAAACGGAACGGTTAGTGGTCAAAATTGTATCCATATCCGCTTTAGTTTTCCGGATACGGATACGAATACGGATAGTTCCGAGTACGAATACGGATTGGATATCATACGAATACGAATGCGGATCGGATATTTAACAAATATGAATGCAGATACAAATATACTTTGGATATTAGACTTATTATTAAAAAAAATATATTGTATATAATTTCTTTATGATAGATCACTAACTAAAATGATTAAATTACTATAAAATTAATCACTAATCATAAATATGTCATTAGTTCATCTCTGATCATTATTATCAAACATAATCACATATTAGTTAAGAAAAAATTCATAATTACCATTATTTTATTAATTAAAACTATCAAAAATTAGAGAAAAGATGAAGTATAAAGTCTAACTAGATATAAATTTCATTAAATTTGAAATCTACATAAAAAAATTCAATTGAAAGACATATAATAAGCCTTTAAAATGGATATCCGAATTACCATAATATCCGGATTCAGATAATTATCTGTATTCATATGTGTATCCATTTCCATATCTAAAACCATATTCGTATTAGTATCTGTATAAATTTTATCCGTATATGTAAATATCAGTATCCGTCAAAATCCGAATACAGACGGATAATATCCGATCCGTTTCCACCCCTGCCTAGATGGCTAGAAACACGGGTCCGAAAATCTCACTACTGTTTTCTTCTTTTGAGGAAAAAATCTCACTACTGTGCCTGTGCCTCCACGAAGGGACGGCTCGATGTGAAACAACGAAAGAAGATCCAATGCTGATCGTTGATCGATGATTCTCCTCTCTCTTTCAATCATGTCCCCAATCCTCTTCGTCTGTTCTTCAGTCGGTGCATTAAAGTACTCTGCTGCCTCTTTTGTTCTCCGGGGGGTTTAACAATTAATCTGGACCGTTAGATAGTACACAATTTTGCATTAGTTAGTTGTTTTGGAAAAATTTCACAAATGCCTTTAGATCCGAACTTATCTCCACCACTGTCTAAACCACTAACTTAATTTCACGAATGCCCAAAACATTGGGTGTGACTTCAACTTGCGCCTTAGAGAACTTTATTAAACTGCCCATGCCGTGCCCGTTGCCCATGCTTTAGAGAACATTGGGCAGCACAGTATTCCCCTTTAGGCGCAAGTTGAAGTCACGCCCAATGTTTTGGGTATCAGTGAAATTAAGTTAGTAGTTTAGGTAGTGGTGGAGATAAGTTCAGATCTAAGGGCATTTGTGAAATTTTTCCGTTGTTTTTGAGGTATGAATATCAGAGTTATGGGATTTTAATGTTTCGCAGACAGCACTGACAAGATTAGTTCAATTTATCTTCGGGTTTTTTTTTTTTTTTTTTTTTGAGAGTCCGTTAAATCATAATCCAATTAGAAATTGCAACTTCTTCTTGAGAGTCCATTATCTGATAATCCAGTAACTTTCAGAAAATGCTTTGGACTCCTTTTTTTTTTTTTTTTTTTGAGAATGGCGTTGGACTCCTATCAACATTCTAAGAATATTTTGAGGTAACTTTTTATGAGCTACTGTGGTGCTTGAAATTTCAAATCGAAACATCAACTCAGTTAGTCAGTAGTACATCTCATTCTTCTTTTTCACAATAATGCATCCGTATAAAATTTTTAAAATTTTAATTTTATATTAAAGTTGAAAAAAGACCAACAAAAAATGAGGATAAAATTGGTTGATATACGTCTAAAACAAATTTTAACTCTTAAGATGGTCTAACATTTATATATATTTTTATTTATAGATTATTGCATTATTATTATTATTTAATTACATAAAAAATTTTAATTTTGTTCAAGTTTGTTTCTTATAAAATATTATAAAATTCTTAATTATTTATTTGAGAGCACTCTCAGCGAAGCCCGAGTTACAACTCTACTATTATAAGTACTAATAATCGAGATAATTAAGATTATTTGTAGAACCAAAAGTCATAAACACTCTTATTAGTCAAAAACAGCCACGTGATCCCAATAAAAAGACGCTACAACTTTACAGCTTTACTCTCTAATTGCAAGATGCTAGTACTTGATTAACCCTTAATAATAATTAAAACCCTGTAACGCTGTAAATAACGTTTTATATATTTTCTTTACCATTATGCAGGAGCAGGACAGCTAAAGAATAATCTAAGTTTTTGGGTATGGATTAGCTTCATGTCCCGTAAGCAAACTTTTCTTTTTGTTTACTACAAAAAAATTAAAATCTAAAACCATGTTTGTTGTAAGTTGTGATGATTTTATTTACAGCCTGGCTAAATAAGTGTTTTTTAAAAATTGTGCGTAGGAGAATTTCCCTCAAAAAAAAAATAAAAAAATTGTAGGAAGTGAGGTGCTAGCTAGAATCTGATAAATTGAAGGAAGAAGTGGAAAGCAGGTAACATCAATTGGCTTTCAAAGATTTGATGATTCAAATATCTCAACCCGAAAAGGTGAAGACAAAATTATTCCAATTTTCAGAGGAATATAATACCTTTTTTTTTTTTAAGACAACCAGTATGTAAAGAAAGCCCCCGTCATATATCATTAATATATTGGAAACATCAAGCGTCCGTTGAATAATCCGTCCATATATCCATAACTAGCCGTGAACCCATGCCATGTAGCGGCCCTCTTTAATTTGTACTGCTCATCAGTAATTACCAGCTTTATTCATTCTTAAACATGCTTATTTTGAACCTCCGTCGTTGGTACAAATTATAAAAATAACATTCATAGTTCGAGACAAACATACATTTTGAGGTAATATTTTTATAGAATCACAATAATACAATTATTGAACAAAATAATCCATGTTAAAAATAGATTAAGGACCGTCACAAAAATAGATTAAGGACTTTCACAAAACAATCCATGTTAAAAATCACAATAATACAATTAGCGACTCCATCATCCCGCACGACTGTCACAATTTGAGTTATTAGCTTTTTAATATAATATTTTCTTATTGCTAAATAAAAATATGAATTGAGTTACCAAAGTAGCCTAATTATTTTTGGGAGTCGCTAGGGATAATTGTAGAATTCGATTTAAAAAAAAGCATGCCTTGTTAAAAATAGATTAAAGAATGGAGAAGAGTCAGGCAGCAGCCCTCAAAACAATCCCACCATTGATTTAATTTTAGTTCATCATGCACCGTAGATCTGACAGCAAGATACCATCTAGACCCTCCACTGTAGTCCCATGTAACAATTTTTCGCGAGACCGCAATGGAGATCTCCATTCCTTGCGTGCTTTTTAATATAGAGAGATATAGAAATTTTATAACAATTACATCAATTTTATAATTTTCACATCAAATTTGTAACATGTGAAGGTCTCTGAACATCCATAAAAGGATCCATCCATATGTCTATTTATTTATCTATTTATATTAGGGGAGAGATCCATTGACAATGTTTATTTTGACAATTTTAACAACGAGACAATTTGGTAAAAATTCATAAAAAATCTTAAAAATGAAAAATGATTCATGGATGTATTACTTAACTTATAGATTGGTATTGTTTCAAATTTTAATCAATTTGAACATAGTTTAATGACTTATCAAAATTTTGTATACTTTTCAACGGTTATAATTTAGCGGATTTTTAAAGAGCTAACAAGCATCGCTTAAATTGAATATAATTGGAAACATAATCAATCTATAAGTTAAGCAATACTTCCGTAAACTTTTTTCTATTTTTAAGATTTTTATGATTTTTTTATAAATTTTTAAAATGTGTTGTTATCAAAATTGTCAAGTCAGCCATTGTCAATGTATCAAAAAATTGGAATAGAATAGCAAAATAAAAGCCATTCCATGTGCCAAACAAAAAATAGCTATTCGAATAGCTCTATAAAATTGCTAATGTGCTATTCCTCTTATTTGGTCGAATAACGGAATAGTTATTAGAATAGCTCTAAAAATAGCTCTAAAAATATTTATCACGATATTATTCCAATTGTCATTTGCCAAACAATATTTCCACTATCCGAATAGCTCTAAACATCACTATTCTTTTTACTCTTCCAACAACCACTAATCCATTTTTACTAATCGGATAGCACTATTCTATTGCTATTCCTTGATTTGCCAAACGGACCCTTATATATTATGGTTTATGGAAGCCTTGCTTAAGGACAGAATTACAATACTTGTACATTCTAGGGGCCAGACCACAACTTATTAGTTATTATACCATATGTCACCTTTGACGTCGCCATCCCCGTCAATCTATCATATTATAATAATTGTACGATAAAATAAAAAGGGGTCCCATATGTCAATCAGATTTGCAAAAAGTATAACTTTATTATTACAACAAATAAATCCATGTGTTTTTCTGCTTAAGAGGACAAAAAAAAAATGACAAATACAACAAACATTCCGTGATTTCATGCATCCCAACAACCAATCGGGTATCAAGGAAAGTGATTTGTTGACTCAAAATTGTCTTCATAATATGATACTCATAAATTGGCAATTAATTTGGCATTCCAAATTTGTAAATTAAATTGCCTCTCCTGGCTCTCCAATTTCCTTAACAGAACGTTCGTGCTTGTGTTAGTTTAATAATTTTAGTTGTGTAAACGAGCTTGCTATTGCTAGTGTGAGAATACATTTAGAAAAGGAAAACATCTTGTGTCCATACATGGACTGTCCATAGAGTCACATATGTGACAAAAGTTGTTACATTGAAGTCCACATGAATCCCATTTGTTATACAACTTTGTGACTTCTATAGATTTTCTATGTATGGATGGTGGGTATGACTCTTTAAACATGCTTGCCAGTGTCTGGCAAATTACTATTCCCAACTCCTATTCAAGTTTCAAACTTGACTTAAAAAGTAATAATACTGTTAACTTGGTGTCAGGATACTTTTGGTAATAATTCATATTTAAAAGAAGTTTACACAAAAAAAGGTGGTTTTGGTGCCACAAGCTTTTGGTAGCATCAAATGCTAAAAATTAATATATTAGAATTAATCTATTCATTTTTTGA
This sequence comes from Cyperus esculentus, assembly GCA_030179965.1. Lineage (NCBI taxonomy): Eukaryota > Viridiplantae > Streptophyta > Magnoliopsida > Poales > Cyperaceae > Cyperus > Cyperus esculentus. The sequence continues at coordinate 1,073,737 of JASGLE010000049.1, read as the reverse complement.
TCCACTTATCTAGTTTAAAATGAACTCCAAAATTTAGAAAATATGTATTATATACATCTCTTACAAAAATCATAACATCAATAATTTGGAATCAAAATATATATGAGTGACAAAATTTCTGAAATACAAATTAAACTATGAGTTTGTCACAATTGGTGGCACCAAAAACTGGTGGCATCGGAGATTCATTAAAAAAAAAAAAGTTTCTTCGACATATTACTGTTTGACAATAATGCTTAATTTATACCGCATTATCGCTGTAATTACTACTATACCTTTTTATTTATTATTTGGAAAGTTTATCTTAATTGGAGATTATAAGTTTGATAATCTATCTTATAGTATCAGCAGATAATAACCTTTCGCCCATGGACAAAAACAGTACGCAATTTATGTAAGAGGTCCAAAGAAACGAGTAAAATTTTTCTGTTAAACTATTTAAGTTCAGATGGCTTAATCCTATCTTTTATGTACAAATTAAAAATAATACCAAGGCATAAATTAAAATTGACCCAATACATGCTTTTTTTTTTTTTTTTTTTTTGAGGGACCAATTAATACATGCTTCTCAATTCTGCTTAGTAATTACTTCATTAATTAATTTGTTTAACAATTCTTTTATTACTGTTTGTGGATCCCAGAAATCAATAATTCCATGCCTTTATGCCCCATGTTGGTTGAACTGGACAAAATGGGGAGTGCTGGATGGAAATAAGCCAGGGTTTTGAAAGTTTTGTCCTTTAATTGCTGACAATATATTTTTGTATGAAGGTATGTTTTTTAGTTCCCGGACTTTGCTATCCTCCTTAGATTCTCCTGTCCTTTTTGTTCCCTTTTATTTTGTTTATAATTTTTTTAAGTTTTTAACCCCATCATGGGCCAGAAAGAAAGAAAGGGACTTTATTTCAAGTAAAAGTAGCTTTGAATATTCATCATTGAGTGTATTGCACAAATGCTGACATGCTTTTGATCACAGTAGTTTCTTTGTTTTATCTTTTTGTGGGATATTTCATCAGTTTTATTTTATTTTTATAACAGTGGAATATAGCTGCATATATAACCGGGTGACCGTGATAATTACTTTAAGATTCGTGCCATTTCTTGTCTCAGCGTTCGAAGGTCAGGATGTAGCCGATTGGGACAATATATAGAGATGCATGATTCTCAACTTAAAATCAATAACTCATAAAATTAAAATCAAACTAATCAATTAACTAATTACTAATATAATACTTCTTCCATCCACAATTAAATGAATTTATACCCTTTGTTTGAATCCACTTTCTTCCTCAAAAAAAAAAAAATTACGAAATTTCCAAAATGCCCCTTGTCTCCTTCCAAGAATATTCACTTTTCTACTAATTGAGGACATAAAAATAATTTTACTCTTCCACTAACTTTTGCTACAAATTCATTCTTTTGTGGACAGAAGAAGTAATTTCCAAATAGAGAAAAGAAATAGACCATTTTTGTTGTGTGCCAATGATTCATCTGAGGCCTCATTTTCAAGTTCTCAGCTTTTTCTCCAAAAAAAAAAAAAAGTTCTCAACTGTACGCTGAAATATATTATATATGTCAGTCTCTCGGCGTGCCTGTATATTGTGTCTCACAAGTCAGAACTCTTGATAACAGTGGAGCTGCAAGCTATCATATCTATTTCAATTCAATTCATCACAAAAACTAATAATCATAAAAATAATTTGGCATGCCAGTTGATGCCGATTTTTTTATTAATAAACAAAAGAAAATAAGAAATCACGAGTATATACAATTCGGTTTAGAAATCACGAAACTAGACATTCCACCTACAAAGAAGGCGGACCGATTCCGCCTAGAAAGAAGGTGGACCGATTCCGCCTATAAAGAAGGCGGACCGATTCCACCTTCTTTCTAGGCGGACCCATTCCACCTAATTTCTAGGTGGACCAGTTTATATAAATTCCAATACGCAAACTTCAAGCTACAACCATTCAGTTTGCTGCTCTCTCACACTGCCTATAGGTCAGCAATATTTTAATATTTATGAATTATTTTATGTAATATCTAAATATTTAGTTTAATAATATAAATCGTTATTGTGTTTTTTTTAATTTTTTATAAATTATCAAAATGATACCAGTTGTCGTGTATGCTGGCGGCAATGTTATAACTAGATCTTATAGTGTCGAATATGATAATCCTTCAAAGTTTTCCTTTTTGAGAAATGAAAATACATGTTTTTAGAACTATGATATATCGAAGACTTGGACAACTGCAATGTGGTTGGGACGAGTTAAGTAGGAGAAGAGAAGAAAGGTGGCAGTGTTGAATATGAACTGGTCCACATAATTTCTAGGTGGAATGGGTCCGCCTAGAAAGAAGGCGAAACGATTCCGCCTTCCTTCTAGGCGGAATGTCTAGTTTTGTGATTTCTGAACTGAATCGTATATACTCGTGATTTCTTATTTTTTTTATTTATTAATAAAAAAATCGGCAAATCTGGGGCATTTATCAGGGTCCCTTTTTTTTTTCCTTTTTTTGGTTTGGTTTCGGGCTTTTGATTTTCTTCCTTTCTTCTATTCTTTCAAATTATTTTGTTATTCGTTTGTTTTGTTAATCAGTTTTGTTTTTCTACTTTTTATTGAGGTCCTTGTAATTTTTACCCTTGTGCTTTTTGCTCATTTTATCATACACTTGTTTATTCGAAATGTCAAGGAATTTCCGATTTTTTTATTAATAAATAAAAATAAATAAGAAATCACGATTATATACGATTCAGTTCAGAAATCACGAAACTAGACATTCCACCTATAAAGAAGGCGGACCGATTCCGCCTTCTTTCTAGGTGGACCCATTCCACCTAGAAATTATGTGGACCAGTTCATATTCAACACTGCCACCTTTCTTCTCTTCTCCTACTTAACTCGTCCCAACCACATTACAGTTGTCCAAGTCTTCGATATATCATAGTTCTAAAAACATGTATTTTCATTTCTCAAAAAGGAAAACTTTGAAGGATTATCATATTCGACACTATAAGATCCAGTTATAACATTGCCGCCAGCATACACGACAACTGGTATCATTCTGATAATTTATAAAAAAAAATAAAAAAAAACACAATAACGGTTTATATTATTAAACTAAATATTTAGATATTATATAAAATAATTCATAAATATTAAAATATTGCTGACCTATAGGCAGTATGAGAGAGCAGCAAACTGAATGGTTGTAGCTTGAAGTTTGCGTATTGAAATTTATATGAACTGGTCCACCTAGAAATTAGGTGGAATGGGTCCGCCTAGAAAGAAGGTGGAATCGGTCCGCCTTCTTTATAGGCGGAATCGGTCCGCCTTCTTTGTAGGTGGAATGTCTAGTTTCGTGATTTCTAAACCGAATCGTATATACTCGTGATTTCTTATTTTCCTTTGTTTATTAATAAAAAAATCGGCAGTTGATGTATACTTTTAACAAAGTATTCAATTTTTTTTTTTCGAAGATTGGAGTAACTTTTTTTAACAAATTTTATTCAAAGCTGGAATATAATTATAAATTCTTTTACACAGAAGAGATTTTTCCTATATCTTGAGTAACTTTTTGTGGCAAGTTGTTTCTATTAGATCACATAATTTATTTTTTTTTAATAAAAGTGTATGTTTTATGATTAGGTCACCGTCACTACAAACAAAACCTTTTGCTGTCAATATAATTAGGTCACTTACTTATCAGGATATTGTTCTTTTATATATTATAACCAAATGCAAATTTCAGATGATGATTTTTTGGCTACATCTCTCTGTTCTATTCCTCGGCTAATTAAAAAAAAAAACACATTTTTGAGCCGTCAATTAATTGTGATTTGCTGAGTTACCAAATAAAAAAAATAAAAAAAGCACCTCTCCCTCCTCATGTTGCAGCAGTCAGCATGGGAATTAATGGAGGTTGTTATTTGTTACATAATACATATTATACACCGGTAAAGAGCCCACGCCTTGTTTTGGACTGATATTGTTATTTCTTATAATAAATTTTTAAGACAATATGTAATAAGTCTTAAGTTCGTCAGTGGTAGTGATCAATCTAAGTAAACAATAAATGGCTGAGATTTATTCCTTAAAGAGATAGAACTTTCATGTGGAAAAATTTAATCTTCTTTTATTAGGGGTAAAATATAGAGTGAGGCTATTGCACTTCGCAAAGCGCGGTGGCTAGTGCGCTTCGGCCTCATATCTCATCAACTGTAGCTCGGATGACCAATCCAAGTTGCTCGCCATAATCTTGATATCGAAATCTAGTTGCATACAAAATTTTCTATTCTTAGAGTTTTCTAACTATTTTTATGAATTTTTGAAAAATGACCCGTTTTATGTACAAAATTTTGTGCGTTTTGCCATTTTCTATACAATTTTCAAAAATAAAAAAAAATAGTTAGAAAACTCTAAAAATGAAAAATTTCAGTAATCTACGAGATTTCAATATGTAGATTGTGTTGAGCAACTTGGATTGACCATTTAAACTACGGTTTTACGATACGGGACCGAAACGCACTACCACACTGCGCTTTGTGAAGCGCAACAGGCAATAGCCTCACTCGTAAAATATATACATCATGCATGCATGACGGTGTACCATTATCAGATTTCTTTATTGGGGATGCGATTGCAAATCAGAAAGCAGCCAAATAGTTGTTAGAGGAAAGGGAAGGGAAGGGAAAGAAATCCGACACGAACTGAACAAAAATGACATGGGAAGGTACGGGATTAACATAACATAACATAGGCAGGCAGTAGTACCAGTACTATCTGTGTCTGTACGAAGGCACTTTATATATAAATATATATCCAGCCTCATCTATATGTCCTTGTGGTTTGGAATATAAACGTACCCAGTACATACATTATATTATGTATGAGTAATTAATTGCCAGCGATCACTCCTTTTATCCATCCACCGTTATCGGTTCACCGTATTTGTAAAGAACAAATATTTTTTTTCAGTGGATATTTGTAATTTCCGATCAGTATATATCATTTTCTAGTAAACAGATATATTACGGTTTCCAGTGAATATTTATGCAACCGTGATAAGCACATGAGTGTATGTGGGTCTGTCAGATTGTGAGAGGAGTGGACATGTGACATGTTTTTCTTATAATATATATCATTAGTTACTTAGTTATGTACAAATGTAGCTTAGTAGTTAGTATGCATCAGAGTTAGTAAATATTCCCATTCTATTCTGTTCTGTTAATATTCCATACGCCAAATTCCATTCCCTTCCCTTGTTTCAATTAACATGACAGACAGGCTAGTAGTTAGGCAGGCTGTTTGCTTTGTGTTCTGTGTGATCATGTGAGGCTCCTTTGGAGTTTGGAGATTTATTCCAGAAAGTACACTTTTTTCATCTTCTTAAACATGAATATTCCCTTGAGAATAAGATCCATGCACAAAAACAAAAGGTAGAAAATAAGATTTTGGGTGGTGAGGATTAATTCCATGGAATTATTTAAACAGTTCTCCTTTTTCACAAACTGTTGAAAATATTTATTGCCTCCGGTTTTCAGAAACTTTGTTCTCTATCAACATTCTTGCTCTAAGAAAATTAAGAAACATTACATGGCAATATGACATTATCATCTCAGAGAAAGAAAATAATAATTGGAGCCCCCTATTAAAAATTTCTTCCTAAAGCATGAATCTTCCCTCGAGAAATAAAGCGTGAATATTTTTTTGATTTTTTCAAGAATCAAATACCATTTTTGGTTTGATACTTAAATTTAAGGTTTATAAAAAAAAAAACAACTTTTGTAACAAAAATGCACAATCTGAACACCAAGAGCGGAACCTATATGGAGGCCAAGGAGGGCACTGGCCCCCTTGATATTTAGAAATTCTAATAGGATATTAGTTTTTCTAAGCCAAATTCAATTTACTGGAAGGACAAAAATATTTTTTTTATAAGTGGAGAGTGAACCCAATAATTAAATGTTCGTGTTTGAAACTTTGGAGTTAGACTATTATACTAACGTTAGCATTTCGGATTGAAATGCAAACACCTCAAAATTTATGTTATCATGTCCGAAATCATAATTTATGGTGCTTAATAGATTATTTATATGAAAATACTGGAGAATACAAATTTTTTTCATTTTTCAGAGTTTTCTAAGAAAAAATAAAGATAGTGAACAAAAAAATTTTGGCCCCCCTAGATTTCACCGAAGCTCCGCCACTGCTGGACACCTTACACTGCCAAGTGTAGAAAAGGCAAAATCTTTGACAAAAACAACCGAGGATTTTGAAGAAAAAGGCAAGACGAGTGAAGATCATAAGCCGAAATTCGAAAAGATAACCAGGTTACAAATGGGCTGACTTGTTTGTAACAACATTTCGAAACATAAGCCCAAAATGATACAGAGAACATTTCAATACTGATGATATAGAGACCCAAAACTTCTTGGCTCAACGGGCATTCACTGGGCCGGCCACTCACTAGTTATTATTTCAATCTATTATTGCCACTCAAAAACCATGTCCATAACAATTTTTGGTAGTATATTTCTCTTGTAGCCCATCATATTAAGAGGAGGAATCTAATAACCATGTGTATTCATAGTAACTATTTTATTATTTATATATAATTTGACAAATATAAACTGTTATATGTATTCTAAACCATTTCAATAACACATACATAAGAAATGACGAAAATTTAATATCTTTTCTGTAATCATCAAAAGAGAGGAGAAAGAAAAAGTCATAAACTTGAACCGTTGATTTTTGTCAATGTTTGATGCACACGTAAATAAAATCAAAATAATATAATTTGGTGTGTACATATAAACCATGACAAAATCAAAACTGTGCGTGGGCCTAATTTATATTGGGCCTCATAAAACAATTAGTCCTGATTTTATTTGGGCCTACTGACTTGGCCCAAAAGGCCCAATCCAATACCCTCCATTCTTCCTCCTCTTCCAATTCCAATCCATTCTGAAGAAGAAACGTTAAAACGGGGAGAATCCTCTTCACTAGTTGTATCAATCCATTATCGCCGCTCAAACACCATGTCCGTAACAACTGTTTGGCGGTACATTTCTCTTGTAGCCCATTATACCAATACAACTAAAATAATCAAAACTGTTCGTGGGCCTAATTTAAATTGAGCCGGATTTCAAATTGTGCCTTGTTCCAGTTTGGGCCGACTGACTTGGCCCAAAAGGCCCAATCCACTGCCCTCCTCTTCCAATTCCAATCCATTCCGAAGAAGAAACGTTAAAACCGGGAGGATCCTCTTCACTAGTTATTTCAATCTAATATCGCCACTCAACAGCTGTTCGGCTGTACATTTCTCTTGCAGCCCATTATACCAATACAACCAATCAATCAAAACTGCTCGTGGGCCTAATTTAATTTGGGCCGGGATTCAAATTGGGCCGACTGTCTTGGCCCAAAAGGCCCAATCCACTGCCCTCCGTTTCTTCTTCCTCTTCTTCCAATCGCTTCTCAACTTCTGATGAAGAAACGTTACAACGGAGAGAAATAGAATCCTCTTCTCTTCGCTTCAACGGCTCCACTGCGGGCCACGCCAGTGCGTACGCGTCTCCCCTTCCAGTCGACCTCCGCCGCTCCAGCTCCGCTCCCAGTCCGCGAGCAGGTCCCTTCCTTATTATTTGTGTCTGTTAGCTTATTAATTGTTGTTGTTGTGCAGTTACGCATCTCATGTTAATCTGTGGTGAATTGGTAGAGAATGTATATGTGTGTAACTTGATGATGATTGATTTGGTGCTCGTTAGGGAATTTGACAGTGGTGCTCGGTAGTTAGTAATCAGTCAGTAGTCAGTCAGTACTGATCATGTACTGAAGTTTTGTACTGTTGTTTGTTCTGAAATCCGAATGGCACGTCTCGAAGTGGTAATTGTTGTTGTAGAGTTCGGTTCAATGGGAATCCAACTTATATGAGTGCAATGTGATGGAATTACTTCTCATTGTTACGTTAAATGATATAACTATTAAAGGCTAATTCTGCCATGGATCGGATGGAATATAGGCCATTTATTTTTCATAATCAGATGGTTACGATATGTCTTTTAGATACAATTAAAGAGAGAAGTTTGATAATAACCGCTCCATTCTAAGTGAAAGGTTGCTTAGCTGATCCATAGAAGAACAACTATTTTTTTTATCATCAACTCCAGTTGAATTAAAAAAATTCAGCCAATTTACCTTTTGTCACTTACTTATCTCCCTGTCTTTCTTGTCAGCAGGAAGGACATATCAGTGTAAATGGCCTGGAGAGCATTGGCAAAGAAGGTTAGCTTAGGTTGTACCATTTGTTTTTCGAACATACAACCCACTTTATGAACTGTTGAAATTGAAAAATAAGCGGGTTCTTTTGCAGGCTCTCAGTTCGAGCCATCTTTTAAATGGTGGTGCAGAAACGACTGCTGCTCATATCCTCCACACGACACTACCCGGTGAGTACCACTGCAGCACATCTTTTCTGTATTTTTTTATTGTTTGCTCTTTTAAATCATTTATGTCAGGTTTTGGTTTGGGCCTCTCTTGCCACAGCTTGTTCTCGCTTTTTTCTCGTCTTGTTCAAATTATGTTCATCTGTGACTAAGAAGTCCAAAGTGATGTGAGTATGAGTTACCCTTAGTTAGTTGCTACTATACTTGATAAAAGTCGGGCTTTAAAAGATGAAATATAGAAACTATTAGAAAGTCATAACTGGAATGTGAAAAAACTGATAAACTTGATGTTGCAATTCTCAAATATCTTTTCAGATGTTTTGTTATCTCCAAGAGTAGGTGTTTCTACAGCTTATAGAACCCTGAGAAGTTGTCATATTCGGTGAGTGCTCTGTCCTTGCTTTTAGTACAGTTTTGTTGTTACCATGAGTTTATTGCTGGTACAGGTAAGAAGTGGCTAATACCTTGAGAAATCCTAGTGAAATCATGCTCTGATTTGTTTCTGTTAGGAATTATCATGCAAGTGTATGTCTACTTTCGTGGAGAGGAAGAAGAGAAGAAGCACCAGGTTTAAAAACTCCGGTGAAAGAGAAAAGGGTGAAGAAAGAGAGCAAACAGCAGGGACCTCCAGTTGAGGCAAGATATGTGCCTCCAAAACCGAAGAAACAAGCCAAGCCAACTCAAATGAGAACTGTTGAGATATTTGAAGGGATGACAGTTGTTGAGCTTGCTAAGCGTACTGGTTCCTCTGTAAAAACCATTCAGGAGATTCTGAATAGTGTTGGAGAACAAGTTGGATCAGAGTTTGACCCGATTACTATTGATGTTGCGGAGTTGGTTTCTACGGTAAGTGTGTGATTAATCTTTGTCTAGGGGTAACATTTCTTGTTATACCAGTTAAATTTTACCGCTCATGGACTAAATTTGTTGATATTCTGTTATTGCATTGCTGTCTTCTTCTTTTATTTTCCATGTTAAATTGTTGATTAGATAGCTCTTTGGTGAAATTGAAAGTCATCCCCCAGTTTTCAACACTCTTTTACAGGTTTTCTGTAGCTTCGGTTACATAGTTGTACTGGCACTTATTTGCAGCTGCCTTCTACATACTATATCCTCTATTAAAGTTGAGATTATTGTAATTAGGGAGAGATATATGAAGAAATTGTGAAAATTGCATAAAATTTAAGTTACCAGTAATTATTAGACGAGTATATTAATTAATAATTCATTTTTTATATGAGGTACTTCTTTTCTACTGGTTTAATCTCGTCCAAGTATCTGCATTGATGAAGTTTTCTTTTCTCTATTTCTGTAATTGTCTGATAGGAAGTAGGAGTAAATGTAAAGAGGTTACACTCGGAAGAAGGTGCTATTCTGAAACCAAGGCCGCCCGTTGTGACAGTAATGGGCCATGTAGACCATGGCAAAACCTCTTTACTGGACGCCTTGCGGAAGACTTCTGTCGCAGCCAGAGAGGCTGGGGGTATTACCCAGCACCTTGGTGCTTTTGTTGTATCAATGCCGTCCGGTGCCTCTATTACCTTCCTTGATACTCCAGGTCATGCAGCCTTCAGTGCCATGCGGGCCCGTGGTGCTGCTGTAACTGACATAGTCACACTCGTCGTTGCAGCTGATGATGGTGTCATGCCCCAAACACTCGAAGCCATGTCCCATGCAAAAGAAGCCAATGTGCCAGTTGTAGTGGCAATCAACAAGTGTGACAAGCCTGGTGCAAATGCGGAACGTGTTAAAATCCAGTTAGGATCTGAGGGGCTGGCGCTAGAGGATCTGGGCGGTGATGTACAGGTGGTGGAGATATCGGCCTTGAAGGGTACTGGATTGGACAAGTTGGAGGAAGCCTTGTTGCTACAAGCTGAGCTAATGGATCTGAAAGCTAGAGTTGATGGTCCTGCACAGGCATACGTCGTGGAAGCCCGAGTAGACCGTGGCCGTGGGCCCCTTGTGACTGCCATTGTAAAATCAGGCACGTTATGTGTCGGGCAGTACATAGTGGTGGGAGCAGAGTGGGGACGAATTAGAGCAATTAGGGACATGGCAGGTAGAGTAGCAGAGCTTGCAGGGCCAGCAATACCAGTGGAAATAGAAGGGATGAGAGGGCTGCCAATGGCGGGAGATGACATCACAGTGGTCGGGTCAGAAGAGAGGGCAAGGATGCTGAGCCAGGGCAGGAGTAAGAAGCTGGAGCGAGAGCGACTGGAGAGGATGAGCCAGGAGAACTGGGAGATCTGTGCAGGAGAGGGAGATGAGGATGAGGAGGTACCACAGAGGGTCGAGTTGGCAGTCATAGTCAAGGGAGATGTGCAGGGGACTGTGCAGGCTGTTGCTGATTCACTTAGGAGCCTTAACAGCCCTCAGGTAATTTCGGAATTCTTCTTGTTCTATTTTATAATAAAAGAATGTACCATATAAATCATGTTGTACAGTTGTTCTGGTTCTTGACAGAACAAAATGGTTAAACCAAAAGCCAATGGGAAATTTTTATTATGGTCAAGACTCGAGAACACTTGAACATCTTTTGGTTTTTAAATTTGCAATGTTCAAAATGTGGTACTTTACCTCAGACAAACGTGAGGTCCTTGGTTAACTGTTGGGGATAAAGAACAAGAAGGGATCTAGGATCACGGGAGGATTTCATCCACCCGTTGTATTTTGATATTCATTGTAGACTTGTCAATTCTAATTATTTCATATCAGTCCATCATCATTGCATGAAAATTGTCCCTATTTAAAATATATATATATTGAAATGATGCTTACTGTAAATTTTTCTACCAGGTGTTTGTAAATATTGTTCATATGGGGGTCGGCCCAATATCTCAGTCTGACGTGGATAAGGCACAAGCATGCAATGCATGCATAGTTGGATTCAATATACGAAGTCCGCCTAGCCCTATATCTCTTTCTGCTAAGCAAGCTAATGTCAAGGTACAAATTATAACTCATGTTCTTTTCAATGCTTCTATTTGAAGTATTGGATATATGTGCGCTTCCTGTTGCGAACTTGCTGCTGTACAGAAATATTGATGTTTTGTAGTTTGTAATACGGGGAAATCAAAAGAATTAATGTTACTTTACCTGTTGGAAAATTATAAGAGGGGTGCGACGAGCGTTAATAAAAACTACTTGATTCTGTTTGGTATAAATATTCAGTATCAGTACACTAAAGAAAACCATGCAATAACCGAATGCCTTGCTGTTTAGTCATTTTGAGTTACTGAACTGAATTCATCATCTCAATTACCGACACCTGAAAAATTTTCTAGATATTTTTGCATCGGGTCATCTATCACCTCTTAGAAGAGATGGGCAGACAAATAGTTGAGAAAGCACCGGGAACAGCCGAGACCCAGGTTACAGGTGAAGGTGAGGTGCTAAGCATCTTCGAAGTGAAGTCACGGAAGCAATCGAAAGAGGCAGATGTGAAGATCGCAGGTTGCCGGATAACTGATGGGAGGTTTACTCGATCTGCTACAATGCGGCTTCTGAGGAGTGGCGAGGTGGTGTTCGAGGGGTCTTGTGCTTCTCTGAAGAGAGAGAAACAGGATGTGGAGGCGGTTGGTCAAGGGAACGAGTGTGGTCTTGTAATACAGGATTGCCAAGATTTCAAGGTCGGAGACGTGATTCAGTGTTTAGAGCAGGTTATTAGGAAGCCCAAGTTCATCTCGTCAGAGAGTGGCGCAGTTCGCATCGAGTGCTAGTTAACTTTATCTGTTCTCCTTATTTTTTTTTTCTTTTATACCTAATTCAAGGTACATCTATTATTTAAACTCCAACCAGTCATATTTTGTAATGTAAAATATGGCAATTTTTGACCGGAAATAACTAGTAGGGAAATTCCAGCAAGTTCTGGCAGAGGTGAATTCCCCTGATTTGTACGAGTAATATGAGTGAATAATATTTAGTAACGAACAGTATGTGGTATATTTAAAGTTGTTATTCTCTTGCCTTACACGGTGGATCAAGTTTATATATGTAAAATGTGTTTCAAACTTCAAACAATTTGAATATTATTTAATAGCTTGTCAAAATCTTATATACTTTTTAATGGGTGTAGTAATGACTGAAAAATATAATTAACCTATAATTAGCAATACATATATAAACTTTTAATATTTTGTTATAGATATTGTTACTTTTAATATTTTGTTATAGATATTGTTAAGTTACTATAAGATATTGTCAAAATTGTCAAGATATTAAGTAGGACCAATTGATTTATCATTATTAACCAATATAATTCGATATTAATTGATGAATAATGAATTAAAATTATCATATGAAATTTACTAGCAAAAAAGGCCATATGAATTAAAAATGATAAATAATTAGTGATGAATAATAAAATAATGAACTTTAATCATGGTGAATAGATTCAGAAAAATATTTTTTGGAGCGATCAAAAACCCAAAAAACTCTGACTAGAGTACACAACTTTAAAACAAACCATAACTTTTTAATAATAAAACCTAATCAGGGTGTGCAATGTGAGATTGTGACTACGAAAAGCTAACGACGAGGTCAGTATTTTGGACAAGTTGCTACCCGTGATTAGATTTTCATAGTATTGTCATTATTATGTGATGCAAACAAAAAGAAAAAGACGGGCAAAAGCATTTGGATTTGGGGGCCGAGAAACAAATTGGAAAGATCGAGTAGATATTTATTATGGTACTGTGATTGAGATATTAATCTCCCGGGCTCATGTATGATGGAGTGGTAGGGGTGAAAACGGAGCGGATTTTATCCGTCCGAATCCGCTTCGTATCCGGAATATTATCCGTAAAAATGGTATCCGTATGCGAATATTAGTTATCCGTATTCGTATCCGTACCGTATCCGTACCGTATCCGTAAAGACTAATGCGGATACAGATACGGATAATTTCTCAAATTGTTCAATTAGGCGGATATCCGAATTATCTGTATCCGAAAATAAGCAAACATTACTAATACTAGAGCGGTAACTCGGGCTTCGCCCCGAAATATGATAACAAAAAAATAATAAAGCTTATAAAAAAAAAAATTATTTTAAAAAAATTAAACATAATTTTAAAATTTTTTATGTGAATAATTATGATGATAATGTATAGTTTATAAACAATAGCACATAAATGTTGGACCACTTTATGGATTAAATTTTGTCTTAGACATATTATCTTATTAAATGGGGAGAAAGAATAAATATAAACCATTAGATCAAAGTAGATGAAGAGATTTAAACAAAATCAATGGTTAATAATATTGATGATGTGGCATAGTTGAGGTGCTTGGAGAGTTACCCCTCTTTCTAGTTTATAGATTTTCTAATAAGATAGTGCTAGTTAACAAAAATTTTGTATGTATATAATGATTTTATACAAATATTAACCAATAAATTCATCTTAAATAAGTGTTGTTAATTTAAATACTTATTATTATTGGATATGTATTCATTTGGTAATATATTTTAATTTTTATTTCATATATGTAATTAAATTCACACCCGAATCCGTATCCGCCAACTATCCTTTTCATATTCGTATCCGTTTAAGGTGGATATGTTATTGAGTTTTCACATCCGTTTGATATCCGTTTAAGGTGGATATTCGGACAAACCGAATACCGAAGAGATCCAACGGATCACGTGACCCGGGTCACCGTACCCCGGGTCAGAGGACAAGCACTCAAGTTTTTGGGGGTTGCTAATTAATCCAAACTTATGGATTAAAAATCAGAATCCAATTATTGAGAAGGGTATAATACAACTGGCCACGTTTAGGATTGGGATCACCAGCTCATCTCCATCTTAGTAAATCAAATAAGTGGCTTAAAAAAAAAAAAAATCAGTGGATCTCATCTTATTTGTTCCAAAAAAAACACACATACACACACTGGATCGTAAACCCAGTGTAAATTTATCTCTTTGTAATAAAGATTTGGTGGTTTATACTGTAGGTTGGAAAAAGAAAAAAAAATATGAAATGTTCATATGTTAGAATCGGATGGTCACGATTTATTTCTTAAGGCACAATTAATGATGCTTGATCTGTGAAGAGAGAACCGCACAGTTAAAAATGAATAGTTGTTTGACCGATCCACAGCATAATGCCTCGTATATTTATTCAGAAAATGTAAACATAAAAGATATTGAGAAACATATTGGTGTTGGTTGTATTATTTTTTAAGTTATATATTGATTTTTTTCATAGTTCATTAGCGGCTCATTAGATTGAAATCTTTGTAATTAAATTGTATAAAAATGAATCTTTTATATCCACATTTGTGAATAAATTTAAATGTTAAGTGATCTTTATTTACATATAAATATCGTCACAAGAAGCATCAGTAACAATTATATATTTTGACTGTTAATAATTAATTTCACGCTCTGTACACAAATTAATTTTAACGGTGATTGACAGTAGAGGTGGCAGACTGTCAGGTCGGGTTGACAGCTGCCGGCATTTTTTTGGGTCGTGTTAGGTATCAGATTGACGTCTGCCGGCAATTTTTTAGGTCGGCTCAAGCGGGTTTTTCAGGTTCGGTCAGATTTTACACCTCTATTTTCGGATATCTCGGGTCATTCGGGTCAGATTTTGTCACCTCTAATTGACAGCGGTATTTTGACATAGATTGTAATTTACATCATAAATAAATTACGAACAACAATTAATTAATTAAGATAGAACAAGTCAACAACCATTTAAGAAAAGTAGTCGGGCATCTATTTAATATTATAAACATAAATTTACTAAGAGTAAGCTTATGGTGCACCACAAAGTAAACTGATTTTTGCTTCACTGTCTTTAAAATTTCACATACTGAAATTCAAATGACCAATCTAATTTGTCCACCACAATCTACTTATTAAATATGGATACGGTGGAGTACTAAATTTTACAATCTCTAAAATTTCGTAACTTTTTTAGATTTTTAAAAGATGACCCAAAATTAGTAGTAATAAATTAATACCAAAAAGTACATGTGTTTAAAAACTCCAAAAAATTAGTTAAAAAGTTCCAAAATTATAAAATTTTATATAATTTCAATACGTAGATTGTGTTGGCAACTTAGAATTAACAAAAACAGTTTTTACTTTGCGATGTACCGTAACCTCTCCCAATTTACCAAATATAATCTGCCTGCAGCTGCAGGCTGTTGTAGCAGCAGTACACATAATAATTTATATATGCTTACGTTGGCAGCCGCTGTCAACCTTTCAAAGAAAAAAATAAATAAATTTATATATGCTTTCATGTTCAATGTTTCCTTGCATTAACGGGTGGTAGGTACTTGTCCTTTTTTTCACACTGCTCACCATATAGAATTGGCATCCATCCAGTATCCTACTATACAATTACAAGTCCATAACAAGCCAGAGAAGATAAGCAAAGTAAACTAGCTACTAAATTGATCAATCACAAGTTTTTGTGGCTTCGACGGATATGGTGGCGTCGACGGGGGTCAGGCAGACGATGTTTAACACGGCATTGCCGTACGCGGTGATGACGCTCAGGTACGTGAGCCTTGCAGTGTTGATGGTCATGGTGCGTTTGACCCTGGACCCCGAGCATGGAGTGAACTCGGTCGTGCTGACCGCGTACCAGCAACTGGCCTCCGCCTCTGTTCTCGTCCTCCTCGCCCTCCTCTTCGATCGGTACGACTACGTACTGTCTCCATCTCAATTTGGGTGTTTCTGGTTTCTAGTTTCTACTACTAGAATATGAATTTGCTAATTATATTGTAAACTGGTAATTTTTGCTTTGGTTATAAGGGGGTTTTATTTGAAAAAAAATGCAGGCGAAGAACGAAACCGAGCTTGCGAGTTCTGTCTTGGACATGCTTAATTGGCTTCTTACAGTCAGTTCTTCTTAAATCTTTATTTTTTGTGCTACTTTTTTATATCTTGTGTACTGCCATTGTTCCGAAATCAGCTTCACTGGCATTAAATTTGTAATATCAGATTTGAGAAATTAATAATTTGCCTTTTCAATTTTGAACATGAGAAATATAGGTCATAATGCAGCAAAATTTTTTTAAAAAAAAATTGTTTGCCATTTCAATTTCCTTAATTTTGAAATGAGCAGGATAACAGTAGCAGAGGTACTACTTACTGCAAGTCTTCGATACATCACGGCGACAGTGCAGAGCATAGGCCTCAACATCATACCCATCACAGTGTTTGTTCTAGCTATCTTAGCCGGTCGTGAAAAATTCGAATGGGGCAGCGCATATGGACAGGCAAAGTTGTGGGGTATCTTCGCATCTGCTGTTGGGGCGTCGCTAGTCGTTCTGACATCTGATTCTGAAAGCACAGTTAGCGCTGAGACGGGTACTTTCGATCGGTTTTGGGCAGGTGTTTTGATGTCCGCTGCCGCTGTTCTCGTACTTTCTGTAGCTTGCTTGCTTGTGGTACATATAAACATTTATTCACATTTTTCTCCGGTTGATTGCTCAGAATAATTTATATCTTTTTTAAACTTAAGTGCAGTATACCAGAATGGATAGCTTTCTCTTCCGAAAATACGGGTTAAGTAAAACGCTTGCTTAAACTATTTTTAAACTAAGCTATTCTAAATGAAAATTTTCAATTGGAATTTATTTACAGTGTCTGTAAAATAACTTCTAAAAGGATTTCTGCATTTGATTGCAAATTAAGGTGATAACTGATAGAATACAAAAGCATCAAGAACTTAGAAACAATTGTTTACAATTTATCCTCAAATAATTGTGTTGTATTGTATGAATTGTCTAAAGAATTCTACTAATAATTGTTCACATTTGTTTGATCTTGTTTTCAGGAAAAAGTGGCAATAGAATACAAGTCAGACCTTACATTATCAGCTCTGATGAATGTATTTGGAACAGTGCAAACAGTTATAGTTGCAGCTCTGATAGTTAGAGATCGAGCTTCTTGGAAGATCAATACCGACAGTCTTGAGCTCCCGGCTATTTTGTTCGGGGTAATTTAAGCTACAAATCTATCATTTCTATTCACATATGATTCTCTTACCATCTTCAGAATCAGTCTGAAAAAAGTTGTACCATTCCTGGTACCGTTATTTGGGTCTCACGTACAATGCCAGTGATCTGAGCTTTGATTTTATTAGTAAGAGCTGCTGCTCGCGTAATTTTATTGCTAGTGATTCATTTGTTTTTTTTTCAGGGAATATTAACGACTGGAATATTCTATTTCGGGACGAATTGGTGCATACACACAAAAGGTCCTGTTTTCGGGTCGGCCTTTTCTCCGTTGCTCGTGGTTTTCTCTTTCCTGTTTGATATCTCCTTCTTCGGATCCAAAATGAATATCAAAAGGTTTGTTTCTTTTACCAGCTTAACTTTCTGTTCAAAGTTTATAATACACTAGGTTGCAAAAATATCAAATTATCTTTCAATTAAATTATGTTTTGGCACAACACATATAAAGACAAATGTCCATTTATGATACTCTCCAATACCCAAAAATTAGGACAACAAATCGAACATATTCATTTTACACCTCTGAGATTAATTCAAGTATCAGAGTAAAATAATCAAATATGTTGAGACGTCCGTTGTACTGATACCCTGTCTCAATACACGTACTTGTCCCGAAATAAACAACAAAACTCTAGAGAACCCAAATACCAGATAAAAATATTATTTAAATAGAAGAAATCAATAGTAAGAGTAACATAATTTAAATTTCCTCAAAAAGAAAAAAAACAAAATTTAAACAATAAAAAGAATAAAACTATAAATTTCTTTACTGCCATTATGGTAAACTTTAAATGCATCATTTTTGTTTTTACAGTAAACCATGAAAATTATTTTGTCATGTGAAACTTCCCTTCAGTCAACTTAGTTTGATGACGTCAGGTGTGGTCGGATTCGGGTTTGGGTTCAGGTCGGGTTCGGGGTCGGGTTTGAGTCGGGTCAGTTTGACCAAATGGAAATATCGGGTCGGGTTCGTGTTGGGTCAGGTCGGGTCAGTTTGACCAAATGAAAATGTTGGGTTGGGTTCGGGTTGACGGATGTCGGCATTTTTTCGGGTCGGGTCGGGGTGGGTTCAGGTCAAGTATCGGTTTGACGTTTGCCGGCATTTTTTTGGGTCGGGTCGGGTTGAGCGGGTTTTTTCGGCTCTGTTCAGATTTTGCACCTCTATTCTTGAGTCGTCTCGGGTTTTGGGTCGTTCGGGTTCGGGTCGGGTCATGTTCGGGTCGGTCTGACTTTCCCTGAAACACGGGTCGGGTCGGGTTTGAGCAAAGACAGAGACAGGGGGTGGCTAGGGGGGGCCATGGCCCCCCTATGATCCTTGAAAAAAAAAATTTAGTACGCTATTTTAGGTTAAATATATTGAGAGGGTTAAATATATTGAGATATGTCCCCCTATGATCCTTGAAAAAAATATTTTAGTATATTATTTTAGGTTAAATATAAATATATTGAAATGGTTAAGTATAATGTCTTTTATTATGTTGATTGTATATGAAACCTAATAATTTTGACTATGTAATAATATGATATGAAACCATTTTAATTTTCAAAAAAATTGTTGCGGCATCATTTTTTTTGGCCCCCCTATGATGAGATCCTGGCTCTGTCCCTAGGTTTGAGTCAGTTTGACTTTCACTAAAACTTGGGTCGGATCGGGTTCGAGTCGAGCGGGTTTTTCGGGTCGGGTCAGATTTTACCAACCCCTAATAATATATACATGAAGGGAAAGGGAAGTGAGAGTATAAAAAGAGTTGGTGACATCAGCATACATCAGCAAAAACAATTAGAGTCGTTAGATTTCCATCAGATGGCCCAAAAGATGGAAAATACTGTTCATTCCGGGGAAAACTAACATCCCCAATTCACTATCTTTAATGTACTAAAATTTATCTGTACCTTACCTAAATTTTGGGAGCGTACCAGTCTGGATTTGTGACAGCTTCCATTTATTGGATCGATGCCGAATTGCCCAGTAATAACAGTATCTATCTATGCATTAACACCCTGTTAATTTGCTGGTTTGTCAAATTATCTGGAATTTAGTTCTACTGGTTTATTAGGACACAGTATCAAAAATAAACTGAAACATCTTATGAAACTTGTTAATTACCAGAAGCCACCGATACTTTCTAGCTTCTACAATTACCAGTAGATTTATTTCCTTTCCTTTTATTTATGTTCTGTGATTTTCATAAATCAAATAGCCAGATTCTGATACTATCTTTTCTGTGATCATGGGTCATATAAATCTACAATGCAGTGTTATTGGGGCAGTGCTTGTGGTAGCAGGTTTGTACCTGCTCCTGTGGGCAAAATCAAGAGATCATAAAGTGGTCAGGAGGGTGTCTCCAACTGACCCAGAAACCTCTTCTACAGAAGCAACAGAACCATTGATTATAGAAAGTAGAGATTAGAGAACAGGAAACCAGTTCATTCAAAGAAAAAATAAGGATGAAAATGCTAAAAAATCAACGTATTGTCATGGCTAAATGTTTGCCATTTAGATAGGTTTTGACTATTTATTATTTTTCTTAGTGTAGGCTGTAGGTTGTCTTATTGTAATTCTTCTGTACATTATTTTTATAAGGCCATTTGTGTATATTTCGTACCTAAAATTGGACCATTTTCGATTTTTCAATTATCAATTTTATCCAAATATAAACAAGTACCTCACAATATTCTATCACTCTATTAATTAACATGAGCCAGATTGCTACTATATAAAGTACATCAACAGACAAAAATCATGGCAGATCTTTTTTATTATTAATTTTTTGACACGTTGATGAAATAAAGATCCTAATTTTTTTTTTTTTGAAAAAATATAATAATTTTATTATAAATGAACTTTAGTTGGAAAGTGGGATTGGTTGGAGATCACTTTCACAATGATTTTTTTCAGTGTAAAATTAACCAATACGGCTATACCTTTTTTATTAGGTGAATGTATATCATATACCTTATGCAAAAACAATAAATTTCAATCTGTTTGTATCACAATTGATACATACAATAAATGTTCAAACCAGAAGGAGAATTTTGAATCAGTGAATGCAAGAGCATATGATGATGTGAATTCATAAGTGAGGGCATTTGTTATTTCTTATATAAATGTAGTCAGCTGCCAAATTCTTAGTACAAGAAGGAATTTAAACCTCTATATATATATAATACAAAGCACAAATCTCAAGAAATCAGTCTTCGATCGGCGATGTCCGGCGACTCGCTGCATATTGTGGCGTTTCCATGGCTGGCCTTCGGCCACATGCTTCCGTTCCTCGAACTATGCAAGGCGCTCGCGAAGCAGAGCCACCGGATTACCTACATTTCCACCCCGAGGAACATCCAACGGCTCCCTCAGATCCAGCCCGACTTAGCTCCACGCATACGTTTCCTCCCGTTCCCGCTTCCGCACGTGGAGAACCTGCCCGACACCTCGGAAGCCACCGGTGACATACCGTTCGAGAAGACCCAGTACCTCAAAATCGCATTTGATGGCTTGGAAGCACCGTTCTCGGCCTTCCTAAAATCGGCTTGCGCCGATGAAAACACGAGGCCGGATTGGGTCATCATGGACTTTGCGCACCACTGGGTACCGAGAATAGCCGACAAGTGTCGCATTCCATGTGCATTCTTCTCGGCCTACATGGCTCCTTCTCTGGCATTCTTTGGGCCGTGCTCGGAACTGAATAGCGGATATCGGACATCAGCCAAGGATTTCACCGTGCCGCCAAAATGGTTCCCGTTTCCATCGAATCTTGCCTTCCGCCTCTACGAGGCCCGCACAGTTGCGGCTGTGGCTGAGAAGAATGCGTCCGGCATGACCGATTTGCAGAGACTTATCGAGGTTATTAACGGAAGCAAGTTTGTCTGCGTAAGGAGCTGCCACAGTCTCGATTCGAAATGGCTGTCACTTCTCAGTAAGCTTTACGAAAAGGACGTCGTGCCGGTCGGTCTTTTGCCGCCTCATTTCGACGAATCTCATGTAACGAGAACTACGAAGGCCGGTGAGCTCGATGTCATGGATTGGCTAGACCAACAACCGGAGAAATCCGTTCTCTACATTGCATTTGGTAGCGAGTCGGTTCTGAGCTCGGAACTTCTCCACGAGCTAGCTCTGGGCATCGAGGTGTTGAAGGTGCGCTTTCTCTGGGCGCTGAGAAAGCCGGCTAATACAACCAATCATGAATCAATGCTGCCGGATGGATTCGAAGAGCGTACGAAAGAATTCGGCCTAGTCATAACAGGATGGGTCCCCCAAATGAGGGTCTTAGCACACGCATCCATCGGAGCGCACCTGACACACTCCGGTTGGGGTTCGGCGATCGAGAACTTCCAATTCGGGCACCCGTTGGTGCTACTGCCGTTATTCGTTGATCAGGGGCTGACCGCTCGGTACCTGGAGGAGCTGGAGGTAGGAGTGGCTATACCGAGAGACGAAGAAACGGGCCACTTCGGCCCAGAAGACGTCGCTAAGGTTGTTCGGTTTGTCATGGCGGATGACGACGGCGGTAAGGCGATCCGACGCAATGCGAAACGGATCAAGGAGGTGTTTGCAGACCAGAACTCTCATGAGAAGCATGTGGATGAGCTTGTTGAGAAGCTTAAGAACATTTAATTAGCAAGGTGTTTAAGAGTAATGCACCTTAATTATATAGTTAATCTGTTGCAGCTTTTATTGGCTGAACTCTATATATATGGCACTAAAACAGTGCCAATTAATGGAATTGTTTTATGTTCTTCAATCATCTTGATTTTTTTTGAATATGTCAGCTTTATATCTGTTATGAGGTTATAATAAAGGAAAATATGCAAAGTCTGAATTGAAGTTTTCCATCAAATTGATCAAATTTTATTCCCGTTTGAAAGTTGGATGTGAACCAATAATATCCAGATTCATTTTTGTGATTTATGATAATGAACAAACTTGGTGCTTTGCTGAAAAAAAAAACATTTTGTGATAATCATAATCCATGAAGTGAAAACTAAAAAATGTTGAAGCTTTGTAATACAAAAGATCGCAATTATTTTTGGGAGGGATCATTGATTATCTCCACGATTTTGACAATGAAATTTTTTCAAGATTTGGAAAAAAAACATTAAAAATATAAAAAAATTTGTTGAAGTATTGTTTAACCTATAGATTGATTATTTTTTCGATTATATTAAATTTAAACGATGTTTGATAGCTCTTCAAAGATCTAATAAATTACAACTGTTAAAGAATACACAAAATTTTGATAAGCAATCAAACAATATTCAAATTGACTGAAATTTGAAGCATTATCGATCTACAAATTAAAGTAATGCATCAATAAATATTTTTTCATTTTAAAGATTTTTTATTAATTTTACAAATTTTTGAAATATCCTATTATCAAAAGGAAAAATATATGCATCCCATGACTTGCCCTTGGAGTTAACAATGTGCTGTAAAGTTGTTTCATAAAACAATATAAAAATTACTGAAATACTCCCCGCACCCTTGTTAGGACATAATACCCATACCCCAGTAATGGAATACTCCCCGCATTCACAGTCTACTCAAATACTCCCTACACAATCAACGATTTACTATATTAAAATCTAAAATAATTCAAAAACTCCCGCATCCGTACAGTCTGCCAACACATGAAGAGTTGTGGGGGCAAAACTCGGATCTTGATATCACTGCTGTTATCAAAATTGTCTAAATGTGCCATTGTCAACTCATCCCTTCCCATTATTTTTTGAGGAGGGATCCATTGACAATGCCCATCTTGACAATCATGACAATAATGATTTTTTAAAATTTAAATAAAATCATATAAATTCTTAAAAATGAAAAAAAGTTGACGGATGTATTATTTAACTTATAAATTAATAGTGTTTCAAATTTTAATCAATTTGGATATTGTTTGATAACTTATCGAAATTTTACATATTTTTTAACGGTTATAATTAAATGGATCTTTGAAGTCCCATCAAACGTCATCTAAATTAAATATTATCGGAAACATAATCAATCTAGAACTTAAACAATAGTTCCGTATATTTTTTTTATATTTTTGAGAATTTTTAACAAGTTTTTTCAATTTTTTTAAAATTGCAATTGTGAAGATTGTCAATGATCCTCTTATTTTTTTGTGAAATAGCATCACAAATTCTTGGATATGTTCACGTGGCTTATGTGGTTGTGATGTCAGTAAACTCCCTGCCCACTCTGAACCGTCGGATAATTAAAATGTGCGTACGTGTCTCCATCTGAACCGTTAGATAATGATCCTCCCATTAACACACTCCGTACAATGGAAAGTAGACTAGAGAAGCCGGACCCCACAACTAATCATGGTACCAGTACCAGTACCAGGTACCAATCCCTATTCGACATACCAACCACCACGTCTTTTTTAGCGGAGTAATACCTAGTGTGTGCAGCAATGATACAGTAGGTCAGAGTAGGTCAGGTAGTAGCTAATTAGGATAACTTCTAAGAGGTTATGGGTTCAATTCAATCCTCTATGGACATAAATATCTCCTGAAAAGAAATGGGAGACGGTAAAAAATATCACTTAAATCTAAAAAGAGTGAGGCTACGATATTATTAATAGTACAAAATGGTCCGTACCACGGCTCCATATTACGATTTTTAAAGTTCAATTAATTGATCCAAACCGCTCAATGTGATCTCCATATGTTAATATAGTTCTAGACCAAATTTTATATTTTTCAAAATTTTTTAACTATATATTTTGATATATAGAAAAACAACATTTTTGAATGGTCTATAATGTTTATATTAAGTTATTTTCTAATTATCTAAAAAAATAGTAAAAAAACACCAAAAATTATAAAATTTGGTCTATAGTGACATTTATATATGGAGATCACATTGAGCAGTTTGGATCGATCAACCGAACTTTAAAATTGATAATATGGGGCCGTAGTACCGGCCACTTTGTACTATTAATACCACAGCCTTACTCATCTAAAAAATACCTAGTGTCTATAGAAAAACTGTTCATAACGTTCATAGATTACATTTCGGATGTATCTATTATATTACGTATATATCTACTGATGTTTCTCTTTGCAGTATGTCTATACACTAGTTTACTGATGATTGGCTTTGCTAATTCACTCTGATCGATCGATGGTGTACATGTACTACTCTTGGTAGCCTAACTGAACGTCCGAGCATGATGACAATGTCGACGGCGTTGTTGCCGTACGCCATCATGACGCTCAAGTTCGTCAGCCTTGCCGGGACGATGGCCATGCTGCGGTCCACCCTCGACCCGGCAAACGGCGTGAACTCGGTGGTGCTCACTGTCTACCAGCAGCTGGCCTCCGCCTCTGTCCTCCTCCTCCTCGCCCTCCTCCTCGATCGGTATACATTTAGTATACATTTTTTTGGAAAAATTGTGGAATTGTGAGTGATCATCAGAGACCCAAAATGGGTTCTTGGTTTCTTCAGCACTCAGTGATCAGTGGGAATTTCTAGTGCATTGTCATAGAATTTAAATTAAGGGTTTGTGCATGCTTGAATAACAGTGAACTGGTAATTTCTTTTTTTTTTTTGAGGTGGTCGGCAAACCCAACCAATAATTTTCATTAACAAAGAAAAAAGTTATTTACAAGATGTATGAATTTACAAAGAAGTAATAAAACCCTTAATGTATCCCTAACAATAATAATGTGATAAGTCAGTACTCTACCCCGTACAATGTCTATCCCAACTATGTGAACTGGTAATTTCATTTTGGTTTGTTTATAACTGGGTTTTGATTTTGAAAAAACTAAAAATGTAGGCAGAGAATTAAACCGAGTTTGCGAGTTCTCTCCTTGACATGCTTGATTGGCTTCTTGCAGTCAGTATTTTCTCTCCTCTTAATTCTTGTACAATTGTACTGATTCTTGTTATCTTGTCCATGTACTGCCATTCCTTGGCAATCGGCTTCATTAATTGGTATTAGTTATGTATCAAAATTAATATGGCCCCCTTTCGTATAAATCCTGGATCCGCCACTGCGTCTGGTCATATATGGAATATATGAAATTTGAACATGCATATAATGTAGCAAAAATTTTCACAGGAGGAATAACTAGCCTTTTCAATTTCCTGAATTTTGAAATGAAAAGGATAACGGTAGCAGAGATACTACTTACAACAAGCCTGAAGTACATTACGGCAACAGTGCAGAGCATAGGCCTCAACATCATACCCGTTGCGGTGTTTGTTCTTGCTGTTATAGCTGGTCGTGAGAACTTTGAATGGGGCAGTGTATACGGACAGGCAAAGTTGTGGGGTGTCTTTGCGTCTTCTGTAGGGGCCTCGTTAGTCATCCTGGCATCTGATTCTGACAGTGCCGGCGGTGGTGGGACTGGTACGTTTGATGGATTCTGGGCAGGAGTTTTGATGGTCGCTGTAGCTGTTCTCGTACATTCTGCAGCTTACTTGCTTGTGGTAAAGGAAAGATAATTATTTTTGTTTTATCTCCAATTGGTTGCTCCGAAATCAGAATATCATATCTTTCTTGAACTTACGGAGGATATACCAAAATGGATAGCTTTCTCGTTTCGAAATTACGGGGTTAGGTTATAGTGCTTGCTTAAATTATTTTTATAATAAGCTAATCTAAATAAAAAAGTTTTCGATTGGAAATTAGTTAACAGTGTCAGTAAGGTAACTTCTAAAAGGATTTCCACATTCGACTCCAAAGGTGCTAGCTGATAGAATACATAAGCATTAACTACTAAAAACAAATGTATTATTATTTAATAATCCTCGAATAATTGTGTGAATTGTATGATTAGTCCGGTTAAGGTTAATTCTACTATTAATTGTTCGCATTTGTTTGATTTTGGCTTTAGGAAAAGGTGGCGATCGAATATTCATCAGACCTTACTTTGTCGGCTTTGATGAATATATTTGGAACAGTGCAAACAGTTATAGTTGCAGCTCTGATTGTTAGAAATCCGTCTTCTTGGAAGATCAATACAGACAGTCTTGAGCTTCCTGTTATTCTGTTCGGGGTAAAGCTACAAATTTATCATATCTATTTGCGTATGATTTTGTTACTGGTTTATTACCCAGAATTAGTCTGAAAAAAAAACTTGTCCCAGTCCTTGTACCAGTATTTATGTGTCACGCTGTGCAGAACAATTAAATGTATTGCAGGATGATGTATGATTTAGTGGTAAAAGTGTGTTGTGATAAATTCATTGCAAGTGATTCATTTGTTTATTTTTCAGGGAATAGTAACGACTGGAATATTCTATTTCGGGCAGAACTGGTGCATACACAAAAAAGGTCCAGTTTTTGGGGCGGCCTTTTCTCCGTTGCTCGTTGTTTTCTCGTTCCTTTTTGACATCTTCTTCTTCCAGTCCAAAATTAATATCAAAAGGTTTCTTCTACTAGCTTAATTTCTTATTCAAAGTTTTATTTTCCTGTTATGATGTCAAATAATACATGTATAACACATTACGTGCGTGTCCGGTGTATCTTGCCTAAAATTTGGCAGTGTATCTCAGTATCTGTCTAGATTTTTGACAGCTTACACTGTCTACGCATTTATAGGATCTATACGGAGTAATTACAGTTTTCATCCAAGCATTAGTACATGTTAAATTGTTAATATTGCCTGGCTTGTCTAATTATTTGGAGTTCATTTTTACTGGTTCTGATATACTTTCTTATGTGACTTCACTTGTAACCTGATTCTGGTACTTTCTGGCTTCTGCAGTAACTTACAGATTTCTTCCTGTTTCTTTTGTTTTTATTCTGTGATTTTCATGGATCAAATCACCAGATTCTGATAAATTATAATGCAGTGTTATTGGGGCTGTGCTTGTGGTGGGAGGATTGTATCTGCTCCTGTGGGCAAAATCAAGAGATCATAATAAAGGGAGAATATCTGCAACTCACTATAATGATACCTTGGAAACCTCTTCTGCAGAAGTAACAGAACCATTGATAACAGAAAGTAGAGCTTAGTACACAGGAATCCTTCATTCAAAAGATAAAAGGGATGAAAAGAGGAACCAAAAATGAAAGTAGTGTTGAATTTTGGGAGAAAATGATGTTATCAGTTGACAGTTATCTCCTCTTATGCTGGAAGCAAGTAGGAACTGCTGCAGTCAAGATATAGTCAAATTTGTCATGGTGATATTTTTTGCCATTCTGGTACATTTTGATTATTTTATTTTTCTTAGTGTATGTATATACTTGGTTGTCTTAAGGTAAGTCTTCTGTACAATTTTTGTATGCAATATTGTAAATTATAGACTATATTGTGTAGATTCCTTGCAACTCTTATATTCATCTCTATACAAATTACTGTATATCACGTGACTAATATCATTAAATAAATGTAGATAAAAAATGATGAACAAATTAAACAAACAAGGGATTTGATTTCATGTTCATATTGGTAAAGCAGAGAATGAAATGAATGTCAGAGGAAACAAACAGAGAAGGGACCAAATTAAAGCAACAGTCGACAGCTATGTTATAGCGGCCTATGGTACAGTACACCTCCCTTGCTTTGTTTTTCTATGGCCAAGCCAAGCACTTAAATTGTCTCAGACATGTTAGCCTGTTCGGCAGAGAGGGATCTCAAGTCTCCTCAATGCTTTGATCCTCCTTAATATGTTCGAACACGAGCTCCTTAGTGTGGATCAAGAATCCTCCTTAAGCCTCTTATGTTGCCCGGCTTGATCCTCTTGCCGGATTCTTAAAGAAAGGAAACCCACGACTCATGCCTCCTCAGCACTTTTAAATGGATTAAGGCATCCGAACGTGAACTCCTTAGTGCGGATCAAATTTTGATCTTGTTGGATTGCCGAACGAGCCTTTAGGCCCTCTTCGGACTCATCCCCAACAACGGGATTTCTGCTGCTTGTGTGGGAACAAATAAATTCTGTGAGAGTGAATTTATTTTTTCTCACGCAAACAATAGAAATCCGGTTGTTTGTGGGTACGTTCGAACAAGCCCTTATATCATACCGAAGCTCAAATTATCAAATATCAGTTGACACTTGACATAAAAGTGATATAATATTTTCGTACTTTTCAAATACTACTGTGAAGATTGTTATAATAGGTTTTCTCAACCGATCCCTCCTCTGATGGTATTTATATTGTCCTCAAAATCTTTTTTAGTTGAGAGTTAGTAGTGTTAGTGTAGCATCACAATAAATTTAAATTAAAGACAAATGAATAACAACAATTACTCACAAACAACATATATTACGGTAAATGTTTGAGAAAATATTCTTGCATCTGTTATCTGTAATCATACTTGATACATACAAGTTTCGAAAAAGAAAATTAATTAATTAAAGGACCATACATTTTGTAAAGTGTGTATACCTAATATAATAGTATATATAAGGGGCAATATTATTGTGTCCTTAAGCTCACTAAGCATTATGGTGAACTTAAATAAAAAAATATATTAAAACATCTCCAAATTGTGAATTATATTTTTCATTAAGTTCTTCGAACCAAGAGTTAGACTATCATACTAACGTTAGCATTTTAGACCGAAATATTAACGCTTCAAAATTTATGTTATCGTGTCCGAAATCGTGATTTATGGTGCGCAATAAATTATTTATATGAAAATATTGGGGCAACACCAAAATTTTCCATATTTAGAGTTTTCTAAGTATTTATTTTGAATTTTTGAAAAGAGCTCATAAATATTAATAAAATATTGATGTTTGTACATGCTATTTTAAAAAATTCAAAACAAATACTTTAGAAAACTTTAAAAATGACAAAAATTGTATTACCCAATATTTTCATATAAAGAATTTATTGAGCACCATAAATTGTGATTTCAGACATGATAACATAAATTTTGAGGCATTAGCATTTCGGTCGAAATGCTAACGTTAGTATAATATTCTAACTCTCATACCAAAATCTCATACAATACATAAAATTTTCATTTATATAACTTTTAAATATGTGATTTATAATTATAGTCTTTTGCTGAAGAAATTTAATTTAAACCAAAATAAATCTTCAAATCAGTCCATATATACAAACTTGCAAGGAAAAGAAATAGTCCATAGTTCATAGTTCATAACAATCCAAATTTCACAGATGATCATGAATTCTAGATAGATGCCTCCCTCACTGGCTCACTGCCCCTCCAACTTGCCCCATGCCCCACCCTACTCTATACTCTTCAATCTTCATCATCCAATCCAATAATCCAATCTCCATAAAACTTAAAAAGATAAATAGAAAAAAAAGAGAAAAAAAAAAAAAAAAACACCACAAAATAAAACTGAAAAGAAAAAGAATAGAAAAAAAGAAAAACTTTTCTAAACCTAAAAAACAAACCTTTCCTTTCCTCTCTCCAATGGAGCAAGAAGCACTGAGGAGGCGGCCATTTCCGCTCCCTCCTCCCCATTCAAACACAAAGGCCCTCACTTTCTCTCCTCCCCACCACCACCAATGAGGGCATTTTGCCCAATGTAGCCCTCTCTGCATTCATCTTTTCTTTTCTTTCCGGCAGACAGGATGGAGCCAGGCATTATTAGTGTGGGAGTGATGGAGAGATATACGGTTGGTATACGGCCTTAGCTATGGATCTTAGGTTGTGGGTATACGCTAGTTTTAGGGTAGGCTTAGCTCAGTTTGTTTATTTTGTCTAACTTGCAATTTTTTTTTTTTTTTTTTTTTTACCCCTTTTTTGGTTGGTTTTAATTGTATTTTTTAGTTCATGTGACTGTGACCTCTAATGTTCTGATTTCAAATTTGTTACAGTTTGTGATATCTTGAGGCTGATATTTGCTCCAGGATTTGAATTCAATTGTGGGTTTTGTTTTTAATTGTATGTACATTGTAATTGTTAGTTTAGTTTAGTTTAGTTTAGTTTAGTTTATGGTACCGCAATTTCGTAGTTAAGATTTTAAATGAACACATGAACATTGGGTTGAAAAATTTTGAAACTTGAAACTGTCTCCACAAAACAGCAAAAGCTGGATGAAATGCGGTACCATTCGGGTTGCCGTGTGTTTCCGGTTATTAAGCTGGATTGCCGAAGATGCCATGCATTGTAATCTGTTACACAAGTCTTAACCCTCTATTACGTATTAGTTGTTGAATTAAAGTTTCAAACTTTCAATTGAAGTTTGTTCTCAAATGTTGCGCGTAATTGGGCATTTCCATTATCTTCAGAGGGTTCTCCATCAGACTCATGCCTTTGCATCCATATACAAAAGTTTATACATGTAAATTGAATGGTCTAGTGTATACACTCTTGATTTCCTTGGTTCTCTCCGGTATTAGTCGTGTCCACTCTTAAACTGGTCTTGTTCTTCTTTTCTTTTCGGAACATGATGAGATGCATGTGTCATTTGGGATCTTGGATCAAGTTTCTGATTGATTTTTCGGAAAGAAGCTTTCAGGCAACAAGTACTGTCCTGAACAATTAGTGACCCAATTTGAAACTATATCAATCATTCAATCAGGCAACATAGTATATGTGCATTTGTTTCCTAAAAGATTATGCACATAGACAATTCACACCTTCAGAATACTCCGGAAAAGAAAATTGAATGTTTTTCAAATTGGCACCAGAAAGATGATACATTTGGGACTAAATGAGAAATAAATCTTCATCATAACAAATATGGTCACACCAACAGCTTGAGCTCCTAGGGAAGTACATATTAACTAGGAAAGACAGTTCACAATAATGCTCTCAATTGGAAAAAATTTCGTCATTTCAATATTGTTTTATTAAGCAATGACTGGTACTGCTTTATGTTGATCATGGAATTAACTGGTAAGATACTGGTATTAGTACTGATTTGATATAGTTTCATTCTAGTTTCCTGATACTCACTGGCATTGCTAACTTGGTCTATCAGATGGTTGTACCAGAAAGTTATCACACATTGAAAACCCCATCCAAGACACAAGTTCAGAACTCATTATACTTTGTTATATTGATCATCCTTTTTGTTTATTGTTGAGCCTCCAATTTTTTTTTCAAGGTTTAGTTAATGCATAAGTGCAAAACCTTGGTACAATTGTACAGACATGTTTTATACTTGTTTTGCCCTGACCACATATTTGATGAAACACCCTTGCCTTGTTCATTAAATAGCTTCCCTGTGCTTGTGTTGTACTTCTCTGTGCACACACATGCTCATGTTTTTTAGTAACTTGGTATGTGTTTATGTGTGTTTTACCTTTGACTCTGCAATGTACTAGAAATGATTTTGGTACTGACTGGTACAGCACAACTCTGTCCCTAATTTCTTTCCTCAAACCACATTTTTCAGTGTTTTGTTTTTTGTTTTTTAATCAATAAACATATTCACTGGTGATTATTTTTCACTTCTTCAAAATCTGGTAAGTGCCTAGTAGTGCAGAACTGAAGATTTCTGCAGACTTTGTGTATCACACAAGATTTGCTTCAATTAAAATCTGAAAGTTTTATCTTGTTTTTCAGTTTTTGTCATATATAAGAGGATCAATATAGACATTCGACTCGTGTATTTACCGTTTTTAATCTAACTTATCTTTTGCAGATGTTTAGTTAATATTTTGTAATTCATATTATAGTATAGCTTATCGCCTCACAAGCTTACACCATCTACTACCAAAAAAAAATAAAATTAAAAAGAAGCTGGTGATGCATTCTCAGCATAGGTACAGCAATGCCTTTCTGAATTCAGTGTACCTCTTGTTGTTCCTAGTTATTTACTTTTATTTTTTTTCGTTGTTCGAAATAAATGTTCATATTGAAACTATACAGTCATACAGATGTAGGGTTATGTTGGTCATTTTGGTTTGTAGAAACACCTGTGGATTCTTAAAGATGAGCATAAGGAATAAAAAATGTCACAAATAATTCTTAGAGAGATTTAATAAAAAAAAGAAGCTCAGCTCTTTCTACAAATTATAACTTCATGTGTTTTCCTTTTTAATTAATTGATTTATTCAAAATTTCAAATTGGTATTCGATAAATCAGGAAAAAGGAAAATTCTTTCGTGCACGATTGAAATTCCCATCGAATTATAAGGACAGTCACAAATGTTCTCGACAAAAAATTTGAAACTAATATCATGTTTGTTTTACTATGTGCATCCAGATAACAAATTGATTCCACAAACCCTAAGAACGCATGTTTAGTAATTGTTTTAAGTCTTTAATTTACTGTTATTTACTTTTTACCTGTTGTTAATTAGGAAACCAATCTTAAAACAAAACCCCCCTACATAGAGTGCGTATCGTCTGAGTTATTGTAAATTTTACGGTAGTTGAGCAGCAATCTCGTCCATAGATTCTAGACCATGGTCAAAGAAAAAGTAAGACGGTCAGACATTAGATTCACGGGGCAGTTATAAAATAGGTTGTGCGGGCAACCGTAAATATTACGGTAACTGAGAGGATCTCAATTCCCCTACACAACCAAAATTCAGTTTGCAGTTGGCAAATTGCAAAAGGAATGTTGCTTTCGTTGAGAGTCGAACTCAAGACCTCCCGCTTACTAAACGGGTGCTCTAACCAACTGAGCTACGAAAGCTTTCTGATGTACAGAATTTCTTTTACTAATTTAATCCTTATATAACAATTTGGCCATAACAGTGAATGCAACATCAGATTCCTCTGAATTCTGATTCATTTATTAAGTAGATTCCTGTGCTGCTGTGCATCATACCTTAATTTTTTGTCCAGCCCATTCGACTTTCACTTTCAGTTTGTACTGACAAGTATTATTATTTCTAAAAAAAAAAAAAAAGTATTATTATTATTATGGAATCAGTACTGAACATCTCGGTTCATATATCTTCCCTCCAACATTTCTTTCGCACCTCTCACAGTAATATTATTAATTTTTGTTCTATTTTGTTTGCTACTACAACTATGTGAATTCTACTGCTGGGTTAATGTAAGAGAATGTATAGTGTAGCAAACAATATAGAAGTTTTATTGGTAGGGAATCTTGGGATAAATATTATACAGGCTAGTACTTGGGTTCATTAAAATGAATAACAATTCTCTAATGTAAATATCCATCTTGTAAATAAACTTTATTATTTTTTTAATAAAATTTATTAGTCGGCACTTTGCCAACCACTTAAAAAAAAAAAAAAAAGACACAATATATAAATTTTGGTAAGTAGCAATTGTTTTGTTTAAGAGGATCATGCGACGGAAGATGATAACAGTTCTTTAGCAGCAGCAGAGCCCACCAAATGAAAGCCCATTAACCCAGTTTAAATCAATTTGATTGGGCTGATTCCTTGGTCGTCTTGATTTCATCTTTGAACAAGTTTGAGGCACAAATTTTAATTATTATATAGGATCACTGATATATGGGTACAATTTGAATCAGTGATATATGATCAGAATGTTTATATAAACTAAATGCATGTAAATTTCACAAAAAAACAAGTTGTGAGACCTTTTCGACAAAATCATTTTCTTACAAAAATATTAAGGATTGAGTAAGGCCACAGTTGATACTTGTTTGAAGCCTTGAACAGTTGAACCTTTCAATATGATAATTTCTAAATTAAAAAAAAAGAAAAAGAAAAATGACGTATCAACTCGTGTATTTTAAATTCTATAAAATATGTATTTGCTATTACTGATAGGCCCGTGTAATTAGACCCACAATTTGGTTATAAGCTTTGTAGGCCCATGAATAAGAGAACTAGAATGAAGGCTTACATACGAATTGTGCCCACATGATGCACAAAAGACCTCAAATTCATTTGCTCGAGGCTGTATAAAGAGCCCAAATTAGAGAATTAGGGGTTGGAAATAAATCACTTGGGCTAGACATCTCAACGGGGCTTTGGACTCATACGGACCATTGAGTGCTTGGTTTATTTTGTAGTAGTCTATATCATTTGTTCTCATTCTCTCTGCCATAGAAAAACTGTCCATAGCGTACATAGGTTACATTTCGAGATTTATCTGTTATATTTCGGGATTTATCTATAAATGAAACGATCCAGGACTTACCTAATTTGATCAAACACAAGTGAGTTCACAACCAATATCAAGATTTAGTAATTTGATCAATGAAAATGATCCATGACTTCCTATTTCCTATTTTCAATATATAAATGCCTTCACAGCCAATATAAAAAAGTTAGTATTTTCTACAACATTCTGGACGAGTATCGTCTGACATATGTCATGATGTGCCATTTGACACGTGAGGCGTTAGATCTCCTCGGGATTCGTGTTTGCCCGAACCCCGAATATATTCAACCGAATCCCGAGGAGATCCAACGGCTCACGTACCGAATAGCACATGACATATGTCAGACGATCCGAATTGCAACATTCTTTGGTTCTTTTACGCATCTAAATTGCTCAATCTTGAGCCAAACTATTTTCTCATTTTCTGGAAATATTCACAGATAAAAATTTAAATTAAAGTTTATATATACCCGTTCATTATACTGTCAATTAATTTCATTAAACTAATATTCCTACCCCCATCAGCAATGGGACACGTTTGTGGATGATTTTTGTTGGACTTGTAATTAATATTGGCAGTCTTTTTTTAATCATAACAGACATAAAATATGTGCAATTTCTAATTTTCTACCACGTCGATTAGACTAATCATATATAGTGTCACACGTGTTTAATCAACTGTCATGACGTGTGAAATAATCGTGGAGAAAGAAAAGAGAAGCTTAATTACATCTGAATATGACTGTCATAATATACTTTCTAACCAGATATAATAATTAATTAATGTGTAAATTAATTTTCATGATGACTAATGACTTGCTCTGTGAAAATCCCTGGTGATGATGATTCAATTCGACGTGTAAAGGTCGATGCAAAGCTATTCTTTTCTTAATTAGGTATCTAATGCAGAACTAAATTAAAGAGACATACTTTGTTAACTCGTAAGAAACCAAAATTAAGGAAAAGGCATACTTTATTTTTACTAATGAAAAAGTCACTCAACAGTGTGTGCATCGATATGATTGACTTTTTTTTTTTTTCCCCTTAGCTCGGAACGTTTAGTTTAACGACCATAAGATGAGAGGAAGGTATGTAAATTGCTTCTTGAAAAATAAATAAATCAAAGCGTGGGCAAATGTGCATTTAGTGAAAGTAGCTACAACTTTAATATATTTTTTAGTTCCGCTAGTTGATTTTATTTTATATATATAATAGATAATTAATTTTGCTGTATAATAAATAAATTTTATTTACATATATAATTCAGAAGTGCAAATCCGTATCAATAACAGGAGGTACACCGGTACAAAACTGGCACATCGGTGTCCTATGGAATGGAGCCTCCTCATGAGTTCGTCTGTTTTGTTCTTTAATTACAATAAACATGCGGTTTTTAACGAATAAATACCTAAGACTTGCTCTATATATGAGCCCTATATATATTGAGGAGGGATCCATTGACAATGCTTACAATGACAATGTTGACAATAGGATTTTTGAAAAATTTATAATAATTCATAAAAAATCTTAAAAATGAAAAAACTATAATGAATGCATTCTACTTGTAGATTAATAGTGTTTCAAATTTTAATCAATTTAAACATCGTTTGATAGTTTATCAAAATTTTATATATTTTTTAACGGTTAAAATTTCATGAGCTTTAACAAGCTATCAAACGTCACTTAAATTGAATATAATTTGAAACACAATCAATCTATAAGTTAAACAATATCTTTATAAACTTTTTTCTATTTTTTAGAATTTTTAACTATTTTTACAAATTTTTCAAAATCTCCATTATCAACATTGTCAAGATAAGCATTGTCAATGGATCCCTCCTCATATATATTTCCTTCTTTTAGTTTCATGATATAATTCTTTCCTATAAACAAATTGTAGTTCAATTATTGAAGGAATGCATATTCTTTATTATTTCGAATAAAGTTCAGTGACATATGTTCCACTGAATTTTGAATTGCTTAATTATATATATGATATAATGGTTCGTTTTCTCTTAAGCCTTAAGACTTGGTGGGGATTGTATAATTGCAACATGTATATATCTTTTTAAAGGCTCGAACCAAGTTCTCAATCTCATCTCAAAAAAGAACGGTTCTCTATTTTGATTAAGATTCCTTTTCTTAACTAGAAGCCCCGAAAAAATAATATTACATAAATTAAAAAATAATATTACATAAATTAATAGATATTGAAAATAAATATACATTTTCCATAAATATATTTTATTAGATAAATATTAGACTTAATATACTTTTAGCTACATCTCAATTTATATAAAAGAATATAAACAGTTGCAAATATTTTGAGTTTTAAATTGTTTTTACATTGTTGTTTAGGTACATCATATTATCTTTTTAAAGAAAAAAGATAATTTGAGCCATTTGATTAAGATAAATGAAGAGAGAGAAACAAAATCAATGGTTGAGATTAATGATGATGTGGCATAGCTAAAAAGCTTGGAAGCTTACCCCTCTTTCTAGAGTATGAATTTGTTCCGGGCAGCACTTCTGATTCCATATAATGCTGCATTGTGTAGTGCAGAATGTGAACCGTTAGATCATCTCAGGATCTGTGCTTGCTCGAATCTCGAGATGATCTAACTATTAATATTCTGCGCTACACAATTCAGCACTACAGAGGATGAGCACTCAATACTTCTTTATTATGAGTTTTGGTATCCATTGCCCAAGTGCGTAGGTAGATAATTGTGGTAAAGTACTCATTATTATTCATTGCTTAGATATTAAACATAGCATTTGATACTGATTCATTGGAATATATAAACGGAGGAAGTTTTGTGGGTAGTATATATACTCAATCATGTGATAGTAAATTAATGGAATTGCATTTTGTCAAAAGTCATTTGGACAATATTGCATTCAAAGGATTCGGAGAGCCGTACAATATAATCGGTAACAATTGACATACGGCTCTCCCAATCCTTTGGATGGGAGACTGTCCAAATGGCACTCTTTGGACAAAATCCAAGTCCATATATAAAACACTACTGTGAGATTAAGCTCATGGCTCCTTTTCATGAGCATACCCCCAAAAATATATTAAATCAATTTTAAATTTTGATTTATATGGCTTAATAAATTATTTACATCAAAATCTTATGTAATGCAAAATAT
The DNA here is from genome assembly GCA_030179965.1 of Cyperus esculentus. Lineage (NCBI taxonomy): Eukaryota > Viridiplantae > Streptophyta > Magnoliopsida > Poales > Cyperaceae > Cyperus > Cyperus esculentus. The sequence continues at coordinate 1,036,202 of JASGLE010000049.1, read as the reverse complement.
TTTAAGTATTTGTTAAGATTTTTTAAAAGTGACTATACAATATTAAAAAATCGGAGGTATCCATTGACAATGCTTACGTTGACAATCTTGACAATGACAATTTTCAAAAATTTGAATAAAATCATTAAAGTTTCTCAAAAATAGAAAAAAATTTATGGAAGTATTGTTTAACTTATAGGTTAATTATGTTTTCTATTATATTAAATTTAAGTGACGTTTGATATTTCTTCTAAGATCCATTATTACAACCATGAAAAAATGTATAAAATTTTGATAAGCCATCACACAATGTCCAAATTGATTGAAATTTAAAACGCTATCAATTATAATCAATCTATAATGGAACTAATACATCCATAAACTTTTTTTTTTTTTCATTTTTTAGATTTTATAAAATTACTATTGTCAAGATAAGTATTGTCAATGTGGATCCCTCATTAAAAAAAAAAATAGTTAATATTTTATGTATCATTTTTGAAAAATTTCAAATAAATACTTAAGAATTTTCTATAATAAAAAATTTTAGCATCCCATAAGATTTATAAGATTTCGATATAAACCATATAAATAAAAATTTGAAGATAATATTGATATGATTTTGGTGGTGCTAAAGTCTCACAAGTTTTACACAATTAGTATAGTACCCGCTCCAAAGCGCATGCCATTATTTGTTGTGGATTTAAAGGAGCAATTAAGGATAAAGGAGTAATTAATGGGTATTGGGCGGCACATAAAGGAGCAATTAAGGATACGTATCGCTTGGGCTGAAAATCAAAAGTACAAAATCCATATGTGAACGGACATGATTGAGCCAAATCGATAATCCAACAGCTAAAATTTGTTATGAACAAATAGTCTTTTCAATGTATAAAATTAACCCTTCCTTTTATAGGGAGTAAGGATGTTATACAACTGTACAATGACGTAGAAAAGAAGATGCACAAATAGAGTTGTAAACCTACTAAACCTAGCTTATATAATAAAAAGAAATAAATAAATAAAGATTTGGGGATTCAAAAGTGGTCAACAAGGTGGAATTCTGACCTTAAAATTCCACAAATGTAGCCAACCCGGCCCTTTCCTTCCTTCATATATCTTTGTTTATCATTTATATGTCTTTTGCAAAGCCGAAGCCTTCCACCACAGAAAGAAAGAAAACACTTCCCACTCTCCTCTTTTAATTTGGACCTTTTCCATTCCATTTACTTTGGGCCGAAGCAACTCATCATACGCCGAAATCTTAAAACGCTCCTAATTAATTAATCAAAATTTCTTAATTTTCCACTAACTAATTAATGCAGTTAATTAAGTTCGATTAGAGTTGTTTTATATATTGGTACCATCATTATAGCCATATTTTATTCGTACCCTCCATTAACATTCATTGCCACATCTAGTATGAATTGAAAAAACAGATGTTAATTTAGTGTGTTTATTTATTTTTTTTTAACCATTTTGCTAACTTTCTTGATCAAACTGAACCAAAGGACACAAGAAGGTTCATTTGCATTTTATTACACTAAGCTTTATGTATTTTATTTTACATAAATATATATAATTGCTATAATTTAACAAATTGAAAAACCTCCATGAATCCTTGCATTCCAAAGGGGCAAGGGCCAATACACAAATATAAATCCCCTTGAGGCCGTATCCGTAAATAAACACCGTAATCACTTGCTGCCTTTCCCCTTAACTAGAGCTGTAACTCAGACTTCGCCCGGAAATATGATAGCAAAAAAAATAATAAAGCTTATAAAATAAAAATATTTATTTTAAAAAAATAAACATAATTTTAAAATTTTTTATGTGAATAATGATGATGATGTATAATTTATAAATAATAGCACATAAATGTTAGACCATTATAAGAGTTAAATTTTGTCTTAGACATATTATATCATCTTATTAAATGGGGAGAAATAATAAATATAAACCATTGGATCAAAGTAGATAAATAGATTTAAACAAAATCAATAGTTAATAATATTGATGATGTGGCATAGTTAAGGTGCTTGGAGAGTTACCCCTCTTTCTAGTTTATAGATAAGAGAGTAATCTAGAATTAATTGCGTCTTACCGCCCTAATTACTTACTTCAGTCACTCACTCCTTATTACCTTAATTACGAGCCATGAGTCTGTCAATTGACAGCTCTTAAAACATCGATGGAAAACGAGCCATGAGTCTGTCATGACAGCTCTTAAAACATCGATGGAAAAAGTCAAGCTGCCTTTTTTCGCTAGCTATAGCTTAAGGCCTAAGTCACACACACTCACACTCTCCATCGTTAGTTCTTAAATCGAAAGTCAGAGCTAGGCAGCCTTCTCAAAAAACGCAAGTAACGTTTGCGGCCGGCGAGGGTTCGATTCACGGGAAGCGTGAAGAGAAGAAGAGAAGAGAAGAGAAGAGTCGGTGCTGACGAGCCTGACGTGGTCATCAATCCAGTTTGTCCTCTCCTCTCCTAGCACACAAGAAGATGACAAATTATCCTTATCGTACTTACATGGTTTCCGGAATTAGAATTGTACCCTGTACAAACGGACGAAACGATCACGTAAATAGACTCCTGCGTCTTCCGTTGCGTTTAACAGACGCAAATAAAATTTCTTGCGCGTTGCGTTGCGTTAACTAAATGAAAACAAAATTTTATGCGTCTTCTGTTGCGTTATATTAAACGAAACGAAACGCAATTGCGTTCAAAAATGCAAATTTTTGTACAGTTTTTTTTTTTTGAGAGGCAAACTTGCATATTATTGTATGGAAAATGAAAATAAATACATAAAAATCATAATAACAGTCGAGTTGCATTAAATTTTCAAACCTGCATATATTTTTCACATCATATAACATGATATAACACGAATCAAATAGCTAACTAGTCAAGTTACAACTTACCATATATGTTTCAAGTTTACAACACCATTTCTAACACAAAATTACATAGTCAATAACTTAACATAGCATGAAAAAAACACAAAAAATCAAATGTTCACAAGTCACAACTAATTTCGTGCTTAATATATAGCCAACAGGTCAACAACACAAATAAATAGCAGATGACAACTTAACTAAGTTCAACCTAGTTAATCAAAACCCCCCAATGCTCCTCTGCAATCTGCTATATAGCAGATATGTAGAATTTGTACGAAATATGCAACATAAACGAAATGATACTGACCAATTGCGTCTTCCGTTGCGTTTAACAGACGCAAATAAAATTCCTTGCGTCTTCCGTTGCGTTGATCAAACGACACCAAAAATCTTTGCCTTCTGCGATTCGTGCAAACGAAACGCAACGCAAAAACGCAAATTTGCATTCGTTTGACACCCCTAACTGTACACATCAACTGGATTTCAAAAAAAAATAAAATAAAAATTGCCTTTCAAAAAAAAAAAAATAATAATAAATAAAAATTGTACACATCAACTGGATTTTTTTCCCCCTTTTTTAATTAATTTTATCCAAAGTGAAAGTGGATCTTGTCATTAGTTACCGATTTGATAATTCATTTTTTGAATTAAATTTTAAATTATTTTTTTAAATAAAACTGTTCTAATTAAAGTAACATTTGGTTCTGCATGCATTGCCATTAATGACATCTATCACCATCTAAATTGCACTTGTGGTTAAGATTTAACTATTTATGAATTTAATCATTCATTGTCCATATAATAAAGAGAGGTAGTGTTCTCCTGTAATTTTGCACTATTTATTTTTGAAAATTTATTCTAACACATTATTTTTAATTTTCTAATTATCATGTTAGATTATTTTCACAAACTTTAAAAATACGATGCGCATGTAATTATTAGTGAATATTCACCGATTACTAATATTCGATTGCGTTCGCCAATTTTCTTTTATAATAAATTGTGCAATGTGAAGTTGTGAACCATACAAAAATAGATTAAAAGATGTTTATTAAATAAAATTCTACTATTAATTTTCTTGATCAAGATACCCATAATGGCAACATTCATGAAGAACCATTTTCTAGATATATCAAGAATTTTCCGTTTCTTCATAGTTCATACAGCATGCCTTAAATAAAAAGCTTACTTGAAGAAAAAGGTTTACTATTAATATTCTACTGCGTTCACCAATTTTCTTTTATAATAAATTGTGCAATGTGAAGTTATGAACCATACAAAAATAGATTAAAAGATGTTTATTAAATAAAATTCTACTATTAATTTTGTTGATCAAGATACCCATAATGGCAACATTCATGAAGAGACATTTTCTAGATATATCAAGAATTTTCCGTTTCTTCATAGTTCATCCAGCATGCCTTAAATAAAAAGCTTACTTGAAGAAAAAGCAAGTAAACCAGGACCTCCTAAGCTGAAAACATCAAAACAAGCTGCCTGAATAAGAAAGAAAACAAGTTAGTTACGGCATTTCCCATTTTGGAACACAGAAACGGACGACCAAAAACAAAAAGAACACAGAAACGGGAGTGCTCATCCCCTGACTTCCTGTATTATGCAGTACACATCGTCATCCGTTCGATCGTCTCGAGATACGCGCTAGAACGAATCATGAGGCAATCCAACGGCTGACATTAAGAACTGCGCAATGCTGTACAGCAGGGGATATGAATTCAGAAAGGGGCAGCAGCAAATGGAATTGAGGCGCAAGAAACAAAGTTGCTTGAGGGGCAGGCCAGTCATTTCACCGCCGCCAAGCCTTTCTCGCCACTCCACGCGGTCCGATCTGAATCCGCTGCTTTTCTCAAAGGCCCGCTTTTCCAATCGGATGGTCTAGATCAGTTCCTACACCAATCTCAAAGTAATTCGGTGTTTCTACACCGTCAGATCAAGAAAAGCAGGCCGTGCTTTTCTTTTCAGCAAAGCAGCGGATTCAGATCCCACGGGATCGCTCAATAAAAAACCCGGTTTTTTTATAAAAACCGGACCGGACCGGCCGACATACTAAGTCGGCCCGACTCGTACCGAACCTATATATACCCACCCCAATTCAAATTCCCTTCTTCCGTTGGCAATTCAATCGAATGCTCTCCTAATCACTCTCAATTCCTCTGTTTCTTGGTTTCTCTCTTTATCTACCGCAATCCAAGATGAACCCAATGACTGGCTTGGCGATCCTCGGGCGGAATGATGGGTATTTTTCGCCGGTGAAAAAATGGGATGTTGATCATGTTTTGTCGGCGATTTCGTTGTCGCCGCGGAATTTGGTGCAGGAGTTCAGGAACTTCAGGAGCAGCTCTGACCCTTCCAGGTTCCTGTACTTTGAGAACGGGGCGTGGGTCGACTTTGAGCGCGAGGTGTTCGACGAAATGCTCGAGGGGTTCTTGGACGGCAAATCGACTCTGGAGGTGTCGATTCGCGGGGTGTTATATTATATCGACTTTCTTAGGATGGTTAGGGTTAATTCGGATAGTGGTAGGGTCAATTCGATCGCGTGGATCGATTGCACGGGCAAGTGCTTCTTCCCGCAGTTTGTGCTGGATGATTCGATTAGAGTTACGGCGGGGGTTGTGGGTAGTTCCGAGGGCGAAGAGGATTCGGATTCTTCGTCCAATTCGGGCTCAAGAAAGAGGAAGAGGGATGCGCAGGTTCATAGCCTTGAGGAATGTACTGATGAGAGCCCGGATGTTTCGTCTGGTACCATCAACAGCCACTCTCCCAAAAGCACCCCAGAAAGCTCTCCCGAGAAGCGCCGTCACGAGAGTTTGCAGAACCCAAAATGGGAAAATGTTCAGAAGATAGAAAAGGATGACAAGTTCTACAAAGTGGTCGAGAAGTTGTTCTTGACGGGCATGGCACGGTCTTCTGCCTCGCCGCTTCCTGTGGAAATCACTGCAGTGCGGAAGTGTATGCTGGCGGGTACTGCTGGAACTCTGAGGCACAAGGCATTCCAGTTGCTGGTTCAGGAGATGAAGTCACTCAGAGGTCAGAACTGTGTGAGGTTCGGCTGGTACGGCGCAGACCTGAGGGATCTTGAGTCTGTTCTGGCATTCGGGTTTGGGACAGTGAACAGCGGGTTACTGGGTTCCGAGGCGCATGGAGTCGGCGTGCATCTCTCGTCACCGCATTTTCCTTACAATAGGTATTATGCCATTTTATTAAGATATAAATTGTTTTATTATCATCACTAAATTTCATAGTTTCTTGTATGTTCCAATCATGGTTTCTTGAATTATCTTGATCTGATAATAAGACAAATGAGCAATGTTTGCAATGCTGGAAAAAATTGGTACCAAAATGTGAAGTTTAAAATACTCAATTTAAACAGGATGTATGATTACAATGTCTTTTTATCTGATCTGACCTTTGTGTCAGTTAATATAATTAATTAAGCCAATGGTGACCATGGTTCTTGATCTTTATTTCCTTAATCAAAATTTAGTATTATCAGCACTTTGACACCTGTGATTTATCGAAACACTCATCTGCCATGTTAATTTATTTTTCTGTAAATTAAATTTTATCTAATTGTTCTTCTTTTTGAAAAAATGTTTGCAGTGCTATGATGGCACAGGAAGATGAGAACGGAGAGAGGCATGTGTTGTTGTGCCGTGTAGTAATGAGTCGGGCTGAGCAGGTGGGAGCAGGTTCGAATCAGTCACACCCAAGCAGTGACGAGTATGACAGCGGTGTAGACAACCTGAGAAACCCGAAATGGTATGTTATTTGGGGTAGCCACATGAACACCCATATTCTACCGGAGTATCTTGTGAGCTTCAAGATCTCTAAAGCTCATGCAAGTAAGTTAATTCTTCCTTTTCTTTTGTTAAGCTTCTGGGGGCTGTATACGGAAAGCTAAATAAATAAATAAGCGATGTGAGGGACATTGATTGAAAGGAATTTTGTGCAGTTCAGATGATGTATACTTTTTCCATAGGAATCTACTGTTTGATTCACGCATTTTAAAAGTTTCAGAGCAATTGGGGAAAATTATTGGGGTCATTTGCATAAGTTCTGTATGCTTCTACTTGCAAAAATGAAACATTACTTGTTGAGAACTCTAAAAATCTTGGTTCTGCTAAAATTCTCTGAAAAAAGCTGCTGTTGATAGTACCTTATTAGTGGTACTGTAATTATATTGGTATTGTTATGCATATTTTCAAAGACCTAAGGAATTTCTTTTACATCACAGCATCTGTGAGGACTAATGTGCAAAGAGTAAAGAAGGCAAATGTCGGGAACCCTTCAAACAACCTTCAGATTCATTTTCCAAAGATGATTTCAGAGATGAAGCAAGCCCTAAGCCCTAGTAAGATTCAAGTCATTCAGGATTCCTATAATCGCTGGGAGGTATGTCACTGAAACCTTAAATTGTACTGTATAGTATGATCTTATAATCGCAAATTAATTGTTGAAAAGTGTACTCATTTCCATATATTTGGGGATGCACAGTAGAAAAGGGATGAAACCAACTTCTTTCACTAGTTTTGTAAGGAAAAATTAGTCACTTCTGTACCCCTAATATTTTTAGCTTTTGGTTCAATCGAGCCCCTAAACCATGTAGCGGTGCAATTTGACCCTTCGACAAATTAGAGATGATAGTATTTCATGATGGCATTATTATCTTAAGAATTTTATCAGTGTTGGACATCATAAAATGCTGTTCCTGGTGAATCGTACTTGGAATACACTGCCATTGTCAGCAACAGAAAGCATGTTTATGCACCACAAAAGATCCTTTAACTAAACTGCTACAATTATAGCTAGGTACAATTGAAAAGTGAGTAGTTCATTTGGTTGGATGTAAAAAGGGAACCATGATGAAAAAATATGAACCATTTACTGTGGTGTATTATAATTTGCGAATTCTGTGGTCCTTATTAACTTTTTTATCCTCATTTTTTTTTCAGGAAGGGAAGATGACCAAAGAAGCTTTTATAAGATTTTTGCGACAATATGCGGGTGACAAGCTGCTAACCACAATTATACGAAAAATCAGGGGTTACTAGTTTTAAAAAATTGTTGGAGGAGCGATGGAGCGATCAAGTAGAAAGCATTTCATAGTTTCTTTTCTTTTTAGTCAATTCTGGTAGTTTTCTTTTTTTTTTTTTTTTTTTTTTTTTTTTTCCTTACTTGGAGAACTAAGGAGAAGATTCCTTGTAGTGCCTTACATTGTAACATCCTCAGTACATATGAATGAAAAAATAGTGGTGCTAATAGAAAATCATTCTTCTTTGACATCATCTTTTTCTTTGTTGTGTTAGAAATAGATTCATCTATTTCTTTGTGTTGTAGACATAGTTTCATCTATGTAAAACTATATTTATTTGTTACGTTTCTTTTTACCAGACATGCTGATCCTGAATTCCGATCAGTATCGACTTGATATCAGGTGCAAGAGAAGAACTTTATACTTTCCATATAAAAGTGAACTCTCTGGTTTGTAGGACTGGATTTCCACATCAAGCACTTTGTGGAAGGCTATTGATCACGGAATTCGGCACTATCGCAGCGGGTACTCTTGACCGTACCAGTAAATGTCATGTGTACCTTTTTCTTTCTCAAATCTCAGTAGTAAGAAAATTAGTTAGCATGTAGTTCTCATATACGGATAATTGTTTCAATTACATTCATGAAATCATGAATCTTTGAGTTCGATTTATTTGGAGCTAAGTTTATTTCAGAGCAACCAGCAGAAGGCATCAGCAAAGAAGAGGCTAGAGTGAAAGATACCATGTGTGATTTGACATCTTCTTTTTTGTCTATAAAATTTCATAGTGCAGTATCTGTTCTTGCTTCTTAGTATATATATTCTTGAGAGTTGAACAAATTATTTGAAGAATATTTTTGGAGATAATATATTGTGATTACTGATGCTTTAATTAGGCAGTGCATATATATGAAAGCATATTTAGTGGAACTATTCCTCATCAATCATTAAGTCTAACACTAATTCTTCCATGTTTTCAGATGCTTCATGCTTTGAAATTTATAATCTTTTGCTTAGTACCGAAGGTAACCCTTAAACCTTAAGAAAGAAAAGGAAGAATAAGAAGGGAGGGAAAGAAAAGCAAAGATTCAAAGTAAGATGGGCAAGTGGCAAAAAGGTGCTTAAATAAAAAAAAAAAATCTAAAATAGTATCCAACCTTGAGTGTTTGGGGCACCTTGCCTGAAAGTTGTCCCCCGTTTGGCAAGTGTAGTAAGTTAAAGCGGAGTAAAAATTTAAATCATCTTAAATCAGTGGTGTTTGGTGGTAGTGAAGTAAATAGATGAAGTAAAGTTGATGTTATGTGTAAAACATGTGAAATGTTGGTGATTTAGTTTACTACACCTATATAGCTGCGTTAACTTATTACACCTTAAATCACTTCCGTTTGGTGACTTAAAATTGATTTAAGATGTTAATGCAGTGCTACTTCACTTACCAAACACTGGTTGTAGTTCTAGGATTAAAAACAAGATGCTACAATAACAAAATAAGTTGTAATTCTCTATTTAAAGATTTGAATTTTTGTTCTTTTTGGCAGAAAAATGATTTGGGATTTAGAGGCTACAGCAACAACAAAGCTTTTTTACTTGTTGGTACCAGAGCAGAGCTGGTATAATTAATTAATTGTAGGTTATCATGATAATTTTGTGTGTGTTAATTAGTTTTCTTGCAGGTTTCAGATATTTTGTTAACTTCCGTGCAAGATTTATGCAGCTTAACGATGATTTTATGTCAATTTATAATTTTATATAGCATGTTAATTAGTAATAATAAATTATCAAACAGAAGAGTGGAGACCAAAACAAAATGGGCCGCTGCAAGTTAGAATTCCTGATTACATTTCTCAACTGAAATGGATCTAAATTGCCCTAAATTGAGTTATATTGTATAATGGGCTTGTGTAGGTGTACCCATTTATATTGTAAATTGAGTTATATTGTAAATTGCCCTAAATTGAGTTTCTTATTTTGTTTGGACCAATTGTTAGGCCTACTATTATCTTTTTATCTTAATCAATATGGGAAATGAGATATAATATTGGCTACTTTTGTAGTCTGTTTTGGAGAAGAAACAATTTGCTCTTTTTACAACAAACAAGATTGTGGTCCGGACACTAATCCCTAACTATAGTATATTAATCTTGGAGGCACTTTTCTATAGTAAAATCTACAGTAAAAAGTAAAATTTTTTTTTAAAAGAATTAAGACCACTCCTCTGTGGAAGTGTAGATGCATCTAGAAATATATTATTTCAAACAAAAATATATATTATTTCTTATTGTCGGAAAGATTCCTGTGCATTAACTCAACGGTATCCAATTGAAAAAAAATCTTCAAATGGTTTAAATTTTTTTTTTTTTTGCATATATACTTACTCACTAATTTTGTAAAACTTAATTAAAAAAAATTCAACTATTTGTTTTGTGCTTTTTTTTTTCCTTTTTTTGTTAGCATTACTCCAAGAATGTTTGCAAATTGATACAATAGGTCGGTACTTCAATAAATTTTTTGCACAAATTATTACGTTCATACATACTATAAGATCAAGCATAAAGTTATTTTATATTAGTTCATTAAAAGTTTGACAATATAAAAAATTTTTAGATTCACCGATAATTGGCATAAAAAATATATGTTACATATTATTATAAATTGTTATATTTGTAATAAATTAAATATAATTTACTGTATAAAATATCAAGATAGCATTTTTTTTTTGTAACAAGATCTGATTTTAAATTAACACGAAATGATGACAATAAAAAATGAAGAAACTAAGACTAATTAATCATAAGTTTCCATCGGTCAAATTACACATAGTTTCTATCTTTATTATTAATTTTATCAATCCTTATTTGTATATCCTTATTTTTAAATATATAACATATTTTATTAATTTTTTTATACGCAAAAAAATGATTAACAGAATGTTGCCGAAGCAACGCGAGGCTTGACCCTAGTTTATTTTAATCTTTTTGTGGTCTGTACACTACTTCGCTTCAAGATTTCAGATATAAACATATTATATTTTTTAGAAGTTTTAAGAGTTTGTTTCACATTCTCTTAAAGTGGTGCATAAAGTATAGATTATTTAATTTTAATCATATGCATAGTAACTTTTAAAAATCCAAAAACAAATTTCAAAAATAGAATTTTTTTTTGTATCATGTAAGATTTTAATATAAAAAATATAATGAATCTTATAAATCAATGATACGATTTTAAGTTTATTACACAAAAGACCTCCATAAACTTAAACTTATCATATATTTCTATATCACTCTTAAGGAAAAGTTCCACATATATAAGTTTCAAATATCATGATCGATCGATAACACTAAAAAATATTGAAATGGAGCTTAAAACTGATCTTAAAGTGAGGAAAACTTCGACTTTGAACACGTACCCAACTTTCAAACGGGAATAAAATTTGATCATTTTGATCGAAAACTTCAATTCAGACTTTGCATATTTTCCTTTATTATAACCTCATAACAGATATTCTGACATATTCAAAAAAAAAAAAAAAAAAATCAAGATGATTGAAGAACATAAAACAATTCCATTAATTGGCACTGTTTTACTATATATAATTAAGGTGCATTACTCTTAAACACCTTGCTTAAGTGTTCTTAAGCATCTCAACAAGCTCATCTACATGCTTCTCATGAGAGTTCTAGTCTGCAAACACCTCCTTGATCCGTGTTGCATTGCGTCGAATCGCCTTCCCACCGTCGTCATCTGCCATGATGAACCGAACAACCTTCGCGACGTCTTCTGGACCGAAGTGGCCCGTTTCTTCGTCTCTCGGTATAGCCACTCCTACCTCCAGCTCCTCCAGGTACTGAGCGGTCAGCCCCTGATCAACAAAGATTGGTAACAGCACCAGAGGGTGCCCAAATTGGAAGTTCTCGATCGCGGAACCCCAACCGCAGTGTGTCGGGTGCACTCCGATGGATGCGTGTGCTAAGACCCTCATTTGAGGGACCCATGTTGTTGTAACTACTCCAAATTCTTTTGTACGCTCTTCGAATCCATCCGGCAGCATTGATTCATGATCGGTTGTATTAGCCGGCTTTCTCAGCGCCCAGAGAAAGTGCACCTTCGACATTTCGATGCCCAGAGCTAGCTCGTGAAGAAATTCTGAGCTCAGAACGGACTCGCTACCGAACGCAATGTAGAGCACGGATTTCTCTAGTTGTTGGTCTAGCCAAGCCATGACATCGAGCTCACCGGCCTTTGTAGTTCTCCGTTCAATTTTAGATAGCGATCCGTCGATATAAGGCGGCAAAAGACCAACCGGCATGACGTCCTTTTCGTAAAGCGTACTGAGAAGTGACAGCCATTTCGAATCAAGACTGTGGCAGCTCCTTACGCAGACAAACTTAATTGCTTCCATTAACAACTTCGATAAGTCTCTGCAGATCGGTCATGCCGGACGCATTCTTCTCAGCCACAGCCGCAACTGTGTGGGCCTCGTAGAGGCGAAAGGTGAGACTCGATGGAAACGGGATCCATTTTGGCAGCACGGTGAAATCCTTGGCAGATGTCCGATATCCGCCGTTCAGTTCTGAGCATAGCCCGGAGAAGGCCAATGGAGGAGCCATGTATGCCGAGAAGAATGCACATGGAATGCGACACTTGTCAGCTATTTCCGGTACCCAGTGGTGTGCGAAGTCCATGATGACCCAATACGGCCTCGTGTTTTCATCAGCGCAAGCCGATTTTAGGAAGGCCGAGAACGGTGCTTCAAGGGCATCAAATGCGATTTTGAGGTACCGGGTCTTCTCGAACGGTATGTCACTGGTGGCTTCCGAGGTGTCAGGAAGGTTCTCCACGGGCGGAAGCGGGAACGGGAGGAAATGTATGCGTGGAGCTAAGTCGGGCTGGATTTGAGGGAGCCGTTGGATGTTCCTCGGGGTGGAAATGTTGGTGATCCGGTGGCCCCGCTTCGCGAGCGCCTTGCATAGTTCGAGGAACGGAAGCATGTACCCGAAGGCCAGCCATGGAAACGCCATGATATGCAGAGAGTCGCCGGACATCGATCGCCGAAGACTGATTTCTTGAGATGTGTGTTTTGTATTATATATATATGTAGCTAGGTTTAATTTCTTCTTCTTGTATTAAGAACTTGGCAGCTGACTACATTAATATAAGAAATAACAAATGCTCTCACTCATGAATTCATATCATCATATATATGCTCTTGCATTCACTGATTCAAAACTTTGCTTTTGGTTTGAACATTTATTGTATATATATCAACTGTGATGCAAACAGATTGAAATGAATTGTTGTTGCACAAGGTATATGCATTCACCTAATAAAAAAGGTATAGCCGTATTGCTCAAAATTACACTGAAAAAAAAAAAAATAGTAGTGAAAGTGATCTCCAATCAACCCCAGTTTCCAACTAAAGTTCATTTATAATAAAATTATCAATTTTTTTTAGAGACCTTATTTTATCAGAGCGTTAAAAAGGAAAAAAAAAAAAGATCTGCCATGATTTTTGTTTGTTGATGTACTTTAATACTTTATATAGTAGCAATCTGCCTCATGTTAATAGTAATAGAATATTGTGAGGTACTTGTTTATATTTGGAAAAAATTGATGACGTAAAAAATCGAAAATGGTGGAATTTCTGGGGTACGAAATATACACTGATGGCCTTATAAAAATATTGTACAGAAGAATTACAATTAGATAACCTACAGCCTACACTAAGAAAAATATATAATAAATAACCAAAATCTATCTAGCTAAATGGAAAACATATTAGCCATGATAATACCTTGATTTTGTAGCATTTTCATCCTTATTTTATCTTTGAATGAACTTGGTTCCTGTTCTCTAATCTCTACTTTCTATTATCAATGGTTCTGTTGCTTCTGTAGAAGAGGTTTCTGGGTCAGTTAGAGATGCCCTCCTGATCACTTTATGATCTCTTGATTTTGCCCACAGGAGCAGGTACAGACCTCCTACCACAAGCACTGCCCCAATAATACTGCATTGTAGATTTATATGACCCATGAACACAGAAAGAGTAGTATCAGAATCTGGGTATTTGATTTATGAAAATCACAGAACATAAATAAAGGAAAGGAAAGAAATTTACTGGTAATTGTAGAACTTAGAAAGTATCAGTGGCTGCTGGTAATTAACAAGTGGCATAAGATGCTTCATTTTACCTTTGATACTGTGTCGTAATGAACCAGTTGAACAAAATCACAGATAATTAGACAAACCAGGCAAATTAACACAGTATTAGTGCATAAATAGATACTGTTAATCTGTCACAAATCCAGACAGGTATGCTCCCAAAATTTAGGCACGGTACACCTAAATACTGGTATTATCTGATATCATGAGAGGAAAATAAAACTTTGAACAGAAAGTTGTATAAGCTGGTAGCAGAAACAAACCTTTTGATATTCGTTTCAGATCCGAAGAAGAAGATATCAAAAAGGAAAGAGAAAACAACGAGCAACGGAGAAAAGGCCGACCCAAAAACAGGACCTTTTGTGTGTATGCACCAAATCATCCCGAAACTTAATATTCCAGTCGTTATAATTCCCTGAAAAATAAACAAATGGATCTCTAGTAACAAAATTTCATAACAGTAAGTTTACCACCAATTCATGCATCATCCTGCAATACATTTGATCGTTAAGACGTTAACTGTTTCGCTCTCGTATGCTGGGTGGTAATTAATTAAACTGTTATGCCTCCATTATTAAGCGCAGCAGCTCTTATTACTGGTAAAATCAAAACTCAGATCACTGGCATAGTACGTGAGACCCAAATAACGGTATCAGGAATGGTACAAACATTTTTCAGACTGATTCTGAAGACGGTAAAAGAATCATATGTGAATAAAAATGATAAATTTGTAGCTTAATTTACCCCGAACAAAATAGCAAGGAGTTCAAGACTGTCTGTATTGATCTTCCAAGAAGACTGATCTCTAACTATCACAGCTGCAACTATAACTGTTTGCACTGTTCCAAATAGATTTATCATAGCCGATAACGTAAGATCTGACTTGTATTCTATTGCCACCTTTTCCTAAAAACAAGATCAAACAAATGTGAACAATTAATAGTAGAATTCATTAGATAATTCATGCAATACAACACAATTATTTGAGGATAAATTGTAAACAATTATTTCTAAGTACTTGATGCTTTTGTATTCTGTCAGCTATGACTTTAATTTGTAATCAAATGCGGAAATCCTTTTAGAAGTTATTTTACAGACCCTGTAAATAAGTTTTAATTCAATTTTTATTTAAATTAGCTTAGTTTAAAAATATTCTAAGCAATCGTTTAACTTAACTAGTATTTCCAGAATAGAAAACTATATATTCTGGTATATTGCACTTAAGTTTAAAAAAAGATATGAATTATTCTGAGCAATCAAACGGAGAAAATCACAAATAAATGTTTATATTTACCACAAGCAAGCAAGATATAGAAAGTATGAAAACCGCAGCAGCAACCATCAAAACACCTGCCCAAAACCCATCAAAAGTACCCGTCCCAGCGTCAACTATGCTGTCAGAATCAGATGCCAGAACGGCTAACGACGCCCCAACAGCAGATGCGAAGATGCCCCACAACTTTGTCTGTCCATATGCGCTGCCCCATTCGAACTTTTCGCGACCGGCTAAGATGGCTAGAACAAACACTGCGATGGGTATGATGTTGAGGGCTATGCTCTGCACTGTCGCCGTAATGTATTGAAGGCTTGTAGTAAGTAGTACCTCTGCTACCGTTATCCTGCTCATTTCAAAAATTAAGGAAACTAGGGCTGGAATTCCGGGCTTCACCCGGACAAATAGTAATATATGAAAATAAATATTTGAATTCCTGAATAAGATTTAAAAAAAATAACCTTTTGTTTTTACAGACAATTAATTTTGTTTATTATAGTTTTATAAAATTTTTGCAAGCATAAACACTTACTAAATCTTAAAAACAGAAAATCGATTTATAGAACAATGTGATGTTGTGAACTTGTATTGTATGTGTGATGAGATTAATTAATTTTTATAGCTATTATTTGTGTAACTACTCAAGTTGATAAGAAAATATCAAAATATATATAAGTGACAACTATTTTAAATCTTTATAGTATAAAATATGCATATAATTAATTATAATTATTAATGTGGCATAATTTTTTTTTTGGTGCTAGAAAGTTATAAAAAAAAATTGTAACACATAATTATATGGAAGTTTACAAGAGATCACCAATTATTTAGTAACAATACTTAATTACACTTAATGTTTATATGTCTTTTAGAATTCTAATGAAGAGAGTAAAATAAATTTAGCCATTAGATTAATAGTTAACAATAGATCCAATGGCTAAAAAGATTGATGATGTGGTATGCCTTAGAAGCTTTGAAACCCACCCATCTTTCTAGTTTAAGGATTGAAAAGGCAAACTATTTTTCCTGTGAAAATTTGTTGCATTATGACT
Source organism: Cyperus esculentus (assembly GCA_030179965.1). Taxonomy (NCBI): domain Eukaryota; kingdom Viridiplantae; phylum Streptophyta; class Magnoliopsida; order Poales; family Cyperaceae; genus Cyperus; species Cyperus esculentus. The sequence continues at coordinate 1,019,795 of JASGLE010000049.1, read as the reverse complement.
TATATATATTATTTCTCATGTTCAAAATTGAAAAGGCAAATTATTAATTTCTCAAAACTGATATATTACAAATATAATGCCAGTGAAGCTGATTTCGGAGCAATGGCAGTACACAAGATATCAAAATTAGCACAAAAATAAAGATGACAGAAAAACTGACTGCAAGAAGCCAATCAAGCATGTCCATGACAGAACTCGCAAGCTCGGTTTCGTTCTTCGCCTGCATTTTTTTTTCAATTAAAACTCCATTATAACCGAAACAAAAACTAACAGTTTACAATATAATTAGCAAATTTGAATTCTAGTAGTAGAAAGTAGAAACAAGAAACACCCAAATTGAGACGGAGACGGTATGTACATACCGATCGAAGAGGAGAGCGAGGAGGACGAGAACAGAGGCAGAGGCGAGTTGCTGGTACGCGGTCAGCACCACCGAGTTCACTCTGTTCTTCGGGTCCAGGGTCGACCGTAACATGGCCATCAACACTGCAATGCTCACGAACTTGAGCGTCGTCACCGCGTACGGCAATGCCGTGTTGAACATCGTCTGCCTGAACCCCGTTGACGCCACCATATTCGTCGAAGCCACAGAGACTACTTGTGATTCAACTTAGTAGCTAGTTTGCTTTGCTCATCTTCTCTGGCTTGTTATGGACTTGTAATTATATAGCAGGATACTGGATGGATGCCAATTCTATATAGTGAGCAGTGTGAAAAAAAGGACAAGTACTGGAGCGATCAAATAACCATGTTTTTGGTGACTGATCGGTGATTGTGAAATTAAATCTTAAATAACTACATTTTAAATTCTTAAATAACAAAACTAATTGATAGAATATGTTGTATATATCATATTTTATGCATATACAAACAATATATCATTTTGATTTTATTTACATGTACATCAAACATTAACAAAAATCAGCGGTTTAAGTTTTATAATTTTTTCTCCTCTTGATGGATATGTTATTAAGATGATATAGAATACATCTAACGGTTTAGATTTTTCAAATTATGTATAAATAAAAAAATGGTCACCATGGTCATTATTGGATCCCTCCTCATATAACTTTATATAACAGCTGCAGCCACATTATTATATTTGGTAAATCGGGAGAGTTTACCGTACAAAATCTAAAAAATTTTGGAACTTTTTAGTTTTTTTTTTTTTGGATTTACGGGTACTTTTGATATCTTAATGGTAATATTTTACTATTAACTTCGGGTCACTTTTAAAAAATCTAAAAAAATATTTAGAAAGTACTAAAAAATTTAAAATTTGAAATTCCACCTTATATAGTATAAGTATGTAGATTGTGACGGACAAATTAGATTGATTATCTGTATTTCATTTTGTAGCAAAAACAGATGTACTATTGATACATTTATGTTTATAATATTAAAATTAAATAGATGACCAACTCCTTTTCTTAAATGGTTGTTGACTTGTTCTATCTCAATTAATTAATTGTATAGTTCGTAATTATTTATGATGTAAATTATTAATCTATGTCAAATATTGTTGCCAATCACCGTTCAAATTAATTTGTGTACAGAGAGTGAAATTAATTATCAACAGTCAAAATATATACTGATGTTTCTTGTGACGATATTTATATGTGGACGAAAAATCACTTGACGAATGCTAACAGTTAAATTTGTTCAGAAAATGTTAATATAAAAGATTCAATATTATACAATTTACATAGATTCTAATTTAATGAGACTTTAATAAACTATAAAACAATATTTCAATTACGTACAATTTTAAATATAATCAATACATAACTTTAAAAATAATCAATATATAATTACAACACCACTATCTCACTCAATATATTTTATGTTTACATTTTTCTGAATAAATTTAAGAGGCATTCTGCTATGGATTGTGCCTTAAGAAATAAATCGTGATCATTCGATTCTAACGTATGAACGGTTCATATATATATATTTTTTTTCTTTTTTCTAACCTACAGTATAAACCACCAATTTTTTATTACAAAGAGATAAAATTACACAGGGTTTACGATCCAGTGTGTGTATGTGTGTTTTTATTTGATTTACTAAGATGGAGATGAGATGGTGATCCCAATCCTAAACTTGGCCAGTTGTGCTATATGTACCCTTCTCAATAATTGGATTCTGATTTTTACTCAATAATTTTGGATTAATTAGCAACCCTTAAAAAACTTAATCCAATTGGTTGGATATCTTTACTGTATATAAAAACATATTGGAAAAAATGATATGAAAGTGTCATCTTTCTCAAATAAAAAATTTGAGCCGTTGATCATTTTCTTGGATAGATCAGAAGCGTTGATATACGTTAATACCCGTTGACATTCTTAGCCCATAAAAATTAAAGGTCTATTACATATTATCTTAAAAGTTTATTATAAGAAATAACAATTTCAGTCCAAAGTAAGGCGTAGGCTTTTTACTAGTATACCATAAATGTGTCAAATTGATTGGACATTAACTTGGACGGCCCCTTTTATACAGCATAAGAGAAAATTGTGGTAAAGATAACATGTGCTGTTTTGCTTATCCTTTAACATATGGCACGGTACCATTCGGCATGTGTACCGTTGGATCACCTTGAGATTCGGACCAGCGTGAATCTCGAGGAGATCCAATGGCCCACGTGCCATTCTGCCATATGTTAGAGGACGTGAAATCAATACGATGTATTTGTTAATGTTTGAAGGAGGCATGCAGCTCGATCGTGAATATTTCTATATGAACTGAATATGCTAATTGGGATTTTTCATGCCATTAATGAAATGTTAATATGAAAATGATTAGTAGTATAAACTGTTCATGAATATAATATAATATATATATATAGAGTTAGGCTACAATAATATGCATATCACGGTTTTACCGTGCTATGCGGTCTGTATCTCCATTTTCGGTGTCCAAATAGTTGATCCGAACCGTTCAATGTGATCTCTATATCAAAATATACTAAGAAACAAAATTTTACAATTTTTTTTGCTATTTTTAATGATAGGGAGAAAATCATTGTTTTGTATGGACCAGAATTCTTGGATCTAGCCATTTTCTCCCCATCACTAAAAATAGAAAAAAATTCTAAAAATTATAAAATTTGGTTTGCTAACATAATGTGATGTAAAAATTATGTTGAGCGGTTCGGATCGACTATTTGGACACCCGAAACTAAGATACAGACCGCATAGCACGGTAAAACCGTGATATGCATATTATTGTAGCTAGACTATATATATATATATATATATATATATATATATATACAAGAAAATAGCTCTTCTTCTAAGCAATTAATACATACATACATATATATATATGTGAGGAGGGTTATAGTGCCTCAAAAATTCCGTGCTGCAATTGTGCTGCAAAATCTCAGCCGCACATCAGAGAATTGATCGACCATCCAGATTGATTCTTTTTTCCTCCCGTCTTCCCCAATTCATTCCCGTTTCCTCCCTCTGTAGAGAAAATAGAAACCCTTCTCCCCAATAAATCTCTCATGGAGATGGGTTATCTCTGTAGAGAAAATAGAAACCCTTCTCCACAATAAATCTCTCATGGAGATGGGTTAACCTCACCACGCCGCCGCTGAACCCCCTTCTTTTCTCTCCCGTCGTGAATTGAGGCTCTGAAATTAGCTTGTCGTCGCTATCGACTGAGGCTTTTCGACAGCTGTCTCTCACAAATCTCCAGATGACGCAAGTATTTTCTTCTCACTTGCCTCTGCACTCCGGTCAGCAGCCCACGCCGTCATGGGCCAGATCCTTCTTTCCTCTTTCACCCACTCTCTTTGAATATTTGTGCTGCAACAAATACAGTCGGTCTATTCCTGATTTAGTGTCTCAGTATTTGTTGTATAAAGTTTAAAATTAGAGCCCATTACTAGGTCGGAAGATACTGTCGTCACTAATTGTGGTCAGGCTAGGTTCAATGGTACTGAAAAGGAGGCAGCATCCTAGTCATTGCCTGTATAAATGTAGCCTCTACACTTGCCATCTCCAGCCCTATAGTAGTTACTGGTAACTGGCATGTCTGATATTTTATTCTTTCAATTTGCAGCAACCTCATGTAGGTGATACTCTCAGTCAAGTTGTTGCTTTATCAATTTATCTTTGTATTATTTGCAAATGGTAGGAGTTTTATTAGCTTAAAATAATAACATATATAAAGAAAAATACTAAGTTACCTCAATATCATGTTCTGCTTTGGTACTTTATAATTAAAGAGTATTATAGCAAAAAAAAATAATAATAATCAGAAAAATTGCTGCACTATATTTCAGTTCAAGTATATCCATGGAAAAAAAGAAGTCCCCATGATATAGATGGTACAACGCTGAGCCGAATGATCTTCCATCATATGACTTACGGCACCTCGATTTAGAACTCTCTTTATATTACTTACATATCTTTTGATTCTATTTGCAGAATTGCAGTTACAAGGTTTCAACATGTTGAGAACAAGAGTCTCATTTGGTTTAAGCAAATGCTACAGAGTTCAGATTTTACATGAATTGTACTATCTTATCTCAAGAGGCATTTGGTTCAACTCGCGATAGCTTGCTCCAGATCTCCACTTCATGGCTTCTTAGTCTTTGACGGCTTCAAATTTACTTGGTAAATCCTGCACTTGCCTTTTTCTTTCTCTCCACTCTGGTAGTATCTCAACTTAATTTTGTTATTGACAATTTGGCATAAATTGATTCAGATTGGAATTATCCCTCTTTTTTGAAACCTTTTGTGAAGTACTGAAATATAACAAGTATGTACATGTTGGGGGTATTCTTGTTGAGTTGGAATTGAGATGTTTGCCTTTTGTCACATGGTGGAGCTAAAATGTTGCAATTTGGTTTTCCAATTATAAAATACTCCAAATTTTGATTTGGCATTTTGCTTAGGGTTGGATTATGTTGCCATACAATGGAATGAGCACTGATGAACCATCGATGATTTCTCATAGTTTATCAAGTCACTTGTTCAATTGCACATAATCCTGATTTTTTTTTCATTTTTTTTGTGTATATACAGCTCATGGAATGAACATTGGTACATAGAAAACAAGCTGCTGGACAAATAAGTGTTGCATATAAGTGTTGCTTATATGCCACGGTTGTTGTACCAGTTGACAGAATGAACACTTATTTCAAAATACTCCGCAATAGAATGAGCACTGATGAACCGTTGCATGATTTGTTGTACCGGTTACAAATAAGTGTTGCTTATATGCAAGTGTTGTTGTACCAGTTGGTACATATAAGTGTTTGCTGTACCAGTTGGGCACATAGGTGTTTGTTGTACCAGTTGGTACATGTAGGTGTTGCTTATATCTAGAAGAATTTTATTTTATCATTTAATGTTGTACTAGAATTCTTAATGTGTTTTACTTGTAAGGAGTTATGCTTTAATCATGTTCCGAAAAAGTACAAAAACTTGCTTGTTGTGTAATGTCATCTTGTTTCTTTTCCCTCAATCAAAGAAAAAAAAGGATTCATATTCAAAGTAAAAGTAAAACAGTCAAGCTTCAATTAACTTCTAAGCAGCCAATAGTTCAACAAAATATAAAAAAAAAGAGAGCTACAGTATTCTTTTCAAGCTCAATTAACTTATATATTAGCCAAGAGTTCAACAAAATATACAAAAAAGAGTTAACAGTTATATTCTTTTTCTATATCAGCCAAAAATTACAATTTTGTCTCTATAAAAAGTGCTTGATTTTGAAATATGAGGATCTCCAAGAAGAGGCACTGCATCAGCATCATCAATTCATCATTCTCTTCAATAGTTGCCTTGGTAATTTCTTCCAGAGTCCCTTGCAGATTAGAAACCTTCTTATATGTGTCATCTCTAAAGCCTCCATTATGGTGTCAAAAGCTTCCTCAGTTGAAAGCACTGAACCAAACAATTGAAAATTTCTCATCAACCAAATGGACTACTAAAGATGCAAACATGTACATTTAATGCTACTTTGACAAATATGGCCTTTATTAATTTATGTAAGACTCATAATTTGTGAAATTGAATAGTCTAAACTTATCTAAATTCAGAAAAAAGGTTAACAAAGAAAAATGGGTTTATAGGGTTTCTACCTTGGATGCTTCTGAAAGAATGATAACATGAGTTGCTGGAAGACGATCAATAGAACAATGGACGTGGTTTGAATAAGAGAGGAGTCAAGTTGTAAGACTGGATGTAAAGAATGAACCGAGGAGCCTACGAAGTAAGAGGAAGACGAGGGTTCGAACTGGAAAACTAGGAAACGGTGAAGTGGAGAGAAGTTGAGGCATCTCCGAGATTAAGCGGAACAAGCGGCGAGTCGGGGACGGGGTCTAAATTCTCCATGAGTGATAGAGGGTTTCCATTTTTCTATGGAAAGAAAGAAGGAACGACAGAGAGAAACGAAGAGAGTGGAGGAAGAGAGAGACGAACAGTTTGAGGCACAATCCAGACCCTTTATCTATTTTGTTGATGTGCGGCTGAGATTTTGTAGCACAATTGCAGCACGGAATTTTTGAGGCACTATAACCCTCCTCTCTCTCTATATATATATAGAGGAGGGATCCATTGACAATGGATAACTTGACAATCTTGACAATGCCTCTTTTAAAAAATTTATAAAAAATCATAAAAAATCTTAAAAATGAAAAATGATTTATAGATGTATTACTTGACTTATAGATTGATAGTGTTTCAAATTTCAATCAATTTGAACATCGTTTAATGACTTATCAAATTTTTGTTCACTTTTCAACGGTTATAATTTAACGGATCTTTAAAGAGCTATCAAACTTTGTTTAAATTGAATATAATCGGATACATAATCAATCTATAAGTTAAGCAATACTTCCGTAAACTTTTTTCTATTTTTAAGATTTTTTATGATTTTTTATAAATTTTTAAAAAGTGGGATTATCAAGATTATCAAATTATCCATTGTCAATGGATCCCTCCTCATATATATATATATATATATATATATATATATCGATAATTAATTGCATCTAATTAAGATTGCTGTGCCCGCACGTACTCTGTGCATGTGTCGAATAATTCGATGAAAATTGGAAAATGATGCTTCAAGTTCAACATGTGATGAAAAACGCCACGATGTTAATTAATTAAATCCCCCATTTTTTTGACTAATTTTGTGAAAATATCACCCACCTCCATTATACATGGGCCCGGGCAAGTATCTCAATCACAGTACCATAATTAATTGATGAGTGGTTCTTCTATGGATTGGTCAAGCAACATTTCATTTTGAATTGAGCGGTTATGATCCGCGTTGAGATCGGCTGAGATCAAATTCCAGCAATCCACCTTTCAATTGCTGAGATTAAACCAAAATCCCCCCCCCCCCCCCCCCCCCCCCCCCCCCCGAAAAAGCTACAGCCGTCCGATCGCGATATCAAGACTCTGAGATCGAGATCGGATCGCAGCTGATACGGACCCGTTATGATCCAACAAATCTCTTTAATTGTATCTAAAAATATATCGTGACCATTTGATTATGAAAAATTAACGGTCCATATTTCATCCAATTCATTCATAGCCGATCTTGTTTCTTGGCCCCAGATGCTTTGCCCGTCTTTTCCTTTTTGTTTGTATGACTATGACATAATGACAATTTTATTATGACATAAAGACCTCAGGTAGCTAATGCCGTGTACCATAAATGAAACAAAATAATGGATGAATGATTTATTAAGTGAATTTATGACATAACGTCTTTTTTTCCGCACTTTGTCTTTTCCAGTTTATATCCCTACATACAGACAATATCTAATTTAGTGTCAGAAATGTGAAATTCATCCTCTCAATTCCTCAAAGGCTACCTCAATTTAAAAAAGAGTGGAAACATATATACATGACATAAAACATAACCTCCTTAAATGAAACTCTCCAACCAAATTTGATGCAATCAGGAATTCAGGATGTTAGGCAATCAGGGTGGTTTCCAAGCTTAAAAAATGTCTTGAAATTCATGAGAGATGAATGTCTGCCTTGTTGAAAAGCGAGAGCAGGTGCAGGAAGTCCACTTGTGTCAGTTTTGATGGTCTCTTCTCCTGAAAATCGCCTTGACACAAAATCCCCATCACTATATCCTTAAAACCTGAATCCTCCGGCAAATTGCTCGAGGAATCAGCCTCGATCTCTTCCTCTCCATCCCCATCACCATTCTCTCTCTCACCCTCCATCATGCCTTTATCATCGACTATGCTGCCTATCAATTCTTCAGAGATTGTACGATTTCCATCCCCAACTTCATCAGGGTTTCCAGAAAGTCTCGATAACTGTACAGTAAAATCAAACAAAAGGTACCAGTCATTAACAGTAAAAAAACACTTCTGGGTACTAATTGGTCAATACCAGAAAAAATGGTTTCAAGTCAGTAGCACAACTCACATATAAATAATAGATTCCAATTTCACTACAAACTGAAACATGTATGAGATGCTTCATGTTTTAAAAAAGCAAAAAGAACTAGTATTGGAGCCTTGGAGGGCATATAGGTATCATGTATTATGTAATAGTTTGTTTTTTCTCTTGCCAATACACAATTTAATAATAAATCAGTACCAACAAGTCAGTACAAACACTATACAAGAAGTACCTGTAGAGTCTTATAATTCTTCTCCAGACGCGCCGGAATGCTCTTCTGCTTAAAAATGGAACCAAGAGTCCTATTCTTCCTCACAAAACAGATCCTGATGAAGCTGTCCCACTCCTTGAAATCGACAGATGGAAGTGGTTGTCTCGGCTCAATATGCACAAGAGAGAGGTCAGCCTCTGGAACGGGTCTGAAGTTGTTCCGGCCGAGATTCGACAAGTAGGAGACACGAGCTAGAAGCTGGATGTTGACTGAGAGGCGGCAGTAGAGGGGATCACCAGGGTTGGCGACGAGGCGCCTTGCAAAGTCTCGTGGGAATATGATAGCAGCACAACGGAAAGCAGGGTGGTGTGAAAGTAGTTTGAAGATCAGAGGACATGACATGCTATATGGAATGTTTCCCACACATATGTCAAAATAAGGAAGATCACAATTAAGAATATCTCCTTCTACAACCTGAAATAATTCACAACATAAGATCAATTAATAGGGGTTAATTAGCCATGAATAACATAAAAGTAATTGATCATGAATAATATAGAGGCCAATTGAGTTAATTGGTATTTAACCGTCTACGATTCAATTGGGTCTCTTTTGCGGTTATTTCACAAAATTTCTCAAAATTTTAAATTTCCAGAGTGCAAAGGGGATATTTCAGGCAGCTAGCATAAGGGGTCCCTTGAAACCTTCTATTCAGCTCCACAGCCATGCCGGTATCGAGCTCGACAGCCACAACCGATTTGGAACATTCTAGGAGCTTCTTTGTCAGGTTTCCTGTACCAGGTCCAATCTCAAGTACCACATCCGTCGACTTGATTCCTGATTTCTCAACAACCGATCGGATCAGCATTGGGTTCTTCAGAATAGGTGACCGTCCCTTCGATTTCTCGAAGTAGGTCTTACCTCCTCCAGTCCCTTGCACGTGCTGATCCCTCTTCTTCTTCTTCTTCTGTATCTTGCCTCCATTAGTGGCTGGAAAAGTAACCTTAGCGAGGAACTGATAAATAAGTTTGATCTAAGAAATCATCTTGTTTTAAGCAATTCACGGTATGCAGCGTGTACTCATCCTACATTTGTATTCCCATTCAATAGATAATTAATTCAGATTGCTATCAGAAATACTGAAGAAAGGAAAGGGAGAGGGAGAAGAGTTAGATAACAGGGAATGAACCTTCAGAAGCCAGCATCTTCCTTTTCTCGCCAGCAATCGGCATCTGCTGATTACAGCAAGGAGATGGTCCTGCCTTCAATGATTCATCATCTCTTGTACCATGACAAACACCTTGAGCTGACATCTTAACAGATTCTTTGTTCTCCAGCAATTGCATAACTCACTTTCACATTGGCATTGGATCGCATGCCTTTTACCCTACTGACTTCAAACCATAGAAATAGGGGGATCAGAGTTTTATCCACTACCTCAACCAAAACCCTGGCCCAGCGGATCAGGGTTCCGAACGGCCTCACCACCTCACACAAACCCCTACACCAGGATGAGGCTGGAGGTGAGTTCTTGCGCGATCTGTTGAGACTGGGCGTCGTCTAGGGCGAGTCGATGGATGAAAGGGGGAGAGAAGGGAGAGATACTTGGAAGAGGCATTATTTGGCGGATAAGAAGAAACGAAAACCCCGCGGAAACACCGGGTGGGGTTTAGTTTTTTTTTTTTCTTTTCTTTTTCTCCGTGCATTCGCAGTACCAAGGATCTTCCCAATTAGTGTTTTTTTTTTGTTGTAAATGATCTATTGGTTTGGATCTTGATCGCAGGCTGGTAGTGAAGCCGACATTGGTGTGGGCCGTATGAAGCCAATATGAATAGTGTTTTTTTTTTTTTTTTTTTGGAAATGATTTATTGGTTATTGATTATTGGATCTTGATCGCAGGGTTAGATAGTTTTCCAAACGGCCTCATCACCTCTTCTCTTTTATGACTATCAAAATGAAGTTAAATTTTTATCATTTTTTTTATGTATATATTATTAAGATAATTTAGAATACATCTAACGAATTATATTTGTTAATTCATTTATAAATAATAATGTTGTTATCAATTACAATTTTTTGTGGTTATTGAATCACTCTTTATCAAAACCATGAAGCAAGCACACTTGACAAATATTTTTCTTGTCAACTATCAATTATCATTACACCTATTCCACAAAAATTAAATTTCCTCTACGCCATCTTGTGTTCTCTTACAAATACATGAAAATCCATTTTGAGATCAAAACTGTGAATCTATCCTCTTAATAAGCCTACTAAATTTAATACTTAAATATAAGACAAACCATGCATTCTTAAATAAACTATAAATCAAAATTTTAGGCATCCAGGGGCCTCAGAATACCTACAAAAATGCATCATGAAAAATGAATGCCTGCTTTGTTAAAAAGTGAGAGCAAGTAAAGGAAGTCGCCTTGCGCCAACTTAATTGCTCTCTTGTCCATGAAATCACCTTGCTGCAGAACACCCATCAATTTATCCTTAAAAGTAGGGGTCCCTGACAGGTTGCCAGAGGAATCGGTTTCCATCTCTTCATCTTCATCGCCATCATCTCTCACATCCTCCATCATGCTTATGTCATCAACCATGTTGGCCAACACATTCACATCGTCAGAGGTAATCTCATTTCCCTCTTCCATTTCCTCTGTATTTCCAGCAAGTCTCAACGACTGCAGATCAAGTGAAACAAAAAATACCGGTCAACACTAAAAAAACATCCCCTGTACCTGTTCGCTAATACAGAAAATTCATTATTGGCAATTCAAAACCAATACCACAACTCAAAATTAGTAAAGAGTATCGAATCCTGGTGCTACCAGGTAGCGGTATGAGTTGTGTTGTGATTTTCAAAACCAATGAGCAACAACAATTTCCTAGTTCTGGAGAGCGTATGGAATACTTTCAAACCTGTAATTACATCCAATGCAGATATACAAACAGGTACCAATTTATTTATACAAGCGTTATATGCAAGAAGTACCTGTAGAGTCTTATAATTCTTCTCTAGAAGGGCAACGACATTCTTCTGCTTAAAAATGGCACCAAGAGTCTTGTTCTTCCTCAGAAAACAAAGCCTCATGAGGCCATCCCACTCCTTGAAACTGACAGGTGGGAGCGGTCGCTTCGGCTCAATGCGCACGACAGATGAGTCCACCTTGGGAGGGGGTTTGAAGTTGTTCCGGCCAACTTTCAACAGGTGGGAGACCCGTGCCAGGAGCTGCGTGTTGACAGAGAGGCGGCAGTAGAGGTTGTCACCGGGCTTGGCGACAAGGCGCATCGCGAACTCCAACTGGTACATGATAACGGCACAACGGAAGAGAGGGCGGTGCGAGAGTAGCTTGAAGGTCAGAGGGGACGATATCTTGTACGGGATGTTTGCCACACATATGTCGAAGTAAGGGAGGTCACATTTAAGAACATCCCCTTGGATTACCTAAGATAATTAACAACATAAATTAACACGAATTCCTTTCGATTTTACTTACCACTTGACAATTTCAAAATGATAAAATAGGCACAAATTATGCTTATGACTTGCTCAAACAATTTTTTTAGGGTTTAGGGTCTATGCTTGTGACTTTCATCCGACACGACCCATAACATGTACACAATTCTGCAACCAATTGAGCTAACAATTGGGGCTCTCTTGTGGTCAATACACACAATCAACCATCCAAATCAACAAAAAGAATGTACCTTAAGACGGCTTGCGTAGGGGGTGTCCTGAAACCTCCGATTGAGCTCGAGAACCATGCGGGGATCGAGCTCGACAGCCACGACCGACTTGGCGCACTCGAGCAGCTTCTTGGTGAGGTTGCCAGTACCGGGGCCGATCTCGAGCACCACATCGGTGGGCTTGATGCCGGACTTCTGCACGATGGTCTCGACCAGCATGGGGTTCTTGAGGATGTGCTGGCCCTTGGACTTCTCGAAGGGGATCCCGCCCCCTCCCACGCCCTGCATGTGGCCGTGCCTCTTCTTCCTCTGCATCTTGCCCCCCGCCATGGCTGAGAGAGAGATCGAGGAATCTCCTTGCTCTTCCTTGCTCTTCTCTCTCCGGGTTGAAGTCGCGGCGGCGGGAGCTAGGGTTTTGGAAGGATTTATCGGATCCGGGTTACGGAAGGATATAATAATAGGCGTGGGGATCAGAAATTCAGAATTGTTGACAACTGCCCAAAACGGGATACTCAAATATACGAGTATATATCCCTTTTAAGGAGATGAAATACAACACTCTTTTTTATTTGGCCAAATTTTTGGTGTACCCATCAAAACTTTTTTAATTGCCAATATCCCCATCATAATACTCTAATTGCTTATATCCCAATTAAAATCTAATTTACTTTCTTTTATCCCCATTTATTCATATTACCTACCATTTAACTCATATAAAATTTAAAATGACAATTATACCCCTCTAAAATAGATTTTAGATTAATTTACTTTCTTTTTTATTTTTAATAAACGTCCTTTACGTCCTTCTGACTCGGATTTTAGATTAATCTCTACTCTTTTTTTTTCTTTTGTTGAAAATCAATTAATCTTTACTCTCTCTGTTTTTTTTTTTCTTTTTTGAAAATCAATTAATCTCTTCTCTGTCTCTCTAAGGTGGAAAAATCTGATCCGACCCGAAAAACCCGCCCGCCCCGACCTAAGTTTCAGGGAAAGTCAAAATGACCGGAACGCGACCTGTGTTTCAGGAAAAGTCAGACTGGCCAGAACCCGACCCGACCCGACCTGACCCGACCCGTGTTTCAGGGAAATTCAGAATGACCCGAACCCAATTCGACCCGAACGACTCGAAATCCTAGACGACCCATGAATAGAGGTGCAATCTGAACAGGCCTAAAAAACCGACCCGATCCGATCCGACCTGAACCCTGACCCAAAAAAAAAGCCGGCAGACGTCAACCCGATACCCAACCCAAAAAAAATGTCGGCAGCCGTTAACCCGACACCAGACCCGAACCCGACCTGAATTGACATTTCCATTTGGTCAAATGACCCGACTCGACAATCTGTAACCTCTACTCTCTCTCGGGTAAAAGTTTTGTCTAGGTTGCCTTAACCTGAGATGGAAGTGCACATGAAACGAAATTTATCTTTGCTTTGTAATATAAAAAGGCAGTAGACTCAGCAGCCTAAGCGAAAGTGCTAAACAAAGTCTCTCTAATTGTGATACGATTTAATTAAGGGATATCTCCATTTAAAATGGAGGGGTATATTAGTCAATTAATTTTTTAATACAATCGATTAACATGCTAAACATGTTAAAGGGTATAAAAGATATAATGTGAGATTTTAACAGGGATATTGGATATTATGGTGGTTTGATGGATAAATTGGCTATTTCAAATATTTGGATGGGTACATAGGAAATTCTCCCTTTTTATTTGGAGCTATTCATGCCTTGTTTTGAGCTGAAATTATTATTTTTTTTGGGCCTTAAATTTTAATGGGCTGAGATATTAACGTAAATCAACGGTCCTGATCTATCCAAAAAAAATATCAACGGCTCAGATTTTTTATTTGGGAAAGATAGCTCTTTCATATCATTTTTGTTCAATATGCTTTTATATATAGTAAGGATAAGGATGAGGTGTTGGATGTGCAGGTCCAACGCTCCAGGTTTTATATAAAAAATCAAGATTTCTTTCTATTGATATTTCAAATTTTAAATGTGTGCAATGTAAAGATGGTATTTATATTTTGTTTGTCTAAAATTTGAATAATTGTATGGGTGTTTTCATTCTTTCTGTTTCTATACAACTTACTCTGTATATATTCTAAATTCAGATATTATTAGAGACATCTAATATTGATCCTACAATTGTATGTTTGTATACCGGTTCGTGTTATACAACAAAAATTGTACATTAATTTAGTTGTCTTTTGTGCATTGATTGTCAAAAGGTATTATTATGATATTCTATGTCCATTATTTAGGATCTTTGTATGTTAATATACATATATATTTGAGGAGGGATCCATTGACAACGTCCATGTTGACAATCTTGACAATGTCAAATTTCAAAAATTGGAAAAAAATAGTTAGAAATTCTTAAAAATAGAAAAAAGTTTACGGAACTATTGTTTAAGTTATGGATTGATTATGTTTCCGATTATATATAATTTAAGTGATGTTTGATAGCTCTTTAAAGATCCGTTAAATTACAACTGTTAAAAAATGTATGAAATTTTGATGAGCCATCAAACAATGTCTAAATTGATTGAAATTTGAAAGACTATCAATCTATTAGTTAAATAATATATCCATGAACTTTTTTTCATTTTTAAAAATTTATATGATTTTATTCAAATTTTTTAAAGTTGGGATTGTCAAGATTGTCAAGATAGGGATTGTCAATGGATCCCTCCTCTATATATTTATAGAGGATGGATCCATTGACAATGCTTATAATGACAATCTTGACAATCAAGATTTTGAAAATTTTGTAATAATTCATAAAAAATCTTAAAAATGAAAAAACTTTTATGGATGCATTCTTTAACTTATAAATTAATAGTGTTTTAAATTTCAATCAATTTGAATATCGTTTGATAGTTTATCAAAATTTTATACATTTTTTAACGGTTGAAATTTAACGAGTTTTAAAGAGCTATCAAACGTCACTTAAATTGAATATAATTTGATACATAATCAATCTATAAGTTAAACAATATCTCTATAAACTTTTTCTATTTTTAAGAATTTTTAACTATTTTTACAAATTTTTTAAAATCTTGATTGTCAAGATTGTCATTTTAAGCATTGTCAATGGATCCCTCCTCATATTTATATACTACTCATTACATATAAACAACATAAATAATTATACTTTTTTTTTATATTGCACAAAAAAAAAGATATTCTTATAAAATGAGTCATAAGTCAATTGCTTAAAATTAATATATGTGTATGATTCATTTTACTACCACTATAATATATTATGAATTACCAACTACCACTATATTCTATTAATATAGATATTACACTTTATACTGTCATATAACTCTTAAAAGATAGTCACTAACAAATTGTTGTAGACGTCCGGCTAAAATATGATTACCCCGCCGCGAAGCGCGGGTGAATACTCTACTATAAATAAAATCTCTAAACAGTAAACTTTTATATAAACATGTTGTGAAACTCATAGATTGATTGTGTTTCAAATTTCGACCAATTTGAAAGTAGTTTGATATTCCACCATAGTTCATCAAATTTTCTTAATATTTCCAATGGTTCAAAATATTATGAGTTGTGATATAGTATCAAACGACTATCAAATTGATCATAACTTGAAATATAATCCATTTATCATTTCTATAACATGTTTGTACAAAATTTTCTATTTTAGATATTTTATTTATATTTATTTGAGGATCCGTTATCGCGGTTGTCGTAGAGATTAGTATTTAGTTGTCACTAAATCCCCACTCATAATAATAATAATAATAGAGGAGGGATCCATTGACAATTCCCATCTTGACAATCTTGACAATTTGGTATTTCAAAAATTTATAAAAATTCATAAAAAATCTTAAAAATGAAAAAAGATTTATGGATGCATTATTTAACTCATAGATTGATGGTGTTTCAAATTTCAATCAATTTGAACTCTTCGTTTGATGGCTTATCAAAATTTTGTGTAATTTTTAATGGTTGTAATTTAACAGATCTTTGAAGAGCTATCAAATATAACTTAAATTGTATATAATCGGAAACATAATCAATCTATACGTTAAGAAATACTTCCGTAAACTTTTTTCTATTTTTGAGAATTTATGTGATTTTTTATAAATTTTTGAAATACCAAATTGTCAAGATTGTCAAGATGGGAATTGTCAATAGATCCCTCCTCATAATAATAATGATGAGAAGGGATCCAATAACCATGGATTGGTGACCGTGGTAACCATTTCACTATTTATATATAAACTGACAAATCTAAACCGTTAGATGTATTTTATATCATCTAAATAATATATATACAAAAAATGATAAAGTTTTAACATCGTTTCAATAGTCATCAACAAAAGAGAAAAAAATCTTAAAATTTGAACCGTCTATTTTTGTTAATGCTTGATGCTTATATAAATAAAATCAAAATGATATAATTTTTTTGTACATACATAAAATATGATATATAAAACACATTCTATCAATTAGTTTTATCATTTAACAGTTTAAATTGTAGTAATTTCTGATTTAATTTTACGGTCACAAAAAACATGGTTATTTGATCGCTCCTCAATAATAATAGAAACCGATTTGTTTCGGATATTATATTGGGCTTTTGAATTCTTAGGTATTGTTTTGCTGGGCCGTGGCCCATAAAAGAGAGGTTTGTTTCTCTTCTTCAAATATATGGGCCGTTGTGACTTTGAGGTTTGTTTGTATGAGACTATGAGCGCATTTGTAGTTCCGCATTCTGCACAAGATCGAGTCTAAGAACAGCAGCCATATTATTTGGGACAGCAAAATCTCTAAATTATATAGAAAGAAATCTGAGAAAATCATATTATAAATGAAAAAATTTTGTTGTTCCAAGCAATATCTTTGCTATTTTTAGGCCCGACCTCTGCACAAATACATGGTTTTCATGACTTGCAAGCAAAATCTAAATCTTGCTATCGCAATCTGATTCGTGCATATCCAGAACGGATCAAGTTTGTATCATCATCCTATAAGAGGAGGAATAGAATCTAATGGAATGGAATTATTCCTTCATTTCCAGTTGTTTATTCATGTAAAAGCAACGCTATTGATTATTGAATCCATGTTTTTGTGACCAATTAATGTTTCTTTTTGGAAATTGATACATAGATACAAAACGATACCAAAATCGACAACTACAGTGTTAGTATTCAGGTTAAATATATCGATATTGAAATTAACTCATTAAAGTTGTATAATATTATTAGTATACTGTACGAAGAAAGTAGCATATATAGTGAAATTATTGTTTTGAATACATACATATCTAATATGAATATTAACACAATCGGTATCGATTTTGGTATCACTCTGGGTATCTCTATAACTTTTTTTTTTTTTTTTGAGGTCAGTTCTAGTCAATGCTTTAACTGTTCCACTAAGTATTAACACACTTAATTTAAGCATACCTTAAGGACCATAAAATTAACAGATTGTTTTCTATCTTTTAAGATTTCAGTGTACCTGACTATTCCTAACATATATGCTGGGGCAGATCTATCCCCTTATCCAGTAGAAATTTTTAATTTAACTTAAATCCATTTACATCAAAACATTGACAGTGATTAATTAATTTATTACTTTGAAAACCAGCCTTTGGTCTAGTGGCTAAGGGCAACACTCTCCGTGTGGGAGGTTGCGGGATCGAAACCCAGATAGAGGGTCTTTATAAATATTTAAATTTGAGTAGTTTGACCCTCATTTTATCTCAAAAAAATTGTTATTCAAGTATGCAATTGACTTTTAGTCCGATATCTATTTTGTTGAACATATATAAAAGTTGTTTACTATAGCAATTATTTTTTATCTTATGAACCATCAATCGTCCCTCCGACCCCTGTTCAAATCAATCCTGGGTCCGCTTCTACATATACCCTAGAAAGAGGGTTAAGCTTCCAAGCTTTTTACCTATGCCACATCATCATTAATCTTAACCATTGATTTTATTCCTCCCCCCCATTTATCTTAATCAAATGGCTCAATTTTTTTTTCATTAAAAAGATAATATGATGTACCTAAAGAACAATTTAAGACTCAAAATATTTACAACTCTTTGTATTCTTTTATATAAATTGAGATGTAGCTAAAAATATATTATATAGAAAATATATTAAGTCCAATATTTATCTAATAAATATATTTATAAAAATATATAGTTATTTTCAATATCTGTTAAAATATTATTTTTTCGGGGCGAAGCCCGATTCATAGCTCTAGTATGTATATAGTACGACACATAACAATCATCACTCTAATTATTTACTTGTGCATTATATTGTAAGATTTAAAAAGTTTGTTAACAAAAATCTAAGGATCAAAATCTTTATTATCTCCAATACATAACAAAACCTCAAATCATCAAGCTACACACAAAATTATCAAAATATAAAATTCTGGCGTTGAACATCCACCTCAAGTTCTCATGAATCTATCTATATATATTGTAGTGTCCAAAATCCATCTCAACTACAAAACCCATTGGACCAGTTACTTGTAGCAATCCAGCACTGATGACTGATGCGAACAAAGTGTCCTCTGATACCACGGCATCAAATACTTAATTAGAATCTTCATGGCATCTTATCTTTAATGGTGGAGCTCGAATTTGTATTTGTGTATATATATATAAGAATAAGAGGGTAATAATAATAATGGAGAGGATTCCATGCCCACTTGTGATAGAATCAGTGATATGCTAGCTAACTCTTATTCAGATATGAGTAGCGTCCATAGAAAAACCGTCCATAGTATCTATAGTGATAAAGGCAAATTAACCATTTAGGCCCGTACCAAACTAAATCTGACTTGGGCCGGCCCATATGCTATGAAATACCTCACACAGACACATGATCTCAGCCACAGAAGATCCCCCGACCACTTGCTGTACTTCGGTAGGGAACAACATACGAACAAATGCACTTCGGTCGAGATTTTAGCCTATGTAAGGAACCCTAGATCTCAAGGCTAGAATTTGGACTCATACTCATAGGATAACCATTTAAGAAAATGTACGTTAAAGGCTAGAATTCTGTATTAGGTCTTGAGCTCTTGAGCGTATTATTGTACTTAGTCTCGGCCTAGTTCGGCTTAGGACTATTATATATGTTACATTTCGGGATGTATCTGTTACATTTCGGAACGTATCAGCTGTTACATTCCGTACATGTCCTTAGATATATGGACTGTTTTTCAATGGACACAAAGATATTTCTCTTCAAATATTTAGCAAATGAAGGGCTGTAACTTGTAACATGACTAGGAAGATATATCCTTACTAATAATAAACGCATATTGGAAAATATGACATGAAAAGGCTATCCTCACATCTGAGCCGTTGATCATTTTCTTCGATAGTTCAGAATTGTTGATGTACGTTAATGCCTGTTGACGTTCTCAGCCCATTAAAATTAAGGCCCATATAAATTATTTCAAATTAAGGCCCATTACATATTATTACTAGTATGTATATATATACAAGCACCACATGCAGATATGGACTTAAAAATATAACATAACACTTGATGAAGGTGAAAATATCCGCGGTTTAGTAAGAAAAGGGAATGAAAAAGACTAGTCAATCTTCCCCTTTTTAATCTTTAAGTATTGAAAACTGCCACGCCTCAAAAATATAATTTTTTTGTCTCTTCTTTCATACAAGTAGATATATTTTTTTTTTGTCGTCGTGTTGTTATGAGTTAATATATGTGTGCAACAGTGCAACAGTAAGGATTTAAATCCGAGAGCCTGCTTTTCCGATCGGATGGTTAAGATCGGTTGTCGCACCGATCTCAAAGTACTTTGGTGTTTATCGTACTAATCTTGAAATATTTCGGTGTTTTTCAACCGTCGGATTAAGAAAAGTAGGGTCTGTTTTCTTTTGAGAAAAGCAGCGGATTTAGATCCCATTTGAAATGAGGGTTTGTGAGGACAGGAATAACAAAGAGGGACACAAAAAATATCTTCTTGTTTAATTAATTAATTATGATTGCGAGAGTATCAACTTTAATTTGAATGGACGGTCGAAGATCTTGATTCCTTTTATTTTCATAACCAAAATTTAATTCCCATGCATCTTAGCTTTTGACATGTGTGTTTCCTAGTACAGTCAACAACACATATTGTAATGGAAGCTATGATAGGAATCGGATGTTGTCCAGATCTATTTGGACGGTCAAGAGGATTCGGAGAGCCGTACGATTTAATTGTTGGTAATTGATCGATCGTGATTTAATCATGTAGGTGCTAAAAATAACATGCTAGTTAATATTTAGAATAATGGGGTCACACGCTATCGCCGTTGATAAACATATAAATTGAATCGAATGGTTTAGTCATGCCTTTGGATAGGGGCGGAGGGGGGGGGCGGGGGGGGTGGGGGAGGGGTGTGACCCCCCCATGATTTCGAATTTGTATACAGAAACATTAATATGCAGTGTATTTTGTTGAGAGTTTTCATTCCACCCCCAATACATTTTATCCCTCGACGTCTCGACCCCCTAATTTGAAATCCTGGCTCCGCCCCTACCTTTGGACAGAGACCATCCAAATGACTTTGGACAAAATTCTAGTCCGCTATGATATATACATTTTGGAACAAACAGCTCGGATCAATAATTAAATGGGCAGGTGAAAGGAAAGCTCCATTATATTGCGTGTTAATTGGGAAAGTGATTGCCTTTGGCTTGCAATTAATTATTTTGCTAATTTTAGTTTTAATTATCACAAGGGATGTTTTCTGATTTGATTTTAGGTACACGTGCTTCTTTTTGCACGTGAGAGTTGAGACTAATTAATCCTTTTTTTAAAATTAAATGATAATTAAGAATGTGTTAAACAAGTCTTGAGAGTAAAGTGTAAAAGAATTTTTTACTTTTGGGATGTGCTTATGATTTTGGACATAAGATAAATGGGGAGTGGAAAAGGGTATCATGAATAACGAGCAAAATATTTAGCTTTTTATATAGTGTTGATTTTATTTGAGCATAAGTTGTTGAGTAGAGAAAGTGAGGAATGTTTTTACAGTTCTATGAACGAACTTACTGAATTTGTATCAAGCAAATTGAATTGTATTGGAGTTCATAAAATATGGGTGAATCAAGGTGATTAAAGAATTAAAAAAAATAAATATTATTTTATATAGTAGATTGATGGCTTGTAATATATATAATATTTTGCGAGTTAAGTATGTTTTCATATTTATCAAATGTTGTAAAATATGAACCATTGTACATAACAAAATTTGGTGCGAAATTGTGAATGGTATGACTTTCATAAAAATTCATTAATTTAAGTGTATAAATTATGAAAATTGCAACCTATATAACACCATGAAATAATTAAAAGTGAATGAGTGAGGCTATTGCGCTTTGCAAAGCGCAGTGCCTGGTACGCTTCGGCCTCAAATCTCTTCAACTGTAGCTTGAATGACTAATCCAAGTTCCTCACCACAATCTTGATATTGATTACCTAGTTGCATACCAAAATTTTCTATTTTTAGATTTTTCTAACTATTTTTTTGAAATTTTGAAAAATGGCCCATTTTATATACAAATTTTTGTGCATTTTCAATACAATTTTCAAAAATCCAAAAAAATAATTAGAATACTCTAAAAATGAAAAAAAAATTGTGTATTTGTTTGCGATTTTTGAAAAATAACTATACAATATTATTAAAATAATCAAGTTTTATGTATCACTTTTCAAAAATCCTAAATAAATACTTTAAAATTTTCAAAAATGGAAAATTTTTGTATCCCATAAGATTTTGATATAAAGAATCTATTGGGCCATATAAATCAAAATTTTAAGGTGATTTGATATGTTTATGGAGGTGCGCTCACGGAAGGCTCCGTAAGCTTAAGCTCACGGTATATTTGCTCTATGTAGATTGTGTTGAGCAACTTGGATTGGCCATTCGAGCTATGGTTTTACGATAGCGGGCCGAAGCGCACTACCCCACTGCGTTTTGCAAAGCGCAATAGCTTCACTCAAAGTGAATTATTTTCATTAGATTAATGATATTCAACTCAAGGGAAAAAAATATGATTTGAAAACATGAAAAATAATCAAATTAATTAAAACTGATTCATTACCAAAAAAGGTGGTGTACAGTAGTAGCCCGGATCCAGATTTCATATATATTATGTAGAGGAAATTAAATATATATTACTATTTATCGCATTTTAAATCAAATTATGAACTATTTTTTTTCTCATCTTCAATAGCATTAAACATTAATGCATTATCCATGTGCTGAAATGGACGGATCATCGATGAATGAATGATGAACTGCTTTCTCTCTACAAAACAAAACGCGTGGATCCATCCATCGGTGACTTTGATTGATTGAAACGGATGGCAAAAGGTGATTGATTAATTAATATTCCAACGTTTTGAGAGCACAGCAATACAAAAAGAGTTGTAGGATTTTTATTAGGATGTTGATTCCATACTTAAATCCAGATAATTTTATTAAATCTAGATAATTTTATCGGTTACAGATGAATCTTATAACAAGTAATATTTATTTATAATCGTCTGATCGAAAAGAAAATTCGTGAGAGCATAAGAGTAAAATTCTTTTTATTATATATATGTGCCCCGCTTTTGCTCGGATTCTGTCTGTCGATAATGGACACATTATTATGCTTCTTCCAAAGTGAGATAATAAAGTATACAGTATACAGATACTCGTCCCAACGAATATATATGAACTTTATGGACTCGTTCGGCAATCCAACGAGGATCAAAATTTGATCCGCACTAAGGTGTTTACGTTCGGAGGCCTTGATCTATATAAAAGTGCTGGGGAGGCTTGAGCCATGGGTTCTTCTTCCTTAAAAATTCGGGTAGGGAATCAAGCCGAGCAGTAGAAGAGGCTTAAGAAAGGGTTCTTGATCCGCACTAAGGAGCACGTGTTCGGACGGATCAACGAGGATCAAACCGTTCAAGAGACTTGAGGAGCCTTGAGGAAGCACCGCCGAACAGCCCGAATATGAATTTTATTTTGTAAGCCTACTTGTACAAATCGAATTAATTAATAATTATCTCGTATCTATATACTACTACAAATGAAAATGATACCCCCCATTTGATTCATATGAAAATGCAGAAAAGCAGGGCCTACTTTAATTGGCCTGTTTTTCTGGATCCGACGGTTGAGAAACACCGAATTACTTTGAGATTGGTGCAAAAAATACCGAAGTACTTTGAGATCGGTGCGGCAACCGATCCCGACCGTCTGATTTATCTAGGAAAATATTTTCCCTATTATCAATTGTTCCAAAATTTTAAACCGTGGCTACAATTGATTTAGAGTGGTTCTGCTATGAATTAGCTAAGCAACCTTTCGTTTTGAATCGAGTGATTCTTATCAGTTATGTTTGTTCAATTGTATCTAAAAGATATATCGTGCCCATCTGATTATGAAAAATGAACAGCCTATATTTTATCCCATCCATAGCAGAATTAGCCTTGATTTATCATAAATGTTTTCTCTTTGACATCATGAGTAAGATAATATTCTCAATTAATGGGAGAAATTTTTTTTTTTTTTTGGAAAGCTTGGCAAATGGGATAATTCTTAGTAGAGGTGGCACGATCCGACCCGACTCGGAAAACCCGCCCAACCCAAACCCGATCCGACCCTTATTTTTTAGTAAGTCAAACTAATCCAACCTAATCCGATCCGACCTGAACCCGACCGGACCTGAGATCAAACATAATACAATCAAACTGAAATTAATATACGATCCAAAAAAGATCGATATCAAAATTGATCCAACCCAACCCGCCCATCACCCAAATCCGACCTGTCCGCCCACCCGATTTGCCACCTCTAATTCTTAGCATATGGATTAATTAAAAAACGAAGAGGTACGAATATTGGATTATTTTAACCGTAATTTTAGACCAATGCGCTACAATTAGAGAGTTCAGTTACTGTAAAGTAATATTTACTTAATGTAACCAAGTGCTAATGATGGTTTTACTGTTCCACGAGTCAACACTGGGTAGAAAAAAATATATATAAATAGCGAATTAAAAGTTTGAAAAAGTAAAGCAAATTGTAAAGGTGTCTTTGAGCGACTTTGATCGTGTAAAGTAGTGCATGCAGTAGGATCAGTCGAACTCCACGCAGGCCATGCATAAGGTGAGGCAAAAGTATTTAAAAATGGACAAACTTTGGTGAGGGGTCCATCGACAATCTTGACGATGAAGTTTTCTAAAAATTTAAGAAAGTTCATAAAAATTTTAAAATAAAAATAACTTAAAGAACAACCTGAACATTGTTTGATGGTTTATCAAAATTTTATGTACTTTTTAATGTAATCCTTACTATATATAAAAGCATATTGGAAAAAATGACATGAAATGGCTATCTTCTCCAAATAAGAAACCTGAGCCGTTGATCATTTTCTTAGATAGTCAAAACCGTTGATTTACGGTAATGCCCGTTGACGTTAATGTCTCAACCCATTAAAATTTAAGGCCATATCAATTTCCTCAATATAAGACCCATTATATATTATCTTAAAAATTTATTATAAGAAACAACAATTTTGAACCCAAAGCAACGCGTGAGCTCTTTACTAGTTGTAATTTAATGAGCCTTTGAAGAGCGATCAAACATAATTTAAATTGAACATAATCTAAATATTAATAAAAATACTTCTAGTCTTTTTTTATTATTTTTATGAATTTTTATGAATTTTTTCAAATTTTTGAAAAGTTCAATTGTGAAAATTGTCAAGATAGATAACCTATTGTCAATCGATCCCTCCTCTTTACTTATTTACACATTACTTTGGATTATGTAGAAGCATATTATTTTAACATTTTATTAATAAAAAATGGATTTTAAAAGAATCTTAAAAAAACAAAAATATATATTTTTGAATTAATTATAGTTTTATTATGTTTCAAATTACATACAATTTAAGTTTCATTTTGTAGTTTATTAAACACTCATAAATTTAACCGTGTTATTACTCAAACAATAGTAAAATGTATCAAATACAAATAAAACACGATTATTCTGTAAAGTTAAACATATAATTATAAAAAAGTTACTATTTTTTATTTTTCGAATTTATTCAAGCATCCTTATGAAATTATCAAATAACCATTATCAAGTGATTCGTTTTTTTTTTCTTTTTAATTACTAGTGGAATGTTGGTTCAATAACATAGATGAGGACAAGAACATGACTGATATTTAATTAAACTAGAGCATATCTATCAATTAATTAACCGTGAGCGATATATATATATATATATATATATTTCACTTGCTTAATCTACAAATTGGTGGAGCACCGAGTCAGAGATTTGATTCTCTACAATCTAAGCAATGTGAACCTTTCTGTATGTATTTGAAACCAAAAGCATGACAAAATTATCCAAGTTAATTAATTAAATGACATATTTCTGTACTAAACTATTCTTTTTTTTTTTTTGAGATAAAAGATGAGTGTCAAGTCACTCTAATTTAAATGTCTATAAAAGACCTCTCATCCAGGTTTCGAACCAGCGACCTCCCACACAGAGAGCGTTGACCTTAGCCACTAGACCAAAGCTGATTCTTTCTGTACTAAACTAATTAAAAGTGACCCATTTTGCATCTCATCATATATGTGTAGTCTTCAAGAGTGAAGCTGTAATAAATCTTCCTTCCATGTTCATATATGGTTGGAACAAATTAAAGCACTAATGGAAGTGCAATATGGATATTCCCTTTTTACAATAATTTTTGAGCTAATTAATTATCTTTATCCACGTGAACAGAATAGATTTTTTGTTATTTGAGAAATGATTAGATTCTATATATGGATGGACCTTTGTTCTTTGAATAATTTGACTTGTGTAGACTTTCATTAATTTGTCCTTTCATATTGTGAAATAGAGGAAAATTTTCATAAATGCTCAAACATTCTATCTTAATTGCACCATTGCCTTAGCAATTAAATTAATTTCACAGATTCCCAAATCAAAGGGCGCAAGTTATACTTACATCCTTTAGACTCATATTCACTTGTTATTGCCCATGTAACTTGGCTGTTTAAGCAGCACAAGAAGAGGCTAAAGGGCGTAAGTTGGATTCACGTCCTTAAATTTGGGTATTGGTAAAAATAGTTGACTGTTTAGACAGTGATAGAGATAAAATCGATAGTTTAAGCATGTATGAAATTTTTCCCAAATAGACGGTCATTATAGTTCTGAAATAGTAAATTTAACAGATGTTTGGTTTTATGAGTTAATATTTATAGACACAAACTATGATCGTGATACTAATTAACTTTGTTTTTCCACATGGTGCTAATTTGAAAATTACATGCATCTTCTTCAGAGAAAAAAATAATAATATAAATATGTATATATATATAGTATATACCCGATCATTAATTAATTTAATTAATTTGCAACCATCCATCACTTTAATCTGAAGTATTATTTTTCGGATTCCATATTCTCCTCCTTTTTCTTTTTCCAAATTGGACTAATTTGAACCTATGAAGGAGAATATATAGAATTGCAGTCTGAAAGTAAACGATGCTATTTAATTTAAGATTGTGCTTTCTATATTTTGACTAGACAAGAATTTGCATAAGTGAATATTAGTTAAGATTTAAGAAGAATCAGAATTGGAATGAGACTTAAAAAGTTAAAAGAAACCAGGCACTTGTTTCATAAAAATACAGAAAAATTAAAAAGAGAAAAAAAAAATGAAAATGAAAATGAAAACATTATCGGGTTTTTCGTTTTTAGATTGGAAATTTAAATCGGTAGCTCGTTGTTATTCCTGCATGTAATACTATTGTTTATTTAACTAATAAATGAGCAAATGATATTCCACTCAGTCTTTTTTTCGAAAAGTTGGTAGCAGCTACCAACGGGATGATGTTCCACTCAGTCTAGGCGACAGAATGGATATTTCCATGTCAGCAAACTAGCAGTGGCAAATTATAAATTACAATTGCATATATGCTTATTGCTACTTAGATATTATCAAGCCATACTATGATTATTTATTTATAATAATAATAATAATAATAATAATAATAATAATAATAATAATAATAATAATAATAATAATAATAAATTAATAATAATAATAATTTAATAATAATAATAATAATAATAATAATAATAATAATATTATTATTATTATTATTATTATTATTATTATTATTATTATTATTATTATTATTATTATTATTATTCAAGTTTCTAAATCGCGATTATAGCGTCATCGCGGCGGGTCTTCGGAAAAGCTATAGCGGAAGCTATCGTATGTAGCGTGTCCATTAATTTTATGAATTGTATTATATTTTTGTATTAAATTTCAACATTACTAAGAATTCTATAGAGCAAATAATCAAAACAAAATAATTAACAAACCAATGTTTTTGCATTAAACTAGTACAAAGTCTGAGTTGCTATTCAAAATATCTGACATAGGATTGTTTTCTATACAAAATGATCTAAACTGTCACAAGTTGTGTCATTTTCTGCACAAAAAATGTCATTTCCTGGATTCCTGCACAAAAGAGTTATTAATCCTAAGTCATTTCCTGCACAAAAGGTCACTAATCCTATTATCAACCCTATACAAAATATCATATATATCAGGTTTTACTCTAATTTCAAGTCAAACTATATATTATTTTATAGATTATTCAGACACTTCATTATCTGTTGGCTCAGTATCAGACTTAACTGGTGGCTCATTATCCTCATCTTCTAAAAAAATATGTTATGTAGCATAGCACGCTATTTTAGCGCTATCACGCTATGCTTTATAGCGCACGCTATTTACGCTATAGCGGAAGTAGTGCAACTTGCGCAGTTTTGGCCAATAGCATTGCGTTTTGGGTCGCCATAGCGCGCTTATAGCGTAAATAGTGCAACTTGCGCAGTGTTGGCCAATAACATCGCGTTTTGGTTCGCTATAGCGCGCTATTTAGAACATTGTTATTATTACTATTACTATTATTATTTGTATCTAGGTTTTGTACCGTAATATTTGGAATGATGGTTAGGCATGGCAAAGTACAAATTAAGCTAAAATGATGGCACTATTCTACATAAAGCAGAGTCATGCATACAATCGATCTAGCTACAATACTAATTAAGAATGTGTTTGTTTTCAACACTGTCAATATATTCGATTTTCAACATATTACATATCCCTCCTTACAGATGTGTTTTTTGTTGTTTAACAAATTTGATCAGTGGGCAATCGCCCTTTGCTTAAAAATTAACTATCATTTTCATCTTTGATCATGAAAAAAAAATTGTACACTTGCCTCAGTGGACAACTGGGCATAAAAATTCGAGAGCAAAGTGCACTGGAGCTCAATATAATTATATAACTACAATTTTACAGATATATCATGAGAATAAGGAACATATTAAATTTTGACCAGAGCTTGGTTTGTTATTATTATAAAAGATGTCATTGTCACGTTCAAAGCTGTCACCATCTTTTCGAGAAACGTATATAATTTTCTGTTGATATATGACCCCTATATTTTAGCAACTTATAATAAATCACATTTGACCTTTTTATTAGAAAAAAAAAAAAAACCTCATATATGACCCAAAAATTTTCAACTTTTGATTAATCAGGTTGACAGCTTTTGCCAAGATTATATCATTTTAATTAATCGCGTTGACATTTTTTTCCCCAATAATATAGCAATTAATATAAATATACATGTATATATAACCACCACATTTTGCTATAAGAATTATTTGAGATAGATCTAACATTTGAAAAAGAAAGTAAACTTGTTTACTTGTTCTCTCTATTATATCATCGATCTCAAGTATATTCATAATAATATTTGTTTGAACTTGTACAAACAAACCGTCCAATGAATCCTTCTTGTCATTTCAAGTAAATTTCAATGTTATCTTATATTAAAAAAAATGTATTAATTAGAGATTTCAGTTAGCTCATGAGTTTCATACCTCGCCAACAATTAATATTTTTAATGTTACCAAAATTCAATATCCTGCTTGTTTTAAATAGCAATTTAATTATAACTGCATTATATATTTTTTCATATTCAAATGCTGTGTTGTATTATGGAATCCTCAAACACAGTATTATTGTTGTAATGATAAGTGGATTATCGATCATCCTGTATTAAAATAGTTTGTGGATTTGATATATAATAACGATAATTATCTTTCTTAAAAATCTCTTTTATCGATTCCCAATATATTTTAGTTAAAAATGTTTTCGACATTATTCCCAATATATTTTAGTTAAAAATGTTTTCGACATGCAATATATGTTTTTTTGCACTCATAATGCATGTTCTCAACCGTACAAAAAGACTCAAAATAATAAGAAATTAGTCAACTCTTTTTGTTTAAATTATCTTTTATATTAAAGTTTGGTATCAAATCCTTTTAGAAAAAAAAAATAAAATATATGATTTCTTTTATTGTTTTTCATTTTTCATTATTTTCAATGTATGTTAATGTTAAACCTTTAGACATGCGGCATGTACAGCAAGCTGTCATCTTGGTCTCCTTGCGATTTTATTTTGTTGAATTTTTTTAGGCCTTAATTAAATTGTTATTAGGGTTGACCCTATATTTAGCGTCGGGTTGATTTTATTTTTGGTCAAATGAATTTTTATTTATTAAACCTCCTAACAAAAATATCGAACCAAATTTGTTTTTTATAACTTTTTATCATTATGTGGATCCAATAAAACATTTGAGCTATTTTCAAAAGCAAGTTGGTACTTAACATACAAAAAAATAAGCATTGTACTTAATTATTAGTAGAGAAGGAAAATTATCAGACTACTTTTATAAATAGTTGAGAAGGTTTAAACCGTATATGGTTGAGTAATACCTAGCATCCATAGAAAAGCCATCCATAGCGTCTATAAGATACATTTCAGGATATATATATTACATTTCAGGTGTATTTGTTACATTCTTTGTATGTTTATGGGCGTATGGACGGTTTTTCGACTCAAGATATTTCTCTATATGGTTTACCAAAGATAGGCATCATGGCCCATATCCATACCAAATGAATCCCTCACTAATCATGTCCACTTATCAGAAAAAGCACAAATCAAGATAGAAGATCCAACGGCCACCAAAAAATGGGTGATGTAGTCTAATTGAGAGGCCAAGTTTGTTTACCCATTTAGGGGTATATATTAAATTGACTACATTATTAAAATATAAGAAATTCTTTATATTCAATAGTGAACTCGATCTTCAATCAAAATAAAAATAAAAATAAAAACGTGTCCCAAAAATTCCTGAGTAAATGAGTAATTAAAATGCTTAACGATTATTTAAAATTTTACTTTATTAAAATTTTAAAGTTTTATAAAACCCTTCTTATGAGTTTTGAGTTTTGTCCCTCAAAGTTGGGGGCAGAGCACTATAATCCCTCGGTATCTTTTTCTTTTTTCGGAAATTATTTTATTTTATTATTTATAATTATTTTCTATTTATTTATTTTTATTGTTATTTTATTTATTTTATTTTTGGTGGACAACAGCACTAAAACTCATATTATGAGGTTTGACCCTCAAAGTTGGGGGCAGACAACACAACAGCACTTCAATGAAGAGAAACATCTTACGCGATTGAAAAACCGTCCATACATCCATAGATGTATACCTTTATCTTTGAGTTTTCGACTTTTCGGAAATATATTAGCTGATGAATTGGTAGTTGTTCTTGTTTCTTTAGAATATATATGCAAGATGATATTTGCATATAATCAATATATGACGACATGTAACAAGTACATCCTGAAATGTAACTTATGAATGCTATAGACGGTTTTTTTATGAACGCCAAGCCATGGAGAGGATCAGAGGAAGTTGTTGGATTGACTTGGGGTGAGAATCAGCCGCCATAATTGTGATGACACCACGTGTCATACTTTTAATCTCGACGGTTCAGATTAAAGTGGACGGCTGAGATTTTGTAGATTGTAGGGAGCTGTTTTTTGTGGATCCCACTGTTATAGAGACTATGGCATGTAGTGCCATCAAAACTATGGCAGCGGATAAAAATCCCATTATATATTGAAACACTGACACTTCGCCACCTGCCGGTGCGGATCCCCTCCACGTGTTATCCACAACCCATCTGAGTGGCAAGCACTGTTTCTGTTTTCTACTTTTCTTTTGCTTTAACTCAGTACCACATTTCAAAAAAAAAAAAAAAACAGTACCACCGACTGGCCCACCAATTTCTTTAATTTTGGGTAATTGGCTTTCTCAGATATGTTTATAGGTAAAAATAATAATTAAATAAATAAATAAACATATCCTTACTACTAATAAAATCATATTAAATTTTTTGACATCAAAGGTCTATCTTTTCCAAGGAATAAATCTCAGCCGTTGATTGTTTACTTAGATCAATCACCACCTTTGACGTACGTTAATACCCCTTGACGTTCTCAACCTATTAAAATTAAAAGCCCATATAAATTATCTCAATTTAAGATCCATTACATATTATAAGAAATAATAATTTCAACCCAAAGCAAGGCATGAGCTTTTTACTAGTAAATAGATAAATAGATAATGAGAAGTTTAGAACTGGTCTAAGGGTCTATATTTCCCTTTTCAACTTCCTTTTTTTAAGTAATAATTAAGAACTGGTCTAAGGTTCTGTATTTTTCATTAATTAATTGGACCAAAAGTCTCTTTTACTTTTCAAATTTCGAAAACAAAAAAAAATAATTGTAATTTTTTTAAAAAGGTGATGAAAATCCCTTTTATTTAATTGCCTAAAAACTATCAGAAAAGTAAATTAATAATAAAAAACAAGTAGAAGAAATTAATTATTTAATTAATTTATCATTATGATCAACGATATCATATTCATTAATTGATGTATTTTATAAATAAGATAGTGCATTTCCCTGAAAAGATCTAAATATATTAGAAAATTAACAAAGTCAACAGCTAAAATACTATGCTATCTTCTATTCACAGAAAACATCTACATTATATATGAAGCTTTCCAATAAATTATAAATAATTTTTCTGGGTATAATTATTTAATTATGCAGATCTTATTATTATCTGGACCAGACCCAGGTTGTATATATAATAAATATATTTACAAAAGCGTTGACCCCTGTTTTTTTGGTAACAGTTCATAAAACAAAATCAAATTTAAAAACCTTTCTGGCTCGGCTCTTCTGAAATAAAAAAGATATATAGATAAGCCGATAAGGCTTGCTAAAGACTAAAGTCCTTTTTTTCCCTTTCCAACTTGACAAAAATGCACCCACATTATCTGCATTCTTTTCTTTTTCTTGCTATTTTATGCATGCATGCCTGGATAGAGACGCTAGTGTTAGTGTAGTAGGGACATATATGCACCTTCCTTCCTTTAACCAAATATATATATATATTGAGCACTGCATGTATAATTTACGAGTAATCATACTTAGCATCCGTAGAGAAACTGTTCATAGCATTCGTATGTTACATTCAGGATATATATATATATATATGTTATATTTCGGAGTGTGTCTGTACATTCTATACACGTCTATAGATAGATTGACAGTTTTCCGATGAACGCACGATAAGATATTTCTCTAATTATATTATAGGTCACATTTCATGATGTATCTGTTATATTTTGGAGTATATCTGTTACATTCCATACACGTCTATATATGAATGGATGGATGGATAGTTTTCTAATAAACGCAAGATAAGATATTTGTCTAATTATGTACCCTTTGAATACGAGTTTGCAACGGATCATGGAATCATTAACATGTAGATTTAGGTTTAAATTATCTTGATTCCTTTTTTATAGGTAGGGGCCTTAATTTGGGAATCTGCCACTTACCATTTGAGTTACATCTGTCTTGGTTGCCTCGATTTTTTATGGCTGAATTTAATGAGTTCATATCCTCTATTTATTAGAAATAACATGACTCTTAACCCCTCTGTTATCGTCAGCTGGGTTGTCGGATTAAAATCAATGGATCAAATTTATTTAAAAAAGACCTCCTATTAACTAAATTGGGTCAATCTGGTCCGTTCGTTTTGATCTAACGGTTGAAGTTGGAATAACATGATCCTGTATTTAATCATGTATGTATGAAATGTCCTCTCAATTTTATTTATTGGGGAAGAGGATTCGGTCTTGAGGTTGTTATTAGAAGTCCACACACAACGACCAGCCGACCATCCACGAGGAACACAAACTAGATTAAAAAAAAGAAAGAAAAGAAAAGAAAAATTCCGTTTCCTTCTTTTTATTTTTATTTTCTTTCCCAATCACTAGCTAATTTGGAAATATATAAAGCGAACGTTGATTATTTATTATTTATTTTGAACAAATGTTTAATAGAGTTGACATTGAATTTGGCATCTACGAAATATCGCAATCTCAAAAAAAAAAAAAAAAAAATAGTACAAAAAGGATCGAGAAAATATTTCTCTACCCCACCTCTAATCTCCCATCTTTGTACCCCAACCCACCTTTTTATTTTTAGCATAACAAACAATACTTCAATCTTACCATATTTGGAAAAAGACAAAAATAGTAAACTGCTTGCCGTCTGTACAGACGAACAAATGAGATTGCTCATGCTGAATTGATCCAGTCAATTTGAGGCGGCGATCTCGGCGATTTCCGACGATCTCCGGCGATCTTTGCGATCTCCGGTAATCTCAAACAAATCTCCGTTAGTCTCATGCCATATATGTCGATCTCCGGCAATTGAGCGATCTCCACCCATTTGATGCTATCTTTGACGATGGAGATGATATCCGGTCTTCGCTGGCCGCGAGTGCACGCACGCTTTGGCCAAGAAGTCCAAGGAGGGAGAGCACTGCACGGCGTCAATGACGTGTTAGCAAAGTATGAACAAGTTCCTTTAGTGATATGAACAACGCAACATAATTAGTCTGAACACCCACATCAGACCTCATGGAAAGCCAGACGAACAGACACTGAACATCCAACACAGCAATTTACACTTTTCTTGGAGAGCAAGAATACTATTTTTGTACTAGGTTTGAACATATTATGAACACAGTATGAACAAGAGCATGTAGAAGGTATGAACACCTTATTACATCAAGTATGAACACCCTACGCAGCAGAAGGTGCAGCCAGTATGGGGCCCAGGGACCACTGAACAAAATTTTTACACTGTATGAACATGACATTGTAGTGGTATGTACATGCTTAAAACCTACTATGAACACCCTTGCACCAACTCTAAAGACCCCACGCAGCAGAAGGTGCAGCATGCAGAAGGTGCAGCCGTTATGTCAATGTGAAAAACGTGTTTAAATTAATTTAATCATGTGCTTAAATTGACAGTTATATATGTGGTCCCCACCAGAATTAACAGAAATATTAATGGATAAGGTTTGGGCCATGATGTTCAATAGAACGTAAAAATGCCAGCCCGTCCTATTTTTGCAGTGTTCATACTTGTTGATAGAAGATGTTCATACTAACTAGTTCTGGGTGTTCATAGTTTGTGCGTGCACATTGCTGGGTTGGGATAAGATTTTGAGAGATTTTTATTGGGTACAGTTAGCTCTCCTCAAAAGGATCGGGAGCCCTTAACTAAAAATAAGTTGCAATTATGTAATAGTATGTTATATATTTTTTAACCTTACAAGTTCAAAGACAACTATAGTTATCAATAAACAACTACAAATTTTTGAATTATATAATTTATTTCTAAAGCGAGGGACTCATTGACAATATTGACAATGCTATTTTTGAAAGTTTTGACAAAGTTCATAAAAAATTGTAAAAATGAAAAAAGTTTATAGATATATTATTTAATTTAGTGATAATTTTTTAAATTTCAATCAATTTTAATATCATGTGATGGTTTACCAAATTTTTATACATTTTTTAACGATTGTAATTTAATGGTTTGTGAACAACTATCAGACGTCACTTAAATTGAATATAATCGGATACATAATCAATTTATAAGTTATACAATACTTCTATAATTTTTTTCTATCTTGAGAATTTTAATGATTTTTTTTTTTTTTGGAAAATCTCATTGTCAATAATATGATTGCTCCTATATAAGTCCAATTTCGGATATATTTTTTTTTTTTACATTCAATAATTTTAATTTAGAAAACAAGTAATATAAAACTCGGTAGTACGTAGGCAGTGCCAAACTATTATTTATCTTATTATCTAAATAATTCAGTAAAAGTAAATCCAAAATTCATGACGAATTAATTCAAACACTCATAACGCTTAATTCAATATTTTGAAGTATCTACATATATCAATTGAATACAACACGTTTCTTTAAAAACTCTACATTGCAGCTAATTTACTCGGAGTCGAGAATTGATAGAATGGGTCAATTTAATTAATTAATCATTTTCTATTATGGCAGCATATACGAAATTGGAAAAGATTGGAGGAGTTAATCGATACATCCTCTGTCTATGAATAAATAAATTTTTACGAAAAGTCAAAGGAATTAGTGGAAAAATAAAATTACTTTTATGCCCTCAATTTGTAATCATTACATAATAAATGTTCCAATTAAATAATATAGATAAATGGGTAATCATAACATTGGAGAAACAAGAGATGAATAGAAAAATAATATCGAATCGGTAAAGTTTATTTAATTGAGGACAAGTTCTAAAAGATATAAATTCATTTAATTGTGGACATAGGTTGTACATCTACATCTACATCGTACATGGTTGTGACGGTATCGTATCTCCAAGAATATTCCACTACATCTACGACGACTAATGCATTTTTTGTTCGTCAGGAAAACCAAGTTACCAATTTTTATTTTGGAATTGAAATTACCAACTTAGAGTAGAAACAAAAATAGTTTAATGGGTGTTTAATTACTATTTACGATTGCCAGTTTGTGACATTATCTGAGGGGGTCAATTCAATCTGACATCAAATGAGTCGAAAAT
Organism: Cyperus esculentus; assembly: GCA_030179965.1. Classification (NCBI taxonomy): domain Eukaryota; kingdom Viridiplantae; phylum Streptophyta; class Magnoliopsida; order Poales; family Cyperaceae; genus Cyperus; species Cyperus esculentus. The sequence continues at coordinate 983,493 of JASGLE010000049.1, read as the reverse complement.
AAATGCGACAGCGTAGATTTATAAAAAAAAAAAAATCGAATCTTATTACTAAATTCGATTTTAATTTTTGTTTCCAATAAAATATTAAATTTGTTTGGACAGACCCATTTATTTGGTCGATTTCGTGGGAAAAAATTGACCCGGATCATATAAAATTCTCAAGAATAAATTATGTGTGTCAATCTTTGTTAATTAGTATGTTCATCTAAAATTTCTGACAATCCACTAAACTTCCTAACAAAGTTATCCGACAAATTAACAAAGGCCCAAGAAAAATTCGCATTAATTTTCTTTTGTCAGTAACCCTCCATGAGGTATGAACAACTCGATGTAATTAGGGGGTGTAAGTCCAATCCGTTCAACCCGCGGAACCCGACCGATCCGACCAACTCGACCCAGAAAATTACGAATTTTGATTATAGTTGGTTAGGTACGGATTGGATTTTGAGCAACACGATGATTAAAGTTTGGTTACGGATTTTACGAAATATGTTGGGTAAAACCAACCTGATTAATTTGTTTCGATTTTTTAGAATAATTTATACTAAATAAAGTTACAATATCTTTATAGAAATATAATGACGTTTTGTTATACTTCAAATTTATAATTGAAACTTATTTTATTTTACATTTAGTTAGTGTATATTGAATTTTTTTTTGTTGTATTTTTTCATCATAACTTAGTTTCACTTATTTTTTTTTGATAATTAATATCTTAAATCGAAACCCATGAAACCCGCAAAATCCGACCGTCAAAGTTGAAATCCTAATTGAATGGTTTTTATTATTTGTTGGTTAGTTATGGATTGGAATTTGTTGAACCCGACTAGAATAATTTGGATTGCCACTCTACGTGAAACCCGACCAACCCGACCCATTTACACCCCTAGATGTAATAGATATGAACACCTAACAATATATTATATGAACACTAAAGTTAAGACGGACAGTTATTCACCATAATGGGAATCTAAAGCGCATCATATACAAAATCATTCACCCGAACACGGAATTTTGGACGTCCTACTTAGAATCTCGGACTGGTAGATATGAACATCTGATGCATCAATTATGAATTAAAACACATCATCATAGAAAGTTTGAACACCCCAACGAATAAAAGTATATACACGATATACGCGTGGACAGTTATTTACCATAACGATATGAGACAACAAATTTAACTATAAGTGGTGGAACCCGACTTTTAGAGTTAAAATAAATATGTAATTTGTGAGAATCTAAATCTTCAACTAGAATCTTAGTGAGGAACATTTAAAGTGACAATAAAATTTCTTATTAACAAAATAGAATTGGCTAACATATAATAGCTATTTTGGAACTATAACATCAAATAATTAAGTGCATTTAATCTCCTTTGTATTTAGATGGGCTCATATTTGTATTGATTTTGACTTTTTGTATGAATGCAGTAGATTATATGGAAAATGAAATCCTTCCAACATTAATTCTAATAAAATGCACTATGCAGCGAATTCAACAAATAAAATATTGCTTTATCACCCATAAAATTATAGTTTTCAAACATATACTTTTAAGTTATTTTAAATTATTCAAGTGAATAATCAAACAACAGGGAAAAAAAAGTAGTAGCTCAGTTGGCTAGGAGTAGAGTCCTAAGACTAAGACTGGTGTTTACCCAAAGGTCAAGAGTTTGATACCCGCCTACAAAACTTTGCAGCTACTGCAAAGAATTAAAAAAAAAAAAAAACAAAGAATAACCAAACAACTTCAAATTTTCAAAAAATTACTGTTTGATAAATCTAGATCAACAAAATGCCCCCACAATATCCTGAATCCAATTAAATCGTCCAAAAAAATCATCAACAACTACAATGCACTCTGAGATTGTCCAAACCATCGATACCTTGCAAAATTTGTGGGCACAAAAAAACGTTAAAGCACCATTACTGGCGTCAATTCATTATTCATGCACTTTGCAACCCAAACACACCTATACCATATACATTGATTCGTAGATATAGTAATTACTGTAGTGTAGTTTTCCCAAAGAAAAGAAAAGGAAAAAAAAGAAGGAAAAAATAAAAAAAGAAGTAACTGTCGCATAGCATAAACGGATGCCACGAGGTATGGGTCGGTATGTGGTGAGATCCAAAACCGATCTCAGGACCTGAGATCCCGATCCGACGGTTCTCAGGGTCCGTGTCTGCTGAGTCCGGATCTCCGGGTCCCTGAGAACCGTCGGTTCTCAGGGTCCGTGTCTGCTGAGTCCGGATCTCCGGGTCCCTGAGAACCGTCGGATCGGGATCTCAGGACCCTGAGATCGGTTTGGATCTCAGCGGATACCGATGCCACGGGGTACGGTCTAGTGTTAGTGGGCTCCCATCGTGGAGACCCGAGATCAAGTCCCAGTAGGGTTGGGTAGAGGATAATTGGGAGGTTTGCCTACGGGCTTTGTTCAAAAAAAAAAAAAAAAAAACGGATGCCACCTCAGCGGGAAGCGTACGCGTGGCAGAGCCATTTTTGCTGTTCTGTTGCGCACCGTGGCAGGAGATGAGGATACCACGACATCCCTGGCGTCAGCTGGATCCGATCTTGTGGTAACGTGTATGGAACATGTAGATTGTAGTAGTGCTTATCCCATGGTGCCACATGCAGCACAAGGACCGTTGGATGGCGTGAAGATTAGGGTCTGCACGAATATTAAGGAGATCTAACGGTTCTTGTGCTACATGGTATCTTGATATATGGTAGGGGATCTGAAATGCAGCTGCTTAATAAAAAACATTTGGATTTTGGGTTGTTTTTGTGACTGTGCTGTGATGCACCTCGTTGTTGGGTCTCACCTTTGCTAGGTGTGTTGAGATGTTGCACCTGTGATGTTTAGTGGCACCTGGAAATATTGTTTTATTTGTTTCCATGTTCAAGGTTATGTAGGTATATATAAGAAACAAGAATGAATTTTCTGATCATAAATGTTGCTTAATGATATATGGAAAGTTAATTGGATACCACTAAATATTATATGTGGTAGTCTCTGATTAGTAATTAAAATTATAAATTATAAATGAATGCATAATGATTATTTCAAAAGATTTATTGTAGTTTCTATTTACACGTGTTAGCTGTGGCATCAATAAAACAACGTTATCGGATTGCACAATTGTCGTGTTCGGCGAACCAATCACGGTGACGAAAACTAATAACATGATTGTCGTATTCGGCAGACCAATCACCACGACGAAAATTCATAACGAGAGGTCTTGTGGTACTCTCTATATTACAACGATGCCATTATTGTTACTCTGGTAGACGTTGTCAAGATTTGTAAAAATAATTTAAAGATGTGATTATATATATGTTTGCATCGCATATCATTTTTTAAGGAAGTCAAATGTTTAAATTCAATATATAAAGTATTACATAATTATGCTAATACAATTAATACGTTTACCAAGGCTTATAACATTATTAATGACAAACTTTTTTAATTAATAGTTGTTTGACAAATATGCAAATATAAAGATATCACAGTTATTTGATGGGATATATATATAATTCTTCCTATATTTAGTTCTGTATAACTCTTGAAAAATTTTGAACGGGTCCACATTTACACAATAACCAATAACAGATTACATAATTAATTATTATTACAGAAAATGAGTCACATCAACAAGTTAAAGAAACACATAAATGTTGCAATCTTTGATGCGTTAAAATGCTGTCATACAACTTTCCCAAAACATTCCATTAGAATATTCCCAAGAACCCACATAAATATCCCCGTTAACTCTATAACCAACATCGATCCCTCTGTTCATAGCTCAAACACCTCCATTCATAAATCATATGCTATTATTCCCTTGATCATACAATTTTACCGGTTACAGATAAAATCAATACCGAATAATATTCACTCATAGTCGTCGGATCAAAAACTCTCTTACAAATTAAGATCATCCAAGTAAAAATTCCCAATTATTATTATATACTCCAATCTGACCCATCCATGCCTCTCCTGGTACATATTCCCAACCCCCCAAAGCAAAAACCAAACCCAAACCCAAACAAACACCAAAGTGGAACAGTGGCAGAGCCGTAAATTCCCAAGCCAAGCAAGCCCAAATTGGTACTTTCACCTTCGCCAGACCGCCTACAAATACCCTCCTCCTCCTCACTCTCCCCCCCTCCTTCCTCCCTCTCTCAATTCATCCACAATTCTCCCTGATCGGCTCTCTGATCCTGTATGTCTGTATGCATGTAATGCGCCCAACTCTTTAGACACCCCGGCGGCATTTTTACAGTAGTTGGTTTCTGTAAAGGAGAGCGGATTGGAGGAATTTGCTCTGATCAGGAGACAATTTGGTTTGATTAGGTTTTGTGGGTCTTGGGTTTTTTTTTTTTGTGTTGGGTTTTTTGTGGGGTGGGGGAACGAGGTGATTGAACCATCCTAGGGTTTAGGGGTTGTTGGTTGGATATCAATGAAGCTCATCGGAGACCTGACGACGACGGGGGTGAGGGTGGAGGTGGAGGAGAAGGGAGGCGGCGGCGGAGGCGGTGCCATGGAGGAGGTAATCTTGGTGGGGTCAGCCGTGGCTGCGGCGCCGGGGGAGGGCAAGAAGGCGGCGGCGGCGGCGGCTTTTCCGGGATCCGATGTGGCCGAGGAGAATTGGGCACTTAACGGACCCGGTGTGGCGGGTCAGTCCGAGAAGAGAGTAGTCGTCGGGTTTGCCCTCACCAAGAAGAAAGTCAAGAGCTTCCTCCAGCCCAAGTTCATGTCTCTTGCCAGGTAAATCAATCAGTAGAAAAATTCTTGAATTGTTAGTTAAGTTGTGTATAAATATAAATAAAGTTTGGTGAAGAAATTTGTTTGTAAATGTGCACAAAATTTGTGATGAATTTCAATTTTAGGCTCTTGTTGGGTTGCTTGTTGACTTCAAAAAGTGGGCAAATTTTTGAAAAGATCATTTTGGGTCACCTCAAAAAAGATGCTGGAACAACTTTTATAATAATTTATATATCCCCTGTGCATGTTTCTGGAATATGTTTCAATTTAAATTTAGTTTGGGAGGAAGTGATAATTTGTGCACATGGCTCAAAACGGATTCTTGAAATTATCAGAATTTATTAGATGTCCTTTTCTTGATCCAACGTTGATTTATTTAAAAAAAAAAATAAAAGTTTCTGCTTGAAAATAACCTTGAAAAGGATGTTTAATTTTAATTTTTTTTTTCAAGGGCCAAGTGTATGTATCACATTTCACATCTTCAAAGGTCATAGGAGAATTATCTGCAAAATTATTCTTTAAGATATTTTTATTTTTTTTCGGGATTGTATGCATGTCAGTAATTCTTACAAAGAATTCGTCCAGAGTGCAAGTCCTTTTTTGTTATGCCCCTTTTATATTATGAGATGGTTTAAGAATATAATAATTGGGTTTAAATCAAATAAATGCATATATTTTTTGTAAAATACTACCTACATTGCTTCCCAATCTGGTATAACCCAAATTTGGGTTTCTGTTTGAAAATAATCAGTAAGTTAAGGTATTAATTTTCATGCCAATTAAATATATATTTGAGGAATGCACCTTAAATTATATAACTTTCAGGTGTGGCATCTATGATATAATCATAGAAGCAATTGATTGCTTAACTGCTAAACATCCGTGTTATGTCTTAGTTTTATATTAGTAAACCTTGCATGGTTTCAAGGTAGACAGATGGATGTACATTATAGAAATTGTATTTTGCTTATACTTCTATATATTTAGAAATTGTAATTGTTTTAATTCTTTTGAATCTCTCTGATACTGAATCATTCTTAAGTTGTTTGTCAACAATGCTCTTTCTATGTAATTAGTGCTGGTGAAGCAAGGTATTTAAACCTTTTTTGTAATTGAATTTGGGTTAATATATCTGACCGTTTCTTGTGTATTGGGGACCAGTTGAAAAATGCAATTTCGTTAATCATGTGTATGGTATTTTAACATGTAATTGCCCAAAATTTCAAATAAGCTTTATTACAAACACCAGAGCTTGTCTATCTGGAGCTTTCCAGCTAATATGCATTTAAGTAATAAAATACTGATCAAATTAGATTACTGGAGTGGACATCTTTTTGTTAAGTATGCACCTCAATGGACCAAATTAGTTTTAAAATTATTGATTACTTTCTTTCAATTCTAAGTCTCTTAAGCACAACATGTGTCCAAAGTTGTGGTTCAATTAATAAAAAAAGGAATCAATCTAATTAAAAAAAAAATTTGAAATTACTAACAAACTGATTACAGGAAGAAGGGCATTTCATTTGTGCAAATTGACCAGAGTCGCCCCCTCTCTGAACAAGGCCCATTTGATGTAATTTTGCATAAGGTATGCAAATTTCGAAAGATGCAGCTTAAATGATCTTATGGTTCTTCCAAATATTAATTCTAACACTACTGAAAATTTCAGTTAACTAATCAGGAGTGGAGACAGAGCCTGGAGGTAAATTTAGGGCTTGTTTTCTTAAAACATTATGCAAGATTTTAGTTTCTCGCTTTCTTGTTGTTTTGGATTATGTGGTTGCTTACAGGGAACTAAGTGTTTTTCCAATGTAGGGTTTTCAAGAGGAGCACCCGGAGGTAACTGTCCTTGACCCACCGTATGCTATTCAAAACGTGTATAACCGTCAATCTATGCTCGAGGAAGTTGCTGCCCTCAATCTTTCCAATTCTTATGGTAATATTTTGTTCCTGGACGGTCTTTTGCAGAAGTATCGCAAAATATGCATGAGGGATGAATATACCCACAGAGAAAGAACCACACTGGTTTAACGGAAGTACCAATGTGGATTGACTGGTACCAGCTAATTGATACAGTTACCGTTACTAAAGTATCTTTTATATACGGCACTTAATATATTTTGGTTTCTTACTTTGGTAGGTAAAGTCAGGGCGCCGAAGCAGCTAGTTGTGGTGGGTGATCCGTTTTCAATCCCAGCAGAGGTCCAGAAAGCTGGCTTAGCTTTCCCTATAGGTTACTTTTTGTGAACTTCTTTATTTTCTATAATATCAGCAGTCATTCGCTCAGAAAATTCTTAAAATTATGAGTAGTTCCCTTCGACAACCTGAGAGTGAGCAAACCAGAATGTTGTATCATGTACTACATTCTTTCTTATATTCTGACATAACTTATTTCTTTTGTAGTGGCAAAACCACTGGTTATTGATGGCACTGCGAGGTCTCATGAGCTATCTCTGGCTTTCGACCTATCATCTCTCTCCTTGCTGGATCCACCGCTTGTCCTTCAAGAATTTATCAACCATGGTACGAACCTTGTCCTTGAAGAATTGCTAAGACTAGTATTTGGCTTGCATAGTTGAAATGATTACGGTGGTTTCCAGGTAATTACAACAATTGCATTGTGCTTCTGTGTAACAGGAGGGGTTATGTTCAAGATATACATAGTAGGAGAGACAATAAAGGTGGTAAGACGGAAGTCCTTACCTAATGCGGATGAGAATGATTCACAAAAGAATGGTGTGATGCAGTTTCCAAGGGTTTCCTGTGCGGCTGCACCTGCTGATGAAGCTGACCTGGAACCAGATGTTGCTGGTAAAAATTTTGTGCCTCTTAAATCTCCTTTATTTCTTATTTTACTAACTTGAAGTGAATTTGAGGATATTTCGAAAGAATATTCTGCAACTTAAGTACAAATTAAGATAGCCAGATACTACAAATTATTTCCTTCAGTATATCGGGAATGCAGCAGTTAAAATCTAATTAACTATTATTTAATATATATTTATGGATCAAATGCAACAGAACTTCCACCTAAGTCACTGCTGGAGAGTCTTGCCAAGGAGCTTCGCCTTAGGCTGGTATGTGCATATAATAAACCTGGATAGATCTTTTAAATTTCATTTGAGCTCTTGAATGGTTTTCATTCATGAAGGTCTCTTTTTTTTTTGCTTGATATATAGGGGTTGAGATTGTTCAACATAGACATGATCCGAAAGTACGGCACCAAAGACCAGTTCTATGTTATTGACATCAACTACTTCCCAGGTACCGCAACGTGTTTACTTAAGCCAGTACCATTGATCATCTAAGCACTACTAGCATTGTGTCTTATTGAAGCCGCTTGATTGGTTTTGTAGGTTTCGGCAAGATGCCTGGGTATGAGCACATATTCACCGACTTCCTCCTTAAGCTGGTACCAAACAAGTTCAAGACGCACCCGCTGTGCGCATAAAGTGGAGCCTTTACTGACTGGTATGGTATAGTGAGAGAAGAGAGAATTGTATACCCAAACCTAAAACCATTTAGATGAGGTGACCGAAAACCGTCTAACAAGTGATGTAAATAGTCTTTGATAAGAGGGGGGGATTTTAAATTCTGCAGATTTGAGTTAATATTAGATTAGGGTCAAGTCCCGGTATCAATATGAGGGACCCGACCCGTTAATCGGCTTCTTTGTAAAGCTTCTATTAGTTTCTGTTATCTAGTATAAGCCCCATATATAGTGAGGGGCATTTATTATGTAAAAAGGAAAAAAAGAAATATGCATATCCCCTTCCATCTTTGATCTTTATTTAATCGAAAGTTCCCTCCTTTTCTCAAATTTCTAGCTTTTTACGTCTTATCTATTATTCTGCATGGTTATTGGTTTTGGAAAATGTTACGGAGATATTGCAAAAGATACTGTCGGGATACTATTAAACATTGACCGCCAATAAAAAATGTGATAAGGTGAATATTTAGGAGGTTAAAGTGAATATTTAGGAGGATAAACTGAATAGTTAGAAAGTGTAATGTTGCAAGTTAAATTAAGAGTAGTTTTTATTGGCTGTAAAGCAAAATGTGTTAAGTGTAATGCTGTAATCAGGTTTTTATTGTATTAAGTGTAATGCTGTAATTAGGTTTTTATTATGTGGAGTTTTTATTGGTTGTCAAGAAAAATGTGTTAAGTTGAATATTTAGGAGGTTAAGGTGAATATTTAGGTTTATTTGAATTGGTCAAAGATCATGGTATTCTTGACGGTATCTTTTGTGGTATCCGAATATCTGGACTGATTAGTTTTAAGTGACATGAGAAAATATCTCATGATTCTTCTAACAGGCTAATACAGAAACCAAGTTACACAAACATAACATTGAAGCAGCAATGGTGTGTTTTCAGAAGTAGAAACATCCATTGAATCAACTTATTTTCGTGCATTTTTGTTCTTTTTTCCTTAAATCAGGATTTTTTTATCTCCAATTCTCCATTGCGTTTGAATCATAGAATTTGTTGGTTTCTATAGTAGAAGACATGGAAAGTGACTTGCCATTTGAGAGCACGTTAATTTAAGGTGCTAATGTGCTATTAGAACCCCACCGCTACCTCGTGCCTAAATAACACACCCAAAAAGTTATAACACATAAGACATATTAATATTATCCATTTAAGTATAAGATATCCAACTTTTTACCAAATGATTTCATTCCTTGTCGTCTTTGTTGATGTGGTATTTTCATTGTACATTTCAATGGTAGAGTGCTTAAAAATGTAAATACTACAAAAATTAAAGGTCAAATTCGATCTTGCTGTAATTAATAAATGTAATGTTTTTTTTTTAAAAAAAAATATTTGGCTCAAAATGACAACGAAAGGTTGGATGTTACAGGATTTAGACATATTTTTAACGAGTTATATTATGTAATCGACCATTCCAAGTTCATTTGAATAATGAACTTTGAAAAAGTCCTAAAATGTGTCAAATTCAACTCTGACCAAGTTTTATGCCAATCAGAGAGACCAACAAGGTTTATTGAAAATAAATTGATTGTTTTATGTCTTAATCTACCTTCTTCAATTCCCTGACAGACATCTTATTAGACTTCTTAATTTCTTCCTTTGAAAAATTAGTAGCATCTGCCAAGTGCTCTCCATCTCTGAGTTGATCAGGATAAGCTTCCCTAATTTCTGCAGGTATGTTGTGGTGTAATTAACCCTCTTCCCTATTTATGTTTTCTTTTTTTTTTCTGGGTAAAAAAGATGGTGATTTTATCTTCTTGAAGCTCAAATTTAGTTTATCATGATGAGGTAGATAAAAGAATTTATGGTAAAAGGAAATAGTAAAAAGGAAGCAACTTCTGGTACTTTTATTCACAGTTCCTTGCCTGCAAAAATTCACATCTATGGCTATGTAACTTTTGATGAAAGCCACTTAACTTTAGAGATATAATTCTTTGAATGATTGCTTTCCTGAGTAAATTTTTTTTTTTTGATTGATGGGTATGGAAAATTAAAAAAAGGATTATATTGCTAACAGTACTTAAAATTGAGCATTAAGGCCACATAACTTTACAGCAAGTACTGAATTATATAATTATAGTGGAAAACTAGAAGTGCGGAGGAGGAGAAGATATTTGTTTGTGGGTGCTTTTCTTTTTGCTCATCCTGGACGGAGCAGTTGTGATAGGTTCCAAGAAGATATTGTTATAGTATCACAAAAGGGATTCAAGGGTGCAAAAATATAGGGAATTGATAGTGATATTAAAAATATCCTTAACTTTATTCAGTGAGACTTGCACAATGCACACTAGGTTGCAAAATTGAACCCAAACTTGAAACTTTGGTCTGTCAGTTTGTTCCAAATTGAACCAAACATGTCAAAATTACATAAATGGTGCAAATTGTGAAAAATATTAGGTTATCTGGCACATGATTTTTCACTTCTGTGAACTTGGTTGTTCTAATTTGCAGATAACTACAAGTAGAGGTTTACCAGAATAGAGGAATCATTTTTTCGGGAGGAACATCTCAAAGACATGTTGAGACAGTTTTCCGGTGGAGGCAACAGATCCAGGGGACTCAAACCGAAGGATGCGCTTCATATTTCGCTGATACTCGCTGTATCGATTTGGATCCTGTATCACCTCACGTACACGTATCAAGACAATAATTCACTGTTTGACGGTTTTATGCCAGTAAATTTACACCAGGAACACAGAATTAAGCAAGAAAGTGCGCAGGAACATACCGGAGATATTGGCAGTGTTACTGGTAAAACTGATACAACAAGTACAGTCAAACATGAAAAAGATCAGGAGAGAAAAATTACCGATACTGTGCATGAAGATAAAGAAAGAGAGATTGCAGACAGGATCAAGGAGCATGAGGCCAGAGAGAAGAGCTTCAGAGATGACGACGTATCGAGCTCTGTGCTCCATGATGACCAAATGCCGGATGTAGAGGAAGAGTTAACAAGTGATATCGCAACCTACCCACAAAAGCAAAACTTGACATTTGGTGACAGTAAATCTGATTTCATTCTGGGTAATGGAACCATCAATGGAACTGCCTTAGCGAAGAACATCTCACTCTCACATTCTGGTAATTCCTCAGTTATGCCAGATGAGATAAAGGATATAGAAATAAAATAAAAATATATTGTTGGGCAATATATATGGATGAAATATATGAAAATTTGGTTACAGATGCAAATGAGCAGAATTGGAAAAGAACATGATTTGTCAAGAAAGTCAATGCAAAACTAAAGTTCTTCACTTTTGAAGGTGTGAGACAGAGTCACCAAGGGATAGATATCTTGAAATTTTGTAAATTCAACCTGTGTTTTTGTCCATTTTTAAAAGGGTAGAGGGGTTCCTGTAATTATACGAATCTAGCGGGTTTATTACATGTAATGTAAATTGATTTGTTATACTTTATTATTTAGTTATAGTTTTCAAAGATACAGTATTTGTTTCTTGTGACTTGTTCTTTCTATTACTTAGTTATTTGTGAGTAGTAATTTTATAAATTTTTCTTTCACAAATCAAATTGTTCCCTTATAATCCTTAGGATTTGTGGGCAAGCCTTGACCCTGCTGTCGGAAAGTGATAATCGGCCGACTATAAACCGGCGGGCCAGTAGTTGACGGTCATATCTGCAGCAGATATGTTTCATGTTTGGTGCATTCGCATCATGTCATCATGGTAATCTGACAGTGCAGAAACAAACTGTTCGAAGTCTATCCGTCGCTATCAACCGAATTAAAGGAAGATCTTTATCCGTTTCGGGATCTTGCTGTCTGTCGAGATGACCGCCCCACGACGGTTTAGCACTCCCGGATTAACAAGGAGCAAATACTGACCATTAATTAATCACATATATTAATTCGGAATAAGTATCTCAAGTGCCTGTTTAAGCTAAATAACTGAACTTACAATGAGTCTAAATTTGCCTTTAAATATCTCTTGCTGCCTTGTTTTCTTAGTGCTTTAGTTAAAAAAAAAAAAAAAAATTCTAGTTTTTTTGCTAATTGTCACTGTGCTTAATCTCATAAAAGTTAACAGTATAATCTTATTAAAAGTACAAAACTGATCTTACCAAAAGCATAAAAACTGACCAGTTCTGAATTATATCTGCGTGTATAAACTATAAAGCATAGCACAGCAGGTGAGCAAAGAATATATACACAACTCACCACTGCTCTTTCTGACCTTAGCATGTTATACAATTTGTACCATCTTCTAAGCTTGCTATTCAAGTCAGAAGCAAATTCTAGTTTGCCAGGACATGATTCATTCTTTTGTAATAAAATAATCATGGATTCCATTGGCAAGAAATGGGGAAACAGAAACACCTCATGTATAAAATCTGTTTCATTTTTAATTTAAAGTTTGGATATTTCTTATGTTTTTAGTTTTTATTTTACAAGTGCTGCACTCTAATTAAAATCAGAAAAAAATAAAATTTTAATAACTTAATATATTAAGCGAGTTTTTTGTTAAATAATTAAATTGCCCAATTTCATATATCTGCAGGTACAATTCCAAAGTGCATAACCAGACACCAGTTTGCAGCTTTGCTTCTTACCAAAGGCATTCTTGCTTCAGATTTCAGAACCCAAATCTGAATTCATACTACACATTTCATGATACCCAAGATCTGAAACAGTATAAAAGGATCACCTAGACATCTCAATCTATTTCATAAGGAACACCGACCCATTTTATCGCATAAAATGCAAAACATAAGAAGGACAAAAGTTAGTCTGCTGCTTTTGGTTTGTTCTGTTAGACTCACATTTGCCTCTCTTGTTTCCAGTGGAAATTACAACTATGATTTTCACATCACTTGGTCTCCTGACCATGTAAATACTTCAAGCGATGGCAAATCGAGAAGCCTTCAGCTCGATCAAGAATCAGGTAATTCATTTACAAAATTGTTGCTGCTATTGTTTTGTTAATTGTCCTTTTGTTCAGTAAGTTTTCATCATTTTTAAAGTGTTTAAAATAAATAATATCCAAAATTTATACTCAAAACTTCACATTTGTAGGTTCATCCTTCGCGTCGAATGAGATGTTTCTGTTCGGAGAAATCGATATGAAGATTAAGCTGGTTCCAGGCTATTCTGCAGGAACAGTGCTAGCTTTCTATGTAAGCAAAAGACAGTGTTATAATGCAATTTGTTACTGACAAAAGTACACTCATTGTAAGCCTTCTGGTCTGATTTTAATTTTATGGGTATTTTATGTTATTACAGCTGAGCTCTGATGAACCGAACAGAGACGAAATAGATTTCGAATTCCTCGGAAACGTTACGGGTCAACCATACATCTTGCAAACAAATGTGTATACCAATGGAATGGGCAACAGGGAGGAGAGGATATCTCTGTGGTTTGATCCAACCAAGGAGTTCCATACCTATTCCATCCTTTGGAATGTGTATCAGATAGTGTAAGTCTATTTGTAAAGTTCTTCTTATCTTTTCCTTCTCCTGATCAAATAAATTTGAAATTATCTTCAAAAGTGAATAAATACATTAATTTTTCTCCGATACTCCCACCAAAAAAAAAAATAATTCTTTTCGATCTCGCGATTACAAAAAAAAAAAAAAAAAAGTCTGTAACCGATAAAATTATCTGGGTGTGAGTATGAAAGCAACGTCCTAAATACATATATATAGTAAATCATGTCATAACTAATATCATTGTTAAAGCATTTCATCGTATAATAAAAATTTCAATTACTCTTTAATCAAGTTTGCTATATGAATTTACAAAGGCCATGTAATCCCTTTGTTGAGGAAGGAGCATTTTGGGCTTGAATTGTTCTTTAAATTTAGAGATGAAAAACGGTGGGCTTAAAAAAAAAGGCCCAAATATAAGGACATCTTTTCTTGTACCCAAACGGAAGTAAAATTAACTTCATGGGCCTTATATTCTATTACAAAACTTATAATCCAAATAATGTTTTTTTCACAACATTTTGCTTAATTTTCATTTCTTTCATTGTAGGTTCATGGTGGATTGGGTCCCGATTCGGGTGTACCGCAACCACATGAGCAACGGCGTGGCGTTCCCCATACGGCGACCGATGTCCCTAAGGGCGAGCCTGTGGAACGGCGATGACTGGGCGACGCGTGGTGGCCTCGACAAGATCGACTGGTTGAAGGGGCCTTTCGTGGCCACATTCGGGGAGTACAAGATTGATGCATGTGTTTGGAAGGGATTATTAGACCCAAGATACTGCAGAATTGGGAGTGAGACTCACTGGTGGAATCAGCCCAGATTTGGCTCTTTAAATTGGGCCCAAAGAAGGCTTTTTAAATGGGCCAGAATGTACCATTTGGTGTATGATTATTGCCAGGATTATGAGAGGTTTCAAGGTAGAGTGCCTAAAGAATGCTCACTAAATAAGTACTAATTACATGCAGAATTCTGTAAGCAATGCCTTGAAAAAAAAGAAAGAAAGAAAATGACAAATGAAGAAGAACAGTTTGTGTTTTTTAATTGATGAATTTCTGTTTCAAATCCAAGCCTACAATATCCGGTTCTTGTTACTCCTCCAGATGTCACTTTGTAAATTTACCAAAGAACACTTTTACTGAGAGTAGAATTTTGATAATACCTGTCTTTGAATATGTGGTGGCCTTAAAATATTTACCACTCTAAAGTTGAATTTAAAGTATTCTTATATATAGAATCAGATGCTTATTTTATACTCCTCTAGTTAACGAGTGCTCATCCTCTATAGCGCTGCATTGTGTAATGCAGGATGTGAACCGTTAGATCGTCTCGAGATTCAAGCCAGCACAAATCCCGAGATGATCTAACGGTTCACATCCTGCGCTAGGTAATGCTGCTCTACAGAGGATATGAAATCCTAGTGTCCTACCCATAACTATATTAAAATTTCCTTCACTTTCAGATTTTAACCCAAAAAAAAAAAAAGTTCTGAAATTTCATATTTCAATCCTCCTAAATTATTTTGATTTTGAAACTTTCTGGTTAAGAAAAGGTCAGAAAAAAGGTAAATAAATACATCAGCAAACAAACACTTATCAATTGACCAGATCACTCAGGAGGACCAAATTAAACTTGCCCATTCTTTAAACACAAGAAAATTAATCTGATAAACTAAATGTTCATATATATATTGAGTCTTTCTGTCTGCCCCACACCAATGGCCTCTCTGCCCTAACTAAATATTGATCAATCACTGTTGTTAATCCATACTCCATAAAGAGGGGTAGATTTTCAAGCACCTCAACTATGCCACACCATCACTATTATTAACCATTGATTTTGTTTAAGCTCTTCATCTACTTTGATCCAATGGCTAGTATTTTTTTTTCTCCTCATTAAATAAGATGAATGTGACATATTTAAAACAAATTTTAACCCTTAAAATGGTTCAACATTTATATATGTTCTTATTTATAAATTATTGAATTATTATTATCATCATTATTTACTTACATAAAAAGTTTACAATTTTTTTTAGTTTTTTAATATAAATATTTAAAATTTTATGAACTTTTTAGTTATTTATTTGATGCTACTTTTCGGGGCGAAGCCCGAGTTACGGCTCTAGTTATTGGAATGAAGGGTTAATTGGGTAATTAATTAGTGCGATGAGTTGTCAAATTTATGGGTACACAACACACACATGCACAGTCATGCATGCACATTTAAATATGCTTTAATTTCTTCTATATATATATATATACACTTAGGTTTCCTTTTGCATACTTTTTGTGTACTTTACATTATTACAAGCCCTATGTACATGCATATGGGGTACGTGGGGGTCACCATACTATATACATATGTGCAATCAATATATAGAGTAAATCTAGTGTGCTCCTAGGAGTACGGAGGTCTCCCGTGCTTCTAACTCAAAAATCATGCTAAACCATCATGAAATTTTGATTTATCATTCTCATTAAATTCTTTATATAAAAATCTCTTAGTATACAAAAATTTTTCATTTTTGGAGTTTCTTAAGTATATGTTTTGGAATTTTTTAGAATGACTTCAAAATAATAATAAAATAATGTATACAACTATGTCATCTTTAAAAAAATACAAAACAAATATTTAAAAATCTCAAAAAATGGAAATTTTTTGTATCCTATGATATTTTGATATAAAGAATTTAATGAGAACCATAAATCGAAATTTTGAGATGGTTTAATATGATTTTTGAGTTAGGATCCCGTGCTCCTAGGAGCACCATAGTTTTACTCCAATATATATATACATATAACCTTAATCCTTACTATATATAAAAGCATATTGGAAAAATTGACATGAAAGGACTATTTTTCCCAAATAAGAAACCTGAGCCGTTGATCATTTT
The DNA here is from genome assembly GCA_030179965.1 of Cyperus esculentus. NCBI lineage: Eukaryota > Viridiplantae > Streptophyta > Magnoliopsida > Poales > Cyperaceae > Cyperus > Cyperus esculentus. The sequence continues at coordinate 966,889 of JASGLE010000049.1, read as the reverse complement.
CTTGGATAGATCAGAATCGTTGATTTACATTAATGCCTGTTGACGTTAATGTCTCAGCCCATTATAATTTAAGTCCCATATCAATTTCCTCAATATAAGGCCCATTACATATTATCTTAAAAAAATATTATAAGAAATAATAATTTCAGCCAAAAGCAACGCGTGGACTCTTTACGAGTTAGAGTAAAGATAGCGTGAGCTTAACGAAGCCATTCTGTGAGCGCACCTCCAAAAATATATCAAACCACCTCCAAATTCAAATTTATATGGCCCAATAAGTTTAGTATATCGAAAATCATATGTAATACAAAAAATTTTCATTTTTAAAATTTTTAAGCATTATTTTGAGATTTTTTAGAAGTGGCTATTCTATATATATATATATGAGGGGTCAGGCCTAAGAACATCAAGGATATTACTTGGGACAGTAAAATTTTTCTATTTATAATATGATTTTCTCAGATTTCCTTCCATATAATTCAGAGATTTTGCTGTTCTAAGTAATATGGTTGCTTTCTTTAGACCCAACCTATATGATATGAGGCGACTAATTAGTAGGGTTGGTTACAAATGCATGATATATATAGATACACCTATCCTCTATATATATATGACTAGATCCATAAGACCCACTAGAGATGAATGAGGCGCATTTAGTGATGCAATCTCTGAAGCGTGCACACACACACACACATACATTTATTATTTTTAGTAGCTTTATTATCCGGTTCGTTGCTTCATTTCATTGGTGTGACTTTATTCACCCACCCACTCACGGGTCTCTGCCTCCCTCCCTCCATCGATCCATCATATATTCATATTCATATATTCATAGATTTATCAGACAATTTTAATTTACAAATCGTTGGGAATTAATACTTGTGTATGTATGATATGATATGATATGATATGATACGATACGACCGTTGGAAATTTGGAAGCATGAAAATTAAATTAAACAGGCATATATATATATATATATATATATATGCATGCATTTTCTTTGGTTTCATTTATTATGTATGTGTTGTTCTCGATCTAAATTCTTCGGTTTGAAAATTATTACTTGGTCTTGGTTTGAATTTTATATATGACAGAAAAAGTAAGTAATTAACTGTATGAAATTTCTTTTGTTGAGGACTCAACAATAATTATCACCTAATTACGCATGCAATGACAGTTTAGGGGGTAACTACCAATCAAGGATGTGTAATGATACATCTTGTCAATGCAAGCTCAACTACAACCTGTTTTAAGTTCAAATTAAGAACTGTGCTAATTATGTATGCTTTGATTGAATGATTGCTTGTGCCTTAATTTTGACGTTGGCTTTTCTTAAATGTAATATATGTTTATGGGACTACCTACGGTGTTATTAAGCTCACAGAGTCTTCTGTGAGCTTAACCCCAAAATATATGTAATTGTATCCAAATTTTGATTTATATAGTTTAATAAATTCTTTATAGCAAATTCGTGTGGGATGCAACAATTTTCTATTTTTAGAAACTTTGATGTACTTATGTTGGAATTTTTAAAAGCTATCCTCCGGTTTGGTAGTGTAGTAAGAGTGTAGTAAGGTGATTTAAGGTGTTTTAAGTAACCAAACGGAAGTGATTTAAAGTGTAGTAAGTTAACGCAGTTATATAGGTGTGGTAAACTAAATCACTAGCATTTCATATGTTTTACACATTCTATCAACTTTTGCTTCATCTATTTACTTTACTACTATCAAACGCTATTGCTTTAAGGTGATTTAGTATTTTACTTCGCTTTAATTTACTACGCTCACCAAACGGAGGGTATACATGAAACATTGATTAGATTGTTAATATTGTATAGTTGCAGTTAAAAAATCCGAAATAAATACTTAAAAATATCTAAAAATGGAATTTTTTTTGCATGCTATAAGATTTTGATATAAGGAATTTATTAAGCCATATAAATCAAAATTTGAAGATGATTTGATATGTTTTTTAGGTTAAGCTCACGATGGGCCTCAGTGAGCTTAAGAACACCATAGATTTACTCTGTTTATGGAAAAAAAAAAGGTTCATTTTTATTCTAAAAAACAGTAAAAAAAAAAGGTGCTCAATTTTTTATTTTTTAACATCAATCCATTCACACATTTCATTTTCATTTGTGAAACAATCATGCCATTTCGTTATCCCTCTAAAATAATTAACAAAAGGAAAAGGAATTTTTGCATCGCCCAAAAGCGGACAACTCACCGTGCCGACATTAACTGTTTTTTGGTTGATACACACAGATACGTGTACATATTTTCACTGACATGGACAACTAATATCGACACATTGTTTCGTTTCGGATCGAGAGATGGAGCAATTTGATTGGGACAATAAAGCAAAACCCAATAATGTTTAATTTTCCCAACCTCAATAAAAGTTCACCCAATAATTAAGAGATAATCTCTTTGTCCCCCATCATTTGTCCCCCTTAAACGTCCCCCATCCGTTTCTGCTGGAACCGGTATGAATACCAGTTGGCAAGTAGTATGAACACCACGATATATTAAGTATGAACATCCTCTGAGAGCTCTATGAACAATGCAAATTGGGAGAAAAATTGTTTTGGCATATTTTCTATGTGCAAAAATAAATTAAGCACGTGCTTAATTCAATTTCAGCAAGTGATGAAAATCGGAGTGCGCGGGGGTGTTCATAGTACTTATTCGGGGGTGTACATATCAAATGGTCTTTGGTGTTCATAGTTGACGTGGACGGGAGTTGGCATATTTTCCACGTGCAAAAATAAATTAAGCACGTGCTTAATTCAATTTCAGCACATGATGAAAATCGGAGCGCGCTCGGATGTTCATACTGCTTATTGGCGGGTGTTCATATCCAATGGTCTTCGGTGTTCATAGTTGACGTGGACGAGAGTATGCGCGCGGGGGACATTTAAGGGAGATTTTTTGTGGGGGACGGTTAGCATCCCTCAATAATTAATGTCCTAAAAAAAATAATAATTGGGGAGTATATATATCTATACTATATTATAAAACACGTAATAATTGGACATCTCTATTTTTTTTCTTTTTATTCAAATTTTTTTAATCTCCATTCTACCCCTTAATCAACTGTACAGATCAAAATACATTGATTTCAAAGGCAATTATGTTCTCCAATTAAATAACTTCTTCTTCATTTTAGTTTTTATAAAAAAAATAGAAAAATACCAATCTTGATATGAAAGACATCAATGTTGATTAGAATTTACATTAATGAGAAATAACTCTTTATATTCTAACATTCAATGAGTTGATTTAGTGTAAAGATGGAAATTAGATGGTAAATAATTAGCCAAAAACCGAAAGCACATTATATGTGTATTACACGATATGAGATCATAATTTAAAAAGCCCGCACAACGAGCGGGTTTCTTGCTAGTATATATCTATATCTATACTATATTGTAAAGCACTTAAGAATTGGACCTCTCCATTTTTTTTCTTTCTTCTTCAAATTTCTTTAATTCCCATTCTTGCCCTTAATCAACGATACAGATCAAAATATATTGATTTTAAAGGCGTTGATCGATATCTCCAATTAAATAACTTCCTCTTCATTTTGGTTTTTACAAAAATAGAAAGATATCAATCTTAGTATGGAATGCATCAATGTTGACTAGAATTTACATTAATGAAGAATTAACATTTTATATCATAACATTCAATGAGTTGATTTAGTGTAAAGATGAAATTTAAATGGTAAATAATTAGTCAAAAACTGAAAGTACATTATATGTATTACACAGTATGAGATCATAATTTAAAATGTCCGCACAACGGACGGGTTTCTTGCTAGTATATATCTATATATATGAGAAATATCTTGCGTCGATTGAAAAACTGTACCGTTCATACATTTATAGACGTGAACGGAACGTAACAGATATGTTCCAAAATGTAATAGGTACATCCTTAATATGACTAATAGACGCTATAAATAGCTTTTCTATGTATGTTATTATTAGGTATTACTCATAAATATATGATATACTTCCTCCGTCCCAAAATATTTACATTTTTAGGAAAAGTCAACTAAATTAGTGGGAAAGTGAAATTACCTTTATACCCTCAATTTAATAGAAAGGTTGTGATATAAAGGTTTCTAGAAAGTTGTGATATAATAGAAAGTTGTGATATAAATTGGGTAAAACTCATTTAATTTGGGACAAGATAAGAAGGGTAAAAATGCAAATATTTTGGGACGGAGGAAGTATTTCTTTAGAACAGTGCTACTGTGTAACTCACACGCGTCCCTTTCTACCTAGGCATATTTTATACTTATACACAACACCATTATCCTTGTCCATAGTATAAGTCATCTACTGAAATCGACATTAATACCTAAAAATCCCACTCTCCCAATCATGACTTCTTCTTTGGCGTTGTATCCGTACACGTAGCGGGTCTCTAGATACAGAAAACACACATCCTAAATTCTATTCATTTTTTTTTTTTTGTCAATCATGATGTTATTTTTTTATAGAGAGATCTAACCGTTACAATAACTATGCTCAGTTAATAGATACACCCATCCACGTATTACAATCAACAAATATAGTTTTTCAGCTAACAGATACATTACTCTTTCCATTAACAAATACATTATTATTTTTAGTTAACAGATATATAACTATGACAGACACATGGACACACATAGGGGTACAGACGGCGTAAGAGGATATATACAAGTGTCAGTTCTTACAAGTGGACTGTACATATTTACTTTTAATATATGAAAAACATATAGAATCCACCCTATAAATTAAGCCACTCATCCACCTCTCTCTCACAATCTGACATACCCACATGCACATATGTGCTTGTCACAGTTGCATAAATATTTACTGGAAATCGTAATGCATTTGTGTACTAGAAAATAATATATGTTGATCGCAAAAGATATAAATATTCACTGAAAAATGATATTTCTTAATTACAAATACAGTGGACCGGTGAATAGATAAAATGGGTGGTCAGTATATTACTATTAATATATTGCCAAGGTAGGCTGGTCGACCCATTACATGAATTTTGCAACACACTCTTTATGTGAGAATCATGAGGCACCAATCATGTAAACTGGCACGAAGCTTCCTCTCTCTCTCTCTCGCAATCTTCATTCCAATAATCAGTGGTGCCCATAATTAATCACAGCCCAGAAAACTGTGAAAGAAAGATTGAAACTTTGTACATGTATCAAAACCAATTATTATTACGAAAGGATGAACACTCATGAATGGATGAAATTAATGGATGAATTAATTGCGTAAAACACTGAGGCCATCCAAAGGGCAACTCTTCCTGTTGGCAGCTAGGGGAACAAGGATTGACCACCCCCATCCATGACCATGATACCAAACTTATTTTTTGTTACCTTGGACTCCTGTCTGTGGGTCCAACCAATACATCCTTCAACCTTTAACCTTCAAACAACCCTAGATCTCCTGTTGATCTTTCTTATCTATGTCTTTATGTTGCTTTTTTTTTTATTATTGAAAAAAGTGGAGTACGCCACCTGTTTCATTGAAACAGAGTTAAAACATTACAGCCTACTGATTTGATCCTCTAATCCAGTACTAAACAGCTAGTACCAAAATTAAAGAACCGAATCAAGAGTACAGACTCTACTTATTACGTAACATGACAGACTAATCCAAATATGATCAACTAAAACTAGAACCTGCATAGACTATGTAATTTTCTTATTTATGTCTTTATGTTGCTAATTAATTCATTTGTTATTTACTTATTTGTGGTGGAAGTAATTTTCTTTTTTTCTTTTTTTTTTTTTTTGGAATCTTGTAACAAAGTAAATTAATTATTTACCTTCTTTACATTTATTGGTTACTCAACCAATTAACTTCATGCATTTTATGGAAGAAGGGTATTTTTTTTATTTTGTTTCTTTGTTTTTTTTTTTTTCTTTTTTTGTATTTCTTGGGCAGAAAGCTGGTTGCTTTTGATATGTGGCACACAGATGAATGCACAGAAATGAAAACATAGAAGCGAGCACTGATGGCAAAATCAGTTAGGTCTTTCTTATCCTTGAAGATTAATTATTAGATGGAAAAGGCTGACATAAGCCATAGACCAAACCAGAGTGAGAGAAAGAGAGAGAGAAATCTAATTACAAATTGCCATGCTGATGCTTTTGGAAAAGGTTGTCTTGATAATTAATTTCCTGATTAGATCAAATCAACCACACTAATACATGATAAATTGATAATACAAGCTTTTACTTGATCAACAAACAAACTTTCAAGCAATAAGCCAAATAAAATGACAAAAAGAAAAGAACTTTACTATTATTATTAACAAGTCAAAGTTCAACCTATAAATCAATTAATTAACCTAGCTTATTGATATCTAAGTTACAACTAATTAATAAAAATGAAAGCATAGCATAGCATATATATATGGAGAGGTTGGCAAGTGGCAATCTAATTATATACATACACTAAAACTAGTTCATATAATAAAGATAGAAAAAAAAAATAAGATAAAAAAAAATAAACAAAAAAAAACACTAGCTAGTTCATATATGTTGCATCTCATCTAGTCCCAATAGTTTGGATATAGATGGTATATATCTGGATTCCAATAATTCTCTTTCCAAATTGTGTGATTATTGGAAGGAAGGATCCTAATTAATTCCCTTTCATTTCTTCCTTGTCCCATACGCTCTCTAACTGATGTTCCCCACTGACAGATTTCATGTTACATTTTGAAAGTTATGTTCATGTAGTGGTTGTATAAATTCTAAATGGACGTTATTTTTATGCTCACACCCAGATAATTTTATCGGTTATAGATAAATCTTATAATGGGTAATATTCATTTATTATCGTCAGATCGAAAATAAATTTATTTTGGTAGGTAATAAAGTAAAATTCTAAATGTAATTAGGAACTGAGTACTGACCCACCTCATATTTGTGTGAGATTAAGTGAAAGTGAAAGTGCATGTAATTATCCTACTAATTAAACCATTTGGAGACAAATCCACGTGATGTGCTCCCTCCGTTACCAATCCAATAATTACAATGATGGAATGATTAAACTAAAGTAAACCCACAAAAAAGAAAAATGATACTTATAGAATTAATAATATTTTGGCAGGCAATAGGTTTAGGTACACACGATCACTCCATCCAAAGTTGAAACAAAAAGATTTGGTCTTGTCCGTATCTGTTCAACTATTTTTTTTTATTAATTTATTCAATTAAAGTGAGCTCGTGTACACAAGCATTAGCTGCCAATAAATCCAAATATAAAATAAATTAATGAAAAGAAGTCAAGAAAAATATAATTAGAAGTCTAATATAAGAGGCAAAGAATCCGTTTGATGATGGGCATTTATTCTAAGCATAGCAGCAGATTACTGACCTACGTAATGATTTTATGTACCACCATAAAGGGAACAAACTTCACAAAAGAAAAAATAATAATAATGGAAGCAAACATGTTATCATTTCTTATAATTAATTCACAGTAATTAATTAATTACATATACAAATAAAAATATCAGACTCAAACAATTCGGTTATTAATTCAAACTAATTAATTACTCTACCTACAAATTACCTTTCATCAATTCTAAACCCTCAAATTGATTAAGGACTTCTCTCCAGTAATTAATAAAATAAGGGAGAAGCAAGTAATTAAGTAAGTAATTAAAAACCCACTAAAATTTCAACTAAACCCCACTAAAATTTCAACAAACTCCTCAAACTATTAACAAAGAAAAACTTTTAAAAGGTAATTGTGAGTAATCTATTTTGTTTTGTCTAAGACTATTTTCCTTAATTTTCTTTCTCATTTTTTTTTTGCCCCAACTAACAGGCTGCTGAATGAGTAAAAGGGTTGAAGAAATGTGACTTAAACGGAGCCGATCCGCTGCCTGGCTTGGCCCCGTCGCGGTCCTGAGCATCCGTGGCGCCGCCTCCTCCGACACGTTCGCAGGAAGGGCAAAGCGTGAGGGCGGCTGCCGGGAACTGCATGTATAGAGGTGGAGCTGCAAATTTCAAAGCCTTCAGCTCCTGCAGTTCCTTCTGCAGTCGTCGGTTCTCCTCCGTCAACGTCTCGCAGCATCGTTTCAGGAACTCACAGTCGACCTCGGTTTGTTTCAGTTTTGTTCTATTTTGCACACAAAAAGGAAGAAAGAAAGAAAGAACAGATTTAGAACAAGTTTAAATTTTGTACTGATTAAAATGCGCCTTTTCATAATTCAAAAAAACATCAATAAGTGAAATTAAGGGATGTTTTAATGCACTAATTGATAATGGAAAATTTGAGAGAAATATAAACTTGAGGTGAATATGAATTCATGGTATCAAGAACTTGAATAAAAAAGTTTGCTAGAATTAAACATGAAAGCTACAAATTAAAAACAATTTATTTACAAATTAATTAATTAATTACCTTGCCCTTCTATTTTGGAACCATACTTCCACTTGCCTTGGCCTCAGATTCAACTGCTTTGCTAGAGCCTGCTTTTGCTTCTACTCAAACCACAAAAAAAACCAAAAAAAGAAGAGTGTAAATTAACCAAAAAAAAAAAAAGCTACCAATATATAGAATTAATTTCTTCTAAAAAAGTCACACATAAAGTCATAAACTTTGTTGTATTTATTTGTTTTTCAGTTTAGAAATCAGAGACAAGTTATCATGAAAAAAAAAAGTATTGCTTAGGCTTACTGGATTGAGTGTAGTGTGCTCCTTGAACCTATCCTCCAACAGAGCCGATTGCTCCTTCGTGAGCCGGAGCTTCTTCCTCGTGCCGCCGTCTTCGTCCTCCTCGCTAGCACGCGAGTTCGAATTATTCGACACAGTTTCTCCCGCAGCTTCCCTCTCCCTTTTAACCACGCCGTTGTTATACCCCGCCGAGAAAGCGGTCACTGCGCTGTGCGGCGGCGACGGTGCACTTGTCGTGGCAGTGTAAGTGCTCTTGGTAATAATAATCTCCGGCTCAACCTTCGGGAAATCGGTCTGCGTGTTGTCGGGGATACTTAAAGTCAACCCCGGCTCGTTAGGGTTAACTTTCGAGACAAAATTACTCTTCGGCGTAGTCGGTACGTTCCCTCCGGTACATACGGATAATCCGAGCGCTAAGCCGGTATCGACACAAGTCTCCTGATGGGTTTTATCCATTCTTGTTTGTTTAACTACCAATCTATCTATCTATCTATCTTTCTATATATAACCCTCCGTGTGCCTGATATTTTATGATTGCAGTGAAGAGGAGGGAAGGAATGAGTGAGAATTGGGGGAATATATGAAGCAAGTAAGAAGTACTGGTGGTATGGGATGGTGGTTGATGGTTGATGTATATTTGGGAGAATGATGAATGAATGTAGGAGAGGAAGGGCTTGTGGGTATGTCACGTATATAAATAGGAACCAGAACCCAGTACCAAGTTTGACAAATGTTTTTCTTTTCTTTTCTTTTCTTTTTTTTTAATAGCCAGCGACAACTCCTTTATCTATCCATCTGTCTATTGTATTTTTTAATAAACAAATATCGTTTTCAGTAAATATTTATATCTTTCTAATCAGCATATATCATTTTTTTGTAAACAGATACACTACATTTTCCAGTAAATATTTATGGAACTGTGAGAAATACATAGGTGCATATGAGTGTATCAGATTGTAAAAGAGGGGTGGATGAGTGACCTATTTTATAGAGTGGACTCTACATTTTTTTTTTCTTTTTGAGTTTCTTTTTTATTTGTTTATGTATATTATTTTATTTATTTAATTATTTATTTTTGTTCTTCCAGTTCCACCTCTGTCTCTATCTTTAATTTGCTCTCTGTTTCCTGGTCACCAAAGCAAACAGAGAGGGGAGGGGAAATAGTATAACAGATTGAAGCAAGGCTCTTTTGAGGATACGACTACGTGGATTCACATGGAGTGCTTTTTTGTGAGGTAGACGAGTTGCATAATTCCATTCACTCTTCCATTACTTTATTGGTCATGTTGTTTCAGAGAATTAATATTCATGCAATGTATTAATTAATTCCTGTTTTCTATTTTTTTTTTTTAGGGTCATATATAAATGTTGGTTCTAAATTTAAATGTTTAAGATTCAAAATTTATTATTGGAAAATCTTTATTTTTTTTTAACTTGCTAATGAAAAGTGTATATTACATGTATGTAGCCTCTCTTTTTATATTTGAAACTAAATGTGATTATAAGATGATAAAGGAGTAATATTTATATTACTTAGAAAACGAATCAAGCATAATGCTTAGGGAAATTTTACTTATTATATATTAGTTATCATTGCAGGCATGATTAGGTCAATCCAATCATAGTAAATGTCTCATTTCCCAAAATTAAGTACAATAAAGTTTTCATATCATTTAATATAATAAAATAATTATATATATGGATGAGTAATTGATATCTTGACATCTACGAGTTAAGGTTTGATTTGATAAGAATTGTATGAAGATATATATTAATGAAACAAATTAATTTTTTTTATTTTCTGTCTACTTTATTTTGTACAAATCTGAAATTCTCTTTTCATACAACTAGTATATTTATCTACATTTTGGTGCACTCATTTAAGAAGGTACCATCTTTAGGTACACACCTCAAAGCAAAGGGGGCATGACATGAGGAGGGAGGAGGGGAACTTAGTAAGTAGGCTCAATTATAGAGCACACATCAAGGGTGTGTGAATGTGAAATTGTGAATGTGAAATTGTGAATGTGAATGTGAATGTGATTGGAGTGCTCATCCTCTGTTGCGCTGCATTGTGTAGCACATGTTGTGAACCGTTAGATCATCTTGAGATTCAAGCCGGCACAGATCTCGAGATGATATAATGGTTCACATCCTGTGCTACACAATGCCGCGCTACAGAGGATATGAAATCATGTGATTGTGCCTCCTCTACTCACAACCCACCCATGCATGCATGAATTAATCCACCCACCTTTGATGAACTCATTAATTATGTGTGTGTGGATTTCACATCCTCTGCCTTAAGGTAAAGTGCGGCGTGGTACGCAGACCGTTAGATTGTCTCGAGATTCGAGCCTGCACGAATTTTGAAGTGATCCAACGATTTATGTACCATGACGCACTTTACTTTAAGGCTGAGGATGAGCACTCGTGTGTGTGTTGAGTTTTACCCATTGTGCAAACCTCCCAATTGGATATATATACTCTCATTATTTTTTTTGAGGTGGTAGGAAAAACCTACTAATATTTCATTAAACAAAATAAAAAAGTACATGAATATTTACAAATGGTGGGAAAAAATGAAAAAAAAAAAAAAAAAACACGAAGCAGCAGCTCTGGTGACTAACAATGGTAGAGGAGACAACACTGGTGACTATACAAGTGCGAAGAAGTGAAGACAGTGAACATGAATATACTCTCATTATTAATTCTGCTATCCAAATAGGATATACATACATGAACATGAGCAATTAGGCAAGACTCAAAGAGAGATCTATATGTGCCTTTTGATGTGCCCAATCTCATTTGGCTACATTGCATTACATCACTTGTCTGTATTGCTAAGTCGTAATTTGTTATATATATGTGTCGTATTCTACCAGTAAGTGCGCAATTATATATTAATTAATTCATGATATTAATTTTTTTTTTTCATTTCTACCCTATAAAATGAAAAATTTACTGTTAATTTAACGGGGTTTTGTATATACGTATATATAGTCGGTTATTAATTGAGCATAATCAAGGATGTTAAATTGTTATAATACACTTCATTTTTATGTTTCATATATATTCAATAATCAATACCATTTTATAGCAATAAATCTTCTAACACATCACCTAAATAGGAGAACCATGTAAATAAGGTTTCATTTCTGCTACATATATAGAGGTGGCAAAACCTGACCCAACCCAACATTTTTCAGAAAGATAAACGGATTCAACCCGACCATATTCGAATCAAATAGCATGCAATCTAATTCAAATCAACATGTGATCTAGAAAAAATCAATATTAAAATTGACTCGTCCCGCCCACTCAGAACTCGAACCCCACCCGCCCGCCCGCCCGCCCGATTTGCCACCTATGTAACATATAGATACCAAATGTTGGGGATAATTAATAATATTCGGTGTCCTTTATTGTACTCAAAGGCTCCATCATTCGTTCATCAGAATCCAATCTCAACGAATTCAGATTTGAGTACAGATCGAGCATTGTATTCTGACCCCCAAAACGCACTCAAATTAATTTGGGGCTGCCTTGTTGGTAATCGTACACAGAGAATTATATATAGCACATGAAATATGTACAATATGATCCGTTGCATATTTAATAGAGTAGTGGGTAGCGTCCACCCTTTTCACTTATTCGTCGGTCCATCGTATTTTCAATGAACAAATATCATTTTTCAGTGAAAATATATATTTCTTTCTAATGAATAGATATCATTTTCTAGTAAACAGATACATAACGATTTTCAATATACATTTATGCAATTGTGCTAAGCACATAAAGTATACGTGGTGTGTCAGAATTATAAGAGGGGGTGGATGAGTGACCTACTATATAGGGTGGACTTTACATGTTTCTCTATTTAATATACCTAAGTGACTGAGTTTGTGCAAATTAAATGACCATGCCTGCCTCCAATAAATTCGACGTGCAACCGTACACATGGTCACACATAGTGTATGTATGTTGGCAAAATACTATACGTATATATATATTTTGTATTGAATGGACCAGCTAGCGGTGTAAAGTGTAACATAATTAATATAAACAAACAGTACCATTAATATTCATGCATAGTTTGGATGCAAATTTTTTATTTTTTTTTTTTGGATCCATATTTGGATGCAAATTTGTTAGTTGCACTTGCAGCTAGTGAGTGAGTATAGTGAGTGAGCTGAATTAATATTGTTGCATATATAAATAAGGGACCCAATTTCTAAGCTTCACATTCAAAGGCACACATGTGATGTTGGCTCCATACATGGGTGTGGTTACTTTCTGTTGCTAAGTTGCCCATGGAACTTGGGCATCCCCTGCCCTACCTTTGTCTGGCCCTTGTTTAGGGTTCTTATTAGGTTAGATGTCGCTGCCTTTATAGAACGAATTAGGGTATGGCTCATCTTGTGTTGCAATCTTAATTTGGTGCTACTGTTTAATTTGGCTTTTTTGAACAGATCTTGTAGGTAGGGTCCTGTGCAGTGATTGCTCCAAATTATGTCCACTGAAATATACTCTGGTTATGCACTTCATTTAATTTCTAAAGAGTAGTTATGTTTGCTCTATAGTGTGTGTGTGTATATATATATATATATATATATACTAATAATATACAAAGGTATTCCTACAAAATTTATTTAATTTCTTTTATGATAAAAGAGATATGATAGAGATACAAATTAAAGTCGATACTAACTGTGTTACTATTCGTATTAAATAGGTACTTGTTCAGATTAATGGTTTCACTATGCAAATTAATTATTTCGTAGAGTGTACATATATACTGAGATATATTATTCAAATAAGTTGAATACTTTAATGAGCTAATTTATTTGAATATTGACACATTTAACATTAATACTAACTCAGTCAGTATCAATTTTGGTATAATTTTTTGTGTCTGTATATATCAGTTTCCATGATAAAATATTACTTTGCTTTAAAAAAAAAGTTTCATCAGATTTCATTTCCTTCATTATCTGGAGGAAAATGGAACAAGTTTTTTTTTTTAAAAAAAAAATAAATAAATGTGGTGTTTTATTTTTGCCTTTTGGCAATGTTTGTTGACATCATTTTCTTTCTTTCATAATTGGAGGAGGCAGGGGTTAATTTGATGAGTAGGACATGTGAACTAAGGAAAAAGGCCTCCTGGCATTGTGCTTCTCTTGTCTTGTGTAGAAGAGGAAAAGAAAGGGATGTGTGGCATATATAATTATGTGCATATATGCATTGGTTCTCCTAGAACCCTCTATCTATTATCTCATCATCTCAAGAGTATATATATATATATATAATAAAATTCTGACCTAATTAATTAATTAAGCAGGCTTTCTTTTGGTTCTATGCTATTTAGTACACATGTAATGATGTGGCCCAACTTCTGCTATATAGTATATATATAGGATTGAGAGAGATATGGTGCCATGATTTGTTCAATGATTAGCTCACCACAACTACTCTTAATCAAAGAGCAGGAAATGCTTTGGGGACACTCCTAAGGGAACACACACACACACACAAACTTTATTATTAAAGAGAAACATGTAAAGTCCACCCTATATAGTAGGCCACCCATCTACATCCTCTCACAGTTTTGACACACCACGTACAACCATGTGCTTAGCACAGTTGCATAAATGTTTACTGGAAACCGTTATATATCTGTTCACTGGAAAATAACATCTCTATTCATTAGAAAGATATAAATGTTTACTGAAAAATGATATTTGTTGATTGAAAATATGATGGATATATATATAAGTAGATAAGTGAAAATGGTGGACGCTACCTCCTGCTCATTATTAAATTGAGTCTGTCTGTTTGTCAAGGCACTTACTGCACTGGTATTTGAATTGATGCCCGGTCTACCATGCACACTTTGTCGAGGGATTAAAATCATTGCACCGTACAAAGTGGTGCATGCCAATTGCTAGATGCCACTCTTTAATTTGGGGCTTTAATGATTCATTAAGGTATACTTAATAATTATTATTGATTGATTCCAACATACCTCCAATATATAAGCTAGCCTGTTTATATAATTAAGCAAATTAAATTAAGCTCTGTTTTTCTTTTATTATTGCACGTACCTATGTTGATAAATTGTGATCTGGCCAAATTTCCTTGATTAATTTTTGTCGACAATTTTGAGTATTTGACAATGGATCCCAAAGAAATTTATAGAAATTTGGAAGGTAAAAAAAAAAAATACAAAGATATAATTGCTGCCAATAAAAAAAAATGATCGTAATTGGACACGTAATTCAGCAATTAATGTTGCAGAACAATTCCGCATCAAAAAAAAAAAAAAAATGTTGTAGAACAATTGAAAAGAGCAGTACAACACTATCATTCAATTGAAATGTGTTCCTTTTTCTAAGGAACATCTGTCAAAAATATGCTACTTTTTCCAAAAAAAAAATAATAACAAATAAAATGCAATTTATAATTTGAGATCCGTTGCTAAAATGGTCAAAACAATTAGGTGTCATGATCCCTTCAAGACCTCTCTAAGATAAAGCATTATAGGGAACATTAATGCAAGTACTTAATTGGAGTTTATCAACTATATATATATATGTTTACACAATATTTAACTATACTAGCTACCATTTGATTTGCCTTACGTTTCGTCTGTTATACTTGGTTTGTTGGTCGTACGTTTTAGATTTTAAAATATGTTAGGTATATATCTATATATATATATATATTATATGGTACTAAAGATAAGTACTCCGTATGTCATGATCTCATCAATATGCCAAGCTCACTAGATTTGCAAGAATGAATTATATAATATTGCATCATTTAAATCATTTAATACTATCTAACTCAAAAAGTTATGGTACCTACGATTTTAGTTCAATGTCTAACTTAATACTTTTCTAAACACATTTAGCTAGTAACAACAACTAGGAACGACAATATATATGGTCTGCAATTTTAAATTGTTGTACACGTTGTATAGCCTACTAGTTAGTCATTTCGCTGGGCGGTTGTCGGATTTTCATTCGCTAATGTAGTTGTAATGGTGGGGTGCTGTCACTACACCTATAACAGTAGGACCCAAGGCAGAGCCCATGTAGGCCAGGTGGGCACTAGCCACCCCTAGAAATTTTTTTTAAAAATATATCCTTAAAAATTGAAAAAAAAAAATTTACTGATTCCCTCATGTAATTATCCATCTTGAAAAAATTTACAAAAAATCTTCCTTTTAAGAAAAATTACAAAAATATACTTAATTTCCAAAAAAATTACAATATTGTCCCAACCCTAAAAAATACTTACACAAACATACCTTTAAAGTTCTACAAAAATAGTCTAACTTCTTTAATAATTACAAATCTATATATGTTCCATTGAAAAAGTTGGAACCTCCTGCATCGAAGTCTGGCTCAGTTCCTCTAAGACCCACGATTAAAAATGCACCACTATATCTAATTAAATCTTAGCGTTTAAAACAATCTTCTGGTCGTATATATATCAGACTATGGCATGCAGTAGACATAGTGCTCGGTGGTTGTCGGACTATATTTCAGATTGGTCCAACTATTTTCTAGACTGGATTAATTAGATATTTAGATTGGTCATGGACTTTGTTAGGATATGAAAAATATGAAATAGAAAAATAATATTCTTATTTTTATTTCATAAATGTTTAAGAAAACTCCATTTCAAAGAGAAAAATAATATTCTTTTCATGAACATAGATAGATGGACTGGGAACAAGATGGAGTTTCTGTCCCTTACAATACAATGGCCTATACAAACTCTTCTATTAATTTGTCATTGCAAGGATGGAGATCAGAAGGGTCTATAACTCTATATTAAAGTTACATGGATGAAAAAAGATTTTGACAATCTTGACAATGGTCATCTTTAAAAACTTGTAAAAAATCATAAAAAATCTTAAAAATGAAAAAAGTTTTATGGATGTATTATTTAACTTATAGATTGATAGTGTTTCAAATCTCTATCAATTTGAACATTATTTGATGCCTTATCAAAATTTTGTACATTTTTTAACGGTTGTAATTAAAAGATCTTTAAAGAGCTAACAAATATCGCTTAAATTGAATATAATCGGAAACATAATCAATCTATAAGTTAAGCATAACTTCCATAAACTTTTTTTTCATTTTTAAGATTTATTATGATTTTTTACAAATTTTTAAAGATGACCATTATTAAGACTGTCAAAATATGCATTGTCAATGGATCCCTCCTCATTAATAAATTTGGGTATTTTATTTAGGAGAACATAAATAGTCCACCTATAAAGGTTGCCCATCTTTATACACATATATATATTTCTTATATATAGTCTGACACACTCATTTATATCCATATATGCTTCACGCAGTTTCTTATATATATATATTAACTAGAAAACACTTTGCTGTGTTGTGTTAAATATTGCGACAATTGAGAACACTGTGCTGTGTTAAATATTTCCACAAATGATTAATTTTCATTTTCCTGGCTGATATCTAGGGCTGTCAATGCAACAAAATTTTGTGTTATTTCGTTTCGTTTCATCCAAACGAAACGATTTACATTTTCTTTAAACGAAACGAAACGATAAACGAAACAATCTATTCTATTTCGTTTTCCATTTTCATATAATAATGCTACTACAAAAGTGACTATTTTCGTTCTCTAGACAAACAAAACGATTTACAATTTCGTTAAACGAAACAACCCGTTTTCGTGATCGTTTCGTTTGTGTTGACACCCCTACTGATATCAATGGTAGCTTTGTTTGGTGGCATGGAGCACTTCACTCTTCCTATCATTCTTTTAATTAATTAGATATAGATATTTTACCTTTGAGTCTAAGCTCCTAGATATGCATTGACTTCGACGCCACTAGACAAAAAGCAATATCTCAATGACATGATTATAGAATATATAAATGTCTTTGCAATTTCAAACTACAATCATTATCATAATTGGGTTTCAGCTGCAATCATACATACTCCATTGGACTTGTATTGGAATATGGTTTTGTTGATTATTGGTATTTAATTCATGTGCATGTTTGCCAAATTCAGGGTAGTCAGTTGTGCATACATTCTTGCAGAGCTGACTTAGTAGAATATATTCCCTCTATAATATATAAAAATCTTAAAATAATAATTGATGGAGTTGAAATAAAAATAAAAAGAAGAAGAAGAAGAAGAAAGAAGAAGAAGAAGAAGAAGAACACAAACAACTTGAAAATATGAAAATTTGGAGGGACAGAGAACCAAAATCTCAAACCAGAAGAATATTAATGTGACAACAAAAAGTGATATGTAATTGCTTTGGTTTAGACGGCAATTTATATAATTCATGATAGGCCAATATGCTAGTGGAGGCTTTTAATTTGGGTGATGTCATATATATAAAATCCATATATATATTTTCATTCATGATAGGCCAATAAAGCATAACAATACAAGCTGACTGTTGAGGTGTCGCACAATGAAACGTGCCAAATAAGCACAACCATGTGTACTGGCATGGCCCTCAAATGGTTTCCCATCATAGGATCGATCATGGGAGCATTTGATTCTTAATAATTATAATTATAAATTTAATTTTAATTAATATATATAGGAGGAATTTATATTGAGTGACAAATATTAATCATGTGTGACCTGATCATGTATATATCCATGTGTGACTACTTAGGTCTTAATGTAGGAAACACAAGTGCACGTTGGAAATAAAAATTCAATTTCCCAAGTTTTTTTTATTTGAATTAAGGATAATTTAAATTGGACATATCACATATATATATGTAAAAGTTAAAAACATATAGTAAAAAGTTCCTAATATCGTACATCCATGCATAGATCATATATTGAAAGTTCTGGCATAAATTTAATTTATCTTTTAAAAATTTATAAGATAATAACAAATTCAGTAATTTAAAATAATAAGTTTGTAAGATAATATGCATAGATCATATAAGGTTTTTTTTCTTCAGTAATTTCTAGTTTTAAACTTTGTTTTTTTAATTATCACAAGGAGTGGCAACAACTAGAGAATCATTTTTAAGAACCATTTAACTTTCAAACGCTACTTGTTAATTAGTTATTAGTTATTACCATGACCGTATCGTCCAGAATTTGTGAAAAATTACTTCATATAATATCAATTCCATCTTCCAGACAAAAACAATAATTAACATACGAAATCATTTATATCAACTTTGCAAATAGAAGAACAGAAGAGCGGGAGCGAGACAGAAAAAAAAAAAAGAAGAAGAAGAAGAAGAAGAAAAAAGAAATCACAATTCACAAATAAACATTCGTTTATAGAAAATCTGTTCAGAAACAATCATGGTTTGGTTTATAGGAGAATGAGGTGCGCTTTTAACCGATTCTTTCTTTAAAGAACACAAAACAAAGAAATTCTAGCCGACCGACGTTTTGTCTTCAAATTAATTAAACCTTTCTGCAGCAATACCATTGCCTTTCTCTTGCTCTTGACACCAAAATACAATTTTACATTGTATTGTATTCTTCCACCGATCCTCTCCAATTTTGCAAAGCCGGATCCTTCCCTTAATTTATTCAAAAAAAAAAAATACAGCTCGTTTATATATATAATTTACTGAATTTTATTTAAGATTTT
Organism: Cyperus esculentus; assembly: GCA_030179965.1. Classification (NCBI taxonomy): domain Eukaryota; kingdom Viridiplantae; phylum Streptophyta; class Magnoliopsida; order Poales; family Cyperaceae; genus Cyperus; species Cyperus esculentus. Next base: position 947,529 of record JASGLE010000049.1, on the reverse strand, counting down.
AAATTTCTAATTTGAAAATATATATTGTTTATATTACCAAGCAATATTAATTTATTTTCTTGTGTAATTAGAATTTCATAAAACAAAAAAGTTGACAATTAAATTATCAAATTGAGACTGCGGTATACCGTTATATTAATTGCACCAGCTTCCTTGTAACTTTATTCCAAAAGTGGAATGACACAAACTTGTTCCACAACAAATATAAAACAATTCACAACTTGAAACCGCATAATATATATATATATGCAGTCAATACTAATATACCATCCTTATAAATATATATAATATATAAAAGGAAAAAAATAAACTCCATGATGACTATCATCAATTCCTTAATAATAAATTAATAAAAGAATGTCATAGCAGTATATAGAATTAAAGATTCTGAAAATACTAATTGTGGAGGTGTTATCCATTACTAGTAGCAAGTGGGAATGAACAAGTATTTGACCATGAAATTATTATTTCTTATAATAAACTTTTAAGATAATATGTAATGGGCCTTAAATTGAGATAATTTATATGAGCCTTTAACATGTGTCAATGGTGGTGATCAATCTAAGTTATAAACAATCAACGGCTGAGGTTTATTTATTGGGGAAGATATACCTTTAATTTGATGTCAAAAAATCCAATATGCTTTTATTAGGAGTAAGGATATATATAATGTATAAAAGGAAAAAATAACTCCATGATGACTATCATCAATTCCTTAATAAAAAATTAATAAAAGAATGTCATAGACTGGTATATAAAAGGTTATGAAAATACTAGTTGTGGAGGTGTTATCCATTACTTGGTAGCAAGTGGGAATGAACAAGTATTTGACCCTGATGAACAAGCCGCCATCATCCAATCTTTACCTAAGAAATCTTGCAGAGAGAGAATATGTGCGATATTCACACATATCATTGAATAATTCTTTATGCAACAAAAAACAAAAAGAAATAAAGCTTTATGTATGTACTAGCTAGTAAAGACTCCACGTCTTACTTCGTGCCGGTCGAAAGCGTATTTTTGTGAAAAAACTAATACGGGCCTTAAATTTTAATAGGCTGGGACATTAATATACGTCAACGGTGGTGATCAGTCTAAGTAATCAATCAACGGCTGAGGTTTATTCTTTAGGGAAAGATAGAACTTTCATGTCAAAAAATTCAATTTCCTTTTTTTTATTAGGAGTAAGAGGTATGAAGTAAGAAAAGGTAATTAGGCGTGCAAAGTGATATATATTGGATGTATGTATGATATATCCATTTTATTTTTGGGAAAAAAGGGGTTGAGGGTTTTATACTTTGGTTCCATCACTAAGGCAACTTACTCGATTTGAGAGAGAGCTTTTTCATGGCCATGTCACGTATCAATTATTTGTAGTGCTTTTGAGTCCGTATTGCACAACAAATACAAATATGCATGTTTTTTAATTAATTAATAATCTCAGGTTTTTATGATGTGTCGAGTTCCCCAAATTATGAATTTTTAATTAGCAATTTAGCATTATATTTAGGATCACCAATACTATTTTGAAATGTTATTTGTTCCACGTACATAGCCTTAATTTCTTGATATGATGCACCTTTACATAAGAAGCGAGTCATAATTTTTCAAGCAATAATAGCTCAAAAAAATATGTGTAATAACTCTTAAGCTGAAAATATGAGTAAATCATACTTCCAGGATCGTAGAGGCCTCCCGTGCTTCTAACTCAAAAATCATACTTAACCATCTCGAAGTTTTGATTTATAGTTAATTATCATTAAATTCTTTATATCAAAATCTTCGAGCATAGAAAAAAAATTCTAAGTTTTTTTTAAGTATATGTTTTAGAATATTTTTGGAATGACTTCAAATAATAATAAAATAATGTATGAAAGTATACCATCTATAAAAATCTAAATCAAATAATTAAAAACTCAAAAAATAATAAAAAAAATAATTTTAGGAGATTTTGATATAAAAAATTTAATGAAAATTATAAATCAAAATTTTGAGATGGTTAAGTATGATTTTTGAGTTAGGATTACATGAGACCTCTATGCTCCTAGGAGTATGGTAGACTTACTCAAATATTATATATATAAATGAGTTTTTAAGTATTTTGTCCCAACTCTACTTGTTTGATACGATAACTCGGTTACAAGTTTATAATAGTAATTTGGCATAATTAAAAACTCTATTTTCTGTACTAGACAGATGGTGAATTTTATCAATTTAGTATTATATATAGACAATAAAAGACACATGGTGAATGTGACCTCATTAATTAAGACCTATATATCTTCAGTTCCTCCTCCATAAGATATACAAGAGTTCTTAAGTATTGAAAGATTATATATATCATTTATTTATATTAATCTTTGAAACCTTTCCTTGTCAAGACTAATCAAGGACAGGTCAATCTGACCAGTCAATTAAGGGAAGACAATATCCTAAAATAAATCATATAACATATAATTGTTTAATTATGCATACCATATATGCATGCATAATATATCTTGCATGAGGAAAAATTATGATTATGAAAAAGGTGCATGGTGAACATCTTAACATCAACTTAGTATATACACATACTTTTTATATATGGAAGTAATTTTATTAGTCAATGTATATCAAGTGTTAGGTACTTAGGTTCAAAATAATACTACCAATAAAAAATCTTAAACAACAATTTTTAACGTAATAGTGAATTTCATTAAATTTTCTACCAACAAAACTTAGAACTTTAAATTAGTACATTCAAAATTAATATAAAAAAATAATGGGCATACATACACAATTAATAAAGCCAATAAGTATGTTTTTTTTTAGTTAAGTTCACCTAAGTGTGGTTGACAAGGAAATATTAAAATTATAATACCATTAATTGACAGAATTACATATAATAACTTGATGAATATGTTAGTTTCTTTTAAATTTGAAAATTCCAGAAAAAAAAAAAAAAGAAAGATATGTCCTTTCTGAGTGTTCTTGCTTCTTGTGGTATCGGATATCTTGTGCAAAAACCCTCTTTTCTTTAAAAAAAATTAATAAAGTACTATATTTGTTGAATTGTTCTAATCAGTTAACACGGTAACATTTTTATATATAACTAGAGCTGTAACTCGGGCTTCGCCCCGAAATATGATAACAAAAAAATAATAAAGCTTATAAAATATAATATTTATTTTAAAAAAGTTAAACATAATTTTAAAATTTTTGATGTGAATAATGATGATGATAATGATGTATAATTTATAAATAATAGCACATAAATTTTGGACCACTTTAAGGTTTAAATTTTGTCTTAGACTTATCATATCATCTTATTAAATGGGGAGAGAGAATAAATATAAACCATTGGATCAAAGTAGATGAAGAGATTTAAACAAAATCAATGGTTAATAATATTGATGATGTGACATAGTTTAGGTGCTTGAAGAGTTACCCCTCTTTCTAGTTTATAGTTTACAGATTAATCTTTGAAACCTTTCCTTGTCAATACTAATCAAGGACAGGTCAATCTTACCAGTCAATTAAGGGAAGACAATATCCTAAAATAAATCATATAACATATAATTGTTTAATTATGCATACCGTATATTTGCATGCAAAATATATCTTGCATGAGAAAAAAATTATGAAAAAGGTGCATGGTGAACATCTTAACATCCATGTAGTATATACACATATGGAAGTAATTTTATTAGTCAATGTATATTCAAGTTTTAGGTATTTAATTAGGTTCAAAGTAATTAATACTACCAATAAAAAAATCTTAAAACAACCATATTTAACGTAATAGTGAATTTCATTAAACTTCCTACCAACAAAACTTAGAACTTTAAAGTTTAAATTAATACATACAAAATTAATGTAAAAAATTAACGGGCATACATACACAATTAATTAAACCATGAATAAGTATATTTTTTTTCTGTAACTTCACCTAAAGCGCTTGACAAGGAAAGGTTAAACTTATAATAGGATTAATTGACAGATTATATATAATAACTTGATGAATATGTTAGTTTCTTTTAAGTTTGAAAATTCCAGAAACAAAAAAAAAAAAGAAAGATATGTCCTTTCTGAGTGTTCTTGCTTCTTGTGGTATCGGATATCTTGTTCAAAAACCCTCTTTTTTTAAAAAAAATAATAATAAAGTACTATATTTGTTGAATTGTTCTAATCAGTTAACACGGTAACATTTTAATATTTACATTGCGTGGTGGAGGGGTCTTGAAATTACCAAACGTCAAAGATGCAAAGTTAACTTTAATTAATCTTTATTAAAAAAAAAATAAAGGTACTGCCCACGTAATTAACAACAAATCAACCATTGAATTATATTCAATTAATTCTTCTCCATATTAATTAATAACATAAAAATAGCAATCAAGATTATTCAATTATCAATATTATTAATTTATACCGAATAATTTTCGAAACGTGTCTCATTTGTACTGTTGTAATATAATTGAGTTTTTTTTTTCTAATATTGATAGTTAATATATATATATAAAGGTTTGAATAAAAAACTAGTGATATAGAACAAGCCACTTGTTTAATTTTACGGTTAGTTATTAGTTAATGCAAGTCGTTGGTAATTTAATTTCGCCAGATCGGATGATATTGATATATATCTTTTCGCCTCAAAGACCAGGAAACTTCCATCTCATAGGCAAAAAAAATTAAAAAAATTAAAAAATTTAAAGCATGACACTAATTGTCAATTATCATCTTTTCACCAAAATAAATAAAAAAGACCCTTAATTGTATATAATTATATATATCCCTATCATGGTTTCTTTCCAAAAAGGAAAATTAAAAAAAAAAAAAAAACCAAAAAAGTGGGTGGGTGTATGTGTGTGTGTGTGTACTCTATTATTGCCCTTGAAAAATCTAATTTGATCATCTCCTCTGCCAAAAAAAAATAAAAAAATCTATCTGCTGTTAAAAGTTTAAAACCGTGTAGAAAAATGTCAAACAGGGGCAACAGCATTGGATTTACATTACCATTTACCAGGTAGCTTTAACAACAGGATAGAAAGTAAGAAAAATATATATGTGAATGGGACAGACGGTTGCAATCGGAGATCACATGGTAGGCGATACGAATCAGAACCTATCGCCATCAGAAAATCCCCCAAATCCAAATGGACCCTCTTTTGATCTTTGTATTGTGTTGTGTTGTGTTGGGTTGTGAATTCAATTCCGCTGTTATCCTTCTTTCAGATAACAGGGTCCTGTTTTTCTGATCGACACCGTCGGATTAAAATGGATGGATGAGATCTGTTCGGTAAAACTCTTTTTTACTTCAAAAACCGAACTTTGTACTGAATTTGAACCGTTCGGTGTTGATCCGACAGTCACTGTCGGGATAACAGGGTCCTGTTATCGCCGAAGAATAACAGCAGAATCGGACGCGTTGTGTTGTATTCCCTTTGTGTTGTACGCCCGACAGACACTTCTCTTTTTCGATCGTCTTCACTCTTATCCGGTATTTTTACTTGTAAAGTTGTAATACTAGCTACCTTCTGGTCCTTCTCCATTCTTCTTGAGAATTGAGACAACCCTTTTCTCTTTTCTTTTTATCAATATTCTACATCTTGTCTACTATGCTTGATATATATGCACATGAAATTGAACATACATAAATAAATACACGAGTAATATATACCTAGCGTCCATTAAAAAAGTTGTCCATAGCATATATAAGTTACATTTCAGAACGTACATGTTACATTTCGGGGTGTATCTCTGTTACATTCTTTGTACGTTTATGGACGTATGGACAGTTTTTCAATAGACGCAAGATGTTTCTCTAAATACATTATATTGTGCAAGCATGGCTAGACATTGGGACACTTGTCTTCTTGACAATATTTAAGTAGCATCATATAATTGGAGTATAAATGATTAATTGCTTTCCTATTTTTGACATGTTATATGATTTTGTACATTTCTTAAGAAAAACATATATGGCTCACATATATTGATAATGTTATGTTACTAACATGATATTATAAATATTGGTATTGCTATTTTATATAGTAGACCAACGGAGTTCTCAAGCATGCTTTAATTTTTATGGGAGACGTACGTTGTCAAACTATCTTCTGGACAGTGACAGGATGCCCCCAATAATTAGTCAATCCAAAAAATAATAGTGATTCAAGACTTCTCTGCCAAGTAATTTAAACCATATATATAATTATTATATGTATAAGTCCTTTGCTTTGCTTGAATGGTACATTTTCTAATTAGGGACCCACGAAGCTACCAGAGATATTTCATGATTGGAAAATGGGGCCTGATCATGAGTTCTGTACTAGCTGCCAATAATTAGAGACCTCATGAGTTACTTAAATTCGCTCACAAACTGACAGCACTAATATATAGTAGTTTGACATTGATGCAAAGTTGCTAACATGTATGTGTGTTTGTTTGGTTTGAGTTTGATTATATGCATGATTGGTTGATTGCTAAAATATATAGCTTAAACCCATTGACTCACGCAAACGAAAATGATCAACGATATGCGTACCATATATATGTGTGTATGATGTGCAAGTGCAACAGTGCAGTGGATGTTTTCATACCAAACAAATCCTTACTCCTGATAAAAGCATATTAGATTTTTTTGATATGAAAGTTTTTATCTTCTCAGAGGAATAAATCTTAGCCGTTTATTGTTTAATTAGATTGATCACTACCGTTGACGTATTTTAATGTCTCAACCTGTTAAAACTTACGGCCCATATCAATTTTCTCAATTTAAGGCCCATTACATATTATCTTAAAAATCTATAAAATTTATTATAAGAAATAATAATATCAGTTCAAAGCAAGGCGTGAGCTCTTTACTAGTGTAAAATTAATATGTGGAGCACTTCTTTTGCACTTGATCCAACCATTGATTGAGAATCGGATGGAACTACGCCTAAGCAATTTTGTGATCCATTACTGAAGGATTTATATTTTGAAATTTCGGTTAATATTGTTGAAATCACGCTGATTAATTTGAATATAGTTCTATTTCGTAATTAACACCTGTTTTTTTATTTGATATGTATGAAACACAAACATTATTAATTATACATAAATCAATGCACGTAAAAATAGTTTTGAAGTTTTAAAAAAAAAAGTTAATATTTATCTTTTCTTACAAATTAAATACAGAATGAGAGTATACATGTGTGACCAAATCTTGGAAGCAAATTAATGGCTTTTAATTCATTATTTATATAAAAAAGTTCATAATTGGTGGACGACAAAATTGACGTTTTCTTTTTTGCTCCTTTTTTTTCTTGTCTGTTGCGAGATTTAAAACAACAGTGATATTATAAAATAAAGATGACGTTAAAAGTACTTAAATAAATATTCTTCATCAGATTACGAACCTAAAAAAAAGTTGGTAGCTTGACCAAATTAAAGCGATTTGTTGTACCATTATCGACTTATCTTTTAAGAAAAAAAAAACAAAATGATTTGATAGGATTTCATCTTCCGGGGATAAGCCTCATCCTAGATATGTTTGAACTATACCAGTAAAAAGCCCACGCCTTGCTTTGGATTGAAATTATTATATCTTATAATAAAGGGCCGAAAGCTCATTCATTGTGAGAAAACTAATATGAGCCTTAAATTATAAAGATTGTACATTTGTACTGGTATAAGCAAATGTACACATTAATATATGTCGACGGTAGTGATCATATAAGTAAATAATCAACGGGTGAGATTTCTTCTTTGGGGAAGATAAAACTTTCATATAAAAAAATTCAATCTCCTTTTATTAGGAGTAGGATATATATGAGAGGTATCAATTTGTTGAATTGTCCATGAATCCACTCTAGCTTCAACCAATATATAAAGATTGTACATTTGTACTCTAACAAACAATTTATAATTTTGATGGAGATAAGCTGATAAGGTTATCCCATAATATATATTTATACCTTTGTGTAGTATAGGTAAGAACCTAAGGGTGACTAGCTTAATTAGTACTTAATTGCAATTAATTTAGAGCCGCCAAAACAGGGTTAGTATAATATAAAAATGTTGGTCTTTTGGATAAGTGCTCATCTCAGCAAGGTTTCATATGTCGGACATTTTAATAATCTAGCTAGTGACCTCATCGCCCAATTTGTGGCCCCAGTTAACAAAGGTACAGGTATACAGATACAAAAACTGATACCAAATTATAATATAAAATATATCGGAACTGAAATATTAACAAGTTATCTTGAAATATTAATTGGGTTAACATGAATAACATAAATCATAAAATTATATCATCTACTTAAAGTATTATTAAATCGCATAATCGTTGCTTTAAAGTTGTGAAGAGAACTAAAAGCAAGAAGGAAAAAACAACAAAAAAGATATCATTTGTGTTACATTTAAGATCATCATGTTTTATATTAACTTTAGGATGTTTCATTTTTATCGCATCATGTTTCACTTTAACTTTATATATGGTATATATTCAACATTTTCCATCAAGAAATTAGTGAGGAGAACAAAGGGATATTTAGTGCAGTGCAAATTTTTCCGTGTATATATATTATCCCTTACGTTCTAGAGAGGATTATGTATTTATATATGTTTGGTCTTGTTACATTTAATTTTCCTTCATTATTTTTTTTGCTTGATTATTTATTTTTTATTTTTTTTTACTTGATCCATTTGTTTAATTTACTGTTAAACTACTTTACGATATTCATATTTTATTTGGAGTTACTTGTATATGCTTTCCAACATATTAAATCAAAAGTTTAATTTTTTTTTTATATATGACGAATAATGCTATAACGTGCCATTGGAAATTCATTTAGATACATTAAAACACAATTTTGAATGTGCAATAAAATAATGAAACCCAAGTTTACAAAAGTTCTAACTAAAACCCTACTATATATTTTCATAATTGATTCTGTGGAGAAGGAATATATGATGTAACATGTAATTTAGACACTTTTTTTCATGCTTTACTTTGTCTAAAATCGACAACTTTTTTTATCTTTGTATATTTAAAATCAATTTATGTATGGGCAATCTTTTTGGGCCTTTGATGTTGAAAAGATTCAATATTGGGCATTTGATTGTGTGAATATATACTTCTTGGCCCAGATGTTCCTGCTCATCAAATATTTTGCATTTCGTTTAGGGGTAATGACGCCAGACCCCCCCGAACTTTCGGGTTTTGACAACTTGGCCCCCGAACTTTTAATTTGGACAAATGCCCCCCCGAACTACCGATTTGTGACAAATCGCCCCCCGGCTATTAATTAGCCATCTAATACTCCATTAAAAAGTATGAAAAGACCAAAATACCCTTATGTATATATTCATGATATTTTAAATATAAATAGATTAAATTCAGTTTTAAAAATTTTTATGCCTCATGAATATTAAATCTGAATTAATTATTAATAGTACTGGTATATAACTAAATATTTGTATATTATTTTTTTATTTTATTGTATATAACTAAATTTTTACGCCTTACTATTTTTATTTTATTTTATTTTGCTTGAATTTGTATATTGTTTTTTTCAAAGATAGATATTTATGATACATAATAATTCTTTTAATATGAGAAATTACGAACTAATACATTAATGATGATAAAAAAAATTGTTAACTTCAAATTTGATTGAAAATTTTAAATCATTTAAAATGGTAATTGATTTTTTCATTAAAATTAGTTAAATATATGTAAATATTACGTTGATGAAATAAAAGAACAAAAAGTAAACGATAAATATTTTGTATAGATTTTTGTATTTAAAAAATATGTAATAATTTCTTATATATTTTTAATATCTAGTGATTTTTAATTAAATATTTTTTTGAACTTATTTATATTTAAAATATCATGAAGATATACATAAGGGTATTTTGGTCTTTTCGTACTTGTAAATGGAGTATTAGATGGCTAATTAACATCCGGGGGGCGATTTGTCACAAATCGGTAGTTCGGGGGGGCATTTGTCCAAATTAAAAGTTCGGGGGCCAAGTTGTCAAAACCCGAAAGTTCAGGGGGGTCTGGGGTCATTACCCCTTTCGTTTATATATCTTACCTTTTTAGTTTCATTTTCATCACAGAGCCACACCAAAACTTGATGCAACTTCATGATCATCGGATCGAAGATCAGCGTGCATGCACCATGGAACTCGGTAAGGAATTTATTGATGGTGCTAACTGCTATCAGCATCGATCTCAGTTGCCAGAGATCACCGAGGCGATCGACCGAGGGCAACATATGCAAATGAAGTCATTTCTTATGTCCCTGTGGCACTGTAGTCTGTAGTCTGTACAAATGTTATAGACGCTATAGGACCTTACTAATTTGAGTTCAAAAGTATGATACCAGTTACTGCTCTTGCCCGGCGATCAGTTGCCAATATCTCTGTTTGAACCCCTTTGTACATGCCTAAAACAGTTAACTTCACATTTGGGTTAAATGTTCGCATACTGATACTGGTACGTAAATTTATGCCAGTTAGTCTGATTAGACAAAATACTTCAAATTTTAAGTCAAATCTACCGAATGGAGCATATTACGGGCCGGGGACGCATCATCAAATCGCATATAACATTATTTATACTTTTTGAGTTGTTCGTGAATGGGCTATACAACCTTTCATTCTAAATCGAGCGATTCTTATCAAACACCTCTCTTTATTTGTGGGACTAGAATTTTGTCCAAAGCCATTTGGACGGTTTTCGTCCAAAGCTATAACTAAACCGTTCGATTCAATTTATATGTTTATCAACGGTGCTAGCATGTGACCCCATCATTCCAAATATAATCAGCATGCTATTTTTAGCACATACATGATTAAATCACGGTTAATCAATTACTAATAATTAGATCGTATGGCTCTCAGAACTCTTTGGACCGTCCAAATGGCTTTGGACAATATCCAATCCCTTAATTGTATCCAAAAGACATATCGTGGTCATTCAATTATAAAAAATGAACAACCCATATTGTATATCTAAACCGTAGCAGAATTGGCCTTATAACTTTTATTAATGCTCCTGCTCAACTTTTTCTGCTCCTTCAAACAGATAAGGCCCAATTGCCCAAACTGCTAAAGCCCATTACAGAAGTAAGGAACACATAGTTATCCAAATGAATTAATTAGAAAAACTAAAAAAGGGACTGTTACTAAAATCCATGTGAAATATATTGGACCTACTACTGTTTTGGGCCTGTGTAATTGTAGGCCTGGGCACAAATATATACGAACAAAGGGCCGATTTATTATTGAATTTATTCAGTATAAATCAAGAACATGCACCCTTTCCTTTCCAATAAAACTATTTATTATTACGATGTTATTGTTTTTTTTTTAGTAGTATAATATATATTGGATTATAATCTCTGAGCATGCTTTGGCAACGTCCATCTCTTATAAAATGGTTTGAAATACAACAGTCACATATTTATGCACTTTTTTTTTCTTTTTTGGTCATTTTAACTGTAGTATTGTCAATTTACAGATAGAAAATTCAGACAAAAATGCATAATAATCTATTTGTCATCCGAAATCTGCTTGTAGAAAAATCGATTTGTTGGGTGATCACTGATCAGTACTGGAGTAAGTAAATAGAATGGGGAAAAAAATGAGGATAAAATTTCACAGGGTTTAAATTTAGACAGCTGTCATTGATTCAGTCCTTGTACACAAAACACAATACACACCTCGCTATCTTTCAAAAACAAAAAGAAAACAATAAAAAGATAATTACACTACCTCATTTAATTGAGATAAAATGATTGAATTGAGGTTCATTGTCAGCAAAAAGCAACCAGAAAAAAAAGGGTCTTTTTTGGTGCAAAGATATTAACTGTCAAGTGTCACTAGAGGAGTGACAAATTATGTTAACTAAACTACACCTCACATACTCACTGAAAAAGAAATAAATTGACAATTTTGACAATGAACAAAAAGAATCTTTAAATATCTTAATAAAGAACTTGTAGATGTTTTGTTACATAGATTAATTTAAAGTATTGTTCAATATACATTGAAACACTTGTGATTAAAACCGTTGGAAAGTGTATAAAATTTTAACGATTTCTCAAATAATATTCAAATTAATTAAAATTTTTGAAGCACGTTCAATCTATAAGTTAAAGAGTACATACGTAACAATTTTTTTTTTTTTTTTTTGGAGATATATTAAAAGTGTCAATGTTGAAATTGTCAAGTGATCCCTCTCATAATTAAATTAGATCAAATCTGCCCTAGAAAAAAACATAGCCTGTACCAGTATAGGTTGATTGCTGAATGAGTGCATGGCAACATCTGATGTTAATTATACCAAAAAGGTTATTTGAATTATCAACAAACAAAACCCAACAAAACATGGTCTGTTGATGGAACACTTGCGGCCCAATAAATTTGCCTGGGTAATAATACTAACAATTATGATGGACAGTGATGGTAAAGGAACCTCAGATGTTGGAGCTCCAAGAGATGGATAATAGTTGACAGAAGAGATTTTTCAAGTGTACTCATTTTAACTATCTACACGTCGACGCACATACAAAATTTTGTAACTCTTATATTAAATTGTATAACACTTAACTCAAATTTTATAACAGTGTAGATATATAGACACTAATTTTGAGAACACTAGATATAACCCCTCTAGGAATTTTCAACCTAGTCACTTTTAACATGTCGATCCTAACATGTCATATCCACTGGTACTTTTCTGGGCATGATGAACACGGAACTGATATTCTGACAAAACCCCTTTCTTAATCTGGATTACTACAGGAAGTGCTGAGGTAGTTGTCAAATGAGAAATATCTTGCGTCCATTGAAAAATTGTCGACATGTCAATAAACATGTACGGAATGTAATAGATACGTTCCGGAATGTAACAAATGCATCCTGGAATGTAACATATGGACGGTTTTTCTATGGACGCTAGGTATTACTCGAGTCATTCAAGTGGGAAACATCTTGCGTCCACTGAAAAACCGTCCATACGTCAATAGACGTGTACGGAATGTAACAGATACAGCCCGGAATGTAACATATGAACGGTTTTTCTATGGACGCTAGGTATTACTCGAGTCATTTCAAATGGGAAACATCTTGCGTCCATTGAAAAATTGTTGACATGGCAATAGACGTGTACGGAATGTAACAGATACGTCCCGGAATGTAACAAATGCATCCTGGAATGTAACATATGGACGGTTTTTCTATGGACGCTGGGTATTACTCGAGTCATTTCAAATGGGAAACATCTTGCGTCCATTGAAAAACCGTCCATACGTCAACAGACGTGTACGGAATGTAACAGATACGTCCAGAATATAACAAACACATCTTGGAATGTAACCTATATACGGTTTTTCTATAGACACTAGGTATTACTCGAGTCCAATGAGGGCAGGATCAGGATTCAGCAATGCCACTTAAAATTCTGGTTTGCTCGATCAACTTGCGTGTTGTTTGAAAATTGAGACAAATTAAAGAACACGAGGAAAAATGTAAAAGGAGAAATTAAAGGAGATGAAAATAAATGGAAAACCAATGGTGACCACTCATAGCATTATAATGGAATGGATTATCTACTTTTGTAAAAGGAGAATATAAAAAAAAGACCCAATTCAAAAGTAACACAAAATCTGGTCTTATATTAACCGTTTAAAGGTGAATAAAATTATGGACCGGTTATTTTATCTGGCATTTTTTTTACCTGTCCTGTCAGTATGCAACCTCTGAATTGACAAGAACATTTGGATGCACTATGGAGAGAATAAATCAAGTAACAAGCTCTTTTATTTGGGTTTAATTTGAAATTAAAAAAATATATATATTTTTTCATTACGTTTTGATAAACTATCTACATGCAACGTCTTATTTGTCACATGTAAAATATAAAGGGGTAATGACCCTGGACCCCCGAACTTTCGGGTTTTGACAACTTGGCCCCCTAACTTTCAATTTTCGGACAAATGCCCCCCCCCCGAACTACCAATTTGTGACAAATCGCCCCCCGGCTGTTAATTAGCCATCTAATACTCCATTAAAAAGTATGAAAAGACAAAAATACCCTTATGTATATATTCATGATATTTTAAATATAAATAGATTAAATTCAGTTTTAAGAATTTTTATGCCTCATGAATATTAAATCTGAATTAGTTATTAATAGTACTGGTATATAACTAAATATTTGTATATTATTTTTTATTTTATTGTATATAACTAAATTTTTATGCCTTACTATTTTTATTTTATTTAATTTTGTCTTGAATTTGTATATTGTTTTTTCAAAGATAGATATTTATGATACATAATAATTATTTTAATATGAGAAATTACGAACTAATACATTAATGATGATAAAAAAATTGTTAACTTCAAATTTGATTGAAAATTTTAAATCATTTAAAATGGTAATTGAATTTTTCATTAAAATTAGTTACATATATGTAAATATTACATTGATGAAATAAAAGAATAAAAAGTAAACGATAAATATTTTGTATAGATTTTTGTATTTACAAAATATGTAATAATTTCTTATATATTTTTAATATCTAGTGATTTTTAATTAAATGTTTTTTTGAACTTATTTATATTTAAAATATCATGAAGATATATATAAGGGTATTTTGGTCTTTTCATACTTGTAAATGGAGTATTAGATGGCTAATTAACATCCGGGGGGGCGATTTGTCACAAATCGGTAGTTCGAGGTGGCATTTGTCCAAATTAAAAGTTCGGGGACCAAGTTGTCAAAACCCGAAAGTTTAGGGGGGTCTGGGGTCATTACCCCAAATATAAATTACCTGAAACTCTTTTAGGGGCGGAGCTACCTCAGTGAAAATGGGTACAAATGATACCACAAAATTTTGTGAATTCCCCTTCAAATATATATAATTTAGTTGATATCTTTACAATTAACACTAACAAAAAATATATGTATTGACCCCACTAAATATTTGTGTTGCCTCCGCCACTTAACTCTTCGCCATAGTTAATTTTTATTTCAAAATATAATTATAAATTGATTAATAAACCAATAAGTTTTTTTTTTTTTTTTGAGATAAAGATGAGAGTCAAGTCACTCAAATTTAAGTGTCTATAAAAAACCCTCCATCAGAGTTTCAAACCCGCGACCTCTCATACGGAGAGCATTCCCCTAAACCATTTGATCAAAGGCTGGTTCTTATAAAACCAATAAGTTGAATATTATACAAGTAATATATATTATCATAGGAAATTAAGTAGTTACATACATCCTTTGATCTTATCATTTCATTTGGAAGTTGTAATCCGTCCGGACTCTAGTACCCTCCGGATAGATAAGCTGATAAGCACACACATGTAGAGTAGACATGCTCATCAGCTGCCAGCATCCATCCACATAGGAATAGGATACGTCTAAAACATATCCCAACATTATAACGCAAGTCAATACGCATGCATGTTCCCAATTCTGGAGATGCATTTTTCCATACCAACTGGGGGGACCGAAGAAAGTGAATTCATATCCCCTAACGTACGTGTAGTTCATTCATGAACTGCATAATAAAGTAACCCATAATAGTTCTGAAAATAAATAAATAAAAAAATGAATTAATAAATAAATGAATGAATTAATGAATGAATAAATAAATAAATGTTCTACAGCATTATTTGCTATATATGACTAGTATCTTGCCCGTGCGTTGCAACGGATCTTATTTAATAAATTTTCTTGATATGAATATTTTCATTATTGTTATAACTAAATAAAATTTTATCCGTAACTAAAAACGTTAAGATTTGAAGTTTTATTTATTAGTTTTTAATAAGAACAATGTTTAATGTGAAGAAACAAACAAAAATATACAACATTAAAATGATATTGTAACATATGACACATTTAATTTAATTTATTTTATCTTATTATTTCGGAATTAATTAATTTAGTAACCAAATCTAAAATGATATTTGTGCTATTTTTGGAACTTATAATAATTTTAATATATGCTATATGTATAACGGGACACCTAAAAATGTTAATCTATAATCAAACGCCTAAGTGAATAATTATTCTTTTCTTCTGATTCCGAAGTCATTTAATTTTGTAATTATAAATTTTGAGTTTAATTAAAACTAACAAAAACAACATGTCCCTCTAGGCCCAATTTAATTCACATGCCGCATGGCCTAGGGGGTGGATGTGGGTGGGAGCGACTCAGCAACGCGAGTCTTTTTTTGTTTTTATTTGCGAGTGACGACGCGGGATTAATAAACGCGTACGCGTTTGGCCGGGTTAAAAGGAAGGAAATCGAATCACCAAATCATACAACAGTTATGATTGAAATAGATTGATATATCCAACGGTCCAAACTCGGTTTGGATATATAGCCATTTCTATCTTCAAAATATTCATTCTTTATTATTAGTAAGGATGTATTGATGATGATACTGGAACGGAGGAACCTCAGTTCAGTTCAGGTATCAGTCGCTCAAACAGCTTAATTAGCAATGATACTGACTGAAGGGACGTTAAGAAACACCGAAATACTTTAAGATCGGTGCAACAAATACCGAAGTACTTTGAGATCAGTAAGGCAACTGATTCTGACCATTCATTCTATCAGAAAAGCAGACTCTAGAAAAGCAGACTCTGCCTTTTTTTTTAAAAAAAAAGCAACAGATGTCGATCCCCTCTGGAAAACACTATTTGGGATTGGGTCCCTGAGCAGTGGAATGCCACCATCAGTCAACATGAGCAAATTTTTACTAGCATTAATTTTGTAACAGAGAATTAATCCAATGATTAGCTAGGAAATCACAACCTCAATCAGCCCAAGAACAGGACACGTGCAACGATGACGATGCATTTGATCCTGATGGGTTTTTTTATTTGATTTGCATGTACTACGATGCACCAAAAATCCTAGATTTTTATCCGCGGCTATAGCTGTGATGGCAAGTTGCTGTCATTCTATCTATGACAATAGGGCTCACAAGAGAAAACCCCTTATTTGATAAAAATCTCAACCGTTCAAATAAATCTAACGGGCCGATATAACTATGACAGCATC
This sequence comes from Cyperus esculentus, assembly GCA_030179965.1. Taxonomy (NCBI): domain Eukaryota; kingdom Viridiplantae; phylum Streptophyta; class Magnoliopsida; order Poales; family Cyperaceae; genus Cyperus; species Cyperus esculentus. The sequence continues at coordinate 930,463 of JASGLE010000049.1, read as the reverse complement.
CTGCCATCACTTTTATGGCAGCAGATGCACACCCAAAAATCCTTGCTTCGTGCTTTCGTCCCCATATTTCAACTTCAACAACGATATTTGCTGTTTGCCCTAATAATGATCTTGACTGCGATTACATATAATTATGCAGATTTAAATTACAAGTTAAATTATTATAGTCTTGTCATTGTCCTAGTGTGATTAAATGTAGTTAATTATTTTTTTCTTTTTTTCTTTTTTCTTGGGTATTGCTCTTGCCCCCATGTATGATTTTTTTTTATTTTGAAGGAAATTAAGAACAGAAAATGGCAATGGCAGAGAAATGTTAAGAAAAAGGATGAATGGAAATTTTTGTATTGTTTATCAAATTAAGTTGATGTCAAACATCTTCAACTAAGCTAATATTTTCATTGAATTTTTTTTTTTTTGAAAAAAAGTGAAATACTCAATGAGTTTCACTGAATATTCTTGATTCAAATCATTTTGTGAATGCATCTACTAATTGTTCTTTGGGTGAAAGGTGTTTCAATTTTTTCTTTTGGGTGATATTTTTCAAAACAAGATGACAATCAGCTTCAATATGAATTGGGACGGTGTATTATGCGACTTGATTAATGATTATGGCAAAAAAAAAAATCTTTTTTTTTCTGTGTTTTATTTTTATTTTCCATATCCACCGGAAAGTTGTTTGATCCAATAAAAATCTTCTATATATGACTCATGAGTCATAACGTTTTAATTTATTTTTTTTTATATGGCTTAGTTTTGAAAAAAAAAAAAAGTAAAATTGAGGGTAAAGCCACTCAAATTTAAGTATATACAAAAGATCTTTTATTCACATTTCAAACCCACAACCTCCCACACAAAAAGCAGTCCTGCCAATGTTTCAATGTCTGTATAGTCAATTTTCGATCAAAGCCTCCGGAAACAATGAGCCTCAAAATAGCTAGTCATTATATATTAAATTATCATTTTGCTTATATTTTTAACCGGTGGTTCTTTCAAATAAAATAGAATTTTTTTTAAATGAAAAACACCCTTTCGGGGCGATAAAATAAAATAGAATTATAAATGGGAATCGGATATTATCCAAAGCCATTCAAATAGAATTATAAATGGGAATCGGATATTGTCCAAAATCATTTGGACGAATGCCATTTTTTTTCATTTACTTTTATTAGACAAATGTAATATAAGAATAAAATTTGTGGAATAATTGTATTAATTAGTGAGGTATGTATGTTGTTAGTTAGGCTTGTTGACCAGAGTCAACGAGTCCTTCAATTAATTCAATGTAATGTATATATAGAGAGAGAGAGAGAGAGAGTTCGGATCTCCAGCCCCCCGGTGGGCAGGAAAATCCTGCCCACAATGGCTTCCGGCCAATAGATATGTGACATGTGGCATCTAAGTTAAATCTAGTTAATTGCTTTTAATTGACGTTAACACTGTTAACTTTCACCGTTACAAAACACGGTTCTTCATTAAGAGAGATCTTTATATTCAAATAGATTACATGATTTGTCATTACTCGTTAGCACATTTTCTTTCAAAGGAATTGTGCTGCCAAATTTTGTAAGTATGCAATTCTTGATGTCCTCGATGAAGAAATTTAGCTGCAAGCAGTTTACATGAATCCTTCATTATGATTTATAACATATTTAGTGTTGTTTATAAACTGGTTATGAAAGGAATGACCGTATATTTCATTTTGCCATTTTATATTTTTTGCAATATCTTTTTTTGTAAGAGATTGTGTTATCATATTTTATATTTTTAATGTAGGGAAGAGAACCATTGATAATGATTATCTTGACAATATGATTTTTTCAAATTTGAAAAAAAATCATTAAAAATTCTCAAAAATAGAAAAAAGTTTACGGAAGTATTGCTTAGGTAATACATCGGTAAATTTTTTTTTATTTTCAAGATTTTTTTATGAAACTTTACAAACTTTTGAAATATTACATTGTCAAGTGCCAACCGATCCTTCCCCATTAATTTATGTAATAGCTACGTGACTTGATACTTGGTACGTAGGGGTGTCAATAGAAGAACGTTTTCCGTTGTTCCGTTCCGTTCCGTTATAACGGAACGGAAACGGAACAACCTATTTCCGCCTCAAACATGTATTTTCTACTATTTCTCACATATTTTCGTTGTTCCGTTCCGTTCCGTTATAACGGAACGTTCACGGAACGGATTTTGGTTCCGTCCGTTATAACGGAACGTTCAACGGAACGGATTTTAGTTCCGTCCGTTATAACGGAACGGAAACGGAACAACCCATTTCCATTGCCGTTTGGAACGTTTGACACCCCTATTGACGCGTTTCCTCAAAAAAATAAAAATTAAAAAAAAAGAAAAAATAAACAAGAAAAAAAGGTTAACCTGAAATTTTGTAATATTGTTTGTTTATAAATATTATTGACTATTATCAAGATAATGTTTGTGTATGTTCATTAGTTTTTTCTTTCTTTCATTTTCTTTATCACTGTTAAGGCATTAACAAAATAAAGAAGGAAACAAATATTTGTCTGTTTAGTTTAGAAGTAGTTGTTGAACAAATAATTATAAAGAATGTGGTTTGTGGTCCTCATATAAATTATTGATATAAAAAAAAAAAACTTAATTACCAATGAGCAAACGGTAAAGTATAACGGATAGAGTTAACATATAATTAGGCAATTAACTAGATGCGAGGTGTCACATGCAAATTTTTTTACAAATCGAAAATGAAAAAAAAATTTCGGAAATTAGTAAGATTACACCTATTTTTACACCCCTAGATAGAACCGATTGGTTCATTCGGTAGAGCAATTTTTTTTTTTTTTGTTCCGCCACAGTCGGATCCCAGGTTTTTAAAAAAAAAAAAAATTTCCCATACCGAATGGTTCCTTAAAAGGAACTGAACCTAACCTGGATGGATCGATGGGTCACTCGCTTTAATTGAGTAGAGCAGAGAGCAGAGAGCAGTAGATGCAATGCAATGGCAACGCAATGGCAACGCAATTCCTGCACATTTATTTTATCTAAAGGTACTTTGTATGTGAATTCAAATCTGCTGTTATTCTCTTTAGAATAACATGACCCTACTTTTCTACTGAGGACCGTTGGATCAAAATCTATGGATGAGATTTTTTCGAAAAAGACCCCCTATAATCTAAAGTCGGTCGATCCTATCCGTCCGTTTTGATCTAACGGCTAGGATGGCCCTGTTATTCTCTAAGAATAACAGCAGATACAGACTCTATGCTATGCTATGCTGTTGATGGTTACTTTTGACTGCTACTGCATCTCTTTATATCTCTTGTCATGAAATGATATATATGAATGAAGGGATGATATGACTATCAATACATGCTTGCATTTGCATTTGCTCTTTTTGCATATATGATATAGGGGACGGGGCCGGGTTTGGGAGAAAAAAAAAAAAACTACCGAAGGGTTAGTTCGGAACCGAATTAACCCTTCGGTAGGGATTTTCTGTGGCAGTTGGGGGAGCACGGGTGCAAAAAAAAAAAATTTTGCCCTACCGAATGAACCAATCGGTTCTATCTAGGCGTGTAAAATCCGGTGTCATCTTACTAGTTTCCGTATTTTTTTTTTTTCATTTTCGATTTGTAAAAAAATTTGTGTCACATGCCTGTTGGCCAGAAGCCACTGTGGGCAGGAAAATCCTGCCCACCGGGGGGGCTGGAGATCCGAACCCATATATAGAGGTCACAACTGTATCAATCATTAATCAAATCATTTCTCAATGAAAATTTTCAAGTGTCCACAATTGAACTATATATATGTCCAAATATACATAAATTATGTAACTTTTATTTTAAATTTTATAACTTTTATCTCAAAATTTGTAACAATATAGATATGTGAATACAAATATTGAGTACACTTTCTTAATTCTCAATTTATAAACTAGAAAGAGGGGTAACTCTCGAAGCACCTCAACTATGCCACATCATCAATATTATTAACCATTGATTTTGTTTAAATCTCTTCATCTACTTTGATCCAATTTTCTATATTTATTCTCTCTCCCCATTTAATAAGATTATATGATATGTTTAAGACAAACTTTAATCTTTAAAGTGGTCCAACATTTATGTGTTCTTATTTATATATAAATTATACATCATCATCACCATTATTCACATCAAAAATTTTAAATTTATGTTTAATTTTTTAAAATAAATATTTTTATTTTATAAGCTTTATTATTTTTCTGTTATCATATTTCGGGCGAAGCCCGAGTTATAGCTCTAGTTTCTATTAATTTTCCATTGAACAAGCCAAATTAAAGCACAACACGGGGAAAGAAAGAAAAGGACGCATTGGATCTTGACCAGCTTTCTTCTTCTCCTCTTCTACATTTAATTTGACGATCCTTTAATCTCCATCCATGTTTCAATATCAATAACGACATTTGCTGTTTATCCAAATAATTATCTTGGTAATATTGATTACTGTAATTAGACTAGATCCAATTTATAATTAATTATTTGCGTTGATGGCTTAATTAGTGATTAAAAATGTGTGTTGGCCGGATATACGATTCACTAGAAAGATAGACAGTACCAAAACCCAAAAAAAAAAAAAAAAAAAAATTAATTTTCAAGATCAAATCCATCAATAGTTATCAAAAAGATTAACAAAAAATAAATCCAATTCATCAATATATACTTCTTGAAAACTAATCCACCTAATGCTTCCGCAAGCTAAACACATGAGTTTCTTCTGGGCGTAAGAATCATTATGTGCTCAACTTCACATCTCATATTTATTGGCTGTCAAATTGTCAATCAGGCATCTACCATTCCATTTGTAATTATTATTTTTTTTTAGATTTTGTTCGAATTACTTTGAACAATAGCTTTTAGATAAAGAATGACTCGATGTTGCCTTTCTCATATAAGAAAAGCTGTCTTCCTTGTATATTTTTTTGGCGCGTCAAAAGGGGACAACATGACATCTCAAAGCCTACAGAAATCATAAAGAAAAAAAAAAAATTGCAAACATGAGCATTTCTTTTGTCACCAATTTTGACAGGTGTGATACGAATTTTAGCTAATTATTGACGAAATATTATTTTCACAGTTCACATTTAGGAGAGAATATAATCCACCAACTTAAATCATACAAATTAATGAATATCAAGTAGTCCTCTTTCTAAGAACCGGTCTTTGATTTAGTGGTTAAGAGCAACACTCTCGGTATGAGAGGTCACATATTTGAAATCCAGATGAGAGATCTTTTATAGACATTTAAATTTGAGTGAATTGACCCTCATTTTATCTCAAAAAAAAAAAAAAAAAGAGCAGTCCTCTTTCAAACCATGCGAATCATAATACCAACCAACCATTTAATCGTAGTAACTTACCGATCATTGTGTTAATTATTTTTAAAATTGAATTAGGGTTTAGTTGGGATTATTTTATGCTTCAATATCGTTGTTTTAATTTGGTACGAAATATATACGGGTCACTAATGTCATTTTTACATATTTAGTAGTTAAATAAGGCATCTGTTTTGAGCGTCTAAATCCCACTGACAAAGAAACTACAGTTTATATGATGTGACTTGTAATTTCAATTATTGTAACAGTATAAAACTATATATTGATTGTTAAGTCCGTGATTTGTATTAATTAAAGGGTCATTAATTATTGTTATGAGATACTAACAATTACAAAAATAAATGAAATTAGTTTGCAAGTGATGATGATGAAGTACAACATCTCCATCGATCCTTGCAATTACAAAATACTATTAATTGTCATGATTGAAAAGGGAACTTATACCTAACTAACAAAAAATAAACAAAATTGATTTCGGATATGTTAGTATTCATGTTAAATATATTTATATTAACTCATTTAATATTTAAGATATTTATTTTGTACTAGCAAGAAACCCGCACGTTGTGCGGACGTTTTAAATTCTGATATCATACCGTGTAATACATATAACGTGCTTTTAGTTTTTACCTAATTATTTATCATTTAAATTTCATATTTACACTAAATTAATTGAATGTTATAATATAAAACATTAATTCCTCATTAATATAAATTTTAATCAATATTGATGTCTTTCATACCAAGATTGATATCTTTCCATTTTTGTAAAAACCAAAATGGAGAACAAGTTGTTTAATTGGAGAACATCAACACATTTGAAATCAATATATTTTGATTTATACCGTTGATTAAGGGGTAGAATGGGAATTAAAGAAATTTGAAAGAGGAGGAAAAAAATGGAGACGTCCAATACTTACGTGCCTTTTAATATAGTATAGATAATAGAGTAAATATACCGTGAGCTTAAGCTCACGGAGCCTTCCGTGAGCTTAACCTCCAAAAACCTATCAAATCACTTCCAAATTTCGATTTATATGGCTCAATAAATTCTTCATATCAAAATCTTATAGCACGCAAAAATTTTTCATTTTTGGAGATTTTTAAGTATTTGTTTGAGATTTTTTAAAAGTGACTATAGAATATTAATAAAATATTCAATGTTTTATGTATCATTTTAAAAAATCTAGAACAAATACTTAAAAATCTCCAAAAATGGAAAATTTTTGCATGCTATAGGATTTTGATATGAAGAATTTATTGAGCCATATAAATTGAAATTTGAAAGTGATTTGATAGGTTTTTGGAGGTTAAGCTCACGGAAGGCTCCGTGAGCTTAAGCTCACGGTATATTTGCTCTAGATAATATGTACAATACACTATATAAAATAAGTAGCATATTGAAGTCATAATTTGAATAATTTGCTTATTTAATTTGAATACTAATACAGTTAATATCAATTTCGATATCTCTGTAATATCTTTTATTAATTTGAAAATTATAATGTTCGTCACACGGGTGAAAGTAAAATTGCTAAAATTGCAGACATAATTGGAAATTTATTTTTTGAAAGTAAAATTGCAGACATTTTTTTAATTTTATTTTTTAAAATTGTAAATTTATTTTTGAATAGTTATCATAATAAAATATCCCTTTGTTGTAAATCCATATCAATGTTTTAGTTCTTTTGACTAAAAATATGTATAAAATGCAAGTTAAGCATAATATTATGATCAAAGTTAAACACCAGAGTTTCGTTAATGTGGGAAATATATGGTGCATGTTTGGGTCATATATTAATCCCTTCTCGTCAAAAGAAAAGTATCACAACTACTGAATGTGAATGCCCAATTTACTATGAAATGACTCTGATCTCTGGTCACGTTTATAATTAATCACATAATTAGCTAGCAGTTAAGCACACGTATAATCTTCGATTATTATATAATCTAATCATCACCAAAGAAGACCATGCCCAACCAAATAAATAAATAAAAGTGGAATTACCATAAAGAAAAATGAAAATATGTTGAGTCGACACTATAAAGTAGACCACCCATCCGCCTCTTTCTCACAATCTGACACACCCACATATATGTGAATTCGTATCCTCTGCTGTAACTCAAAATTTGAGTTACTGTGTGGATGATTTGGAGTCGTTGGATGTGTATCTCGGTCAGGGGAAAAGAAAACGGTCAAATTTAGATTCAGAGGTGTCTTTTAATGGGCAGTCCGGCAGTAACTCAGATTTTGAGTTACCGCAAAGGATTTCATTTCCATATATGTACCCATGTACATGTCATAGTTGTATAAATATTTTTTGGAACCCGTAATATATTTGTTTACTAGAAAATGATATACATTAATCGGAAAGATATAAATATTCACTAAAATATAGATAAAAGCGGTGTTCACCTGCTAAAAGAAAAATGCAGACGTGATGACTGATGAGTGATGACGTGCCAAAGTAGAAAGAAAGAAAGGCAAATATGTGTCTTACTTAATTCCATGACACGGCGCTTTAGTTCACACTTTACACACTTCTTTTTTTCTTTTTTTTCTTTTTTTTTGAAATCTCATCATGCCCGTAGGCGAGTCCGAATCTGCTGTTATCGCGTTTGGGTTCGTCGGATCACATCGAATGGTTCAGATTCAATGCAATGTTTGGTCTTTAAAGTTAGAGATAGTTTTGTTGAACATATCTCATCCTTTCATTTTAATCCGACGGTGCCGAGTGAAAAATCAAGGTCCATTATCTCCATCTCTCTCTCTTTCTCACCTCACCTATATTAATTATACTATACAAGCTGAATTTGTAACAACTTCACAAGGCTTGCTACCTTTTGTAGTTGTAAGTTGTAACAGTCGTATATATCTCTTTAATTCTCCTTTCTTTTTTCTTCTTTTATATCAAACTAGAAAGACGGGCTACGCTTTGCGCAATCAATGAATTATACTTACTAAAAACACTAAATACAGGATTAACAATAAATTAACATGATTAAAATATTTTTGAAAGTAGTTTTGAGTGTTTTCCTCCCTTGATATATAGAGTAACACCACTCGTGAGCTTAGTTGTAAATATATTAAAATTTGAAAACAAAATACTGAAGTACGGAAAATAGAAAGATTGTAATTATTATATTTTTTTCATAACTTTGGTATATTGAAAACTTAATAATAAAAATATTAATACTAACATTAAAATTTTGTTGTAATTAGTGAAAACCAAAAAAAAGAATATAATTATTAACTACACACAAAGTCACATTATTTATAGTTTGAAAAAAACGAACCTACAACATACACTACCTATTTTGTTGTTCAAATTTGTAACGAAAAAAAAAATTCTTTACCATCATAAAACTATAATCTAGCACATTTTATGATTAAACTTTAAAAAAAAAATCTATTATTTTGTACGGTATATCAAAAAAAAATAGCTATGCCTCCAAAGAAAAAAAAAATACTTCTTTTGGTAAGATCTACGGTGCGCGGCTATGTTGAACCTTTAATATTTCTAATAATTATCAACAAATATTAATTACTAGTCATTTCATATATATTTTTTTCCATCATCTTCCTTCGTCTATATAATTGGGAAGGTATATATATAGCTAGGTTGTCTTTGCCAGAGAACGATATACATATATCTAGCGTGTCAATCTTTAGTACAAGAACTGTACAAGATCTTTTCTTTTGTCTTCTAAAAATCTACCAAATCTTATTTAAAAAACATAGTCCCATCTCCAGCGTTCAATTACTTGGGATCGGTATGGGCTGAGATCCAAATCGGATCTCAGGGTCCTGAGATCCTGATCCGACACTTCTCAGGAACCTTGAGATTTGGACTCAGCAGATATGGGCCCTAAAAACCGTCGGATCAGGATCTCAGGACCCTGAGATCCGATTTGGATCTCAGCCGATTTCAGCGCCAATTACTTGTCTGGTGATAGTGACACACATAATTAACACAGTTACACACATGCATTGCTGATCATATATATATATATATTGCTGTGTATATATCCAATTATCCATTGCCTTCTCTAGCTCCATTTCTCTATCTTCTTTTAGCTACACATACAAAAGAATTGACAAGCTTGAGGATTTTACAAAGGAGCTGGTGAAAGTTAGAAGGCATATATGATGATGCTAAGAAAAGCTCTCAGCTTGGCTAACTCACAGTTTCTCAATGGAATTAAGGTACTTTCTTGATCAAAATACACCAACTTTGTTTGGTCTTGAGACCATTTTGGCAACTGATCATATGCATGCATGATTGAAATTTGCCCGGTTTTCTTGTCGATTTCGCAATCTTGATATTTTCTTTGGCGCCATTGCTGTTCTTTTCTTTAAACATTTCAAGAATCAGCTGCATGCAAATTAAACACAAATATGAAACTGGTCAAGAGAGGAACAATGGCTAAAGTTATTTTCTTTAATTTTTTCCTATTGTTTTGTTTGCATACATAGTTACAATTGGGAGGCAGCTCTTATATGGCATCAAGATCTCCATCTTCTTTGCAAGAAGCAGCGGCAAGGCTGGAATCCGATCGGTATGTACGCACTTTAATTGTTGGTGGTATTTGGTTGCTTAAAGATAATATCTTTCTTTCTTTCTGAGGTTCTTTTTAATTTGCTAAAATTGGAGTATATTCATGCACTTTTTCATGAGTTCGTGGTAAAGTTGGATACAAATTCCTTGTTTTATATACTTGGTTTGGTGTGACAGTAACTGATCAAACTACCCATTTAGCTGACAATTTTGAATTTGTGCAATGTATGATATGTATTAGGTATAGATTATAGAATTGGTATTTAATTGACCCAATTTAATTTTGCAACAATTCCATGTCACTTGCATGCGTTTATCGATTCTGGTATACCGAATTTTTTTTTTTTACAGAAAAGAAAATATACCAATTTCAACCCGTCTGACAAAGAGATTATACTCTTGGAACACAAAACATAATAAAATTTGTTCATTTTAACAACCTATTGTAATTGGACATCTTCCTTGCTTTTCCTATTTCCAAATCAGATATTTCTGTCACAACAACATTGAACATCAGTCATTTTAATTATCAGAACAACTGTGGCCGTTCGATTTTTGTTGCAGTTTTATTAAACCAAAGAACAGTATTATCTAATAATCTCATTAGAGACTACTTTTGTGTACTACATTGATACCAATTACTTCCAATCCTAACGGGGTTGTTTGGAATTGGGTCGACGACAATTTAGAGCATGTCAGTATCCAAACTACAACTGAGAGACAAAAATTGTGCTCTCAGTAAAGCAAAAACAGCAAGCTCTTGCTTCTACAGCCTCATAAAATTTGCTATTTTGTTATATATACAAGGTATTTTGTTTTGTTTTGTTTTTTACTTACTAAGTATTCACAATTGCCAATAATTCAAGTATTTGCCCTTCATTGTACAGTAGTGAGACTAGTCAACAATCGCTATCTGTAAATAAGAGTTCCACACTTCCTCTTTGACATTCATGCAGAGTTTTATTTCCTACGGCAGTTTTTGGAGGGATTGCGTACAAATATAATTTCATTCAAATGTATATTATATATTTATATCTACCTACCACGGGTGCTTATCCTCTGCTGCGCAGTATTTTACTAGTGCGCAACGAATCAAGGATGAGGATTATAGGGGGGCTTTTTTGAGATTGAGTTGCACGAATCTCAAAGCAGATCCAACAGTTGAAACGTTACGCATAGAGGATATGAATTGACCTACCACGGCCCTCATTGCAAGTTGTCAAAGAACTTGGAAAGAATTTTGTTTTATGTAAATGCTAAACAATATATATGAAGCTTTTGAAGAAAAAGTTCAACCTGGTAATATATTTGGAAATATTAAGATGAAGGATCTATAAGTTTTTACCCGGGAATGAACGCGCCAAATTTATTTTAAAAAGTTATGAATTTTGAACAAAACCATTTGGTTATGTCAGTAATAATAAATTAGAAAAAAGAACGAAAGAAAAGAAGACAAGTGAACTAATTTTTCTTGAATCAATGTGACAGGAGTGACGATGAAAACGGGGAAATGGATTGGGACAACCTAGGATTTGCGCTCACACAAACCGACTACATGTACACGATGAAATGCTCAAGAGATGACAGCTTCACGCACGGCACGCTCAGCCGGTACGGCAACATCGAGCTCAGTCCTTCTTCAGGTGTCCTTAACTATGGCCAGGTAATTGGTGCTTCATTCTACTTATATAATAATAAGCATCAAGCAATTAATTATCTTATTAATACACAATTTCATTCATTTATTTATGTTTTTTTTTGCTTAAAAAAGGGTATATTTGAAGGTCTAAAAGCTTATCGAAAAGCGAATGGAAGCGGGTTTCTGCTCTTTAGGCCAGAAGAGAACGCAAAACGGATGCAGATAGGTGCCGAAAGAATGTGCATGCCTGCCCCATCTGTCGATCAATTTCTCCATGCCGTCGAACAGACTGTTTTGGCAAACAAGCGCTGGGTACGAACCGTGAATTACAAAAATAAAAATTATTTATGTATATTAATTGTTGCATAATATTAGAAACAAGAAATTCAAAATTAATTGTTTTTCTGTGTTTTCCCTTTTTGCCAGATACCCCCTCCAGGAAAAGGTTCCCTATATATCAGACCGCTGTTGATCGGGAGCGGGGCGATACTGGGATTGGCCCCTGCCCCGGAATACATGTTCTTGGTGTATGCCGCACCTGTCGGAACCTACTTCAAAGTACGTATATAATATATTTTCCAATTAGTTCTGATTATGTTATATGAAATCAGGGAAAGATTCTGATAGTTGATTACTGTTGCGCTTCCAGGAGGGAATGGCACCAATCAACCTGTTGATTGAGGATGAATTCCACCGAGCCAGCCCCGGTGGGACTGGAGCTGTAAAGACGATCGCTAATTATGCACCGGTATGCATGTATTGTAACTTATTATATCACCAAGTTAACTTATTTAAATCCAAATGTTCCCCGAAAAAAATTGAACACACTTGATAATTGATCACATGTACGCACTATTTCCTGGTTAAGGGTTTACATACAAAACAAGTGCAGTATTGATGAAAGAAACAGAAGATTTTGAAAAAAAAAAAAAATTAGTATTGTTAACTTCTGTGAAAGCTGAAATGTTTAAATTGGGGCAGGTCCTGAAGGCTCAGTTGAGGGCAAAGAGCAAAGGCTTCTCAGATGTGCTGTATCTTGATTCGGTCGATAAAAAGTACCTGGAGGAGGCTTCTTCTTGCAATCTTTTCATCGTCAAGGTTATTTGCTCTTTATAACTATCAATGATTATTATTTCTTTCGACCTGTTTATTTCATTTTTTTTCTGATTGTACCATTTTTCAGCTCAACTTATAGACTCCTTTTCTTCATTATTTTAAAAAACTTACCGAAAGCTCAACAAGATATTTGTAAACATATATATTAAGGTTTCTGTGATGTGTTTCTTATAATAATAATAATAATAAAAGAGCCTTTCTTTACAACATAAGTGTAATTCAAAATCAAATACAATATAATATTCTATAATGTTGATACATTCTAAAAAACACTTAACTCTTCCCTATAGGATGGAGTTATCTCGACACCTGACACGAAGGGAACCATTCTTCCTGGAATCACTCGCAAAAGCATCATGGAATTAGCTCGTAATTTGGGTTACCAGGTTAGCAATGAGATGAATTTACCTTCAAGCTCTTCTTTGAAAGCATAAATTTGCATCTGCAATAACAAGAAGAATGGATCAAATCCTTTAAGTTTATTTCATTTAAGTTCTTCTAAATAATTAGTTTTATAATTACCCAATTGGTTATAAAAAACCTATCTGTTCTTCTTTTATTGTCGGGCAATCAGGTTTCTGAAAGGCTTGTTTTGATCGACGATCTGAGAGAAGCAGATGAAGTATTCTGCACAGGAACAGCTGTAGTTGTTTCACCGGTCTCCAGCATTACTTACCAAGGCCATAGGTACAAAATGCTGTTTTTAAAAATTTTCCTTTTCTTTTTTCCTTTTCTATCAGTGTAATTAAGTTTTAACAGCAAATATATAATCATGTAACCTGATATTTCACTGTATGTATCTATTTCAGGTATAAATACAACACTGGAGAAGATACGGTATCGAAGAAGCTATACACAGCTCTTACTTCAATTCAGATGGGACTTGTGGAAGATACAAATGGCTGGACTGTACAAGTTGATTAACGCCGCAGAGGGCTTACCGGTAAATTTGCAACTCCGAACTGGGCAATTGTGGCATTCAGTTCGTTAAGAATGGCGCCCAAGCATTAGATTTGTGTTGCTATTAGTGATTAGATTGGCTTTTCCTTTTTTTTTTTTTTCCAAATTATGTGAAATGTTCATATTTGTGGATGATTGTTTGTAAATTTTGAATGGCAAGATATATATTGAAAAAACTTGTATCTTTATTTGACAACTGTGCCGACTGATGAGAAATTTTCAATGTTATAAAAGTATAATTTGTGGATATAGTAGATAAGATTGGTCCTGTACCAAATTTTTGTTCGATTTGGAAATTATAGTTTGGATCAAGCTGGGCATACCAGTAAATACTTACTGATTGATCTTTACTGGCATAGTATCAGAAGCAAAGAACTTCATTTTCATCCATAAATTTTACAAAACTGGCCGCCCGGCTTGAACTGCATACAGAGAGATACACACTGATAGCAGGATCAGCATACAACAGTAATGCAGTATGTTCTGATAACAAAACAGTGGTCAATACACTACCATCTGGGATGAATTCTGCCATGAGAAGTTCTGCAACAAAATCACCATAAGATCTGTTGTTTCTGCCTTATTAAGTTCATTTAGAAGAAATCTAATTTGGACATAAATAGCCTGATGCATGTGTCAAGAAAGAAGCCATATAACCGTCTTGGATCTGTAAAACAACCGATTAACTGCTTACTCTTCTCAAAGCACACATCCGACGTTCATTTGTGCTTCAGATAGAAGAATGTTCTATTTAGCATACTTAACCTAGCACATTAAAAATAGCAGTCCAGATATTCGGATACCACTAAGGATACCGTCGGGGATACCATGATCTTTGACCAATTCAAGTAAACCTAAATATTCACCTTAACCTCCTAAATATTCACCTTAACCTCCTAAATATTTAACTTAACACATTTTGCTTGACAACCAATAAAAACTCCACATAATAAAAACCTAATTGCAGCATTACACTTAACACATTTTGTTTTACAGCCAATAAAAACTACTCTTAATTTAACTTGCAGCATTACATTTCCTAACTATTCAGCTTATCCTCCTAAACATTCACCTTAACCTCCTAAATATTCAACTTATCACATTTTTTATTGGCAGTTAATGTTTAATAGTATCCCCGACGGTATCTTTTACGGTATCCCCATAGTATTTTCCTAGAAATAGGGATCATTTGATCCTCTCAACTGGTATGATATATTGACCACCTCAATAAGAGTTTAATTACAAGAAAATTACCAGTACAATAATTCTGCTGGCAATACTCTAACAATTAATGTATGTATGGTCTTATGCGGAGTGTATCAATTAAGGGTGTACGTGATTCACTTCTTTTTATTTGTTCGTAAATAAATGGGTACAAAGTACAAACCGCACATTCATATATGACCAAATATTCGGTTGAACAAATGTGAAGATTTCGTTCTCCGGTACCCACAAAATGTGGGATAACAAACAGTCCAAATAACAACAAATTGGGCCAAATGACAAAGAAACAGGACCGAAAGGAACAGTAAATTACAGCAAGTTCGTTACACTAGAATAGACACCTTTTATTTGGCAAAAAAAAAAAAAAAGAATAGACACCTTTTTCCCTTCTTTTTAGTTTAGCTCAAATGGACAAAAAAAAAAATGACATTTTCCTAGGGGACAGGCAACTTTCTTATTTACCCAGTTTACATGGCTTCAGGTTTAACAGGTCATAGAAAAGACTAATTCTGCTATGAATTAAATAAAGAACGGACCGTTCATTTGTTATAATCGAATGACCACGATATGTCTTTATATACAATGAAAGAAAGATGACTGATAAGACGCTCAATTCAAAATGAAAGATTACTTAGCCGATCCGATCCCTAGAAGAACCACTCTATAGAAAATATCGCTATAACAGATAGCTGTTATCAACTTTTCAAAAGAAAAAAAAAAGAGCTGATCAAGTTATTCTGACCGGGATCGGTCTTTTGGGATCTGAAAAAAAAAAGGACAAAACTTGGAACAGATGCTTATTCAAAGTCAACCAAACAATGTTAAGCTAACTTATTTATTAGCAAGTATTTACAACTTAAACACTGAAATGCAGAACAACGACACAAAGAACCCTGTTCCCTGCATTGATCATGCATTAGAAATAACCAAACAACAAATTAGCATTGCTCAATAAAGAGAAATGTCGCCCCAGACATCTCTAGAAGTTGAACGATGATGGTTATACTTTTTTCGTTTTCTTTTCTTTTCTTTTTTCTGGACATTTTCTCACTTGGCGGGTGGGGCACGGTAATAAGCTGGAACCATAGCTGGGAAGAACATCTGCCTAACACCTTCTGCCTTTATTATAGGAAATATTATGCCACATGCACCCTGAAAAATGAAGAAACATATTCTTTGTACATCAGTATAGGGTGCAGACTGAATATTTAAAATAAAGTATTTTAAATACACGTGAAGAAGAGATTCGGGTTTGAGCAAAAATGTGAACTTATATAAAAAAGATAGAGAACTCCGTAAAAATTGGGTCCAAAAGTTCCATCGTCCATTTCAAATTTGATCATGAAAATTTGGCAATTTCTATACTAATCCGGAGCATATTGTAATATGAGTTCCTAAAAACTGGGTTTCAAAAAACGCATCAATTTATAGCCAGGAAGAGCTTGGAGTACTGTTGTCATTGAACTAACCATAATACCTGTGCGCATACCTAATCAAAAACTTCTTAACTTACAGGGAACAAAACAGATCTATACTCGTGTAGTTTGCTTATTAAAGGAATATGAACTCACAGAGATTAAGCGGGCACCAATCCACATGCGGCTAACGGAAGGAAAGGGGACAAGAAGGCGGCCAACACCATAAATGGCAACAGCAAAGAAGTGAGCAACCAGGCTGAGTGGACGCGGGTTGAGGCCAGAGAGGAGGGAGATGGGACCTTCTGAGCACAACCCACCCAGGCTGAGGTAGTCAAAGCATGCCTGCCGCATCTCATTCCGTGCCTTATCGGGAGATGCACTGAATACCTTATATAGTGCCCCAGCAAGCGTGTTTATTGTGGAAGCAACAGGCTGTTACAAGCCCCAAAAAACAAAGCACAAAAATTTATCTCTCAAGTATTACATCAAGATTAAAATCTCATATTTTATTATATAAGTTACGTAGTTTGCAATTTTTTATAATTTAATTTTATAAATTACAAAACATGCGTATTTACTTTTAAAATTTTAATATAGTCAAATGCCCATGCGATTTGCTGTGATTTCAATCACATGCACCTTTTGTATTCCTCTGTACAACTTTCTTTGTAACATGTTACAAAGGTGCCATCTTGGAAGGGAGTAGGACAATACTTGGGTTATAGAACTTTATAATATAGCATACAAATCGGAATACAAAAGCACATTGTAGATATTATATAAAAAACTCTAGCAAATTATTTTTGTAAGTTGAGGTAAGTGGCAGAATAGCGTGGTAAATGAATATCAGTTCTTCAAAAATATAAGGACCTGGCTGAAGGGGCACAAACCAATGTAAGTTGGGAAATAAATTTGTAGTTTCCAAATTCTTATCCTTCATGATGACTGTATGATTACCTTTCTGAGGGTGTAGAAAGACTCCAGATACGTGCAGAGAGATGAAGCATCATGGAGGTTGCGCAGAGGCTTAAGAAGATTCCGGAGAACAACTATATCTGAAAGGGCAACCGTCATACCACCACCTGTCAAGGGATGGCGCATGTTGAAAGCATCTCCCATGAGGAGAGCCCCAGGTGTTGGGTGTGGAGCCGCTGGCATGCTACGGTTTGGATGGGTCCTAATGTTTCCTTTCTCAATTGCTCTTACAAATGACTCATATAATTCTTGGGGCAACTGCAGCCAAAAAAGGAGTTATGATCGTGTATTGTCAGAGGTCCTTTTATGTTGTTTAAGCAAGAATAAGCTCGGTTATGGTTTTTATATCTCGAACCATCTGCAAACCAAATAAATTGGTCTGTTGATCTGTTCCGCATGTGGCTCAACTAAAATTAAAAATAGTGTGGATTTTGGAAGCATTTAACAAATCCCCCTTCCTCCACAACAACCTAATTTTTTAAATTGCACCAAAAAGTTAAAAAAATTTCACAAATAAAACCATGAAGCTTTACGGGTCCTGCCGTTATAATTTATGATGGCGGGAGTTTAATCCCACTACCAATGGAAGTCACAGCAACACATGAAATACTACGGTGTTTGCACAGAAGAATATGCATTGTTTCAATCTCCCCCATCATCTTTTAAAAACACTGCAGCATTTTAAAATGGAAATAAGTATGCCATTTTACAACCCACCCCTTTGTTGGTGAAATAGCATCAGTAGATCTGCAACAGCTAAAAGCCATTTCCAAAATG
This sequence comes from Cyperus esculentus, assembly GCA_030179965.1. NCBI lineage: Eukaryota > Viridiplantae > Streptophyta > Magnoliopsida > Poales > Cyperaceae > Cyperus > Cyperus esculentus. The sequence goes on along the minus strand of JASGLE010000049.1, from coordinate 912,445 downwards.
GCACACTTATTTCATCAGGTGTCCATTACTATTCCCAATCCTACCGCGATTAACAATTGAAAGGCAATAAAAATAATATAAAATTGGCAAAGTGAAATTCCTGCAAACTGAAAAAGTCTTATACCTGGGGAGCAACAACAGTTTTGAGGTAATTGGCCATTTCCCCGTTCGCAATGGAGGGTACCTTCTGTCCAGGCACATCAACCAAGCAGCGCACCTCAGTGCTGCTTATCGGGTAAAATAATATGGGAGATGGATCTGCTAAAATCACATGCCCATGATTCGGGACTGGCAGTGTACAATTCTCCAGAACCAGCCCAACAAAACATGAGGGAACATCAACCTTTAAAATTAAGAAAAAAATGTATCACAGCACGTTATCTTCAAATTGATGGAAAAAAAAAAAAAGAATCTTATATCACAAACCCAAACTCTGTAGGGACTGATAATATATATGTGCCAGGCATTCATATGTGCAATTGAACATTCCAATATTTTTCTAAAATTTCAATTAAAAGCTGATTTCAAGAGACCTATTTTTCGTTTGACATATGAAACAAAAATGCAAAGAAAAAGCAAGGAAGATAAAGAGTTATTTGAGTGGTGCAGGCTTATATATATATAACAAACAGTCCACAGGAGTACAGAAATTTGTTTACCTTAGGAGAGCACAGAGCCCGCCTGAGGTTGGAGAAGCATCCATCACAAACAATAGTGAGAGGGGCGTATGCCTTCTTCAGCAATTCCTCTCCATTAGATTTTGTTTTATAAATAACACCCTTGACTGCTCCGTTTTCTTCCAGTAATGTCGTCACTGTCCCTTGCTCTAGTTGAACACTTCAACATAGAAAGAAGAAAAATTATAAGCATAGCAAAATTATAAGCATAATTGCTTCGCTACAATGCTTAAATAATAAGATAGTACAAAAGGAACATGCATATGCAATTCAGCTCCCTTCAAAACCACAAGGCCTCAAATTTTCAGAGAAGGATCAAAGTTACTCCATTTAAGCATCAATAACTTCTCAATAGAACACAGGAAAGCTAACTGAAATGACAAAACTAAAAAAATGTGCACAAGGCTAGATTCAAATAAACCAATTACATAAGCTGCAATTACCCTTAATGTGCTAGACATAAGCTCAATAACCACAGTTATGCAATAAAGGATGAGAAATTGACCACATAAACTGTCAAGTTGATTCGGCTATAAAATCAAGTGCCCCCAGAATGAATGGGGAAAGGCATAACAAGAAGAGAAGTAAAGAAGAGTATACTTTGGAAGAGAGGATATTTTCTCGCGCATGCGTTGTATGAAGCGTCCATTATGGAAGCTCCTCCCTGCAACGTCAGAATGGAACTTTTCGAGTGGGTATGGTAGCTTTGTCGTCTTCCCATCCTTGAACAATGCATAACCTAGTACCCTCTGAGCATCTATTTCTTCAACACAGTCTGTCATGATCATCAGGTTAGCTATTAGATAGTGACCATTTCATAAATGATCTTATTAAGTTCTGTTTGGGGGTAAAGTGACAATGGTGAACTTGACAATCTTGACAGTGGTTTTTTCAAAAAAATAAAAATAAAATGCATACAGTTCTAAAACACAGAAACACTCTGTAGACTCATAGGTTGACTGGTTTTCAAATTTCATGCAATTTGAGTGTCATTGGATATCCAATAGTCAAAATTTCATTGTTTTTGATGGAATATCAAATGATATTAAAATGTATGAGATTAGAATCAAAATCAATCTATAAGTTCAAGTTTAAAAATTTCCAATGTCCATAAGCTTTTCTATTTTATATTTTTACAAACTTTTAGAAAAAATATATTTTTAAGCTTATTAATATTCAAAAGTGACAAGTTGACCATTGTCAACCGATCCTCACCCATTAGGCATTATTTGTACTTCCTAAACAATCAACTTGTATGAGTTATATCTCTAGTCTCTGCCATTGGTATCTCAGACGAAATAAATTTAGAGTTAAAAAAAACACCTCCTACCAGCAAGTAGGATTGAGTTTTTTTATCATCAAATTATGCCATACACACCAGTGCTGACTAGGAGCTCTGATTATTTTGAATGAACAGGTGACAAAAGACAAATATCAGTGTTCTAAACAAAGCAAATAAAATATGACACTAATACCTAACATCAAGTACACTTCAAAATATATGCAACCACATGGCTCATATCACATGAATTGACCATACAAAATTACATTTTCAACCCTGATCTAATTAAAGGTTATTTTAGAAAGAACCAGAAGTATTGTTAAATTGTGCAAAATACATGTGCAGGGTGTACACTCTACATCAGAGCGGAAGGCAATATAAAAACAAACTCTATTAATGGGAGGTTTCAGTTTTTCATGTGGACTAGATAAAAATGCTGAAATCATTTTTTTATTATTCATATATTATTTTAATTTTATTTTAAAAAAAACAAGTGGTGCATGACACCACCAGTCTCATTAAAATTAAAATATCATTAAAGGACATATGTCTTGTCCTTTCTTCCCTATCTATAAATGCAAGAAAAATACAAACCACAAATTCAGCTATTTCTAGCAGAATGAATATCATCTTATATATGTTAAGTTCCAAAAATTGCAACAACACCCACTTTTATTTAGATTTTATAAAAAATGGGGAGAAATTTCTTGACATGGCTTATTATTGCAATCTTGACAATTCTGTTCTCAAATCAACGGCAATAAGGTCAAAAAGCATACAACTTTTCAATACCGATATATATATTTAATTTAGCTGAGTTAATTAGCAACCACGGAGCAATTCCGTTTTGAAATCCAAACATATGATAAATTGACAGGAAAAAAGGATGCTTTAGAACTCACCTTGAAGACCCAATTCCACCAACTTCAGATAGCCACCCGGTTGTAAGAGTTCACCCACAATTCGATCCGGCTCGTTCAAGTCTCTCTCTATCACATGAACCTTTCGCCCATCCTATAAACCCACAAATAAACTAAATATAATCATATAAAATAAAGATACAATTATAAAGATAATGATAGCATCTCGTCCGAATCTCCATCTAAACAAAATTTAAATTAAACAATATTTTCGTGTCTCTATCGTCATAACTTGAGCTCCATTCAAGTTTACTCAAGTGAAACTTAGTTTAAACTTCTAAGGGATGATGATAGTACCGATTTCCTTTTACACAAGCAATCAGTAGGATTAACTATTAAGAAAGTTCTACACTAAAATATACTAAAACCAATTTTCAAGGGAAAACGCATGGGAAAGAATTTAAGCTAGAAAAGCAAAGGGAATCAATCAGATCTATCCAAAAGAAAGATCTTTTAGAAAGACAAAAAAAAAAAAAAAAAACATTTTTAAGTGCTGCATCAGTTTATAAGCAAAGAGGAGTAATCAAGAAATTTGATTTCCTACCAATTAAACAGAGGCAATTGCTACAATTACAACAAAATTGCAACCGGAAGATTAAAATTTGTAAGTATGGAATCAAAATTTAAAGGGAATATTTGACTACATTCCCTCCCGGTAAGTGGGAGAAATCTCTGGATTCTTAAAAAAAAAAAAAAAAAAAAAAAAAAAACGAATCAAAAAACGGTCGGAAGAACAGCAATCATCTGGCAATGCAGATGCAGATTTAATCGAGGGCAAGCAGATTGATTGAATCAATGGGAGGTAGTACCAGCAGGAGTGTAATCTAGCTAGCCAGTCGATGAATGAATAAATCTAATTAATCTAAAAGATAAAGAAGAGAAAGAGAAAGTAAGAGAAGAGAGATGGTCTTACTTGAGCGAGGGTATAGGCGAGCGCGGAGCCCGCCACCCCAGCTCCGACGACGATGATATCCGCACCACCCTCACCAGGGGAGTCCCCCACTGCTGCCTCCAATGCACTACTACTCGCCTCCGCTGCCACCGCTCCCCCTCTCTTCTCCGCCTTCCCTTTCCCCGCCCTCACTCGGAGGACCAGAAAGGCCAGCGCGAGGAGCGTCGCGAGTGCCGCCCCGAATAGGTATCCACCGCCCTCCATCTATCAATCAATCGATCGATCGAAAAACCCTCGCGGCCCTTCTGAACTCGTTCGCCTTGCGAGTCTGTTCCTCTCTCTCGTTAGAAGCCTCTCTGGCTGGCTGGCTGGCTGGCACTCACTCAGAACTCGTTTTTCCTGACCCCGACACGTCACAGTGTATATATAGGGGAGACTGGGAGAGCGATGGGACGCGGGGGGTTTCTGTGACGTTATCTGTAGGAGAAACTATGTGGCGGTTCGAATTGTTCAGCAGGGACTAGGGAGTTAGGTACTACTTGACAGGCACCACGGTCAGGTAAGTTCGAGGTCGGCACAGGAGTCCGGGGATCCGTAATTGTTTATGGAGTGCTCGTCCCCGACTTTTACTGCATTGTGCAGTTCACAACGTCAGCCGTTGGATCTTCTGGAGATTCGTCCTTGCGCGGATCTTAAGACGATCCAACGGCTGACGTTGTGAACTGCACAATGCAGTAAGTCGGGGGGATATGAAATTCGAATTTATGGGGTGGGTATCTTTCGGATCCACTGTAGCAACATTGCGTACGGTATATTTTGCCGTCAAGCTACTGTTACTAACTTACTATAGCGGAGGAGGGCGGGCGGGCGCGAGGACTGTTTGTAAGAAAAAGAAACTCGTAACTAACTATGCCGTCACGGGACGCTTGGAGTCGCGATGTTCAGACCAATGCTACACGAACGGATACAGAGATGAGGAATGCGTTGAGCTCGGAGGAACAGCGGCGTGCGGGGCAGGAGTCCTCCTGCGGACCAGCTCATCCTCGGCCCCGGGGATCTTTCTAGAATATAATACGACATTCATTTCCACATACATCCATCTTTTTTTTGAAAAAGCACAAACATCCATCTTATTTCAATGGAAAATGCTATGGGGATACCGCAAAATATACCGTCGGGGATACCCTTAAACATTGACTGCCAATAAAAAAATGTGATAAGTTGAATATTTAGGAGGTTAAGGTAAATATTTAGAAGGATAAGCTGAATAGTTAGGAAGTGTAATGCTGCAAGTTAAATAAAGAGTAGTTTTTATTGGCTATAAAGCAAAATGTGTTAAGCAAAATGTGTTAAGCAAAATGTGTTAAGTGTAATGCTGCAATTAGGTTTTTATTATGTGGAGTTTTTATTGGTTGTCAAACAAAATGTGTTAAGTTGAATATTTAGGAGGTTAAGGTGAATATTTAGGTTTAGTTGAATTGATCAAAGATCATGGTATCTCCGATAGTATCCTCAGTGATATCTGAATATCTGGACTGTATTTCAATATATTCCTATCATCGCTCATACAGTTCCGTGCAAGCTATTTTCTTTGGGAAAACAAAGTTTAGTCATCTGTTATCCCCGGGAATACAACACTAATTATCAGTTTTACAGTTGCATAGTAGTTACAAAAAAAAAAGTTACTAATATAATCTGGACTGAATTTTTTTTCTCAATTAATAAGATAATGGCATACCACTCAATTTTTTCTTATTTTATACAAGAACTTTTGTTTTTTTGCTGGACATCAAATTTTTTTTAGGTATTCTAAATATGGAGTGAATTTTATTTTCGCTAGTGAATTTTATTGTTGTCCTCACTAAATAACCTTGATCTGAAAAAGTCTGAATTAAATTACTAATATAATCCGACCTGAATTCTTTTCTTACCTAATAGGATATTGGCATACCGCTCATTTTTTTTTTTCTATTTTATACAAGAACTTTTTGTTTTTTGCAGGACACAAAATTTTTAGTTATCCTAAATATGGAGTGAATTTCATTTTCAATGGTGAATGGTATGGGTGTTCCCACAAAAATAACTATGATCCGAAAAAGTATGAATGTTTTCTTAAGACAAAATTTCAAATGTAAATAGTTTAAAAATAAAAATTATTAAAGTATATTGTCAGTGACGATTCTTCTACAAAAGATATAATAAATCCATCTTGTGTGACACCAAAGGCTTTAAAAATCAATATATCGAAGTTGTACGACTAACCACACTTTTCATTGAAATTGAGATATACAACCACACGATAATATAAAATTAACCATACTTTTCATTGAAATTGCGATATAAAAGTACACAATAATATAAAAATAAAGAGAAAAATCGTGTTTTGGCCCTTAAACTTTTGAGTTTAATTCAATTAAGGTCCCAAACAATTTTTTTGTGCAAACAAGTCCTTGAACTCTTATATATGATTAAACCCTGTTACTGCTCTGTTGTCATAACTAATCACACCTATATGAATCAAAATTTAGATATAATGTGATATAAATGATTTATTAAGCCATATGAATAAAAATTTAGATACAACTTAATACGTTCTTAAATTTAAGCAAATATATACAAGCTCACGGAATGCCTCTGTAAGTTTAAGAACACTGTAATTTTACTAAAAATAAACAATGAATTTGTTAAATTAATTATATTCATACGTATTAATTTGTTGCACTGTTTTTACTTTGTGAACTGTAGTAGTGTAGTCTGTACCAGAGAGTGACAAGCTTGATGTTAATGGTATCCTAATTTACACGTCTCAACTACTACGCATGCATATATATTATACAGTCGGTATTGGTCCAGTCAAATTAAGAAATCATATATAGCCCTAATCGATCGCCAACCACATTTATTTTATACAATTCAATTTCACATGGAGGCAGTTTTGCAATTGAGTGTGTAAGTACGATATTTGTCTGCAAATCCGCATGAATTAGGGTCCCAAGAAGGACAATTAGGGTCCCAAAATAGACAATTAGGGTCCCCAATATTATTCCCACACACACACACAGAGACCAGCTCCAACGCAGCATAGCTTTTGGAAGGAAATGTAGCATCACAACCGCACACGGATTAACATAAAAACTGCCAGGAAAATACCATGGCTGCCAAGTGGCAAAATAATTAATTTAGAGCAAGTATTTATATGATTATGTTAGTTGAGGATTAAAAAAATGCATCAGATGAATATTCATAAATATATATTTTTTTTTTATGTCACTGATTAAGAAAATAATTGCTTAGCAGTTAGCATAATAGATCATGAAGATGAATTCTCTGTTATTTTTTCTACTTGAGAAAATAGATTTTGAGAGGTTTATATCTCATGAATATTTAGTCTTGATAAACTGTGCAGGTTTATCACAACTGGCAAGCATAAAACCTTGAATTGATGTGTAGAGAGTTTTTGTTTTCTTACGATGAAGTACAATTTATGATAGAATTCAAGGAGGAAACATTTTATATTTTTGTTCTTTATTACTTGATATTCAAGTTTCAAAAAATTATATCCAATTAAAAGAACTAAATTAATTTTCACAAGTACGTGGACATTCTATTCATTCTTCCAAGTTCCAAGATGCCCAAAAAATCACAAATTTAGACACTTCATTTCTAATTTATCATTCAAGCGATGAAATCACTAGGTAGTAGGTAATTAACCCATTATACGGACCATGTAATTAATGAAATTAGTTTGTCTGATTTTCCAATAACACTTGTGATTGTGATCGATCAGCAGTACGTATATATTGATGAATTGCTTAAATATGGTATTTGCCTGCCTAAGCCTAATTACCATCAAACGCATTCCGTTTTTATATAATAATTTAATCAAATCATTAAATAAATAAACTTGATTACTTAATTGAATCACAAATTTTGAAAGGAAAAGAAAGATAGGGGCTCTTGTATGAAATCCCACCCAAGGCCCCTACCGTAGTTGTTGGGACTGATCAGTGTTTACGGCGATTTATTATTAGAATAAATATAACTTGCCACACAAAATGCCCTCAAAACACTCTAATACACTTAGAAAAAATTTACAAAAATATCTCTCTTTTCAGAAAATTTTACAGAAATAATCTTCATTTCTAAGGAAATTTACAAAATTACCCCACCATGAAAATTTTTTACAAAAATGACCCTCAAAATCTTACAAAAATATATCTCCGCCCCACAAAATTTTACAAAAATGATCCTCCCTACCCGTATATCACCTCATCACAGGATTGTGGGGGCAAAGTTTGTGGCATGGTATCATTGTCCTTATTATTATCATATCACATATAAGCTGGACATGGACTCCACTCCAGACTCCAGTCCTCACTCGAGTACACAGTAAATAGATACAACAAAACTAACCTGACATTCAGGGTGGCAAATTAATTAAAAGGCTGTCCGGCCCGGCCGAGCTTCCTCATCCTCTACTGCCTACCATCTCTACAGTCCAATTGCCAATCCTCAGATCATGAAAGGATCATAGCTGACACGAATCTCAGAACAATCGGACGGATCATAAGCTGTAATTGTAAAGCAGTATACTGTGTCGTATAGGCAATGCAATACGAATCCAATTTCATTGTGTTCGTGTCCGTCTGACAGACAAGATCGAGATCCATTCCATTCCCCTCCCACGGGCATGCAGCGAGTATCAATGTATCATGCTCTTGTGTTGTGGCCATATGATATATGTGTGGTTGCAAACAAAACCATGTGTCTCGTCTTGGCCCATTCACATCCACTTTTCGACTTAATAATATGCTTCAAATCAAATCTTGCATTCAATTTTAGGTTTTAATGTTCTGACTTCTGACAGAAAAATCGGGTATATATATATATATATATATATATATTTTTTTTTTTTTGAGGGTATATATATAATATGCTCGTAACCAATAATTTAATAGTTATTTCGTTGCTATTCCGGCTTATGCTGGCATAAATAAAAACATTAAATAAATTACAATATTAGCTCAAATGATTATTATTTAAAAATTAACTCAAATGACATTCTTGAAGAAAAACAGTAGAGGATTAATATGGATGAAGAGCATCTTCAAGAGCATCCTTAAACCATTCCTAAACCAATTATTGGGAATTAAGGACAAAAATCGGGCTCTACATAAGCCCCAAACCTTCCCAATTTTTGCGCTATCCCCAAATCGAAACCAATATTAGTTATTTTTAGGCAGTCCCTCCGCACTCCTAATAATATCCTCCCCTTCCCTCTCCGCCGTTTGATTGGTCAGGCCCAGTGACGTGGTCCATTTTAAATTTATTGAAATTCATCTTTAGGGAAACTCTTGGAGTTTAAGGTATAATTTGGATTCCAAAAATTTGAAGTAGCTCCAATATGATCATATTGAAAATAAATTATTAGGGATCTCTTCTTAGAGATGCTCTTAGGAGAAGAAAACAAATTTTCCGTATAATAATTAATTATAATAGTGGTAGATGTACTGGCACTTTTGTTTCTAGCGAGTGATTAGGTGGAGATGATCTCTCTCCTTCATTACATTACATTTTCTTTGTTTAATTTGCTGAACAGTGAACAAAACCCAAGTCCCCCGTGAGTTATAAATGATGCAATAAATTGTAGCAATTTTTCTTTGTTAGAATATATAGTGCAAATGGTGCCAATTGATAATATAATAGTCTCGCTCACAAGCTGATGTAATAATAAAATTTTATATTTCTGGAATTGTTTATATAATGGGTTATATAATTGTTCCTTGTAGCTAGCCTAAAAAATAGCAAAACTGAAAAACAGAGCTAATAATTGGAATTGCTTTTGTTTGTATGACTTCATTCTTGATATATAGGCGTATGCAATCAATATCACAAATAGTATATATGCTAAATTAATCGCATATTTAATATTGCACGTTATTAATAACTTGTACGTACCATCAGAGAAGAAGAGGCAAAGTCGTTCTCCTCTTCATTTCTCTTGTTTTATACTTTCATATATCATTTTTAAATTTATTTGGTGATCATTTGGAAAGAAACGAGTCAAACTTAAGTACACCTGCTTGAAGTAGCACTTTCAATTTTCTAATTAAACAACGCTTTCCGGCTTTCGTCTTTCCACACTGCATCAACACGTAGCCGAATAATAATATCGAGAAATATATATATACACGCTCGTCTTTAAAAATCTTTTTTCTTGCAAACTTGCATTATATATTGTTGTCATTTTCTCGTCTTATCATTGTTATGCTGCGTTGTTTTTCCCCAAATCTCAATGGAAAAGGATACGTTGTCCCCAGGAAAATTTTTTGCAGATGACCACTAACGCGATAACAATGTGTTAGGTAAAAAAAGAAGTAAATAAAAGTTATATACATGTCCTCGTAAATATTGTCTTTTGACTTGAAGAAGAGAGGATGAAATATACCCCCTATAAGGGGGGAATGCTGAGGCTCCTCAGTGATTTGAGCTTGTGGGCCGTTGGATCATGTCATCCAACGGTCCATACAAGTTTGAGCTCTATCAAGTTGTTTCGCAAATGGAGAGATGCCAATACCCTCTAATACCGTTGGAGATGTGTCAAGATTCGTACTACCCTAAAACCTTATCCATTCACTCGGGTTTTCGAATAAAATAATTCTAAAAATAGTTTCCAAACTCAAAAAATTCACAAAGTCAATTTTAAAATTCATTTCACAAATTTCATGAATTTTCTGTATAAAAACATTTCAAATTTTTTAAATTTCAATTTCAAATTCAAATTCAAATTCAAGTTCAAAAAGGACAAAAATATAAATTTTCAAAATAAAAGTCTCCACTTCTTTGTAAATATTTCCCGACATCATGTTGTACAAATTTTAGAGAATTTTATGCTCATATGAACACATTTTGAAATTCCAAATTGAAAAATATTGAAGCCCTTTTTCTTGAAAATAAATTCAAAAGTGTACAAATAAATGTGCAAATAGCAAAGACACTTGACCGTGACATTTTTTTTATGCATTTGTCATCAAAAATACATTTGAAAATTTTGTGCTCACTTTAATGCATTTTGAATTCAAATGATATACTTGTATAATTGATATCTTACAATGCAGCATATTGCAGACTACAAGGAGTGACAGTCCTGCCGCGAAGCGCGGGGGTCAGCACTAGTGCATAAAAGGGGGGAGGTCTCGCAATGTAGCAAGGTTTATTTTTTTACAAGGTGAATTCTTCTATGAGTTAGAATAAATATGAACCGTTCATTTGTCTAAACTAGTAAAGAGCCCACGCATTGCTTTGGGCTGAAATTGTTATTTCTTATAATAAATTTTTAAGATAGTATGTATGAGTCTTATATTGAGAAAATTGATATGGGCCTTAAATTTTAATGGGCTGAGACATTAACGTCAACATGCATTAACTTAAATCAACAGTTCTAATCTATCTAAGAAAATGATCAACGACTCAGGTTTCTTATTTGGGGAAGATAGTCATTTCATATCATTTTTTCCAATATGCTTTTATATATAGTAAGGATTGAATGGTTACGATATATTCTTAGAGTACAAGTAATAGAGATACTTGATTTGTAAAATTTGAATCATTCGATTAAAAATGAATGGTTGTCCATAGAAGAACAACTCCTTTTTTTTTTTTTTTTTGAGAATTAACAACTTTTTTTATGAATGGTGGTATAAACATTAGAGGAAATTCCAATTTTGGTCCCCGAACTATTGCATTTGGTTCAAATTGGTCCCTAAACTATTTTTTTGTTCAAATTGGTCCCTGAACTGTTGTATTTGGTTCAAATCGGTCCTTGAACTATTTTTTTGTTCAAATTGATCCTTAAACTTATAAGTTCGGTTCATATAACCCCTCCAAAATACTTTTATTAATACAAAATTGTACCGAAATTAGTTGCTAAACTATATCAGTTAGCATAAATAAAAGTAAATTGGGGAGTAATGCAAACCAAACCATATAGTTCAGAGACCAAATTGAACCAAAAAATAGTTTAGGGACCGATTTGAACCACATGTAATAGTTCAGAGACCACTTTGAACCAAAAAATAATTTGAGGACTAATTTGAACAAAATGTAATAATTCAGGATCAAAATCGGATTTTTCTCTGAACATTATTATGCGCGGGCCCATAGCAGACTCTCTCCTGTAGTCCTGTTTATAAAAAGCTTGCAGCTTCTGGTTTCTCCTTCTCCACATCAACAGAACGAAAGGTATTTTTAATCAAGAAAAAAAAGAAAAAAGAAAGGTATTTAAATTTCAAATTTAAAAGTTACACAATAAGTTTTAGTTACTGACACATGGTCCTAGAAATCCTGAACTGGGCCATAATCATAATATAATAGGATCGTGTATTCATGTCCGTTTGATCAAATATAAATGCACAAACATGAAAGCATGGCACGAACCGGGCGAGACACACAGAGCCCCACTAATGTATGAGTACGACACAGAATTTCAGAACCTGGCGATGTGATACGAGTAAATATGACACTCTTCACGGGCTATGTAATTAAGCATCCGCCATAATAGACTTAATTAATTAGTGTCAGGTGGTAAATCGGGCGGGCGGTTCAGGGTCGGGTCAGGTGAATTTTAATATTGGTTTTTTTCTGGATCATATATACGTTGATTTAAATTAGATTGCATGCTATTTAATTTTGGCTCAGGTTGGATCAATTTATCTATGTGACAAATGTCGGGTCGGGCTTAATTTGCCACCTCTAGTTATTCATTACTTCATTTAAGCCCCCAGACCATATGGTTATATGTATCATGTCCGTCGTATTAATTTCGAATTTAAGTCTGTTCAATGCGTTGTCAAAAGACTTGAAGATGTTAATTATTAGTTAAATAAAATTTGTCTTTTTACAAGCTGTATTGCAGTTTATTATATGATCATGCATTCATGCTAAGAGCCTTGTATAATTTACACTTTTAAAAATGGGAATCTGGCTGCGGCCCAGGGCCCCGAAGAGAATGTCATGTGACATATGTTAGGGGATACGAATTCGGGGAGTGTGGGTCCTTTTTTTTTTTTTTCTGTTTTGTTATACATGTACTATCTGTATCTGACCAATATAATGACCCTTGAAGTCCTTTATATTACTTTAATCAATATTCATATCTTATGCTTCATTTAAAGAATTTTTTATTTAATTTATTTCAATATATTTCGTTGAATTTGGATTATTAACATATTTGTTATTTATAGGCATCATGAGTATATATATTGTCTAGCAAATAAAGTTTTCAACTTTAAAAACGTTAAGGGCATGTTCGGTTGTGTGGTTTTGTCTCGTCTACCATTTATTTAGGCTAGGGCTTGTGGCATTTCAATTGGAGGAAGCCACGGCTCTAAAACTCTAGTCCAACTTGATTCTTAAAAAACCTGGTTTTGAGAGCAATTTACCTTGAGATTCTCTCGATTTGCGTGCTGGTTTGTTTAAAACCTGGTTTTTGATTTTGACCACCGAACACCTCAAAGTCAAATAAGACTTCGACCCTGGCTTGCTAAGTAAAAACCATACGACCGAACACAGCCTAAGAGTTAGAACAGCCTTATATAACAAATAACTTGTATACGAATAACCACTACAGACTCATGAAAGAAATAGGACCTTCAAACTAAATACAAACTTAGCATAATCAAACTAATATTTTTTTTTTCTTTTTTTCTTTTTTCTTTTTGGAGAAAACAGATGGAAGTCTAGCCTCCAAATTTCATCAAACTAATAGTGTTTTTGTCTTGTTGTTATTAAGGATACAGCGACGGTTACCCATCAAACATTTAGATTTCCGAATCAAATGAAAAGTTGGTTAGTTTGGGGATAGCAATTAATACAAGGAATGGGCTGGAAGCAACAGAAAAAAGGATGCCTGATGAAGCAAACATTTAGCTAAACATCAAATTAAATGTGTGGACTTTTGCTCAGCATTTTTCGTTGCATTACGTTGGAGACGATGTCACATCACAAGTACTTAACATATTGTACATGCATACACAGCACACGTAAGGTAATCCATAATCATATAGCATGGATGCCCACAAACACTTTCCGATTTACAGAACAAAATACTTTCACTTCTTAAAAATGGCAACAATCAAAATATCCATTCTGGTGCTGGGCAGCATGATTTTCGTTGGTTACTTCTACACTGTTTGACATCAAAACTAATACGGAAAAATATTACACTATTATGTAACACATGTTATGTATTTTCAAAAAACCAAGAAGAAATGGAGATGCAAACCCACTGCTGGAGTTATGTAACTTATATTATATTCTTACCATATATAAAAGCATATTGGAAAAAATGACATAAAAGAGCTATCTTTCCCGAATAAGAAACCTGAGCCGGTGATCATTTTCTTGGATTGATCATAACCGTTGATTTACGTTAATACCCATTGACATTAATGTCTCGGTCCATTAAAATTTAAGGTCCATATCAATTTCCTCAATATAAGACCCATTACATATTATCTTAAAAATTTATTATAAGAAATAACAATTTCAGTCCAAAGCAATGCGTGAGCTCTTTACTGGTATTTCCAAAAAAGACCAGGAAGAAATGGAAATACAAACCCACTGTTGAATTGTTCTTAATGATCAACAGAATGAATCAACAATATGAGGGTATGTGACAGATAACTTCCATCCACATGCATTTATGAGAAGCTACAGAGCAAGGCGCCATCAACTATGATCATAATTCATAAATAAATACATCCAGGACTGCTATTCACAAGATTGATTGCAGAATAATTGGAAGACAACACATCTATACTGTATTCATTCTCATTTCTTGATACTTTGATAGCAATAGCTATTGATAAATACAAACGAGGCTCTCAACTCAAGCATGGAAAAAGCTACATATAAGTGCCCCCGCATCCCACAATATCTATTCTAATCCAATTATGTGTACCCATTTATTTATACAATGAGACCTTGGCATTTGCCACATTTTACATGGACAGGTAGAATGACAGAAGGAAAAACAAGAGAAGAAAAAAACTCATGATACGGGTTGAACACGGCTCCATTTATCCTGGTCGTCAGGATCAATTGGATTGATATAATAATATCGGTTCTCCCTAATGTATGTTATTCCTGACCATACACCCCGTACAAGCAAAATGCTCAAAAAGACCATGCTTCCAAGTGTGCATACTACCTGAAGGAAGTCAGAGCAAATGAATGTTACAGCAGGGCATGCAATTCAGCTTTAGGTAAATGGGGGAAACTAATAAGTGGAATTTAGCCGAAAATTAACTGTAAAAATCAGTATTAATACTGTAGTCGATTCTCTATTAACTTGATTAGCTTTAACTAGACAAGTCAAAATAAAATGGATTCCAGACTGTTATAGATTTCATAGCAAAGAATATATGCGTAGGCAACCAGACATGTTATTGATTGGAATAACAGCTAAGTATTCTTCTGGCTACATTGGAACAATGTATTTCTACAATCATCAGGCATGTTTCCACCAACCAATCCATCACCCTTATAGGTACACAACACAATACAGTTGGGCAGCAGCAATATAAACACTGATACAAATCAACAGCTTCCATACTTGAGTTTTAGCAAACAAATAATAAATATTAGAAAAGGAGACATGCGATACAGGAATGGGTAACACACACTGCTATCATATGTGACCGTACCAACAAACTGGTAATTTAAGACTTAGGCCTCTCAACCGACTTCATCCATCCTAAACAACACGTGTACTTGCCATAATATAAATGAGGAAAGATAATAAACTCAACTTAACAATAACAAGACATTCCTATTCTGACATGTACTCAATCATAATAACACAGAAAAGTGTTATAGATATACCAAAAGTGACACCACAATTGATAAAAGTGACACCACAATTGATACTGATTGTGTTAGCATTCATATCAAATAGGTACGTATTCAAATTAACGGTTTCACTATGCAACCTGCTTTGTACAATGCACAGAGTTATTAACGGTTTCACTATGCAACCTGCTTTGTACAATGCACAGAGATATACTAAATTCGTTAATATGAATATCGACGAATTTAACATAAACATTAACACAGTTGGTATCGATTTTGGTATCATTTATGGGATTTACATATCAGTTCCCAATAACATAAAGTGTACAAAAAAGGTACCTCGAGAAGGGCCTTGAGGATCCAAAGGAAAGTAAGTATGAGCGCTCCATTGACAGAAAACCGCACCTGCCATTATTATTCCATTTAAACAATCAACAATCCATCATAATTTCATCCAAAATCAACCAATCCACTCCCCAATTCATCCCATTTCATTTCAATTCTGAACTCTAATCATCAAAACCAGCAACCAAGCAGCTCAATTGCATCCTACTTGCGTTAAAAAATGATCTGATTACCAGTTTGGCGGGGATGGAGGGGGGGAGGACGGACCGGACGGCCTTCCGGACCTTCCTGGAGACATTCCGGAACACATTGTGCATGAACCGGACGAGCAGATCGAGGCTCCGATCCTCCTCCTCCTCATCATCCCCCTCATCCTCCTCCTCGTCCTCCCCGTCCACGTCCACGCCGTGACCGTACCGGGATCCGACCAGGACCGCGTCGTACGGGAGGCGGCGGGAGGACCGGGCCTTGAGATTCGTGCGAGGGAACGGACGGACGGGCGGGGATGAGAAGGATTGGGATCGGACGGTGGGGATTGAAGGAGAGGAGGATGAGGATGAGGAGGTTGGGACTGTGAGGAAACAGAGAGTGGATGAGGAGGGCGCCATCACGGAGGACGGACGGACAGAGAGTGAGAAGCTGGGAAAGTGTGAAGGAATTGACAGAATGACAGGAGTATAGGGGGTTTGTTGAGATTGAGTTGCACGAATCTTGAAGCCAATCCAACGGCCAGAGTACTGCGCAGTAAATCATAAAAAATCTTAAAAATAGAAAAAAAAGTTTAGAGAAATATTACTTTTAACTTATAGATTATAGATTGATTATGTTTCCGATAACATTTAATTTAAGCAACATTTGATAGCTCTTTAGTGACCTGTTAAATTATGACCGTTAAAAAGTGTATAAAATTTTGGTAAGGTATCAAACGATATTCAAATTGATTGAAATTTGAAACATCTTCGATCTATAAATTAAATGAGGAGAGATCCAATAACCATGAATTTTGGTGACCGTGATGACCATTTCATTATTTATATATAAATTGACAAATCTAAACTGTTAGATGTATTCTAAATCTTATAAATAACATATACACAAAAAATGATAAAGTTTTAACATTGTTTCAATAGTCATCAAGAAAGGATTTTTTATGAACCGTCGATTTTTGTTAATGCTTGATGCATATGTAAATAAAATCAAAATGATATAATTTTTTGTGTACACATAAAACATGATATCTACAACACATTCTATCAATTAATTTTGTCATTTAACATTTTAAATTGAAGTTATTTCAGACTGAATTTCACAGTCACCGATCGGTCACCAAAAACATGATTATTTGATCCCTCCTCAAATTAAATATAATTTTTTTTATTTTTAAGATTTTATGGATTAATATAATTTTTTGAAAAATCTCGTTGTCAAGATTGTCAATATAAACATTGTGAATGGATCCTTCGGAGGGAATCACAGCTCCTGGTATCCGAATTTGGATAACAGGACCTTATTATTCTCATATTGACCGTCCGATCAAAATAAACGGATATGATTAGCTAGAGAAAGTCCCCCTATAGTCTACATGAACCGATCCGGACTGTCCATTTTGATCTAACGGTCCGTATCGGAATAATAGGGTCCTGTTATTCCTTTAGAATAACAGCAGATATATGCTGGACTCAGAATTGGAGGATGTTAGCAGGCCGGGCCTTCTGGATTGATTTAGATTGTAGAGTTTGGAGTTTTGGGCTGAAACTCAAAAGTTGAAGCCCATAATTGTTTCTATGTTCTTTTCGTGTTACAAACGATACAGAAAATTGAATGGGATGTTATTTAAATTGATGGTTTTGATATGCTCTTAGTTCATATATTGTGTGCTCTTAGTTCATATATTGTGCCGTTCAGTATCGATTTTAGTATCAACGTTTTTATTTTTTTTTTCTTTTCTTTTTTTTGAAATTCCATTAGGAGGTCCAGATGAGACGAAAAAGAGAGAGCAAGCAATGATAATTAATAATGCAAGAGTAAAGGGTTAGACTAACAGTCCCCCAACAAAAATTATCCTGAACCAGTCTAAAAAAGAGCAATATTTTACATTTCTTAGTCTGAAATATTGATAACTCAAAAATCAAAGATTTTAGCAAGAGTTCAGTTTCGGTTAATTATTTGTATGACAGTAAGGCCCCCTTGGTGAATACATAATTCATCATATATTAAGTTTCAGGAAATGCATTTTGGCCCTATACAAATCGATGAATTCATGATGAATGGCCATGATAAATAAGTGCATTATATATAGAACTACAATTCATTGGTACACTGCTTGTCACTAGTAATGTTAATGTATTAGCAGAATTTCAGATACAATATCCGTTGGTGATGAGAAACATACAAAAAACCCAAGCAAAAGTATCTAATTAAGAACACATTGTGTTGTCCAGTAATAACCTATATTAACAAAAAAAAAAAAAAGAACGGTGCGAGCTTTGCACACTTGACTCTATACATGCTAGCTTCAACAAAAAGAAAATTCTCAAAAGACAAGGATGTCTGAAGTCTGGAGTGAAAAACTGTACATCCTTGCATGGAAGTTTAGTATAGTTAGCCCGACGGCGCGACCCTTTCGTGTTTGCATCAATCCATCTTTATGGAATCTGCACAGTGATCAAATACAACATCTTTAAGTCGACAACAAGGGAAAAGTTTCTTAAAATTGAAAAGATTGGTCAAAAGACATAAGATTCAATTCGAAGTGGCGAATGATGAAGTTTACACACAGCAACCTACTAAAATATTGTTTCAAATTCTTGCAATACATATTGTTTTTCGAAATGGACATGTACGTCCTTTAGAATATCATAATTTTGAAGAACAACTGATCTTATATATTTTGAATTAGAAATAGCATAACATGGTCCGCAAATAATCAGAGGATCAATGTAATTGCCCTTAAAAAAATATAAAAACAAGAGGATGAAGCATGTTTTACCAGAATTATCTATTGTTTCTGGTTGCAAAAATCCCATTTGAAGCATACTCTGAAGATCAAAATCCCAACATCCTGGTATCTGCATTCAAAGCCGATCCATTTAGCATTACTCTAGTCTGACATAGAGAGTGGTACAGCAACTGGGTAAATTTTTTCTGTTTTGATCCATTTCTCTTTTTTAATTTGGATAGCATCTAATTAGAATATATATGGGGATTGCATTCTCACTGTGGTACACTTCCTGTCTGGCATAAGTTAACCCAATAAACTGTCCTAAATGATAGATAATAGGCACTACCAAATGAAGCATGTATTAGAGAACATTATGCAGAAATTATTGGCAATTACCTGAGGTGTTGTCGCAGAGTATGGTTTTTCAAGCTGTACCGTGTTGTTAGAAGTTGCAACAGCTTGAGGGGCTAATCCATATAAGTTTGAACTTGTATTCCTTGAACTTGGTACCAAGCCCAAGCTTGAAGCAGTTAAGTTCGACGGGAAAACCATCTGTAAAACTTGATAAGTCAAATTTACAACGAAAGAATAAGATATATGGTTCCACAAAAAGGACCTGATGTACCAAATTTAGAATGCCCCAAATTGATAAGAACACATTGACTGACACTATATATGAGCTAAAGATAAAATTAAAGAGGTGTTCTGACTGAAATTTTACATGAAGAAATTTCTAGTTCGTAAAATGGGAAACACATTTTACATATATAGCAGTGTAGGTTTAAAGGAAAATTAGATTACATCTCTGGAGAATATCTGCTCAAGATAGACATTTGCTTCCGGACATAGTGCTGCAAGCTTCATGGATAAAAACTACAAGACAAACTAATAGGAGTAAAAAAAGATAAACAATAACCAAATCAACAAACAAACTGATAAAAGAAAAACTAATGTAAATTACACCTCAATTTGATGCTGGAGTGACTGCACGTAGTTGATGATTTCATCAAGCATCATGGCCTTTCCCGTTATCTATCAAATCATACAAGAAATCTTAATCGATAATGCTCGAAAAAGTAATGACGAAAACTTTTAACATCTGTTAGAATATGAACTCTGTACAGTGTGAGTACCTTATTGCAACCTGGAACGAGGTTTTGAAGAAACCGCATTCTCTCACCAATCTTCTCCCTCCTCACCTAAAATCCATGTAACCATTACTAAAATAAATAAGTTTCACTTGATAAAAGTAGGAAAAATCACAAGTCTAATGTGCATCAACTGAAGGTTTATTTTAAGTACTCTTTCAGCAAGGCTGTGACTGTTGGTTGCCTGGCCCCGTTTTGCCCTGACGTGAACAATCTCCTCTTGCTTCTCGTCATTACAAATCTCCACACTTTTGGTGATGTCGGCTGGTCCTTTTTTCTGGCGACAATCAGCAATCTAGCGATGAGACAGAAAAAATTCTATAAAAGCTACCCATATTTTTCTGAATCATACTTGAACAAATGTACAGAAGACAGCATGGATAATATATCTGCTGTTCTATAGATATATAATATCAACATATCTCGTGTTAGATATACCAGGTAATATCTGAAATTGCTTCACATATGTTCAGTTACGTATGGAACAGCGTAGCAGCTTGTACCAGTACCAATTGAATAAACGTAACTGGTTCAGATATTGTTGCTTTGATGTAATATATGTTATTTTCTGAGGTTAATAACTGGTTCAAGCATCCGAATTATTAAAATTATACAAGTGTTATTCACAATTGGTGACTAGCTAACATATTAATTTAAATTGCAAACATTCTTACTTTGCATGGCCGCTGCGAAGACTTCAAATGGATGGAGCGATCTTTTCTCTTATGTGAACTGTTACTTACAGGCAGATCTAATAAGAAGTAACGGGATTAATTAGCGAAACACTGTGATTCAAAATCTAATTTTCCGATATGAAAACAATCTAGCTGAATTACTAACCAGGGTCAAAATGGTCATAGTCGATGCGAGTTTTGGCACTGATCATGTAGTTCTCCATTGATGAAGGATTAAAGCCGGAAATATCACGCAAGTAGTAGACTTCATCAACTTGGGAAGCTTGATTGGAGTACATCTACAAACATAGTAAAATAACAATTTATGAATTATGACATACTGTTAATTAAATAGTGTCTTGGTGGGTTTTAGTGTAATGCTTGCGAGTGAGCTTGTCAGACAAAATTCATCTGCATACACATTTGGATCTTTGATACATATCTCAAATACATTATACATTCAAGTATAGAATTCAAAGGTAATTTCTTGACATACTCTCCTAAAAATCAAGGAAAGTAGCTCTAGCTTTAGCTACTGATGCCAAGCAATAAGAACCAAGGAGAAACTCCAGGAGATCATATCCATTGGAATTTCACAAAAATTAGTACTAATGTGCCATAAGATGAAAGAAAGATTGTGACTTTGGGAATTTATCAAAAGCGACCACAGAGAAATGTATATATAACAATTGATACTAAGAACAAATGTCAAGTAAACAAAAAGGGAAAAAGGAAAGAAAGAGCAAACCAGGAATTTATTTGCAATTTAATTACTGATTCGATTTCTATAAGAAATTAAACTATGAGAATGCTAAGCAATGTACGTACCTGGTATTAAATTGCCCAAGAAGTGGTAATGGGTCACTCCTAGAATTAGAAGAAGACCATTGTTTGTAAAAGTAGTTGAGCTGAGCTGAGCTGAGTTGAAGTTCTTCTCCACCTTTTTAACTTTTGTAAAGAGCAAGAGTTGTTAATCACTGCTCAACTCAACTGCCCCTAGTTAATTTAAAAGGAATTAAGAAAGTAATTAAAGAGCTAATGATGACATCTTATCAGTGACAAGTGTAAGCACTATGCGCATGCATGCATTGTTCACTTTACTGACCATAATATATATTATAGGGAATACGACTCCAGAGGCCCCCGAACTTTCAGCTTGTGACAAGTTGGCCCCCAAACTTTTATTTTAGACAAATAGCCCCCAAACTATAATTTTGTGACAATTTGCCCCCTTAACCATTAATTAGCCATATAATAATTCAATTGAAATATGAAATGACAACAATGCCCTCATATATTTATAAGATAATATTTACAATGCTCATGGTTCATTAATTCATAAATTATATAGAGATAAGAACTATTTAATTATATAAGTACCTAATTAAAAATTTATATTACACAATACAATGTTGCCTTTTATTTTATATGATCTATTTTTATTTTTATAATGATTTAATCTTTATGATGATTATATATTTATATACAAAGTTAAAAGTGAAAAAAATCTGAATATATATATTTACAATTTCAAATATTCAATTAGTTTTTTTTCATAAATTATTTGCTATCACCACAAACAAATAAAAAATTTTAATAATTTTAACTAATTATGTAACTATGTAAATTATTAATTTAATTATTTATGTAATTATATGTTGTAATAATAAAAATAATGTATCCAATAAATATATAAGGGTACTTTGGTCATTTCATATTTCAAATGAATTATTATATGGCTAATTAATGGTTGAGGGGGCAAATTGTCACAAATTTATAGTTTGGGGGTGCATTTGTTCAAAATAAAAATTCGGGGGCCAACTTGTTACAAGGTGAAAGTTCGGGGCCTCTGGAGTCATTATCCCTATATTATACAGTATATGGAGAGAAACATCACATCTGGCGTCTATTGAAAAACCGTACATCCTTTCATAAAGGCTATGTTTGTTATGGCGATAAAATGAGGGATAAAGTTATCACTCCTCTCACAAGTGATAACTTTATCCCCTCTTATCCCCTATTTTATCCGGCTCCCAAACAGGGCCTTATGAAAGGTACAAAGAATATAACAAGTAGGAAAACATTTTCCGTCATCTATGGACTGTCCATAGAGTTACATCTGTGACACAAATTGTTATATTGGAGTCCACATGAAGTCCCATTTGTCATACAACTTGTGTCATCTATGAATTGTCCATAGATGGACGGTAGATACAACCCTGACGAATACATCCAAAAATGTATTGGATACATCATAAAATAACATATGGACACTGTGAACGGTTTTTCTATAAACATAAATTATTAAATTTGTGGTTAATGAAGTGAGGGACTCAGGGACAGTACTACGTCATTCATAAATGCTAACCATCGCCATCGATCTTGAATGCTTTTGACTTGACTGGGAATGATTTGGAGAATATTAATTGGAATGTCTGATTTATGTTCAGCAACTTATTTTTGTCAATTTTTTTCAAGCGCCAACCAAATTTAATTTTGTCAATTTGAAGCAATAAAAAATGAGAATATGTTGTCTACACGATTTCTTTATTAAAATTATTTGATTTCCAAATCGGTAACAAATGACATAAAAAATACAAGAAAATATAAGTTTTGCTATTTTTTATTGAGTGAGGCTATTGCGCTTTGCAAAGCGCAGTGAGGTAGCGCGTTTCGGCCTGGTATCTCAAAACCGTAGCTCGAATGACCAATCCAAGTTGCTCACCGTAATCTTAATATTGAAACCAGTTGCATACCAAAAGTTTTCTATTTTTAGATTTCTCTAACTATTTTTTTGGATTTTTGAAAATTGTATAGAAAATACACAAAATTTTGTATATAAAATGGTTCATTTTTAAAAAATCCAAAAAAAAGTTAAAGAACTCTAAAAATAGAAAAATTTAGTATGCAACTAGGTTGCAATATTAAAATTAATCAGTGAGCAACTGGTATTTGTTATTCAAGTTACGATTTAGGAGATATGAGACTGAAGCGCACCAGTCACCATGATTTGCAAAGCGCAATAGCCTCACTCATTTTTTATTTTTATAGAATACTCTAAATTAGGGGAATATGAATATACAAATCTAATAGGATAATCTTACAAAAGAAAGTAGTAATTAATAAATAATTCTTTGAAAAATAAAAGTCGAGTTGCTCATATCTATTTGTTCGAATCAAAGTCATGCATAATTTCAAAAATATCAATATCAATCACAATTCGAGCATTTTGTAATTCTATGTGTGTGTAGTTAAATTTTACAGTTTTTTTTTTCTAAATTTTCCTAATTTATACAAAATGTTTAGTATTAGCAAATTATTCAAGAAGTACTGAAAAGAAACGATCCATAGTAGACGAACTCATTTAATTCTCGTACTCATTAATTTCTTACAACTATGTTTTGATATTTTCAATTTTTTATGAGTTTTTTTTTTTTTTTTTTATCTTCAATTGGCCCTTAGCCCCTTGGGCAAATTTTTATGAGCTTTTTATGGAATAAAATAAAATAAAATAGTTTGTTAGACACTGTTTAAGTTGCATTTAAACTTGTCAAAAGTTTTCAGTACTCATCAATCATCATTATGCACCAAAGCAACGCATCAACACATGTTCTTCATGACACTTGCGCTGTACAGGACACGAACTAGCCGTGTGTCGTACTGCTGCTGCTGTTCAACACAAACACGTCTGCCCAATTTCAATACCTACTACTGTACTACTGCTACATATATTAATATGAGGAGGGATCCAATAACCATGGGCATTGGCCATTTTTTAATTTAAGCATAAATTGAAAAATCTAAACCGTTAGATGTATTCTATATTATCTCAACAACATATACATAAAAAATGATAAAGTTTTGACATTGTTTCGATAGTCATCAAGAGAGGAGAAAAAATCATAAAACATGAACCGTTAATTTTTGTTAATACTTGATGCACATGTAAATAAAATCAAAATGATGTAAATTTTTGTATACACATAAAATATGATATATACAGCATATTCTATCTATTAGTTTTGTTATTTAAGATTTAAAATGTAGTTATTTAAGATTTAATTTCATGGTCAACGATCGGTCATAACATGGTTATTTGATCCCTCCTCTATTAATATATACCAAGTGCGTTTAGACTTTAGATTACCATCTCAAGATTCTGGTTTTTGTTAGGAGAAGGGATCTTAACAATAGTAGCTTTCAAAATTTTATAAAAAATCTTAAAAATAGAAAAAAAGTGTACGGAAGTATTGCTTAACTTATAGATTGATTATCTTTCCAATTATATTCAATTTGAGCGATATTTGATAGCTCTTTAAAGATCTTTAAATTACAACAGTTAAAAGATGTACAATATATTGATAATGCATCAAATAATATTCAAATTAATTAAAATTTGAAACACTGTTAATGTATAAGTTAAGTAATATATCCATAAAATTATACTCCCTCTCTCGTTTGTGTTCTTCCTTTCAATTTCTTCAACGCCAAGTCGCCAACCTACTGAAAATTCCTTATTTTTCTAGAATGAAACAGTAGTTCATGCTAGAAGCCCAGTACGGGGTTGGTTTCCTTGCTATTTTCTCTGTATACAAATTCAAATATTATAAATATATTCCGTTGATTGCGCTTCTCAAAAGAGAACAAGTTTGGCACATAATTAATTTGTTCTGCGATTTGCATACGTGTATGATTATTTAACGAGATAAATATATATATATATTTTAGAGGTTACGAAATGGATGTAACATTAAATTTGTTGGTTATATGCAAAGTGCATTAATTTGTGGCAGAAAGTTCGTCTGAGACGAAAATAATACAAAAAATGATATTTAGATATTTCAAATGTGAATCATAGTTCGAAACCGTGAATGTTAAAGGGTGAGATATATATAAAAGTGAGCCGATTGTGAACCGATGGAGGATTATTACAAAAATCAATATCTTATTGTGAATAATTAATTTACATAATTTAAATGTAAGTAAAAACTGAGACTAGCTACAATGCTATATATGGAGTTGTACTTATATTTTCAATATTCAAATAGTCGATCTCCATAACCACTACCGACATAATGTTCATATCGGAATCCATTAGAAAATAAAACTTTACAATTTTTAAAACTTTTTATTATTGTGTATGATGGAGAGGAAATTATTGTTTTAGGTAAAGCAAAATCTTTAAATTAAGCCATTTCTCCCCATCATGAAAATAGTGAAAAAAATAAAAAATATATCAAAATTTTAACACATAATTACTAATACATTTATAGGGGTCCATTGACAATGGTTAACTTGGCAATCTTGGCAATACCATTTTTCAAAAATTTATAAAAAATCATAAAAAATCTTAAAAATAGAAAAAAGTTTACGGAAGTATTGCTTAGCTTATAGATCGATTATATTTCCGATTATATTCAATTTAAACGATATTTGATAGCTCTTTAAAAATCCGCTAAATTATAACCGTTGAAAAGTGCACAAAATTTTGATAAGTCATTAAACGATATTCAAATTGATTGAAATTTGAAACACTATCAATCTATAAGTCAAGTAATACATCCATAAATCATTTTTCATTTTTAAGAGTTTTTATGATTTTTTATAAATTTTTAAAAAGTAGTATTGTCAAGACCATCAAGTTATCCATTATGATGGATGCCTCCTCTTATTTAAAAAGGCAGAGATAAATGAAATTCAGTTAATATCGATCCTACAAACTTTTCAATCTAATATAATTATATAAGGAATCCGCTGTGATTGATTTTTTTTTTTTAAATTCTGATGTGATAGATTGGCATATATGGAGATTTTTTATACTTTTTTTTTTAATTGAGATTTTTTTATACTGAAAAATAAGGAATCTTGTCAATCTTTTTTACACAACCTTTGTGCACAGAACAGAGCAGGTCTGAAAGTAGCAGAGTTGCAGGAAATTGGAAGAGCCGAATATGGAACATAGTCAAAGGTTTCTCAAAAAAAAAAACAGAACATAGTCAAAGGGAAAAGACTAGACATTGCACATTAATTTGTTGTACAGAAATGCGGTCATTTTCCCTGTAGAGTTTTTTTTTTTTTTTTTGATAGAACCTGTAGAGTTTCATTCCAAAAGGGGTATTTTAAGATTGTCACTTTTTATCTGCCCAATATGATTGTTAATCAAGATGTCATATATAAACGCAGTGTTGAACACTATTTTGTACTCTAGCATCAATATCTCTTATGATATGATATATACAAATAATAAAACACATGTAAAAGTGGAATAGAGATAGAATATTATTATTGGATTAGTAAAAGTGGAAGAGTAATTGTTAGAAGAGTAGAAAGAATAGTGATATTTTGAGCTATTCGGAAAAGTAAAAATATTGTTTGGCAAAATTGAGGGTCATTCCAAAAGTCACATGAGAGCACTGATCCGCTATTCTACCATATAGTAGGAATAGCGAAATAGTTTAATTCAAATGCTATTCTATTTTGCTAATTGATGTTTGGCATCCATTTTGTTGAAATAGTAATTTACTTTTACTATTTCAAAATAGAATAGAGGTGCCAAACAATCCCGTATATTCTACCCACCAAGGTAGGTCACTCTTACACACTTTTTTCACAGTTTCATACAGCCACGCGCACTTATATATCTGTCACAAATTCACAATTGTATAAATGTTAATTGAAAATAATAATGTATATGTTAATTAGTAAATAATACCGATCTATTAATCAGAAAAAATATATTTGTTAACTGAAAAACATGATCAGTTAATTAAAAAAATACGGTGGATGGTGTACATCAATACAAGTTGGACGTACTCTATCTATTTCTCAATATAATTTCCACATGAGTTTAAGAGTCTTTGAATGCCACAACCCACAAGGCCAAAACTGAGGATGTATTAGCTCCTGGACTCTGGTTTTAGTTTTCCTATCTCTAAGTTTTGCAATTAAGTAATTAACAATTTTTTTGGTAACTTGTATCATGCAGCGTGGACTGCCACATGATATCTGGAAATTGGAAATTAAATAGATAATCCAAACAGTCCAACTGATTTGCTTGCAAAAGTTTGTATCTTTTCTTGAGCACGAAATTAACATATTGTCCATACATCTAATCTATATAGTGCTAGTAACAGTGGACAACTGGGGTCTGGATATAAAGCGAAAACCCCCGTACTGCAATTATCTATAGTTTAACTGTTTAACAAAGCAAAAGCTAAAGGAAAGGAAAGAAAAGGAGGTCTTTTAAGTTTTAATCCAGAGACTACAACTACAAGAGTTCAATGAAAGTTTGGAATTCTATTGGTCGATGCACGCTTGTTGATGCATTACATAATTTACATTATGCATTATCCTTACTCCTGATAAAAGGAGATGGGATTTTTTGATGTGAAAGTTCTATCTTCCCCACGGAACAGATCTCAGCCGTTGATTGTTTACTTAGATTGATCACCACCGTTGACGTACTTTAATGTCCTAACCCATTAAAATTTAAGGCTCATATCAATTTTCTCAATTTAAGGCCCTATTACATATTATCTTAAAACTTTATTATAAGAAATAACAGTTTCAGCCCAAAGCAAGGCGTAGGCTCTTTACCGGTGAATCATAACGTGTGCTATTCCGTCCCAACTAGATCTTACCTAACTAGTTAAAATCTTGGACATTGCTTTTATGCTCACATCCAGATAATTTTATCGGTCACAGATGAATTTTATAATGAGTAATATTCATTTATTACCGTTCGATCGAAAATAAAATTATTTGGTGGGAGTATTGAAGTAAAATTCAAAATCATGCCGTGACCTTTCCTCCGGGAGAAAATATTCGAATTAAATAAAAATTAAACCAAACCAGGAGTTTGCTAAACCTGAAAATAATCAATAATCATAGGAAAGCTGCTTTGTTTTTTAAAAAAAAATAGAAATTGAGATTCTTGCTCTCATATTTTCAGCTGCTGAGTTTTTTAAAACAAATTTTATTTGCTAAGCTTTTTTCTGTGATATTCACAAGGGACATACATGTATATATGCTACTGAAACTGAAGAATGATCACCATTTTGATGGCTCGCTTTTACGGAATATAATTATATAATATGGCAAAACCACAAGCAATGGCATTCTTATTTTCATTATATTTTTGTGAAGATTTTTTATCATTTATTTGTTCCTTTTTACGGACTAGAACTATATCTTTTCTATCTGACGATTATAAATAAATACTGCTCATTATGAGATTTATCCATAACTGTTAAAATTATTTAGGTATGAGTATGGAAGCAACATCCTAACTATTACTATTAATTTCTTGAGAAATCGAGCTCAAGTCGTAAATTGCAATCAGCGTGCCAGCCAGTTAATGATAATTTATAAGATTTTCTTCCTGCTTAATTATGTGAGTTGCAATTAAACAAAGTGATTAACCTAATTAAAGTCGTTGTACTTCTTGTCCATGCTTAAAGGCAGTGGCAATAATTAGGTCAAGAAAAAATTAATGTCCTTGAAGACA
Organism: Cyperus esculentus; assembly: GCA_030179965.1. Classification (NCBI taxonomy): domain Eukaryota; kingdom Viridiplantae; phylum Streptophyta; class Magnoliopsida; order Poales; family Cyperaceae; genus Cyperus; species Cyperus esculentus. Next base: position 883,210 of record JASGLE010000049.1, on the reverse strand, counting down.
AACATCACGGGTTAGTAGTACTAATTAGTAGCAGTAACATGTACTGACAAAGACTTCATAATTATTCAAGTGGTAATAAAAGGGAAAAAAATAAGCAAATTTATGAACATCACAAATATATTGAGTTAATACTAGTAAAGAGTTCACGTCTTACTTTGAGCTGAAATTGTTATTTCTTATAATAAATTTTTAAGATAATATGTAATGGGTCTTAAATTGAGATAATTTATATGAGCCTTAAGTTTTAATGTGTTGAGACATTAAAGTACGTCAACGGTGGTGATTAATCTAAGTAAACAATCAACGACTAAGATTTATTTATTGGGGAAGATAAAACTTTCATGTCAAAAAATTTAATCTCATTTTATTAGGAGTAAAAATTTAATCTCATTTTATTAGGAGTAAGGATATTCTTTCTGAAATCTTTAAATATGGTGCAAAAGTACGTGTGGTGAATAAATCATACATTCAAAGAAAGAAGAACCATGCATCTCATGAGAAGAAAAGGGACTTGATATGAATTTAAAATAAAACAGACATTACACAAGTGTTGAGAAAAAAAATTTGACATATTTCTCAGAGAAAAGAGGCTTCACAAATCACAATCACAAAACCCTTTTTTTTTTTTAATGCCGGCTGTATTAAGATTTCCAAGAATTTATGTTCTCCATTAGCTAACAAATCCTTAGTAGAATATTATTGACTAACTTACTACTGCTGTTCAGTAAAAAATTTAGAAGAAAAGCTGAAAGCATATTGAGCCCAGCCCAGCTCAGATCAGAATCAATATTTGAGCTGAAATTGTTGTTACTTGTTAGGCCGACTCTAAATTCATTCTTCGGTCTGTAAGGATCTGGTCCGATTGGTACACTGATCCAAAAACGAATGCAAGTATCAGCCCAATTAAGCCTATCAGTAAGTACAAACAAGGAACCTGGGTCATGCATATGCTTTCTTTAGTGTATGCAAACTATTTTTTTTTTTAGATAAAAGATGAGAGTCAAGCCACTTAAATTTAAATGTCTATTAAAGACCCCTCATTCGGGTTTCGAACCCGCGACCTCCCACATGGAGAGCGTTGTCCTTAGCCACTAGACCAAAGGCTGGTTCTTAGTGTATGCAAACTATTGCAAAGTGTTTCAAGCTTTACTTGGCAAAGTTTGCACTTTACAATATTTATTTCTCAAGTGGTAGCTAATTAACTAGAATGACTTCTGAAAAGTCATGGATTCAATCTTCTATGGACACAAAATAAAAGGTTTCAATAAAACAGGTGAAGTATTTCACTTTCTTTAAAAAAAAAAAAATAGCAATTAAAAAACATAATCTAGAAGGAATATTCTCATATCCTATCACTAAATTATCGTCTCTTAGCCGCGTGCTGAGCACAACATAGGGAACCGGTCTTTCGCCTATATGCTGTGGATCGGGATCACTGGTTTATTTTTATCCGACGGTTGAGAAACACCGAAGTACGTTGAAATCTGTGCAGAAAACACCGAAGTATTTTGAGATCGGTACGGTAACCGATCCCGACTATCCGGTCGGAAAAGTATATTCTACTTTTCTGGGATTCTTATCCATATGCCATACATGTTGGAAATATAAACTTAATTATGATAATAATGTTAGGTTTATTGAGAAAATAAGTGAAACTTATTAATTTCAGCAGTAGCTAGCAGCAGTCAAAATTTTGGGGCTGATTGATGAAGGGATTTGAAAGGTCAAGTGAAAGTGGATTTGACTAAATGACCTATGGATTTAAAACTCTTGGAGTCTAGTTTTGATGGTTCAAGAGTCAAGGCGTTTAGAGTTTCCTAAAGAGAGTTATGACTGTTTTAATGACAGGAGGTCAGCTAAAACATAGGTTGTTTAGTATTATGTTTTTTAATGTGAATTTCTAGAGTTTTTTTATGTTTAGCCCTATATAAATGGTTGTAATATGTTGTTGTAATGTAAAATAAATATATAAAAGTTTGCAATCAAATAAATTACAATTTTCTCTTCGCTTCCTCTTGATCAAAGTTAACAATACACACCTTTGAAGACTTACTCATCTGTGTTTCAATTCATACACCTCATGATCATCCTCCAAATTCTCAAGTTTTGCAATCCCAGAAAAGCTTTTTCCACCTAGTTAGCCAGCAATGGGTTCGTTGATTGAAGGACTGTATACAGTCGGGATGAAAAATGTTTTGCAGCTCACAGTACCCCAGGGCTGAATAAAAACGAAGAATCGCTGAAAATGAAGTCCTTCGAGCGAATGTATTTTACCAAGCATGGGCCATTCACAATGGGGAACGTCGATTGGGAAATCCGGGGTGTACCCGGTCGGAGAATCTGTGTGGTAGTATCTCTGTTTATCAGATAATACCGTGCCGGTCAAGAAGTATGGCTACATGCATGTCCCTGGTGCAAGACTACAGTAACAATGGTGATTGGAAGATCGACACCTCGTTTAAATGGAACGAAGAGATGGATTTCAAAGCGATCCCGGCCGCTTGGTGAGGGATTGGGTCTTCCGATGGTACCTCGATCTGACATACTTCACAAGATCCGATCGATCAGGAGAGGTATTCTGAAGATGATTGCTTGTTGCATAAATTTGTTTTATGGGTCATATATTTTCGATAAATCCTGGAAACCACCGAGAAAACACATATACAAACCACGGTCCTGTCAAGCGAAGGTAATATCGACAGACCCTGCCTTGCCTTCCGCAGATGACGAGCCGAACGATGAAAAAATGGCAGCATCATCACCTCCCTCAGACCTAATTATTTCTCTGCTAGAAACTGGGGAATTTAATTTTCTGATATTATTCTTGTCGTCAAGAAACAAACATTTTGTGCCCACAGGTGCATTCTTGCAGCCCGTTCCCCAGTGTTGCGGTCAGATCAACTTCTTGCCCTGCAAAAGGCGACATGAGCATGACGAGCATATGCATATCCGTGCCACTCACTTTTAAGCACTTGCTCTATTTCATTTATACTGATTCATTACCGGAAGATTTCGAGGAGGTCACGCCTCCAGAGAGGTACGTACGTACGTACCACCGTATGCTTGTCGCAGCACACCATTTTAAAATGGAAGGCCTCAAGTCAATACGCGAGAAAAAGCTCACGGAGGCAGTTTCCGGCGGCACCATGATAACTGCTCTTGATCTCACAGAGTATCATGAGAGTGCTAGCTCTTCTCAAAGAACGTCATTCGACATGATTGCAACAAGAAGCAAGAAGTTCTACCACCGATGAGTATGCCGGGGATGAGTCAAAGTAATGCCAGTGTTCACTTCATCCATTTTTTGTTTTAAGATTCGTAGTTGTGATTGGTGTTAATTATTTTTCTCTATGTTTTTGTTGCTTTTATAACATTGATTGCTTCTCATATTGGCATTTTCTTTCCGCACTTTGTATTATCTGTAATTTATATTGGAAATATATATATAATGTGCTTGCAATTAAATTTACCAGTACTATTTCCTATACCTTCTCTCTGTGGTTGAAAAATCGCTGTGTGAATTGAGTTTGAGACAAATCTGTGCGCATGTTATTTGTTACATATTAACAGTACCGATTGCGTGTTGGCGATTAAGCGATCAACATATAAGAAGCAACATTCAGCAAAACTTTTATTATGATGTTATTATTTCACCATGTTTGAGCAAAATTGGTGAGAACGTGGCCAGGGGAGGCCGCGTACCAGCCTCCCCAGCTGATCTAGGGTTTAGAGAGAGAGCAAGAGCAGGAGGCACCCAAATCGACCCCGAAATTTTTCTCATAATTCTCCTATTACATATTACAAATTATATATATAAAGAGTTCCAAAGATACAAGTCCGAAGGCCTAAAATACAATTCGTGTCATATCTAACACACCAGATCAGCTGAAAGAACGCGAACATCCACTACAACAATAATTTAGAAATAAAAAAGGAACAATGACATGTTTTATTGTTAATGTTACCTTCGCGCACAGAGCAACTTGCAGCCGAGAATTCGAGTACAACATGGTTGATTATCAATACATCACATTGCATCATCTGACCATAATTCTTGCCTTTGACACAAGAGAAGATATTGTTTTTGGATGCTTCATCACTCCAAAATTGTCAGAGAAATAATGGAAGTTCTCAAATTCTGCGGTAGTTTCAGCTGTTTTCGCCAGTACTTTGTCCATTCCGGATTCTTTCAAATATTTGATCAAATGATCATCCGACTCCATTATCCATAGTATTAGCTCAATGGTATGTCTCCTAAGACATGGACATCGAGCATTTGGGTAAATATTCTCTTCCAGAACTGACAGAAGCATTTGAGCAACACGAATGACGGAAAAGTTGGTTTTGCTGAGAAGAATATGAGTGAATTCCTCAATGCTTGCAAATTTAGAAATCTGTACACAGAATCCAATAGAGGCCTCAAGCAACTCTTCAGGAGTACCGGGGGACATTATGGTATTCAAAACCTGCATACAGATTAAGTTAAATTTATATCTTTTCAAATTAGTAATAAGAGTTGTTGTTTCTTTCACTTGTAAATTAAGTGTCAGAACTGCTCTATAATTTTAAAGTTTAGGTAGCGTTGGTTCGAAACATGAGTTCCCGACCGGGACCAACTATCAACATAAAATCCTAAAGGAATTAAATAAGAATAAGCTTACCCAAGGCAGTATCATGATGACTTGCTTAATGTTGTCGAGCCATTTTGGTCCGGAGTATGCACAGATGTTGCTCAATATCCTTACAGAAATTGTAGATTGGTAAACATCCTTTGTGCAAATAATAGCAGTGATCTTTTGAACAACATCTAAATTCTCCCTTAAAATTTCATTACAGATTCTCTTACTCTGTACTGTCAAAACTGCCAATGACTTTCCAGCATTTGACCAAAACCGGGTTTCGCTATGCCTGAGGGAGGATTTGAGAAAGATAGTTACAAGCAGCCTGATAATCCCATCTGTGCTTGCTATTTGCTTCCGTAAAGGCTTGTGCATAGCGAGAGCTGCCAGAATCTTAACCGTGAGTTTAAAGAGCACAAAATCAGTGCCCCCATATAACAGGATATCCCTCAAATTGTTCACAATGCTAGAAATTTGTGAGATGTCCTGTCTGATTATTTGACCAGCTTTTCCCTGTGTAAAAACCATTTTTTTCAACAGCTTCAGTGATCTTTTGACCATTTTTAATCTGACCTCCTCATTGTAATCAAGAATGTGGGCATTACATTTTGTTAGTTGTACAATTTTTGATAGGAGATCAGTTCTTTGGGTGATCTTCATGCAATTTAAAGGGTTGCTGGCAAGATTTCTCAGAATCACTAAACCAAGTAAATTCAGCTCAAAAGAAGCTTCATTCCCGAGTAGCGAGCTAATGCAATTAATTGCTTCTGGAATGCTCTCCACCTGGAGTTCACTTGCAACACCGGCAACAATTTGTGCTACATATGTCCGAATTGCCTCCGCACCATGGTCATGCCAGCTGAGCATGTTAACCATTCTATTAGTTGTTATTGTTGAAGTTCTTATTCTGCGACAAGTATCCACTGAAAACTTATTATGACGGATCAAACCATTTAGTATGCGAACAGAAATTAGCTGATCACCTCGAGAATTTGAAAGAAGTAGACCTTCTGCAAATGTTATCAAATCTAGATCAAGGGCCTGAAACACACTACCTTTGCTAAGTTTCCAGTAAGTCTCATGAAAGAAACGGCGTACTGATACCTTTCCCGATGTCCCAAAGCCACATTCATTACACACTTTCTCTATAATCTTTACATAGGACACAGTCCAGAACCAGTATGCCTTTTCTGACAGGAATAGCAGTGCATGTGTAAGAGCCACAGCATAGAAGATATTCAAAGATGCTTGCATATTAGCCTGCTCGTTGTTCCCATTATAGCCCTGCTTCACCAGGCGCATCATGGAGAATGCTATCGACACACCGGCAAACAACAATTGCAAGAAAGTGATGATCATTCCAATTTTGCCTGAAATGACTTTTGCAGCTTGAAAGAAGAAGCGCGACTCAAGCTGATGGTTGCGACTGAAAATTCCTGTGCCAACGATAAATATGATGGTTGCCACAAACCAAAAATCAATCTTCTTTAGCATTGAAGCAAAACCACCAAGCAGAACCACTGTGGCCCAGATGAACGCGAGCATCCGGACCCCACTGAGTGTCTTATCCAAGATCACAAGGCGGAGACCAAAGTCGATCAATTGCTTTTCCGGCCTTGGATATGGACAAGCAGAATCGCCCTGATTATTCTGTACCTTAAATGCGGCGGCCATCAAATCGCCAGAATAGGTGCCACCCCAGTCCTCAGCATACCAAACAGTTTCATCATTGTTGCTGAAACTTCTGAAGGGAGAATGCCCAGAAGAGCCTGATGAGCTTTTTTCCGTCTTGTGTTTGGTCAAGGGCGGCGAATAATACAAAGGCGTTAAGGGAACAGGAACAGCGCTCGTTTCACCATTCATTTCGTGGTTTGATTCACAATTTGAGCTATCAAGGTTATATGGATTGATATCAGAGTCGGGCACTATATCTGTATTCGCAATTTGAGCTTCATGATCACTTGCCATTATTGTCAGGCAAACTTCAGAATGGTGTTTGAGTTGTGCCGAATCGCTCATTGTCGGGTCATTTGTTTTGTAATATGAGCTCTTCCACTCTCTCCATCTCACTCTTTCTCCCCTTTGTGAACACCCTCCTCTATGCTCTTTCCTAGTAGTTACCATGACAAATATGATGGACTAGTTCTTATGGCAGACATGACAGAAATTCCTGAGTTCACACTCAATAGTCAATTATTAGGTAGTTCAGGTTCAGCCAACCCTCCTCAATCAATTATTGGTTGCTGCATGCCAAGTCTGAATGCCCATTGCTAGTGCTTTGACTCCAAGAGGGTGCTATTTCAAGAGCACAATTTTATTTATAAAATAGTGCAAAACTAAATTCTCACTAAATAGTAAAATACCCAATTGCCCTTATGATTCTCTTGTTTGAGTTTAATGCCGAACTTTCATGGTCCAATGTCCAACATATTGATAATGGAGGGATCCACTTACACAACAAAAATTTGTCAGACTTTATTAACTTCAAATAATTTTGAAATTATTATTACCTCATGAGAGAGCCGATACACACGTCAGGGCCATGCATACAATAACAGTTCGCAAAAAAAAAAAAAATGATACCATTTTTGAACCAAAATACATTTTTTATTTTGCAAAATACCAAAACTTTTACAAAGTAGGCCAAGCCTACTTTATCAAAAACCAAAAACCAAAAACCAAAAAACTAAAAACTAAAACTTGGGAAAAATCCACGTTCTCTAAAACTAGGGATAGCGCGATGTTGATGATCTTTAGTTATAAATTATGCCTTATTAGCTTGTTAGATAAAGCTAAGTTTATACTTATTACTAAGACCTGTCATAGTAATCATTTTATCCTAATAAAATTCTTTAATTTGTTTCCTTAAATACATAGTTAAATTATCATATAATGAAATCCTAAGGTGTCACCAAAATCTTGATGTATTGTTGAAGGCTTAAAGCACCTACAAATAAGAAATTGATAATGATTAGTGTGGCATATGTCTATATTAGTGCTATGGATCCATACTATAAAGATGCCAAAAGCTTGGGCTTGGTAATTAACCTCTTGTTTAAAAAAAATAAGCAAATAAAAAAATGTGCGAAATGTAACTAACTGCTAAATGTGAGATGTGAATAGAAGGAAAAGTATTTACCAAATGCTAGACAATAGTGTAATAAATTGCTGCTTGTGATAGGATGCAAAGTTGCAAACTTTAGAAGGCAAAACCAAAACATCTCAAGAACCTTTTTATTCAAGATTGAAGATTGTATCAGTTATATTGACAATACCTGAATGCACTTTTGTTTTTTTTTTTTCTGACACAATCTTTTACCAGGTTTAGTTTTGAGTGCAACATTCTTCATTTATTTACCATTTTGCCCTTGCACAGTTGTAGAAATTTTTACAAAACTCTCAAAATTGAAGCAACAAATTATTTTCACAGTTGTGTGCCTTGCTGTCATAGAATTACATTGTACAGTAATTTCATTCCAGTATAAAGCAAGCAGTAAAGCACATTTTGGACTGAAAACAATTATCATATCACAATACGCTTGAAATGCATGGCAAGAACCGAAAGAATGAAATTTCATAGGTTAGCAGGAGTTTGAACTAAATAATAATGGCTTTAACAATTCTAGTTTCATACTTTCATGTTAAATTTATTTACAGGCAAAGCAAGTTTGTCAAACTTTCTTAAACCTAAATTGCTTCTTCTCTTAATCATCGTTTTCTCATGCATTAGTTCTTAGATCATTGCTATTTGTGGAAAAAAAAATAAACTATAAATGAATTAGAAAATAGTAACTCATAATTTACCTTTTTCTTTTCTCATTTTAGTGTGGTGAGGTGGAACCCTCCTTTGTTTGCTTCATTTCTCTTCAATTATAGAGAAAGTACCAACAATATTAGCAATGTACTTATATCATGTAACTTAACCTAGGAGGGGACATAAAAAAGAATTCCAGAAAATATTAAAAGTTGCAGCAAATGCATATACTTCTACTTGCAAAGAATCATCTTTATAGAAAATTAGGATTTTCCAAATTCCCAATAGTTCTTTTCCATATCTAACTTCTATGCTACAAAGCCTATCAGTAAGTACAAATTCCCAATAGTTCTTTTCTCAGAGAAAAGAGGCTTCCCACTTGCAAGCATTAGCCCAAAGCCTATCAGTAAGTACAAACAAGCAACCTGGGTCATATCATATCATATGACTTCTTTGGTGGATTTAAAGTGTTTGCCCATGGATGTTAACAAGCTTTACATGACAAAATTTGCACTTTCTTACAATATTAACGTGCCGGAACACAAACCTAACAGTAGCTGACCCTGCAAGGCTAACTTACCAGAATGCAAACCATAACAGACTAACAGTATTAAGTATTAACAATAGAGAAACAACAACATTTCATGTTGGATTGAGACATATATATTATGTTTGGGTATGGTTTTGAGTGACTTTTTAGTATACAGCTAACCTATTTAACCTCAGAGATGAGATGATCATCAGTTCATAATTCTTACAATTCCACCATAAGAGTTACCTCAGTATCAGAAGCTTTTAACTCTCATACATATGTTGATACTTTTTGGTTATAAACTTATAATTGGCTTGTTACCGCCAAAAGTTATCAGTAAACCATACGCCTATGAGCTAATTTACCAACAAAAAAGAACAAAGAAATGATTACAAAAAGAGAACATTCTTATATTAGATCATTAACACTGCACATATTTACAATACAACACAACATATTAAGAAAACAGCTCTCTATTATAGCATTAAACAAAAAGCTAGAGTAACAACCGGGCATAGCACAATGCTAATATCTAAATACAAAGAGAGCCATACATGAAAATAGATATCGGCATTCTATGATCAGTCAGTCATACAATCCTTAAAAGTCGCAGCGTGGAGACACCCTCCGACCAAACGCAGGGAACGTGCCAGTGCCAGTGCCAGTGCCAGCGCCAGCATATCCACCGCCCACAAACGGAGGGAACGTGTCAGCGTACCCGCCAGCAAAGAAATGCCGACCGGACCCGAACGGCCTCGTAGCGGGGCTTGATTGGTACCGACCCCTCGGTTTGAACCTCAACGCACTCCGTTTGGAAGTGTACGCCCTCTTGTACTTCTCCCTCCATCTGCCAGCTCCCAATGCCTTTATGGAGCTTTCATTTAAGCTACTACCGAACTCCCTTTCCATCTTTTGCCTCCACATGTTGTCATCAAGAGAGAGATTCCGCAATTCCTTGCACGTGGAACCCGCACGCGCCGCGTCAACACCGGGTAAGAGGTCCATAATTTTAGCCTTCATGTCAACCGAAAGGGACATGAAACAAGGAGGCAGCGGCAACCCGTTTCTCAGGCACAAATCTATCATCACTGGTAGTGACACCGTGTCTTTTACCCCGCGAAACACCCCCATCAACTCGCCTTTATCCGATTCGCTCAGGGAGTTCAAATCCGAACTAAGCAACGGCGCGACCTTCGCCAGGTTGAAGCAGAAACGGTGGATATCGGGTTTAGCCCCACCCACATAACCGTACACTGTTACCAAGTTCCCGAGCACGGAAAACTTCAGGACCGCAACTTTCTCGTTGATCTCAGTACCCTGGTCCAGAAATCCTGGCACAGTGTACTTGAGACAGAGAGAGGAGGCCTGCGAAGACCACCCCTGCGGCAAATCACTCCCCGGTTCTTGAAGCAGAGCAAAGCCTGTATCTAACAAGGCTGCGTGGGTGAGCAACAGAACCCGGGAAAGGATACTGCCACCCTCCCCAGCCTCAGTACCCATTATTACTCTGACAAGAAACCCTAGGGTATGATCAGATGCCTTGAAAACAGCCGAATCAGCTGAATCGGCATCGACATCCATGACTGATGGTCCGGCATTACTGATATCACCAATTGGAGCATTTGAACTTGAATTGATGCCCGAATTACCTGCCGGCAGCGGCGGCGGACTGCCAGCAGACGGAATTTTAGGAAACGGGGAGAAGGACAGGAAGAGCAAGTCACCTGAGGTGAGTCCGAGCGACGAGAGGGGATCGGCGGCGTGGGGAGCGACCAGCTCGTCGGTGCGGTTGAGCGAGAGGTGGATGGAATCGGGCGACACGGGGCTAGGGTTAGGGTTAGGGTTTGTCGCCGAAGCGTTGGCAAGGGAGGCCGCGATGAGGGTTTTGAGGGTGGAGAGGGAGGAGGTGTCCGGGACGGTGATGGCGGTGGTCTGCTTGGTCGCCATGGATCGGATCCTCAGCTTCATGGTTGCGTTGCGTTGAGTAGAAGAAGAGAAGAAGAGAAGAAGATAGAAAGATAGTGGAGAAATGAAGAAGAAGATTTTTAGTGGAGGAGGAATAGAAGCCCATATAAAAGCCCACACAGAAGCCCACATAAAAGCCCACATAGAAGTCCATATAAAAGCCCACGTAAAGCCTATAAAAGTGAACATAAAGGCCTTCAAAGGCCCATATAAACCCACGTAAGGACCATAAAGCCCATATAAGAGCCCACTTAGAAGCCCATAGAAAAGCCCACGTAAGAGCCCACATAAAAGCCCATGTAAGAGCCCACTTAGAAGGCCATAGAAAAGCCCACGTAAGAGCCCACATAAAAGCCCACGTAAGAGCCCACATAAAAGCCCATGTAAGAGCCCACAAAAGCCCTTGTAAGGTTAAGTTCAGTTAGGCTCAGTGCTGCGCAGCATTAATTCCATCTGATTTACTTTGAGATACGTGCAAACTTAATCTCAAACCCTCACCCCCTCAAAAAAATAATATCTTAAGAAGTTGCAAACAAATAAATGGAAATAACAAAATTTATTTAACATCATATTATGAAGTGTCGATTTCCTCTCTCATGAATTCATTTGGTCTACATTTTTTTTTCAGTTTGAATGTTCATTTGCTTTTACTCATCTTGAAGGCAAATCAACATGTGCCTTGATTTATTCCCTGTTGCTTTTCAGGTAGCAATCAAGATAGAATTGAGCTTTCTTTTTTTTTTTTTTTGAGTAAACAATTTGGTTTATGTAGCTTTTTTCTGCCAGTATTACTGAATTTGCCCAGATCAAGTAAAGCAAATATTGTTGTCATGACTTCCAAAGTAACAATTTTTTCAGAGGCGTGCAAAGCAATCTTAATAAAAAGCTGTCTCAAGCTAGCTAACCAAGTTTTTTTTTTTTGAGGGGAAACCCGTAGGTATTGATTTGATTAAAAAGAAAAACACAGTTACAAGAAGGATGCAGGTCAGATAATCTCAGCCGCTGCTACCTCCCCCTAAAATCTACTAAAAGATTTAAAAGAAAAAAAGAAAGCGACATGAAACAGAAATAAGAAAAACCAGATCCTAATTAACACCTAAGAATTACACAAAAAACTACTCCTAACACCAATTTAATGGTCCTGATCTCCAGAGCTTGTGAGACTGAAGTGTTCTGCACATAGCTTCAATTGTATTGCATGCTCATCTCTGAATGCCTGGACTGGCATGCCATCATACGACTGACCAGTTCTTCTTGCCACATTGGCCAACACATGAGCCTCTGTGACAGCTTCTCGAGCCGCGAATCTTACTTCCATCAGTCCAGCCATGCTTGTAATAGACTGCTTGATTCTCGCCACCCCTTCTGCAGCCCGCCATGATGGGAGTGACTCCATATCCCCGGATAGTAAGCTGTCGACGATGATCTTGCAATCCGAGATTATGAGCACCCGTCTCCCTCTGCGTGGGCCCTGGTCCCATCTGCTCATGGCCTCCCATATTGCCATCGCTTCTGCTGTGGTTGGATCAGTTGCTCTCCCTGCCCTATACCATACCCTTTTCAATGCCCCGGACATATCATAATGCAGTGCCGCGAGGCCCGTTTTGCCGGACTGTTCCCAGGATGCATCTGTGATCATGACTTCCACCTCCGCTGGGACAGATACCACGACAGTCGCCTTCCTTGCCTGTGACTGAATCTCCACTACTGCCATCGATTGAGCCTGCCTGATCACCGCCAGAGGTTGAAATGGCTTGTGCTCGATCACCGATTTGTTACGCGCCTTCCAAATTGACCACATGAGGTTACAGAGTAGAGGCCAAGCATTCGGATCCACTTTGGTTGTCAGATACAAAAGAGCTTCCTGGAAATTGATAGGTATGCCATCCACTCTCAAATTGAGAGAAGATGCGAACCACACTGCCCTAGAACCTGCACAAAAGAAAAGTAGATGAGTTAAAAACTCGTTCTCCTCGCCACATCTTTGGCAACCCGGGTCAATTGCCGCAATCCGGCTATGCAAGGTTTGCGCGGTTGCTAGACCGTTATGACATGCACGCCACAGGAAGGTCTTGACTTTCGGGATAACCCGACATCCTTTCCATATCAGATCCCAAATCTGATTCCTTGGCTGCTGTGGTAATGGCTGTGCAGTCAACATCGCATAACCCTCCTTTGCTGTGTACCGACCCCTTGTGCTACCGTCCCATATTAGTCGATCTGGGAGCAGACTGTTGGATGGTGGAGGTTTCACGTTATGTGAAATGGTGGCTACCGCTTGCGGCCCAAAAATCGCTCCCATCTTTTGCATGTCCCATTGCTGGCTGCCCGGTATCACTAGCTCTGCCACAACTAGTTGATGTGCATTGGCAACGGGAGGCAAATGTTCTTTCCACTGCGAGAACCATGGCTGCCCAACCAGCGGTATTGTTTTACCATCGCCCAACGCCCAGCTCACATGATCTGTAAAGAATTCCCTCAGGTCGAGGATAGATTTCCATAAGGTTGTTTCTCCGGGCCCATGCGGCGCTATCCAAAAACTCATCTCCCCACAGTATTTAGCTTTCAATACATTGACCCAGAGCTTGTCTCTGCCTTCTGCAATTTGCCATACCAATTTCAGGATCATTGCTTCGTTGGTTTTCTCAAGATCGCGCACATTCAAGCCTCCTTCCTCCACCGGTTTGCACACCTTTCCCCAGGAAATTAGTGACAAATATCTCGACTTCTTGAGTTTACCCCAGAGGAACCTTCTCAGCAGGGAATTGATATCCTTCAATGTTTTCTTCTTTAGCAACATAACCGACATATAATATATCGGTAATGATACCATCGTGGAATTAATCAGAGTCATTCTCCCTGCATGTGAGAGAAGACCTAATTTCCAACCCTCAAACTTATCCCAAACTTTCTCAGTAAGAATCTGGTGCGTCATATCCCCTCCCCTGTTGGAAGTCGGGATACTGATACCCAGATACTTCTCATTCGGTGCTGCCCGTTTTGCTCTGAACGCATTGAGTACCTCAATTTTTGTTGTCTCAGAGCAACACTTGCTGAACCAAATGGTGCTTTTCTCGGGATTAACTTCAAGCCCTGAGGCAAGGCGGAAAGCCTCAAGAACTCTAGTGAAATTTACTATCTCCCGATTTTCTGCTTCCCCAAACAACACTAAATCATCAGCATATATCATGTGTGTGATAGTAGGAGCCATCTCTGTCACCTGAACCCCCTTGATGCTTCCCTCTGCCTGAGCTTTGTCAATCATCTTTGTTAAAAATTCCATCGCAATAATGAACAATAATGGGGACATCGGACACCCTTGTCTTAAGCCCCTTGTCGGATGGAAAAAACCGTCGCCCTTACCATTCACCAACACTGTAACTCTTCCTTCGCGCAAACAAGACATTATCAGCATCCTGAGCTTGTCAGGAACACCAACTGCTATGAGGGCTTGTTCGAGAAAAGGCCATTCCACCGTATCAAAAGCTTTGTTAATGTCCGCCTTTAAAGCAAATGATTTTCGCCGATATGATGGAAGGTTAAAAGAGTGAATGGTTTCCCGCATTAGGATTGTGTTATCAGCGATTGACCTTCCTTTAACAAAAGCGGTTTGAGCGGGAGATACGATTTTTGCGATGTACGGCTGGAGGCGGTTCGCTATTACCTTGGCCATCAATCGATACACTACATTGCCTATCCCCAAAGGCCTGTAATCTTTTGGAGTAATGGGTTCATCCTTCTTAGGTAGTAAAACAATATGACACCCCATCCATTCCTTTGGTGCATCCCCAGTGTTGAAGGCCTGCTCAATCATTTCCAGAATATCAGGGCCCATAATGGCCCAATTGTTTTGCAGAAAACGGCCCGTCAAACCATCCGGGCCCGGTGATTTGTCCGGACCCATTTGATCTAGCGTGTTTCTCAGCTCCTGCATGCTAGGAGCCCGCACCAAGGCCTGCGCAGCCTGTAGTGGGATTCTGTTATCATGATCCGAAGCCAGCCCGTTAAAGAAAGCCCTCACAGAATCTGATTGCGGATCAAGTTGTGAAGTATATAAGGCCCGATAGAAACGAACGAACTCCTGGCAGATTCCCCTCTCCTCTGTTAAGCTTACGCCCTCCATTGTTGTGACTGAGAGAATATTATTGTGCCTCCTTCGCTGTGTTGCAATTGCGTGAAAGAAAGCTGTATTTCGATCACCCAACTGCGTCCACTGAATTCTCGATCTTTGTTTCCAATACTCCTCCAATTCATCTTCTGCTACCTCGTACTGCCTCATTAAATCCACCTCTACTCTCGGATCCTGCTGCGAGGGGTGGATTGTTTGAAATTCAAGAATTTTTCGTTGTAATCTCTCCACTTCTTTCTGTGGTGTGCTGATTTTACTATTCCACTCCAGGATCTGCCCCTTCAAACTTCTCTGCCTTTCTTCCCATTTCTGGCCTTTAGTTCGATCCCAATCATTTTTGCAAAGTTCTTGAAAGCCTTCTCTCTTCAACCACCAGTTTTCAACACGGAAAGTTCTCTGTCTTCTAGTCACCGGGTTGTAACGCAACAAAATTGGTGCATGATCAGAGTGTAACCGATGTATATGATTAACATAAGCATCGGTGTACTGATTACACCATGTAGCCGTGGCCATCACTCTGTCCAGCCTCACATGGACACCATTCGAAGAGTTTGGTTTGTTCGTCCAAGTGAAGGCCGGACCCTTGTACCCGAGATCAATGAGTCCCGAGTCAAAAATGAATTCCCTAAACAATTGACTGTTACGGTTGAGGCTTGGGTTACCACCATACTTTTCTGTCGATTCCCGAATGGCATTAAAATCACCGACACAACAGACATTTTGGTACAAATCTATCATGACTTTTATGTCCCTCCAAATGTCCGGGTTATCCCGGTACGATGCATCTCCATAAACACAAATGAGCAACCAGGGAGGTTTGTCTGTTGGTTCAACTCTTGCGAAAATAAAGTACCTGGAATGTGCGAGAATCGTAAGGCGAACCCCTTGGCCCCACAACAGCCAAAGCCCTCCAGATCTGCCTCTGGCTGGCACAACGAACGAATGCTGTAAAACTAAATTTTGCAAATACCACCCCGATTTCTGAGCCGAACATTTCGTCTCCGAAATAAAAGCGATATCTGCCCTACATGAGAGGAGTAGCTGGTTAAGGAATCGTCTTTTCCGTGGCCCCCCACCTCCACGGCAATTCCAAGCCAATAGGCTCATTGATGTGGCTGGGGCGGATACGTGATCCCCCCTTTGGCCTTCTTGGTAAGTTGTTGGTGCTGCTCCTCCTCCGTCGTCTGTTCACCTTGCCAACCGATCAGGTCACCAATCTGATCCGTCGGGTTTGGCCGCTTGTAGCTTTTCTCGACTGTCGGGCTCAAGTTCAGATCTACATCCGTACCACCCTGGCTCGTTTCGACATTCTCCTGCCCGCCTTGGTTAGTGCTATGAGACGGGTGACTGCCTAGAACACCTCTTCCTGTTGGGCATAAGTTTGGCTCTGTATGTCTGGGTACCATTGCAATGTCGGTTACCCATGGGCCAAGTGTCGGGTTGAGGATGTTGATCATTTCAGGTCTGTTGCGATATTTCTCTTCATTCTGCATTCTAGTTAACCGCAATCTATCCGGGCAACTCTCCATCTCATGCCCGACTTTAGCACAAAACCGGCATAGGCGCTGTACTCTTTCATAGACTAGGTACACTCGAAATTTCCCGGTCTCTAGATGGTTGGCTCTGATTCTGTCCTTCAGTTTCTCATTAATCAGGACAGCCATTCTGACCTTTTTGAACCGTATTCCATTTGAGTAAACATCAAGAACATCAGACATTTGTGTACCTAGTGGCCTTAGCAATGCTTGTAGACCAGCCGGTGAAAGTAATCCCGGCGGAATGCCGTGTAACTGCAGCCACAGTTCCATCTTCTCCACTTTTGGGTCTATGAGATCACCTGGGCCCATCACTGCCCGTACCGCCACTACATCAGATCGATATGTCCATATGCCCTTATCTATCACCGCCCCCATTGCCTCCGGTGTCACAAATTCTGCCAAGTAAATGTGGTCACCAACCGGAGTTATGACCGTTGACGGGTGTGCATTCCAGACCCTTTTCATTGTAGTTGCAAAATGTGCATCCACCAGAGGCTTGTCCGATACCACCCGTACCAACGCACAACATTGCCATTGTCTCTCTAGAGTAGCCTGCGGAGGCAACTTTACCTCCCCTTCTTCTTCTTCATGGTCCGCCTGAAGCGCAGCAAAACGGGCAATCAAATCTTCATTTGACAAGGCCATGTCTCGCTCAAGAGTAATGTCTGTTAGTGGAGAGTGAGGCTCTAAGCTCTTGCTGAGTTTCTCATTTGTAGAAGAATTTTTAGAATCTGACTGCATGCATTTTGGGCTCATTAAAGTTTCAGGTAATACTTTTGGGTCGGCAATGTGGCACAAGTCTACAGCTTGTAGGCTTGCTACGTCCCGGACCTCATTAAACCGGTCTGATATCTCTAAATGGGCTTCAATTAAAGGCCTGCTGGGAAGGGCTACCTTGTTTAAACTTGCCGTATCCGGATAGCTCATACCACCATATCTCGGTATGCAATTAATTTCTGACTCTTGGAGTGGAATTGGGCCATCTTCATTTATGAAAACTTTCTGCTCATCAAAAGGGAATAAGCTATGCGCCACATGTAGCTGGTCAGTAATTGCTATGGTCCCTACCTTAATGAGATAGTCATCCTTCTTCTTTTCACCCTCAGAGTAGCTCAGGTGCTTAACTGAGCAAATCACTCCTCCAGCTAGTTCACATGCAGCGTTAGTCACATCTCCCACAGCCTGGTGATGCATAGGAGGCCACATTTCCTTGTTGCTTTGTGGCATGCTCCCCTCTACAGAAGACCTCCCTGGTGGATCACTTGCGTGACCAATCTTGTATAGAACGCCTTTCTTGGGTACCGTGCCTGCTGGATTTTTTGTGGCTACCGGATCTTGCGTGACAGCGCCACACATCTCTTTAGCCGTGCCATCCACCTCCGGCGCCGACCGTTGAAACAATCGTCGTTTGACCCGACATCTGACCGGATTCGCCGACAACACTTCATCGATCTGGTTAGCCATGCCCGTAGGCTTACAACACACTTCCGAGCACTGCATCCTCCGTGACCCTCGGTTACTTCCGGAGCCGCCGCCACCATACTCCCCTCCCAAAAACTGAGAGCTACTTCCATATGCATGCGCATTTCTCCACCGATCAGCGGCCCGATTTAGGGATTGCCTTGCTCTAGCGTCACCCGAGAAATGACCGTCCTCATCCCTGCCATAGTAGAAGTCTTCCATCAAGTCAGGAGGCGGGGTTTCTTCATATCTCCAGTGAGATATCTTAATTTTAACTAGTTCCCATATATCCGGACCATGCAGAACAACATGTCTCGGAATACGTCTGGGGTCATGGCAAGTAACACCAGCTGTGATGAACTTCCTATTGAAGTAGTTCATCGACTCGCTATCTATCCAATCCGGGTCGCCAAACAATGCCAGAATCTGTTTCACTACCTCCCTCGACCAGAGTCTTGTCGGTAGTCCCCAGATTTGAATAGAGACCCTAAAAGAAATTGGTGGTCTGGCTTTATCGACCTCACCCTCATACAAGGTAATGGTCATCCCTTTGTCTACTGCCCATCGCACCGTGTCCTGAAATATTTCCTCTCTATCAATCCACCTAGGTAATCTTACCAGAAACAACCGACCTGCCCTAGATATAGCTGGGAAATCTGATTCCTGACCACCAGTTAATTGTACCAAGAACTTAACTACCTTGTTAATGGCCGTTCGCATACGACCACACCGGAAGTGAACTGCTAAAGCACCCTCAAAGTTGGCTTCAACCCCTTGAAGAAATTCAGCACCGAGATACAGAGACGCCTTCTCTAGTTGATGATCCATATAAGGGTATTCCACCAGTGCAGCCATTGAAAGCAGATAGTATTTGACTAGGTGTGTAAGAAGGATTTTTGAGAATATGAATGAGATATATATAGGTTAGTGAAAGAGGGAGGAAAATCTATGTGGATTGGAGAGTAGTAATGATGATAGATAATAATGGAGAGAGTAATGAAGGTAAGAATGGAACGGGAAAGAAGGTAGGTGAAATCGAATTCAATGCGCCATTGTTGTTCGCCTCAGAATCGCCTCAGCGCGGATACCGATGCTACCCCATCCCTCACTCACTCCCCGCTAGCTAACCAAGTTCTTCAGCTGATGATAAGATCTTCTGTAATTTATTCTATGGCATAAAACCAACATAGTAAAAATCTTGGACGCTGCTTCTATGCTCACACTGATGCACCTATTTCATATCTGCATTTTAACCAGACTTGCACCTAGTTTTTGTACCAAAATCCTAAGTTCATTAGCATTTATTAGAAGATTGCCTAGAAATTAGTTACTTCTGTGTTTTTGGCCCAATTTACAGAGAAACAGAGTTTTTGGAGCTAAAACGGGCCAGATTTAGAGCAAAGGAGCAATGAGCACAACCACCGGAGCCCAGCCCAGTGGGCCTGCGGACCGTACTCCATCAGGTGCGGAACGCAATGAGCCCAAAACGCAGCCCATTCAGACGTGCCGACTCACAACCGCCATATCCAAAGATAGCACGATCCGCGCTCCCATTTCTGCTGAACGCAAGAAGTCTAAAAACAGGATTGCACTCCTATTTTTGCGGACTGCTATTTCTGAACTTCCAACTGCGGACCGCACTATATTTAGTGCGAAACGCAGGACATCTAAAACTGAGCAGAATCGCTATTTCTATTGCACGTTAACTTCCGGCGATCTATTTTTCCATACTTGCGTCCCAAGGATCCAGAAGTGGAACGACTAAAACTGAAGGCATCTTCTAGTATAAAAGGGACCCCTAGGGGTACTTTCTCATTGTGTCTTGTGTAGGTCTCATGTGTTGAGATTAGTTTAGTCAATAGTCATTGTTTAGTTGAGAGTCTAGTTTTGTCAAGGGAGGAGTTCATCGCCGCCAAGGTGAAGGAGTTGGTTACTCGCCTATTCCTAAGCTCGATCGGTTCTTTCTTTTCCCTTATTTTATTTTGCTGTTTAGTCATGTCAAGGCGTGAGTAGTCGCCTTTGTTCTTGGGGTTTAGGATGATGTTTGTATGTATGGATTAATTGAATACTTGCTTTTAACGTTTATGCATTGAAGTTATTTTCATATTTGCTTTGAGCTTATTCACAATTGTGCTTGAATTGTTTTCTTGTTCTTTGATATGATCCTGTGGATGTATGTTCGTATCTAGTTGGTAGATTTATATCTTCTTAGGCCAGAATTGCTAATTGCATGAGAGTGCACTTGTAGTAGTTCACCCTATTTTGATAGACCTGTGGATTGGGCATAGTCTAGTTGGAAAACTTAACGTCAATTGATAGAGATTCAATACTTACACTATTTGGGTAGATAACTTGTTGTCCAATTGTATCCGAGAGGAGAAGTTGTGGTTATAACGTGAGTTAAACCGTACCTGTGATCGAAAGCAAATTGGGTTTAGGTTAGAGATAATCTAAAGATTTTGAATTGATCTAAAAGTATTTAAAAGTGCCAACAAACGAGAGTTGAGGGACTTGTAATTGCTTTGGGTTAGTTGGGGATCGGTAACTTTGATCAACAAAGAAACTGAGCTTGAACTGACTCTGATCTGTTCCCTGCGGATCGCATTGGTGACAGGTGCGAACCATACCAAGCAAGGAACAGACAGAGAACCACAAATTTGTACATCTTGCGGTTCGCACCCTCTCGGGTGCGGAACGCAGGCAGTTAGTCCAAACATCAAACTGATTCTGAAAACCCTAGGAACGTTTGTCTCATAATTGTTTTAGAGTCTTTTACTGCTTTTTAATAATTTAGGAACCAACCAACTTCAAACAAACCCCCCCAAATTGGTTACGAATCGGTTACTTTTAGGATTAGAATTGTGAACAAAGATCTGTCTAAATTTAGTACCGTCCCTGTGGATACGATCCTGACTATATTGCATAATATCGTACGCTTGCGATTGATTGTATTATTTAGGGTAAAAGCCTATACACTCCACGCGTATCACACACCCCAAATAATTTTATTGGTTACAGATAAATCTCATAATGGGTAATATTCATTTTAATCGTCATATCAAAATGAAAATTTTTTTGGTGGGAGTATTGGAGTAAAATTCAAAAATATTTTAGCTAAATTAAATAAATATAAAAAACCTTTCTCTTCATGCATTAACAATTTAACTTGGTGCTATTAGTGATTAATAAAAAAAGAGGAGGGATCCATTGACAATGCTTATCATGACAATTTTGATAATAGAGATTTTAAAAAATTTATAATAATTCATAAAAAATCTTAAAAATGAAAAAACTTTTATGGATGCATTATTTAACTTAAAGATTAATAGTGTTTCAAATTTTAATCAATTTGAACATCGTTTGATGGTTTATCAAAATTTTATACATTTTTTAACGGTTAAAATTTAATGAGTTTAAAAGAGCTATCAAACGTCATCTAAATTAAATATAATTTGAAGCATAATCAATAAGTTAAACAACATCTCTATAAATTTTTTTCTATTTTTTAGAATTTTTAACTATTTTTACAATTTTTTTAAAAGAACCATTGTCGAGATTGTCAATATTAGCATTGTCAATGGATCCCTCCTCTAAAAAAAACCCCAGCTTGACACAAATTTCTTTGTCATAGATTACTTGATATAGCAAGAAAAGGGAAATTTAAAACCAGCCACTTACAAAACTAAACATCCTTTGGTGGTCTACTTTCTAGCTACTTGCCTCTAAAAAGTAAACTAAACTAAACTAAACAAGGTTCCTTTGTTGTTAATCCCTAAATCTAAACTTTACCCATCAAAGCTCCCAAAATGCCCCTTGATAAAAGGAATACAAAATATATAGCAAAAGAGGAACAAAACCATCATTAGCTTCCTAAGATACAGACTTCCTTTAGTCTTTTTCTTTATGCAGGGAACCCTACTGTACTTTCATGCATCACTCACTCACTCCAACTGTCCAAGCTAACAGCAAACACTGGTGCATCAGGAATCCAAGACGACACCGGGACCATGTTGCAAAACACCCTGCTGTCGTGTTCTTTGGAATGAAACATACCGGCACTAGTGTTGCTCCTCTCCGGGGTTGCCTCTCTAGAATTGCTCAAACTTGTCACCAACGAAGACGAGTTGGAAAAGTGTATGTTAGAGATCTCACCCTCGGTGCCCGACATAAAATTGTCACATTGTTGGTTTGTTTTGTTTGTCGACAGAATTGTTATCGATGCATTAGCCTGTGGTGGCAGTTCGATTGGCTTGGTTTTCCTGGCTTGATCATTTGGCAGGAGCATGTTGCTGGACAATATCCGATCCACGTCGTATCGGTTAATATCAAAATTAGTAACTGCACTGACCCCTCTAAATTTAATAGCGGCAATATCATATGCTTCTGCTGCTTCTTCTTGAGTACCTGGATCAAAATGTACAGCAACATGAATAAAATATTTATAATTCTTGACAGGACATAAGCCATTTCATATTCAATCCAACGAATAGAGTGAAATCTTTTTGATAAAAGAGATTGGTCACTGGATCAACTATTGGATAAAAGGCATTCCTTCATTTTGCTCTTTCTATCCACGGCATAAACGTTCTGCTTTGCTTAACACACTTTAAGACAAAGGAAATGCTGTTAATTTTAAAGAGATATAATATTACAGAATTTAAAAACTGTACCAAGATCCATAGAGGATCCCAAGAAGAATTATCCTTTCTTTCTAAAGATCTGAAAATTGAGGTGGAAAAAAGCTTGGATGGAACATAAAGTGTTACTAAAGCTTATAAGGTGCCTACATAAAGCACAGTTTTAAGATTGACGCACTTATGGAAATCGAAGAGTGAATTCTTATTTGAGAATATGGGCTGCAAGAATGCGGTCAACTAAGTGCTTTAATTCTAGCATCTGAGATTACAGCCTTAGCAAAGCATATGCAATATGGCAAAAAAGAAAAGCGGAAAGTTAAAGGTAAAATGATCAAGGAAGCATGCATGTAGTGCAAGGAAAAAGCGTCACAAGGATGCGGTTGTATTAGATATGTACGGTTCTGACAAAGTTGTTAACCTGTGAAAAATTGTTCAAAAATCAGAAGGATAAATCCATTTGACCAGGTGGGCTTCATTATATCATATTTTGTTTTTTCTTGTTTGATTATACACAATTAGCACAGTTTATATTATCTCAAAAAGGAATTTATCAAATCAACTCACTGAAAGTGCCAAGGTAGAGATCTTTGTTTCCAGAAACTCGACCAATCCGAGCCTGCCACCTTCCATGCTGGTGGTGTCTGATCAATAAGAACGTAACAAAAGCTTTTGTTAGAAGTCTAATGCATTGAATGAGACATCTCTTTTCGTGGGTATTATGCCATAAACTCGAGGTATTACCTGATAGCCATCAGAAATTTACTCACATTTCCCTTCAAACAAAAACCAATTATACTAGAAGGACAGGCAGCGGTATGGCCGAAAGCCTTAAGCTTACTTACGAAAACAAGGAGAAACATGGACTTAACGGAATACTAATTTTTTTTTGAAGTGGCTGGCAAATCGCCGACCAATAAATTTTCATTTAATAAAAAAGTTATGTACAATTAATAACGGAATACTAATTAATTGACATTTTTTAAGGAGTTAAACTTGGGCATAGAGCACATTTGTAATTAACTGTGGCATTTTTGAAAAGGAGAAATTCCGAATTACCTTGTAACGCCACGATATATAGAAGCACCACGTGAAAATCCACTGCTTCTCCTACAATATGGCACAGAATGTGGTTTGATTATGCAACAAGATTTTGGAATTGTATATTAACGATATAGTCGAAATCTTCCTTTTGATGGTGACATTTTTAAATTTTAATAATTATTATCATAATAAAATTTTGTGTCGAATAAATAAAATTAAAATAAATAATTGTTCCTCCTTGAACAATATGTGAATCTTCAATGTCCTTCAGTATCTCATTTGAGCAATAAGTGTTATGTACTCTTGCCAAATCGATCTCAACTCTACGATACAAACAGTTCCAGAACTCGGATGTTTGCTAGTGTATATTTGCCTTGCATATACTATGTGGAATAAATTTTGCATACCTTCTTATATGAGCAACAAATTCTTGTCTGGTCATGCTTTTCATTTCTTCTATTTCCTCTTTATAAGTTTCAACCTACACATATTAACAAGACTAATTAAGATGCTTGAAAAATAATAACAATTAAAGTGAATATTTTTACAAACTTTTCTTGAGGCTAGTAATGATAGTAATGCCCTGAGGCTAGAAATAATTAATCATACAGGAAGGTTTATGCTTGTCGATGGACCCCAGTACTTCAAGGCGGCCAGGTCATAAGCTCTAGCTGCTTTCTCTTCACTATCATAGCCCCCTAAAATTACAACATATCATATTAGATTTTATGCACCCACGCAAAACCCTAACTATTCAAAAGACATTCTTACAACATTGAACACGGTCTAGCTTACAAATTATTTGATAAGTTACAAATAGAGGATGGAAGAACGAACCTAGGTACACTGAAGTAGAGCCCGGCATCATGAATATGAAAAGAATACATTAGAAAAGTGGTTAGATAAAGAGATTACATCATATCCTATATATGAATATAATAATTAATAGCAATGAGGTGCCTAAGCTTTCTATTGTTTGCAAATTTTATTATTTTTTTTTGTTTGCCGACTAACCTTGCCTTCCTTTTCTAGCTTGGCCTTCTTTCTTGCAACTATTATCCCACAGATGCGCCTCGTATCTCCCGGTCCATCTATGCCTGTGAAATATAGTGTCAGCATCCTACCATCAATCGTTATCAGTACATACTTCAGTAGTGCAAATCGCAAACCATAATGCCCTTCACAATGAATTTGTACATTGATAACATTGGTAATACTAATACAATGATGCATCTAATTAGTGATTTATCTCACTCATCTAACTAATGTCAAAGGTGTGGAAATAGAATCACAGTAAAGTACATAAATTTAGAAAAGGATCATAACACAGGTTTGTTCATTTAGAGGAACATCTGAATTTTGCAAAGGATATTTAAAAGTTTTAATGAAGAAAATCTGAACCATCACAAGTTCACACAAATTAACCTTGTCACGCCTCTGTATTGAGAGGTCCTATGCCCGAATGTGTCGATAGATTTTCTATGAGCGCTTTGTTTCTTAGACCCACTCTTTCCGCCAACTCGCTTCTTACTCGTCTCCATTGCACTCACTCCTTCAGTGCCAGCAACAAATACTACACCGGGAGCTTCCGGG
This sequence comes from Cyperus esculentus, assembly GCA_030179965.1. Classification (NCBI taxonomy): domain Eukaryota; kingdom Viridiplantae; phylum Streptophyta; class Magnoliopsida; order Poales; family Cyperaceae; genus Cyperus; species Cyperus esculentus. The sequence continues at coordinate 857,941 of JASGLE010000049.1, read as the reverse complement.
TCTTGCGTGGAAGAAGAACCTACACAATCAGCTGACTGGTGGGACCCATTGCTCATGGACAAATCTAGGAACTGGGTATGATCTGATGCCATGTTTTGCTCTATCACATTGTAACCGGTCCAGTCCAGTGCGGGATAACGGTACATCATCCCTTCCAATGGCTGGAAGTAATTGAAATTTTGGGCAATTGGCATGTGGTTAACATAACAAGTCTCTGTAGGGTTTTGGTTGAAATATGTGTTACTGTTAGTGTCAAGGTTTAGTGGCATTGGCATGTCTTCTTTCTCATTATTGATGCTTTGGACTTGGTGGGTGCCCATGAAATCTTCTAATTTGGGAGATTGGCATGGCCCCATGCCTTCAAAAAATATATACCAACAACTTGTGTGTCAATATGATTTAAAATTTTTAAAACAATGCAAATGATGAGATTTGTTGGTTCCTTCCTTACCATAAATGCAAACTAAGATACCATGAATTTCACAATACTTATAAACTTTGTCATATCAAAAATACACATAAAAGAAAATAGTTGCTGTGTTTTAACTTTTAACAAAAAATTAGTTAAGAACACAAATATCACATTTAATTATTGACAAAGACCAAAAAAAATAAACATTGTTAAATCTTTTCAAACACTATTAAAAAAACCAAGAAATGGCAAAATGCAGAGCTACAAAAAGAGGCTTATAATTAATTTAATTGCCCATAGAAACAAATCAACAATAATGAACTAAAACAAAAATATTCCAAGAAAAAAGGTAACAAAATGATATTATACCTTGATCATGTGTCCTACTAAAGCCTTCAAACATGCAAAGAGAGCCATCAGAATTGAGGGGTAGAAGAGAGCTTGCATCATCATGAGAGGGATAGAGAGACGAGGCCATCCGGGTCTCGGTTTCATCGACTGCGTAGAAGCCGTGACCGGCGTTGGGCTGAGAGGTAGGAAGGAAGAAGGTGTATGGCAGTGGAGAGGATGCAGCCACTGATAATGAAGAAAGATGCAGAGGTGCCACTGCCACCACTTCTTGGCCATGGCTGGCACTGCTGGTACCATGCTGAGATGATAGAGAGAAAGCTAACCAGTTGGTGGTGGTGGCGGTGGTGGTGGTACTACTGCTCATCTCTAACATCTCTCTGTGTGTGCTCAGAAATTAAGATGGAATGGAGGGGAGGAATGGAATTTGTTGAGGCTTTTAAACTAAGCAAAGAGAATGATGAGATGAGATTGAAACAAAGCAAATCAAATGAATGTTGTGTTTTATATATGCTTTGGAGCAGTACTACCTACTATCTATAGAAAAACTATCTATAGCGTCTATAAGTTACATTTTTTAATGTAAAATCTATTACATTTCGACATGGGTGGTCCAACTTTTCCGATATAATTAATTTTGTAACTAATGAGGAAGTTAGGTATATTTTTGTAAAACTATAAAGGAATACATGTGTAAATATTTTTCAGAGCAGGACCAATTTTGTAATTTTTTTTAGAAATTGAGTATGTTTTTGTAATTTTTTCTAAGGAAGAAGATATTTTTGTAAATTTTTAAGGATATATTTTGAAATGTTTTTTCTAGGGGTGGGCCAGTGCCTGCATTTTGGGATATGCTGCCTCTGTCCCTGCATTTTGGGATATATCTGTTATATTATTTGAATATTTGTACATATGGATAGTACAAGATGTTTCTCTATGCTTTGTACAGATTTTCTGTTACTTACCATGAACTCCAGACTGTGTGCTGTTGCTGCTGAATGCTGATTCTGGCTGCAGGGTGGGTCCGCTTGTCAGTGACAAGCCTGCAAGGCTACAATGATGCAGTTGATATTTACCACGTTGTGAATTAATGGAACTTGTTGTGATGTGAATATGTGATGGTTCCTTTGTATTGGTAACTCGTAATTATATAATAAACGACGTATTAATTACTTACTAGTTATTACTTATACAAAAAGTTTGAAGGCAGATTTATAAATCCGACTTAATGAACAATTCTACTGCTGAACAGTGAACCCACAACTTCACCGCTTTATCCGACCGATTCACCGCTGAAGGACAAGTGGCAGGTTTACATTAACCCCATGGCTATGTTTGGTATGTGGATAAGTTTGATATAAATTGAGAGATAGCTTATTCCTTGTGAGAAAGGTGATAAGCTATTTCTCAATTTATCCTCATACCAAACACACTCCATCTGTAAGAGGTAAGAAGTCACACGGTCATATCACACCGTACCGAAAACAAAAGGGAGAGATAGAGAAACGTACCGAAAGAAAACGAGGCATTTTTTGAAGTGGCAAATAAAATGTACCTACCAATTTTTTAATAAATAAATAAAAATTTACAGCGAAATTACATATAAAAAAATAATAATAATAAGCAGAAGTAAGACCTTAAACCTTAATGGTGTTGGAAAAAGGAAAAATAAAAGGCAATTTCGAGGTGAGCAGAGACGGCAGGGCACTGGGCGCAGAGGACTGTGGGGCGTGGGCAGGGGCGGATTTAAGGGGGTGCCAGGGAGCGCCCCGGCCCCCCCTTCGCCCAGTAGAAGTTGCTGAACCCCGGTTTTTTTGATATAACTCAAGTTTATATATGATATAAATTTTTGTTAATTTGATGTCAAATTTCATTTTTCTATATCAAACATAGACAATGGTTAACAAATTAAATATTTTGTTACTCAAGTATATAATTAACTCTTAATCATAAGTATTTTGTTGAATAAAACATAGATAAGGTTCCAATATACTTTATACTGTGGAGTCAATAGTGTGAATGAATAGTGGATGTCATGCATTTAGAACCATCCGATCTACCGTTGATTTCAATCGGTGTCGTTTGTTTTAAACATTGTCTATACTGTTTACGAGGGTTGGATGATGTCCAAAATTTTGATCCAAATAGCACATAATAATCTTGACATCATTAAGTTGGATGATACCAATTTTTATCCTTTTTGGAACTTTATTACTATATTTTTAATGATTTTTTGAAATATGGCTCTTAGAATAATTAAAAATAAATCAATTTTGTGTGTCAATATTTAAAAAATTCATTAAAAATAGCTAAAAAAATGGAAAATTTTGTTATTCTACAAGTTATATCAAGATTATTATGAACTATTCGGATTAAAATTTTCGGATCAAAGATTTTCAAATTTAGATCATAAGAGTTTTGATTCGAAATATTTATGGAAGCACTGTAGCCGGACTCCTATATTACATAGCATAGTTGGTCAAGCTTCAAATATTTTATTTACTATTTTTGCAGTCATCGGTTTTATTTTTGTGGGCACTAGACAACTTGCTTATAGTTAGAATTTTTAGTCCAGTCATAAAGTAGTTAATTACAATAGTAAAACCAAGCATTGAAGATGAGCGTCCACGAGTTTAGTGACTAACACAAAAAATTTGGCATCAATGTTGTTGATAGAAACACACAATAATTAAATTCTCCACAGAAAATTCAATTACCTTTATTGTATATATTTTGACGATCAATTAATTTTGAGAAAAGTCAGATTTTGGTCTCTGAACTATTGTATTTGGTTTAAGTTGGTCCCTAAACTATTTTTTGTTCAAATTGGTCCCTGAACTATTGTGTTTGATTCAAATCGGTCCCTAAACTATTGTATTTGCTTCAAATTGGTTCTTGAACTATTTTTTGGGTTCAATACTGTCCCTGGAGCAAATATACCGTGAGCTTAAGCGCCTTCCGTGAGCTTAACCTCTAAAAACCTATCAAATCACCTCAAATTTTGATTTATATGGCTCAATAAATTCTTTATATCAAAACCTTACGGGATACAAAAATTTTCCATTTTTGAAAATTTTTAAGTATTTGTTTGAGATTTTTTAAAAGTGATACATAAAACTTGATATTTTATTAATATTGTATAGTCATTTTTTTTTAAATCTCAAACAAGTACTTAAAAATTTTCAAAAATAGAAAAATTTTGTATCCCGTAAGGTTTTGATATAGAGAATTTATTGAGCCATATAAATCGGAATTTGGAAGTGATATGATAGGTTTTTTGAGGTTAAGCTCACGGAAGGCTCCGTGAGCTTAAGCTCATGGTATATTTGCTCCTATCCCTGAACTATATGATTTGATTTGTATTGCTCCCCACTTTACTTCCTTTTTTTGCTAATTAATATAGTTTAGAAACTATTTTTTGTGTCAATTAATATAAATAAAAGTATTTGGGAGGGGCTATATCAACTAAACTTATAAGTTTAAGGATCAATTTGAACAAAAAAATAGTTTAGAGATCAATTTGAACAAAAAAATAGTTTAAGGACCAATTTGAATCAAATATCATAATTCAGGGACCAAAATCAGATTTTCCTCATTAATCTTTGTAGTTCTTTCTATTATCTTTTTGTATTTGTTATAGTTCTTTTAATAAAATTGAGCTAAAACTTTATATTCACCGCGCGATCACAAACCTAGTATATATAAGTCGTATATTATAATAGTTACTTTTTATCGTTTTAACTATGGATTGGCATCTCTAAACCGCCTTTTGAATTAAACCTTAGAACATTGGAACCGTGACTCGTCTCTCTGGCCCCCCTTTCATACTGATCCTGAATCCGCTCCTGGGTGTGGGGACCGGGGGGCATTGGGCTGAGGGATAGTGGGACGCAGGGGTTGGTGGGGAGCGGAGTGCATAGGACGGCGGGAGAACGGGGAGCCGGGCTGAGGGATGGCAGTGCCGAAAGAAAACGAGGCATCACGTGAGTTACTTCTGTTGACAGTAAATTTACGTCGATTTTAGATTTGTGATTTAACAAAATATCAAGAGTCATGATCATGCTATGTATAATGTGACTATGTGAGGCTACATCAATGCAAATTAAAAAAAAAATGTTCATACTCTATAATCTGTTTTCTATATTAATAAAATCAACTCAAACTTACATAAAATATAGTCAATTTCTAATTTCACAATTCACGCCACAACCTTCTTCTCTTTAATTTGAAGTCCTTGTCTTCATAAATTTCACTGGTCAATTTTTTTCATTAACTTTAGTACTTTACCAGGAAAAGACCGTTGGATCTGAGAAGTATCCCTGAGATCCTTTTGCTTGCCCCTCTCTAATCTTCCAGAGATAGAAACTTGAAAAGACACAGAATTTTAGTGGTACGGTACTTGGATATAGTTCTCTCTCTCTGTTTTTTTTAATCGAAAATATGTAGGTATTGCATTTATAAATTAAAACATCATATTATAATACTTCATAATTTAAAATTAAACTACCTAAAATGAGTTTCTGATTGCGGTACATCCGGTAATCATACCTCAAAATTAAAATTACCTAAATTTAATTATAGACCATGCTTTGAATACAAGATAAAGGAAAAAAGGTTCCTTGTGGAGAATCGGTTCCAGTCATGCATTTTGAAGCCAGTGGTACATGACTTATGTGTATAGTTCTCTCTCTTTATTTTTATTTTTAAAAGATGAACAAAAAAAAATACAGTAATAATTTATTTGGAACTCTAATTCAGAGTCGTTTTCTCAAAAATCTTTTGAAATAATTAGAAATCTCTAAATATAGAAAAAAAATTTGTATTCAATGAGATTTCGATACGTAGAATGCAATAGTCGAATCGGATTGACCATCGAAATTACGGTTGCTGAAATACAAGCACATGACATGGAGGTCAGTTAGTTTGTTATGCACAACCTAATTCGATTTATATATTTATTTAGGGGCATATATAGATGCAAAATAACTGAATAAATGAAGGCAGGATAAAAGGGTTTCCTTCGGACCTTTTAATTGGCAGCATGCATGTACATAGTAATAGCCGAACGAACGAAAGAGATGGGTTGATGAAGTTTAAAAGAAAGAAAGAGACATTGACTGATGGACTGGCCCAAATTAGTCACTTCGGAACAGTACCGCTGGCGCTAGGTACCTGTTTATATATCCAAAAGATTTCTTCATTTACTGTAGTGGTGTGATCTCATATTTTATAGAGTAGAACTCTACTTTTTCACATTTTGGAAAACATATATCAAGTTCAAATCGGATCTCCTGAGATCTTGATCCGACGGCTCTGATTATTTACAAAACCTCTTTAAAAATCACATCTGTCGGATCCGGATCTCAGGACCCTGAGATCTGATTTGGATTGCAGCAAATACGGACTCAAGTTCAAACATATCTAGTTTTAAATTTCAATTTATACATCTTTAAAATTTAATTTATATAGCTCAATAAGTTTTTGTATTACAATCTCATAGGGGCCGTTCGGCAATCCCTCCTTAGGCCTCTTTAGACTCCCTTTAGCTTCTTTAGTCTCTTAATCCTTCCGAACGCAAGCTCCTTAGCGCGGATTAAAAGTTTCTCCTTAAGCCTCCTTTTGACCAGGGTTTAAGCCTTGCCCGGATTCCTAAGGAAGCAATACCCATGGTTTAAGGCTTAAGCTTTCTTAAGCCATTTTTCTTTTTCCAAACGAGTGTGACTTAGTGAAGCTTAAATATTTAAGCCAACCATCTTGCCGAACAAGCCCATAGACTATAAAAATTTTCTATATTCAGAAACTTCTTAAATATTTGTTTGAAATTTTAAAAAAATTGATACATAAAACTTAATTATTTTTTAGAAAATCTTAAACAAATACTTAAAAATTTTTAAAAATGGAGAATTTTTGTGTCCCATGAGATTTTGATGTGAAGAATGAGCCATATAAATCGAAATAGTGGTGATTTGATATAATTTTGAAAGTGTGCTCATAGAAGGTGTAGTTTTACTCGTCGTATATATATTATGAGTTGTTTAGCTATAAGATCGGCTAGGTACCTTTCATTTTGAATCGAGCAGTTAGTAGTAACAATTTCTCTTTAATTATACTTAAAAGATGTATTGTGGTCCTCCGATTATAAAAAATGAACTGCCTATATTTTCTCTGATCCACAACAGAATTAGCCATTTATTATTATCTTAAGATACCTGTCTTGTTATCCACGTTTGTTCCAATCCATTTTTCTAAGTCGATCGAGTTTACAATTTTTCATGAATCTCGCTTGATTTTATCTTTTACATTTACTCTTTGTTTGGCAGCGGAGTAAAAGTGTAAAAAAAAAATTATTTAAAATAATTTAAAGTGATTTAAGTTATCAAACAAAGGTGATTTAAAATGTAGTAAGATAACGTATCTATATAAGTATTGTAAACTGGATCACCAACCTTTCATATTTTTTACACATCTTATCTATTTTATCTAATTATCTCACTACGAACAAACATCATTGGTGATTAAATATTTTATTTCACTTTAACTTACTACATTTGCCAAACAGAGTTAATGGTAAATTTTTTTAATTTGCTTCATTCGATTGATGACATAATTAATCTTTTGATGCAAATGTTGAAAATAATTATATCCAGCTGAATTCTATTGACTCTCCTCAAAAAAAAAATTTCTTCTGACAATTGTTTATTTACAGTACCTGAGAATTTAAAACCTACACGCCCTAGCTACTGCTTCTGTCTACCTGTGCCTATCTATCAAGTAGGCAGAATCACAGAAGAGGAGAGAGATTAAAAATAAAAGGTACTACCTCTGTCCCAAAATAAATGGATTTTTTGTAGTTCAAATGAACTACAAAAAATCCATTTATTTTGGGACAGAGGTAGTAGTATTATTAATTGCACAGTAGAGTCGATGATGATTTTTCATACATACAAATATACAATAAAGCGATAAAACGGAAGATAAATAAAGTCAGAGAAGGCCAGAAGGGGGCCAGTTGAGTAACTTCTGTTTGCCTCGCTAGGAATTTGCATTGCATTATATAAGAAACATGCTTCTTTCTTATTTAGTCAAAGAGAGAGGTGCTGCCTCCAGACAAAAAGAAGCAACATGTGGGTCTATATATTGTTTTATACTTTTATTCCAGGAATATATATATATATATGATGAGAGATTGAATTGAAGGGCCCTCAATCAACTCAAATTATGGAAAAGAGCTCGTGTTAAAGAATAAAGACAGTCTGAAATGACATTACAGTCTTAGATTGGGATTAGAGCATAAATTATATGGATTTTAGCTGCGCTATCGGCTATCCTATTCTGCTTTTCTCCAGATTTAATTTAAGCATGTTATACATAGTTGGTTATTGCCCCCCACCACATGTAAGTATCCTATTCTAAATAAACAATCCAAACAACATTTTTACTATCCCGAATAGCACCATATTTCTACTATTCTTTAGCTAATTCAAAAATCACTATTCTTTTACTAATCCCATCTACTATTCTCTATTCTACTATTCTTTCATTAATCCTTGCACAATCCAAACGCACCCATAGGGTAGGGATCTCTTGACAATGTCTATCATAACAATCTTGACAATGACAACTTCCAAGAACTTTTGAAAAAATGTTAAAATTTCTTAAAAATAAAAAAAAAATTTATAGAACTATTGTTTAAGTTATAGATCGATTATGTTTCTGATAATATTCAGTTTAAGTTATGTTTCGTAGTTTTTGAAGATCCGTTAAATTACAACCGTTAAAAAACGTATAAAATTTTGATAAACCATCAAATAGTGTCCAAATTGATTAAAATTTGAAACACCATCAGTTCAATAATGGCTTAATTTTTGGTGTGCCCATCAAAACTTGCTTAATTGCCAATATCCTCATCATAGCACTCATCCTATATACCCATTAAAATTTAACTTTATTTCTATTATCTCCTTTTATTTGTATAACTCACCATTAATATGTTATAAGTTTATGAAATTACTCTTTAACCCTTCATCTAAAGAAGATATGCTCATTAAAGTAATTTGCATGTTTTCGAATTACTTTTTTTTTCTCGTGTGGACCTACCACTTTGTAAATACAGTAAAGTGAAAGGCTTGCAAAAACATATATTGGCACAATTTTCTCACGTCAGTAATACTTATATTGGATATGAATTATCGAAACTCTACTCCAATAGAAACTTATTGTGAAAATGGTCCTGTATCGTGCTTTACATCTATAGCAGAGGGTGACTCGCAAGGCAGGCTCCTGCTCATGGTGTCTGCTTCGTTTTTGTGGAACAATTTGCAGCGCCTACTTGAACTTGTTGACGACATTCACTGAACGGAGGTGGGAGATGGGCCACAGGCCAGATGGCAAAGGATCAGCTTCTGGTACGACTACATGCAAATTAATTCAATTGACATACCCACTCTAGATAAAGGGTTAAAAGAGTAATTTCATAGATTTATAACATATTAATGGTGAGTTATACAAATAAAAGGGGATAATAGAAATAAAATTAAATTTTAATAGAGATATAGGATATTAGTGTGCTATGATAAGGATATAGACAATTATGCAAATTTTAATGGGTACACCGAAAATTAAGCCTTAAATAATACATCATCAACTTTTTTTTCATTCTTAAGAATTTTTCTGATTTTTATACAGCCTTGAGGTTGAGTGTGCATCTTTTGTACAGTCTCTTGATCAATAAATGGATGAATAGTTCCTCGCCCCGGTTCGTTCAACTGTTCACACGAGTGACATCTTGATCTAGGCAGTTCTTACTGCTTACCACCGTGTTACACTGTGACGAGTGTGACTGTGCACAATATCCATGATGCAAGTACCTAGTTTTTTGCACTGTATAATTTGGTTAGAAATACATTGCAACATTTTTTTTTTCTGAGGAATTAATGACCGGTACGTATACATGTACTTCCGTCTACAATTAAATAAATTTATACCATTTACAACTTGTCCACAATTAAACAAATTTATACTCATTGTTTGAATCCACTTTCTTTCTCAAAAAAATATATATATATTACGAAATTTCCAAAATGCCCTTTGTCTTCTTCCAAAAATATTCACTTTTCTACTAATTGAGAGCATAAAAATAATTTAACTCTTCCACTATTTCTTTTGACTTTTGCTACAGATTCATTCTTTTGTGGACAGAGAAAATAATTTATTGGCCAACATGTACTACTCATCCGTGTTTGAAACATAAGAATATTGCAACTCAAGAAATAACAATGATGATGATGATAAGATTCTTATAAACATTGGTATTTTCACACTGCTTGAATCATTATTAAGTTATTAAATCACGCTTCTCAAAAAAGTTATTAAATTACATAAATATTTATTTTAAAGTTGCTTAGAGAAATATGATGCTAGAGGGAGAGAGCAACAAAATTTTTTTGATATCACCTGTATTTCATTTTAATCTCATCATGTTCCATATTAACTTTATATTATTTTATTTTGATTGCATCATTATTCAAATAAATTTACTTATGGTATTTATTTGGGGTGTCTGTTTTGGTATCTCCGATATATTTTCTATTGGTAAACTAAATCTTCAGAGTAAAACTACCGTGAGCCTAAATAATAAATTATGCTCACAGATCTTTTCTATGAGCACACCTTCAAAACATAGCAAATCACTATCAAATTGCAATTTATCAAAATCTTGTGGGACGTAAAAATTTTTCAATTTTTAAAAATTTTAAGTATTTATTTGAAATTTTTTATAAATGACTATACATTATTAATAATATAATCTATATTTTATGCACCACTTCTAAAAAAATCTCAAATAAACACTTACAAACTTTCAAACATAAAATCTCTTTGTGTCCCATAAAATATAAATGAAAATTTGAAAGCGATTTCATATATTTTTAAAGACTTGCCTACCCAAGTTCGTATATGTTATACTTAAATCTCCATGTAGAAATTAATAAGAGAGGGGCCGTTCGGCAATCTCTTCTTAGGCTTTCTTAGACTTTCTTTAACTTTCTTAGTCTCCTAATTATTCCGAACGCAAGCTCCTTAGCACGGATTAAAAGTTTCTCCTTAAACCTCCTTTTGACCGGGACTTAAGCCTTACCCGGATTCCTAAGGAAGCAATATATATGGCTTAAGGCTTAAGCTTTCTTAAGCCTTTTTTCTTTTTCCGAACGAATGTAGCTTAGTGAGACTTAAATATTTAAGCCATCCACCTTGCCGAACAACCCAAAGTTCCGAGAAAAACAAAATCGTATTCTCAAAAAAAAAAAACAAAGAAAGAAAAACAAAATCGTACCTGTCTGTATCTCCAGTGGGTGCATAGGATCACAGCTCGATCAATAGAGACAGATCGAGTAGAGTACGTAGAGTAGACTAGGAGGAGGTACATGGCAACGGAGTGTTTGCGACACAGAGTGCTACAGTATCAATGCTCACTTGCTCAGCCATTGCCTTAAATAGCCATATGGAATGTGTGCTCCACTGCTCCTCCATAGATAAGGGCTTCCATTTTATTTCTCACACTACAGCCAGTCAACAGTTCAACAGTTCAACACTACATTGCCGCCACTATTGAGTATTGATCTCTCTCTTTAGCCCTAAGCCTGTAACACTGAAAAACCATTGAAAAACTGTTCATACAAGTTCAAAAAAAAAAAAAAAAACTGTCCATACCTCTATTCTTCTAAAATATAATACATACGTAACAAAATATAACCTATAAATGCTATAAATGATTTTTCTGTGTACGCTAGGTAGTAGGTATTACTCACAATCCTTGTGTTTGTTTGGTGTAGTAAAATTGATTTAACCTCTTAAATCAATTTTAAGTCACCAAATGGAAGTGATTTAAGGTGTAGTAAGTTAACGCAGCTTTATAGGTGTAATAAACTAAATCACCAACATTTCACATCTTTTACATATAAAATCAACTTTACTTCATTTATTTGCTTCACTACTACCAAACACCATTGATTTAAAGTGATTTAACATTTTACTTCGTTTTAACTTACTACACTTGTCAAATGGGAGGAATGTAATTCAATCTAACAACAATACAACGTATAGGAAAGAACTGTCTGTGTACAAATTATTGACATCCGGCCCCCACCATCACTTAGAGCTAGCTGACGGCCAGTGATTGAACACATGCATATAATGCAATATAATATAATATAATATGCTTGAAACTTTGAAATGAACAGAAAATCTAGGAAAAAAAGAACTATGAGGCTATGATGATGGAGACTAGACATAAAACACAGCACCTCGCTCTCCAGGTGCCTTCAATTCCCTTTATGGGGCCTTTTAGTTCTCTCCTAATTAATTTGTGTTCCTTGTAAGAAAAAAAAATAAATTGTTCTCTTTTTCTTTTGTTTTTTGATTTGACCTAATTTGTGTTCTTTTTCCGAGTGAGATCTTCCACTGAGATATGTACGCAACCTGCCTGCTGAAATTTCTTTTTTGTAATACACACACTAGTATATACTTCCTCCGTCCACAATTAAATGAATTTATACCCTTTACAACTTGTCTACAATTAAATAAATTTATACCTTTTGTTTGAATCCACTTTCTTCCTAAAATATATATATATATATATATATTACGAAATTCTCAAAATGCCTCTCGTCTCTTTCTAAGAATATTCACTTTTCTACTAATTGAGGGCATAAAGTAATTTCACTCCTCCACTATTTATTTTAACTTTTACTACAAATTCATTCATTTGTGGAGAGAGGAAGTATATACTTATTTTATACAACTTGGTTTCATTTCATCTTTCTGACCTTCTGATCAAATTTCAATTCTATTGTTTTCCTTTTTTCTTTTTTCTCTTTTTTTTTGACGTGTAGTGCATATATACTGTATATGTTGTTTACTGGCTGATTTATACTTCCTCTATCCACAAAAAAATGAATTTATAGTAAAAGTTAAAAGAAATAGTGGAAGAGTGAAATTACTTTTATGTCCTCAATTAGTAGAAAAGCGAACATTCTTAGAAGAAGACGAGGGACATTTTGGGAATTTGGTAATATATATATTTTTTTTGAGGAAGAAAGTGGATTCAAACAAATGGTATAAATTAATTTAATTGTGAACAAGTTGTAAAGGGTATAAATATATTTAACTCTGGACGGAGGAAATATATAATAATTCCAGGCAGAATCTCGACTACATCGATCTGTGTCAGTTTGACTCCTCTTTGGGAAAGAAAATTCTTCGATTTCTTCGGAATTTAAAAAAATATGTTACCATGTCAGTAATTATCATGAATTCATGATAAGTCTTATCAAAAACGAATATGCATAATGCAAATAGTATAATATCTACGACAAAAAATGCAACAGTCTATTCGTCGTTACATCAATATTTAAAAAACATAATATATATGTTGATGAATATTAAATTACAATTACTGTCGACGAACCTCGAATGATATTTAATTGCGTACAACAATCTTACGTCAAAAATAAAATTTGGAAATGATGTCCTCTTGAATAGAAATCGGAGAGAACTTAAAAGAAATATGTTACAACATTTTTGTATTTGTCAATACGAAGATATCTCTTGAATATTGTCAGTGGTACATGGAATTCAATTCCGCTGTTATCCTTCCCTCGGATAACAGGGTTCTGCTTTTCCGATTGACACCGTCGGATTAAAATGGACGGATGAGATCTGTTTGGCAAAACTCTTTTTTACTTCAAAAACCGAACTTTGTACTGAATCTGAACCGTTCGATGTTGATCCGATAGTCACTGTCGGGATAACAGGGTCTTGTTATCGCCGAAGAATAACAGCAGAATCGGACGCGAGGTACATGACCTAATTAAATGGACTCCCTTTTTTCAGGTCTCTACCAGAAAAAAAGGCCCATATCAAAACGGCCCATATATAACTCATTACCCCAAAATATATATACCTTATATTATTGAATAGTGAGTTTCTGCTGACGGTTCTAGTCCAATTGAGAAATGCAGATGCTAACCAAGGCCCAAATACTATTTTGAAAGAATATATACTGATTCCTGATTACATTTGGTGCTATCATATTTTGAATTATGTCATATAAGTTCTTCCTAAAACCTAATATCAACTTACTAAACTGCGAATTTGGGTTCTTTCAAGAGGGATGGATATTGGGTCAATCTGATTTTTTCATCAGAGGCACACCACTGAGAAGTGAGAAATGTATATGTAATTGTTCTTTTAAAGTTCATAACTCACAAGTGAAAGTTTGTAACTACATGTGAAACTGAAAATGCTCAAGTTCTGAAATCTGCTATATATCATTATATGTGAACTCAGTTTAAATATTCACAGAAAATTTTAACAATATAATTAGATTTTTGCAGATACTATTATTAGCATGTTATAATAACTTGTGGCACTCATCTAATTACAATTTTAATTATGTTTAAAACTTCTTTGATTCTTTACTGTCACACATCTTTTTCCACTTTATCAGGTCGAAAACAAAAAATGCCAAAACATCAAATTATAATTGCGTCTTTTCCTCCTAACTTGACTCCAAATACTTCCAAACCTGTTCATATATATTCCAAGCTTGTATTTGTTATACTTGTTAATTAAAGACCCAACTGCTTAATAACATTACAAGTACCAGAACTAGGAAAATTAATTGCACATTTTTTTGTACACTTTTGTCTTTACTCTTTTGTGCTTGACTCCAATACCTGGCGTTTCTCCATCGATCACCATACACATACCAACAGAAACAAACATTTGGAATTAATTAACGGCTTGGTGAGTGTGTTTGCTTGATTAAATGGGGACAAACCAAACCCTAAATCCCAAGGTTGTCTCTATAATATAAAGTATAAACAAAAACTGTGTTTGTATATATGTGTTAGCCTAGCTTAACCTTAACCACCATGCGCATGTGCTCTTCTCAATACACTGGCATGTGTCCTATGTATGTATATAAAATATATATCTGCATTTCATTATGAGAAACACCCTGCGTCCATCGAAAAACCGTCCATACATCCATAAATATGTATGTACGGAATGTAATAGATACACTCAGAAATGTAATAGATACATCCCGAAATATAACTTATGGACGCTATAGGTGTTACTCTTTCACTATCTAAACTAGTTAGTTAACAAATGAAGGGTTATATAAAATAAATAAATGTTGGACATTACTTCCGAGTGAAACAAAAGAAATGTGTATGAATTGGTTGATTAGAGGATTTGTCTTGGAATGAACTCAATGTCTATATGGAATTGGAAGGCTCCTTTGTTATTCTCACCTACTGTGTATGGTTGAAACTTGAAAAAATTTTAGAATACACATTTCTAGAGGAAAATATTTTGTTTATTCGCACCAATTATGGATGAGACTTTTGTTTGAGGAGTCCACTTTATCAGAGAGAAATAAAGAAATTATATTCTGTAATCAACTGTAGAATTTATCAGTGTTGCCCGTGAAGGCGTGAAGTTTTTTAATAAAAAGGGCAAAAAAAAAAAAAAAAAACTTCATTGTCCCTTTGAACTTGTGCTCTTTATTTTTTTACAAAATTACTTGAGTGTTTAGGCAGTAGTAAAATTAAGTTTATATGTTTAAGTATATGTGAAACTTCTTTCAAGATGGGGCTAGCTCTTCTAATAAACATGCTATAATTAATAAACATATATTTATTTTGAAAATTATTCTCAAATGGAGTGCAAGATTTTGATGAGGATATGTGATTTAGAGTGCTCATTTTCTCAATCAGTATCCTTAGGCTAAATTTTGATCGGGATGCATGTAATTTAAAAAATTAGGCTTGCTATCATTTTTGTAATCTAAATATATTTTGAAGCAAATTTTATGCTCAAGCATTTAATGGAGTAAATTTTATTATGATAACATAAGTTGATGTTTCGAAAATAAACAATTTTTTTTCCTTCAAAAATAATTGTGTGATTATTATATAAATGAATAGATTATACAAAAAAGATTTATTATAAAATGCTAAATATACATTATCTTCACAGTTAATATCACCATATATATTTTTCTAAAAAAAAACTATATATCATTTAAAACATTAAATTTTAATTAAATTAGATCAGATCTACATAACTTCATGCGTATGAATTAGGGACTAGAATTTGGTCCAAAACCATTTGGACGGTCTCCGTCTAAAGGCATGGCTAAACCGTTCGATTTAGTTTATATGTTTATCAACAGTGATAGTGTGTGACCTCATCGTTCTAAATATAACCAGCATACTATTTTAGCACATACATGATGAAATCACGGTCGATCAATTACCAACAATTAGATCGTACGGCTCTCTGAATCCTTTGGACCGTCCAAATGGCTTTGGACAATTGATAGAGCTAAGAAATGGGCAATTTTGATTAAATTTGTTTTATAGTCTCTAATTTATAGTTGAAATATCATATTAGTTGAGATTTTCCCTTTGTGACTGATCGATCTAACAAAACCGAAATGTAATTCCTAACTTGATCATGACATGATAGACTCAAACTTCAAAAATGACCTAAAAAAACAAACCCAATTTTGTTTGGTGGAGTATATATATGAGGAGGGATTCATTGACAATTCTCATCCTGACAATTTTGACAATTTGATATTTAAAAAATTTATAAAAAATCATATAAATTCTCAAAAATAGAAAATAGTTTACGGAAGTATTTCTTAACATATAGATTGATTATGTTTCCGATTATATTCAATTTAAGTTATATTTGATAGCTTTTCAAAGATCCTTTAAATTACAACCGTTAAAAATTTTGATAAACCATCAAACAATGTTCAAATTGGTTGAAATTTGAAACACCATCAATCTATGAGTTATATAATGCATCCATAAATCTTTTTTTCATTTTTAAGATTTTTTATAAATTTTTATAAAATTTTGAAATATTTCACTGTTAAACTTGTCAAGATAAGTATTGTCAATGGATCCCTCCTATGTGTATATATAAGGAGCGTTTTATTACGCTGCTTGCATTTATTCATGAATTTGAAATTATGAGCAATGAATGAATTGAATTTGAAGTGAATCCATTTTCACGGGAAGGAATTTGGTGGAGCGTGTTAGGATAATCAATGCACGTACCAAACCGTTAAAGTTAAACAAGGCGCTCCAACATGTATGCATGCATATATATCTAGAGAAACATCTTGCGTCTATTGAAAAACTGTCCGTCCATACATCCATAAACGTATATAGAATGTAACAGATATATTCTAAAATGTAACAGTTACGTACATCTTGAAATGTAACATATAAACACTATGACAGTAGGTATTACTCACACGCATGTTTCCTGTTTATTTTTATAGCTCAGTAATAATTAACAATAAGACAATAATCGTACAATTACATAAATAATAAATTTGAACTATACGACAAATTAATTTGTCTCCATGGGGAAATAATAAATTCTTCATGTGAATTCAAAAATCCCAAGGATAATAAACATATTTCTTCAAAGCTAACTAATTTTTGAATAATCTTGTCTTAAAAAAAGACTATAAATAATAAATTTTTCATTTTATTCACGCCATGAGTCCTTCAAAAAAAAAGACTATATATGATTTGTAACTTTCTGCATTACACTTGAGTTTTAATCTTAATCATGTTACTTAAAAAAGGGTACTCTGATTCTAGTTATGTAATTTGTTGAATAAGTGCAATAAAGGAACAATAATTATAGAATTATTATGTTTGTTTAATGAATCAAAAGTTTAAAATGACTGCACTAATTTTGTGACAAAATATTCAGAAATTCAATATATTTATCCTATATATGTACCTAACAATTTTGCTGTTTCATTTAATCACGAAGCATCAAAAAGGTGAAAATTGGGCTGCCATGCATAAATATCCCTAAAAAAAAAATATATGTCAATTAATAAGAAGCCTTAATTATATTAAAACTAAATTAAACTTTACATCTTTCATTTGTACAATTGGGTTTCAAAAAATCAAAGATGAGCTCCTCCATAATCTCTTCAAAAATCACATTCTCAATCTCTGTTCCTAATTCTCTGCTCATCTCAATTTTTAAACTCTCCCAATTTTTCATTGATTTTTCTAACTCAGCCATCACTATTTCTCGAACCGCCTCCGAGTGTTCATTGTCGAGCGAGAAACTCGTTGATCCCTCTTCATCGGTTGTACTTTCGTCGGAGTTCGAGTCCCAATCTTCGAAACCGTTTGCAGTTTCTACTTTCAGATCATCCCGAGCCGATTCCGAAACGCAATTTGTGGAGGGATCATAGGCCAACTTGAGGAGTTCTTCAAGAATGTTGAATGCCTTCTTTGGTGAGTCTATGAGACTCAAAAACTTGTGTGCCTTCTCTTGTTTGTCTACAAAATTTCATGAAAAAAATTATAACAAAATATTTATTAGCAACACATTAAAATCACAAAGTAATTAAACATAAAAAAAACCCATGCAAATGAAAACCATAAAATGTTAAAGGGGAAATAAGACATTTGTTTTCTATGTCAGTGACATTTTCATGCAATTTGCATATATAGACTTGCAGTCTGCACTGCGGAGCTTGGAATTATGTTGCATAAGATGTATTGTCAATTTTACACCCCTAGTTTTATTACAATTTACAAATTACTATTTATCAGATTTTTGTAATAACCAAATTTGTAAACTTTTTGATGTTGAATTACATTTTAAGGTAAACTATGCTACATAGTTAATAGGGGATCTTTTTGGAAACAAATGGGGAAAAAATGTGATAAAAAGTTACATCCAACAAATACAATATATGAACAGTAATGGACTATATATATATATATTTCACAAATAATGCAAAGATTAATAATGGAGATCAGAAACTCACCATTGCTATCAGCAGGAGAGGCAACATAACTATGCATTTCCAAGACAGAAACCGGGCTGTGCTTCTTCGTTTCTGATTGCGGTTCCTGGACGAAGCAGCGCGAATTCAAAGTACGTTCACGACTGCGAGAAGCCGTTGCATTTCCTTCTTTCAAAGCCTTTCTATCACACTTAATTGTCCTCTTGACAAACTTCCTGTACAACAACTTGGATAGCAACCCCTTGCAAAAGCCACCATTTTTCCTGGTGAAATCATCGGTCCCGACGAGCCTCGGGCGATACTTCTTGCCCGAATTGCGGGGCCAACAAAGTGGTAAACTTTCTTGTGCATCTAGCAAATTGGTTGAGTAGCCCCTCTCTATGAGAAATGTATCCACATGGAATGGCTCTTGTGGCTCTTGTAACAACTCATGGAGCCTCCTTGCTTGTGCCATTGTGACAGAGAGACAGAAAAGGGAGAAGGAGAGACAGAAAGAGAAAGAAAAAGAGAAAGTTGTGTGCTTTGTTGGGTCACAACTTACAAGAGTTATAAATTTGTGAGCTCCAAATGGTCCACTTTTCATGCTATATAATAAGCATACCATGCCATACCATGCCATGACATACCAAATTACCAATTTTGAATTTTGTTTTCTACCAATTTTGAATTTTGTTTTCTAGCTCAAGTACACTGATTAATTGCACCACTTCTCACAATTAGTAACACCTAGCATTCATAGGTTATATTGTGGGATGTATCTGTTACATTTTGGAGTGTATCTGTTACATTCCGTACACGTCTATGGATGTATGGATGTTTTCTCAATGGACGCAAGATGTTTCTGTCTCACAATAAAGAGAGGTGAGGTGTACTGAAGAGATTATGTTTGGACCTAATTGTGAATATTTTCTATTTTTCTGGCTTAAATTTTTTGTATGCATTATATATTCTGACATGCTATTGTTGTCATTGCTTGGATGTTGGATCAAGGGTCCGGCCTGGCTCCAATGGAGTCAGAAAATTACCTGGGAAATCATTTTACCAGTGGAAAAATCATTATTTGACCCCAGCTATTCAGGCCCAGTATGATACTAGGCCCACTGTACCTTTAAGAAATGACATTATATTTATTATTCATATAAAATTAATATTATAAAATTATTAAAAATGTTGACTCAACTAGAAAAAGTAGGGGGAAAAAAAAAGAGAACAATATTAAGCATTAAAAGGAGATTTTTAACATTAAGGGTGACAATTAAATCAACGTTGATAGCTGCTGTCAACTTTTTTTTTTTTTAAAAAAAAAACAATTAGGTCGCGTTGGACGGCTTTGGATTGGCCATATTATTATTGTTAATTATTTTTTGTTATAAAGGATCAAAACCTGACTCAATATAGGCAGTTGTTAAATGTTAATGGATCTTAAATTCCTAATCCATGAAAAATGATGCCATTGTTTTTTAATCACCAAAGTAGTATATATGCAGAACAGCACCAGAGAAGATTGCGGAAGTAATAAAGGCACCAGTCACAACATATGTTTGTAATTGTAGCTAGCAAACAGAATATATATCCTTGATCAGTGGCAAAACTGTTTGTACATATTAATTATTGCAAAACATGCATATTATTAATAAACTTTTTTATTTGTTTTTGTTGGAGGGGGCCGGCCGGGGAGGAGGTTCTGGTAGAAGAATCTTTGTACAATATTAGTACTGGTAAAAAGTGCACGCCTTACATTGGGCTGAAAGTATTATATCTTATAATAAAGGGTCGAAAGCTTATCTCTTGTGAATAAACTAACATGGGCCTTAAATTTTAATGGCCCAGGACATTAATGTACGTCAACGGTGATGATAAATCCAAGTAAACAAACAACGACTGAGATTTTTTTTTTTTGAGAAAGATAGAACTTTCATGTCAAAAAATTTAATCTCCTTTTATTAAGAGTAAGGATAAAAAATGCTTGTACATATTATTGCAAAAATATTATTAATCAACTTTTTATTTGTTTTTGTTGGAGGGGGCCTGCAGGGGGAATTGAAATCCCATGGGTTACTGCACATGGAATGGTCAAACCCCCCAATAAAGCTATTGCGCACGGTTTTTGAGACTGCTCGCTATAGTAACACATATTTTACCATACAATTTCTGACCACTCTTTAATTTGGGGTGATTGACCATTTCAGATGATGTTCACCCCCTGCCGGGGAGGAGGAGGTTGTGTTTGTGGCAGAAGAATCTTTGTACAATATATAGTAACTTGCAAAGAACAGTAGTTAGGTCTTTTTATTGATCAACTCCTATTTTCTGCTGTAGCCAAAATGCATTACTGCTCTTTTCAAATTCATGATCAGCTGCAATTAAACTGCAAACTTTCAGAAGACATAAATTCGGATTTTATGTAAGAGGAGGGATCATTGACCATGGTTATTTGACAATCTTAACAACTGTACTTTTCAAAAATTTATAAAAAAATCACAAAAAATCTTAAAAATAAAAAAAAATTTACTGAAACATTACTTAATTTATAGATTAGTTATGTTTCCGATTATATTCAGTTTAAGCGACATTTGATAACTCTTTAAAGACCTGTTAAAAAATTACAACCGTTAAAAAGTGTATACAATGTTGATAAGGCATCAAATGATATTCAAATTGATTGAAACATCATCAATCTATAAGTTAAGTAATGCATCTATACAACTCTTTTTGTTTTTAATATTTTTTATGAATTTTTATAATTTTTTGAAAAACCTTATTATCAAGATTGTTAATATAGCCATTGTCAATAGACGAGATCTGCACCGTGTTCATATTGTCGTTTTTCCTAAATCTTTAAAAAATAGTTAAACTAACATAATTATGGTCTGATTTTGAGGTTAATTTCATGTAACATATCACAAATATAACACTAATTCTAGTTGAATTGAATTTGCAAGTAGACAGTAGGCTTACTACTAATAAAAAATGCGAGGTACATTTCTTTTCATTGCCATTAGGTGGGGGCTTTTTTTCATTATTTCCTGCGATGGTGAATCTGGTCAGAGAATAAAACATCTAATCACAAGTTCACAACCTTGTGGCATATTTTGTAATGCTTGGTTTTGGTACATCAAATCAAAACAGGGCCTAAAAGTCTAATAAACAAAGATGTAACTTTTTTTTTTTTTTTTTTTTTTTTTGTGAGAATTACAAAGATGTAACTTGCATGCCCCTAATCTATCACAACATGCATTACTACTGGGAGGGAATATTTATCTTGTTTGATTGCAAGTTTTTGTAGCATTTAAGAAGGTGGAGCAGAATTCTTTTCTCCTCCTCTTTAATGCAGATATATAGAAGCAATTTTATTGGGATTTTTATCCTCTGGTATAGTTAGTTTCTATAACAAATGGGACCCACAAAAAAACCTCCTATTTTCCATAAATCTCAGCCGTTCAAATTAATCTTGATTGTTTTAGATCAACTATGGCAGCAAACAACATTTGGACTCGATTTTTGATGTGTCATTTGCTTTGAACTTTGAAATTTTTAACACTGGCTACATAAAAAGCAATAAAACATATTAACTGTTATTCTCTTTGTTATGAAACAATCAAACAACAAAGTTGTATTCGACATAGTCAGTCAGTCAATTACTTTTTTTTTTAGACAAAGATGAGGCTTAAGACACTCAAATTTAAATGTCTATAAAAGACACTCTATCTGAGTTTCGAACCCGGGACTTACCACACGGAGTCAGTCAATTATTATTTCTATTCACAAAATAGTTGCTGCTGTTAATAAACATAATTGAAACCAACAACCAACCAATTAAAAAGAACTAATTTTAAAATCTGAATTCTGAAATCTGAACTCTGAACTGAGCAGAAAGAAACATTATTGCACCCAGATTTTTTCAGGGCCTGAGTTCAATTTATTATCCTACCAATTATCATGGAGGTGGTTTGCCTGTTGCTGTTTCAAATTAACTCTTCTTCTGCTACCAGAATCAGACCCACTGTAGAGTTATTTTTCTCAAAGTACAAAATGTACAATTGATAATTGTGAGAGATTTAATGAACAGAGATCAGATAATTGTAAGGAAACTATTGAATTGGATTGAAAGTTTGAAACGCATAAACCGATAGAAGCTTTTTTTTTTTTTTTTTAATATACATGAACATGAACATGAACAGCCAAACAGGAATCTTCTTGTTTGGTCTCCTATCAGATGACAGAATCCTATTTTCATCATGTTTTTGCGCAATTCCCCCTGTAGCAGACATTAATCGAATCAAAAGTACGCATCTTGATCATTTTTTTTTTCTTTTTGATGATAATCATACTTGTCATTAGTGTTGTGCTCCCGGGCGGGTCACGGGCGGGCAACCTGTCGGGCGAGGTTCCGGCGGGCTAGTCCGGGTGGCGGGCAACGGGTCCGGGCGGGCGACGGGCGACGGGCTACCCCGGGTGAGAGTGCGGAACCCCCGCCCTTATCCGCACTTCGCCCGTCGGGCTACCCCGGGCACGGGCGGGCGGCGGGTTTAGGCCGAGCGGGGGTTTGAGTGCGGGAAAAATGTTATACAATTTCGGCCCAAAAACTTTTTTTTTCGGTCCGAAATTTATAAGTTTGAAAATTTATAAAATTTATAAGTTTGTTGAAGTCTTGAAGAACAAAAAATTGCAACTTTTTTTTTGAAATTGATTTATATTTTATAAGTTTGAAAATTTATAAAATCTATTTGAAAATTTATTAGTTTGTTGAAGAACAAAAAATTGCAACTTTTTTTTTTTTGAAATTGAATTGTATTTTATAAGTTTGAAAATTTATAAAATTTATTTGAAAATTTATAAGTTTGTTAAAGAACAAAAAAATTGCAACTTTTTTTCTAAAAATGAGTTCTATTTATAAGTTTGAAAAATATATTTTTTTAAAAAAAAGTTACCCTCCTTCTTTCTTCCGGGCTTAGGACCGGCTATGCTATTATATTATAAAATAACATAGGCAGAGTTCAAACTTTTTTTTTGTCAGTAAAATTTTAAGAAAGTAAGAGAGTATTTAATAAATTGAAAAAAAAATGAAATAGAAGAGTGTATAGACTTCATACCGAAACTACCTATTTAGTTGGTTGATCGCATATACCATACGCCGCTCTCTTCTTCGGGTTCGCATTCGTCGTCCGAAGCCAGCGACGCGTTGCTCTCTTGAGTTTCGGCACCGGATGAAGATGGTTCAATTTCATTGTATTGCTCACGATTTTCCGCATCAATCCAATCCTTGAGGCATACGAGTCGCTCGAAAACCACCGGTCCCAACTTGCTTCTAATATCATTGAAAACCAAAAAATAGTTAGTAAAAAAAATAAGAATCCGAATTAAAAAAAATGTGTAGATATAATAAATATAGTCATTTACCTTTTATCGGTAAGAATCCGATTTGCCGAACTAAAACAAGATTCGGAGGGTACGGTGGACATAGGAATGGCAAATATGTCGTGTGCCATAAGAGATAGAGTTGGGAAAAGATTTGCGCTTCTTTTCCAATATTCTAGAACATCAACCCCCTCCGATTCTCCCGGTAATCCAAAAAAGATATTTAACTCGTTGGAGGTGTTGTACATAGCATCCGAACTTTCCGATAAAGATGACAACAATCCCTCGGACGATTGGGTCCTATTAAATTTGAAGATAAAAAAAATCAAATTTTAGAAAACCGAATTTTTAAAACCGAATTTAAAAAAAAACGAATTAAAAAAAAACCCGAAATTAAAAAAAAGGAATTTAAAAATGTACCTCCCGGGCCCGACACAACTTGTAGAAGCCGGTTGTTGGGCTTCTCTTCGGGCGTAATATAGGTTGAACATATCTTCAACCATTTTGGTCACAAGTGCATCCTCATCTCCACTCGAAATACCTAAATTATTGTTATAAATCCGTAGCATCTTTACCGCGTAGAACTTCTTGTACGTTGGATGGAGGCAATTTGCGATAACCGTGACGGGAGGTACGCGTTCCCAATATTTGAGAAACTTGTCCTTCATGGCTTGTACGATCGGAGCGACACTTTCGTCGGATTCCTCCATAGCTAAGCAAATTTAAAAAATTGAGAAATGAGAGTTAAAAAAAAAAACCGACAAAAAAACAGAAATAAAAAAACCGAAAAAAAAGAAACGAAAATAAAAAAAAACAGAAAATAAAAAAAAATAAAATTAAAAAAACAGAAATTAAAAAAACAGAAAATTAAAAAAACAGAAAATTAAAAAAAGCAGAAAATAAAAAAAACAGAAATTAAAAAAATCGAAATAAAAAAAAAATTAAAAAATGAGATTTATAAGAAATTAAAAATGTACCTGCCATGTCCTTGTACACTCTGGAAATGTAATAGAGGTGGTGAAGCAACGCATGCGCGGTTGGTGTGTACGAGCAAGACAATGCTATCGTTGCTTTAAAAAATACTTCAAGAAATTTCATTAGTTGGTGTAATTGGGCCCATTCACTGTTCGAAAGCGCTAATAGCATTCCGTCGGTCGATTCATTCAAAATTTGATTAATAGCACGGGCATAAGGAAAAACTCGTTTTATCATTCTATAAGTTGAGTTCCAACGGGTATCGATATCCCATGGCACTCTTAGTTTACTATACCCCAACCTTTCACACAAAGCATGAAAGCTTTTTTTTCTAACGCCATTAGTATAAATAAAAGTTAAAGATTTTTAAAATTTTTGTATTAAATCGCTAACACCGGACGTTTTAAGTCCCGCCTTAACGGTGAGATTTAAAACATGACAAGCACATTTTTGGTGAAACAAAGCTCCATCCATAATTGGAGATAATGAACGGAAAAAATATTCTATAGCTTTATTATTGTTACTAGCATTATCAAAAGAAATTGAGATAATTTTATCTTCTAAATCATTTTTCAAATTATATTCTCTTGCAACACCCATAATTGCTTGAAAACTACTTCGCCGGCGTACGGCCATTCTATTACACGAAAACTTAGTACTCTTTTTTGTAATTTCCAACTATCATCTATATAATATGCGGTAATACAAATATAAGATAAACCATGTTTACCGGCGGTCCAAATGTCGGATGTGAGTGCTACTTTAAATGGTGTGGTTGCAAATATGGCAATCAATTCATTCTTACGATCCGTAAATTGTTGTTTAAGTTCTTCGGTCATTTTCCTATAATGAATTCTTTTGTAAAATGGTTGACCGCAACCTCTAATCATTAGACGGGCAAAACTCAAACAACCGCCCATGCTAATTGGTTGTTCTTTGTGGGCAATATACCGTGCAAACTCACTTAACATTTTTTTTTCATCGTATCATTGGTGAGTTCGTGTACCATCCGGGTTGATAACGGATTGGACCGATCTAGAGTCGGGCTTTTCTTGTGGTTCTTTACCGTCTTTCTCATGAGCACGGGCATGTCTAAGAAATGAACTCAAACCATTATCCTCATCATAAATAAACACACCTTTGCAATCTTTTACTTTGCATCGTGCGCTTATCACCTTGCCGGTGTCCGGATCGAGAGTTTGCTCGTAGAAGCGCCACCATGCCGTGTTGCACCTCGGGCGGGGCCCTTTTCTCTTTTTAAGACCCGGTTGCGAGGTTGACGGTGCCGCCTCCACCTCCTCTTCTATTTCGGTTTGTCCGACCGAAACATGCGGTACGGGTGCGGCGGGGGTCGAAGCACATGCGCTCCCCGCTCCACTTCCGGAGCTCACGGTGTGAGGAAAAAAATTAAGGTTGGGCGGTGGTGCTTGAAAAAATTGAGGTGTAGGGACATTTTGTGAAAAATTTGTATTTGTTGGAAAATAATTGGGGTTTTGTGAATAACTAGTACCGAAAATTTGTTCACCTAATTGTTGAAAAGGCTCATCGATGTTTGATGTGAATTGGTTAGGTGGTGGAGATGCCATTTTGTCACTACAAATGTGCAAAAAGAAACGAATTAAATTATTGTAAAAAAAAAAACCGAATTAAAAAAAAACCCTAAACCCTAAACACTAAACCGAATTAAAAAAAAAACCGAATTAAAAAAAACCGAATTAAAAAAAACCGAATTAAAAAAAACGAATTAAAAAAAAAAACAATTTCAAAAAACAATTTAAAAAAAACGACTTAAAAAATCAATTTCAAAAAACCGATTTGATTAACCGATTTAAAATAATATTTCTAAAAACCTTTTTATAATTTTTTAATTCGGTTTAAAAAAAAGAATTAAAATTTAATTTAAAAAACCGATTTCAACTATTATTTCCAAAAACCGATTTAAAAAAAACGATTTTAAATAATTGTGCAATTACATAAAAAATCAATTGTAAATTTCTAATATTCATATAATGTTAAAAACATAAATAATGCAAGAAGATTAGAAGAATATACCTCCGAATTTTGCGGGAAACCGGCGAAGATCTTGTGCAATTTGTGGAATTAAATTAAATATTACCACTACAACTTAAATACTAAATACTAATATAAATAATAGTAAATATAAAATTGAATAGTAAATATAAATTGAGAATATGAGAGATTGAGAGAGTATTGAGTGTGAGAGATTGAGAGAATTTGATAGTTTGGTTGTGTGGAATGAGTTTGGGAATGTATGGATGTATTTATAGGTGTAAATTGGATGGGGGGAGATTTGAATATAGGGGACCGTTGGGGGGGTCGGGTAGGGGACCGTTGCCCCCCTGGCGCGGGCTACCCCGGGCGGGTCGGGTGAGATAGGTTCCGGGTGTGGGCGAGACGGGCGAGGCGGCGAGGGGGGCGGGCTACCCTGGGCGGGTCGGGTCGGGCGTGCCGAGCAGGTCGGGTCGGGCGACGGGCGGGGGCGAGGCGGGTCCAAACGGGCGTGCGGGTTTGGGCGGGCGTCACCAAATAACCATACCCTTACTCGTTTAAACCCGACCCGCCGGACTCGGGACGGGCTACCCCGGGTTGTGGGCCCGGGCGGGTAATTGCGGGCGCCGGGCGAAGGCTATCGGGTGCGGACGCGCCCGTCCCGGGCGAGAGCACAACACTACCTGTCATTGTGTTCTTTTTGAATTTCTATTTTTTTTTTATAAAATATAGGATTATCACAATTATTATTTCTCAATTCTCATAGTTTCCTAAAAATTAGATCCATAAATCATCACTTATGACTTGCAATTTTATGGCATTCAATATTACTAGAGGCATTCATACAACTGTACAGGCTTTTTGGTCGCATAATTGTACTTATTTGTAGCAACTAGTAAAGAGCTCACGCCTTGCTTTGGGCTGAAACTGTCATTTTTTATAACAAATTTTTAAGATAACATGTAATGGGCCTTAAATTGAGAAAATTGATATAAGTCTTAAGTTTTAATGGGTTGAAACATTAAAGTACGTCAATAGTGGTAATCAATCTAAGTAAACAGTCAACGGCTGAGATTTATTCTTTAGATAAGATATAATTTTTATGTTAAAAAATCCAATCTCCTTTTATTGGGAGTAAGGATTAGAGGGATCCGAATCTGCTGACCCTGCTTTTCTGATCAGATGGTCGGGATCAGTTGTTGCACCGATCTCAAAATACTTTGGTTTTTACTGCACAGATCTCGAAGTACTTCGGTGTTTCTCAACCATCGGATCAAGAAAAGCTACTTTTCTTCTCAGAAAAGCAGCAGATTCGGATCCTAGTTAAGAGTGCAGGACCAGAAAAAGGAGCGACGCCAAAATAAGAACATCAATCCCATATCAAGTTCATTGTGACATGTCAAAAAATATAACACAAAAAAAAAGGACCAAGTTACAAAATTTAGTATTTTCTGTATGTTGTACATTAAAATGGAACTGATAGTAAAACTATTCAACCTCATGTAGAGCAAAGCATTCATCCTTTTTTTTTTTTTTTTATAAACTACAGTGATATCAGGTGCTTTGGCTCTTTCTCTTTGGAGTGCTCTGCTTAGTTGCAAATACTATAATCAAGAATACAAAATAAAATGAGTAATACCTAGCGTCTGTAGAAAACCCGTCCGTAGTATTTATAGGTTACATTTTGAGATGTATTTTTTACATTTCAGAATGTATTTGTTAAATTCCGTACACATATATGGATGTATAGACAGTTTTTAAAGAAAAATGACATCCCCTGGAATACCCCACATCGTGAAGTACTGCCCGAAGAGAAAATGCCCCCTATAAATCTAATCGGCGCAGAAATCGAAGCTGCCCGTATTTTCCTCTTAGATATAATATCTGACCACCCCACAGTTTGGAATAGCTGACCATTTCGGAGGATGTGCACTCGTTTTTGAATGGACACAAAATGTTTCTCAAATAAGATATACCAGAATCCCTCTTTTCTGTGGTACTCGTGGGGGCAATTTCTTTGGATTTATTACCAGAATCCAACAAGGGCATGAACAGAATATGAATTTAGGCCTTTACGGTAAATATGCAAGAACATGTCACATCGAAGTATGTGTTGTTGCTTGTTGCTATGACAGAAGTTCAACAAGAAACTAGTAAAACTACAATAACAAGTAAAAGAAAAAAGAGGAGGACTTGGCTTGTCAAATGTACAGTCATGGAGACCATGGCATGAAACAGGGAACTTGGTTTTTTTCTTGCATCAAAATCAAACCATCAGTGTACCAGTACTTCTTCAGCCTCGATCAAATCTAAAGTTCTACATGTATCTGATATTATATATATATATTCAGGACAAATAAAAGAAGATAAACATGTACAGTTTATGTACTAAGGTACAGATACTATACATGTGTGATTCCCTATCAAAATACTTGTGAAAAGAAGCAGCCAATATCTAGTTGTTCATCTGAAAATGTATTACAATCTTTGGTTCATTTTTGTTTCATACATCTTATTGTTTGCTGGTCTAATTGAAGCTTATAAAAAATATTTGAAAAGTTTTACAAGCACATTGTCTTAATTGGTACTTCAGATGAAAAATAACAAAGTACTTGAATGTTTATATAAATTTGAAAAATGAATGAACTATTTTATTTGTAAGTAATAAAAAGATAACTTCAATTTATGTCTCTTTCCGATTTTTCTATTTTCAATTTTCACCATATGGTTGAGGGAGATCTGTTTAAAAAGAAATGCAATATAAGGTCTAATTGATTCTTTCTTCATACCTGTACTAATATACCATAGAAGCACCATAAGAAGAAACAATAAATGGAACCTTATATTCTTACAAACAATTCAAAAAAAAAAAAAAAAAAAAATCAATTGAATCTACAGAACAATTTTATTTGAGGTTGCAAACCATTAGGAGCCTGTACATCATTGTTAGAAATCTACTGAAGATAAACCAGCCAATACATGATAAGAATCTCACGTTCAAAGATCCATGACTAGTGTTCATCTGCCAATTACAAATTCAGTGGTGGGCTTGCCTGGAAATAAGAGCATTAGAAAAGAGCAAACATCAAGAAATGCAGGTTTTGACTGAAACTGTTGGTTTTCTCCTGAATAGAGCATTGGTTCTCGGTTCAATTGCAAACTTAGACACCAGTCACATATCAAAACAACAAAAGAAGAAAGGTTCACCTTGAAGAGGAGATCATGAGCAATGACATCCCAGGGAAGGGAAATGGACATCAAAGAGCATTTCAGGGGCAATATTGTCTCATCACCTCTTGATCTATCACTATTGTTACTGCCATCATTAGATGGACTGGGATGACCAGAATAGGTATTCCTCGCTAGCTCAGCAGCAGCCGAGGCTGCCTTGTGCATTATGGTCCCGATACCCTTCCTGAGAAGTGCACGTGGTGATAATGACCCCCCTTTCTCTTGACTTTGATCTATACAAATGAAAAAATCGTATTTTACTACCACAGTTTCAAAAATCAGACAAGCAGAGCTTAGACTCTGATCCCTGTCCATTGCTATCACGAGGAAAAAGTTTTATAGTACAATAGTAACATCTTTAAATCAATAATGTGATATGCATACATTATTCTTTTATATTCTTTGGTTATATTTGTAACTTGATCTTATTATCTTTTGTTATAAGAGGGAACATAGAATTGGTCATAAAAGGGAGCATAGGATTGGTGTCATATTCTCTATTTACACAATGGGGCAAAAAAAAAAAAAAAAATACTTGTGTACCTGCTACACCAGAAACAGCCACCTCAACTTCACCACGGCCTCCAGGACCCCGCATGAATAGCCTATCAGTCTTGGTATTTGAGCCGCCTAATGAGAGGATATTGCTTAGTCTTGAATGCCCAGCTGATGATGTACAACAAGAGTTAGAAGTTGAGATAAAGACAGCATACAAATTTTGCAAGCCTCAACATCTTAATATCAGTATATATTCCCAAATCAGGCCATATCAACAAGTTATACGGTAGAGGTAAGTAAATGCTGGTAATGTAAAGGATAAAACCTGTTTCTTTGCAATGACAACAGTTTTTCAGATTGGTACATATTTTGTGTGCCAAACTGCTAAAGCATGAATTCACCAAAATCTAGGTTGGTAGTGATAACGTACCATCATAAGCTTCGCGAACCATCTGATAACTAACAAACCCTGAGAAGAGCGTAACCTACAATTTGAATTATGTTATTTTTATTTGGTAATTGTTCATTCAACATCAAAAGCTACTACTACACCGGTGATAACAACAAAAATAAAATAAAACAAATTATAAAAATAAGACATTTCATCTGTGGGCTAAAAAAAAGTTTCAAATATTACATCAAAAAACACAGACACAATTTATTCTAGTAGTGGTGAAAGAAGATGATGAAGAAAAAATATTCTTCCAACAGATCATACACCAGATTAAGAGAGGAAAATTTCATGCCACTTGCCAAAGAAAACAAAGAGGCACACATAAAATCATACTCAATATTAACAAAAAGTTGTGAAACCTTAGGAAGCTTAGATGTAGTTTCATCTCCTGAATGCTCAGTCAAATAAGAGCTCTTGGTTTCAATTTCAGATGGAAAAGCTGCACCATCGTGGGAGTTCAGTACCACACAATAACAATGATCCACTTCTGACAATACCTACCATTAAAATCATATAGTAATTAAAATATATTAGTACCAAGTTGAACCAATGTTCTCTCACATTTCTCTAAAATGCAAGTTGACTTCAGTCTAAGTATATGCTTGACCCAAAATTAGTCCAAGCACAGGAGGGACATATGATAATCAGTGGTTCACTTTGTTTTTAACTACGAAACTCTCAAAATCTGAGCTACTCAAACCCACGGGGTGCATACACTTTTGTGGAAGGAATCAAATGACAAACACTACTAGAACAAAAGAATAAAATGAAACAAGAATCTGAATAACTCACCACAGCATCAAAAGTGTCATCAAAATCATCAACTGAAAAACAAATATTTGGATAGGCCGGCAGTGTCTCTGCTGCCTATGAAAATTACAGTATAAACAACTTGAAAACATCTAGAATTTTTGAAGATAATAATGATTGAGCAGCAAACTTTACCTTCTTATGGTTGAGATGAAAATTTACACAGCTAGGAGAAGCAAATACAGTCTTGACAACCTATTTAATATTTACAGAAATATAGAAAAGCCAACTTTAGTACACTGTCAATCATCTTTAAAACAAGAGATTAAGGGGAAAATGAGCTTGCCTTATATACAGGAGATAAGGACGAACTTTCCCCATTTTGATGTTTTCTAAGTGCTTGAATGCTGCACATTATTCACAAACCATATAAATTGCTTCTCTCTCTTTCTCATTTAGACTAACAATGAATTTGAAAGAAAAAAGACACCCTAAAATCTGTCAATCAGCCCAACATTGGAAAGACTTGAATTTGTTATGGATATTTATGAAAAAGAACAAAACTCCCAACCACAAGCAAGTCCATCCATAACAAGATATATCATCAACCCAAGTCTTAGTGTTTTATTAACATGCCAAGATATATCATCAACCCAAGTCTTTAACATGTTTAGTACATTAATTGTTTGTCCGGAATTAACAGTAACATCTTTAATAATTAATATAAGCGAGTTTTCATAAATTAATCGCTATAAGAGCTTCCTACAAATGAACTGAGACTCTTCACTAAACAAAGCAGAAATATGCAAATATCTCTTAATAAACTGAAACAACAAATACCTGCAAATAGCAACAGTAACAGTGAAGGATGTGTGAGCAATTAAGTTGAGATAGAAAGAGCGAGCCCAATCAACCTCCGACATGTTTGCTCCAATCACTTTCTCTAGCTGTTTTGTAAAATTATATAACAATTCCCGAGTAAGCTGTTAGGAATTATAAACAAGCATCGCTATATTGGACAAATTGAGGCTCAATTGCAGACTAAAGGTTAAGGAAAATTCAATCACATCCTCATCCTCATTCTGACACTCTAATTATTTTATTTATTATTATTCTTTTGAGTATAAGATGGAGATCAAGCCTCCAAATTTTCATTACAAAACGGGTCACATGAAAATTGCTTCCCAAAAAATACAAGATATTTTGTAAATGAAGTAAAATGTATCAAAAGAAAACAAAACAAATTAAGAAAAAAAGTACTAATCAGACAGTATGAGAAAGCAACCACGCACACTAATTATTTTGTACTAGAAAAAGGGGATGTTAAAATAAATAGAAGAATTGAAACTAGGACAAGCACGAAAACTCTTATTTCTTTATCCATAAAAAAAAGCAACTTCAAATCAGTAAAATAATAGAACTCAACAGAATATACTAAAAGCCATGTACCGAGGGGGCCCATCTTCTGACGAAAAAAGGAGAAACATCCTCCATGTGATCATTGAAACCATATCCGTGCAAGTTCTGCATGCAAAATTTTATTTCAGATTATATTTGACCAATGAATATAATGTTTAAATAGCAGTAACTCATGCACTTTCTGCATCTTGAAAAACAAAATTGAAGTCATTTGTATGTCAAATTGCACATTTCTTTCAATGTGGCACATCATTAGACAGGTTAATTATCGGGCCTATGATCAACAGAAGTTAGCCACAACTACACATTTGATAGCAGGTTTCAAGAATACCTCGTATTTGGTACATTGCAATATGGTCATCTCAGCCATGAACTTCTCAACAAAATACATTGTACATTGCAATATGGTCATCTCAGCCATGAACTTCTCGACAAAATACATTGTACATTGCAAATAAAACTTCAAAAAAGGCTTCGAAGGTGCTTTCAAAGCCCTTCTACATGTCTACTGACACAACGTTTAGATTTATGCAGTCAATTCTAAATTTATAATGAACCCACTCTCACCCACCTTGGCTTTGACAAAAAAAATGAGGTCATCCTCCTGCTGGGCCTTTGCAACATTTCCACGCATGAAATAGAGATCTAGCATTTCATGCCAAAACCGTGGATCCATTGTACTATTCCCACTTGACACTGATTCCAGATCATCATTGTCCCTCAAAAATTTTGATTGCTTCTTTACCATGCTCAGCAATTCGTACCTGCCATTAGATTTCAGGTATCTTACAGTTTTGCTCCAAAATCCCAAATCCAGATAGTCTTCACTGAGAATAGTCAACATTTTGTAAGCAGCACAGCAACAAACTCTTAAATTATGAGCACTATCAGCAACCCCAAATTATATTTAAATAAATCCAAACATCTCAATTTTGTCAGTGAGTGTTTTGATCCATCCTCATCTTTTCTGCTACATATCTCGTGGTTAAACTAAGCTACTTAAGAAAGCAGATACCATCTAGGAACAAGTGACTGACTGAAGGTAGAAGGTACTGATATACAGTACCAGTATCCAAAGGTGAAATTCACAGGGATTATAACTCAAATCCTCTATACCATAACAGCCAATTGGTGCCAGAGGTAAGAAGAAGCTCTAATTCTAGCAGCAGTCATGCGGAGAAAGACAATGAAATACCTGGACGGAGTAGACAGTGTGTCATCAGACCGGCCACCAGAGATTGGGATGTCGACTGTCCCTGCACCTTGAGCCATGGGTCCTAAATTTGTCAGGTCTAGTACCCCCTTGTTCTTCTAGTCCCTAATAAGACTTCTGATGGGCGAGCTTTAGCTCAAACCCTGCCCAGTTTTGTAGTCCAGTCCCAATTCGACCTGACTTGAAAAGAAAAGCCCAAAACCCAGCTCAAATTGAGCTCCGCTCCTGCTCTGCCCTTCTCAATTCTGCCTGATATTTGAGCTGGCTCAATAAACCTCGATAACCACAACTGGCTTCTTCCGTACTGAACCTAAAATTGTATCATACGCTTCAGTGAAAATTAACAAATTTTGCTAGCCAGAAAGATGCTACAAGGATAGAACACAACTTCTGTACATTTATGTCACTTGTCTGTCCATTACCAGAACAAGTAGGATAAATAAATAGAAACAAGTTAGGTGAGGCCATGAGGTAGACAGAAAATTATAATAAGAATTCAACCTTACACAAACTGAAACTCTGATTAAAATCTGTGAACAGAAAATAAATCAGTACAAGTGCTAACCATGTCAAAAGGGAAATCAATCATATATCTAGTTTTTGTTACTTGGAACTTGCACTGTTTTAGTTCCTGTTATATTACTTTTCTACCATGGCAAACATATGTTAAACATTACATGATGCAATTGAAAAATTGAGAATCGCCCAGAAGGAATACTATCGTAACATCTAAGTTCTAATATCAGGATCATCGATTTCTATCAGAAACCGCAACAAATTCACAAAGATCATCAGTTTAAAGCGGCTTACAGGGACGAATACCAGTGAACGAGGAAGGAGATGAGGAGGCACTGGGAGACCGACCGCCGGGAAGAAACAGAGCGGCGAAGAGAGACGAGGAGGAGTGTCCTCCTTCCTTCAGTCGGTTCGGATCTGAAAGCGATTGGGAGTGCGGGGAGTTAGAGTATTCTGAGAGACTCCATGAAACACTCCTAAAACCGAAAATTGAGAATTAAGAAGAGAAAACCGTAAATCTCTCTATTTTAGTGGCCTTTTTGGGCACTCCCAATTCATCTTCCCAAAACCAGAGCCAAATCCAGAACGTTCAAATGTATTGGGATCTATACTTTGGCCCAATTTAAGTGTATTGGGATCCATATTTTGGGAATTTATTGGAGATTGAGGTAAAATTTGCTCCCAGAAAATTTAAGATGACACCCAATATATCTCCAATATAGATATATTGGGATCCATTTTTAGAAAGTCTCTTGGAGATGCTCCTAGAGAGCTCGATTTGGGAGAGTGGCGAACTGGCGATTATTAGAAGAATATTATTATTGGAAGAAGATTATTTTAGAAGAAGAAGAAGAAGAACAACTTTTGGGCTTGAATGTGTCCGTCCAAATTAGGCCCAATTTATCTCTCATATGATGAATTTATGGGCCCAATTTCTAGACCATTTTTTTTTTTTAAAAGAAGAGAGTAGATCCTACGCGAGGTTTTGGGGTTAAATGGGAATTGGGAAGGGATGCTTGAAAATTAGTTTTTCTTGACAACCAGGATAAAAATAGATTTTATTTTTTATTTTTTATTTTTTTTTATACTTATAGCTTGATTGTGTTTAAATTTTAGTCAATTTGAGTATTATTGAATATTTTATGAGCACCATCAAAATTATCTGATAATTGCGATGGTTGAAACTAGATATAGAATATCAAATGACACTTAAGTTGATTAGTTAAACTTTTAAACACCATCAATTTATAAGTGCTTGAATATAGTGGTAATTTTCTTTAAGACTTTCTATGCTAGGCTTGAAGTCCTACACTATTTTTTTTTTAATTATTAATGTGGTTTTTGTAAAATTAGCATTGTGCTTTATTCCATTAGTACAATCCATTTTATATTGATGAACTTAATTTTTTAAATATTATATTTTTCTCGTTCATAAGATATGCGTGACAAATGTACCGAGTAATTCAAGATAATCTTCTATTTTTATTTTTTTTTCGTTTCATCTTGATGTAGACTCAATGAAATTATACCAAATCATAATAATTTAATTTAAGGAATAGGTTTTGGTTAATTCTTCATGTATATAATGACTCATTTTGCTAAGAACCTTTTAGCCATTCTTTTATCTATTCACATTAATAAAAACATATATGCGCTCTTATATTTCCTTAAAATAATACAAATTAATAAAAAATGATGAACTAAATAAAGGGAAAAGTATCCTATTCCTTGCCTCCTTGGCACATTGGCGGGGTTTAATTGCTAGTTAGTGATTACCGATTTATTCAAACAAGCTTTAATTACTAAAAGTGAAAATTTAAACTATAAAGGAGCCAAAATATTGATTTATGTTCACAACTTGTTGTCATACCACGTAGTATGAAACTCATGAATTAAGACCATCACTTGTTTAATAGTAGCACTAATTAAATACCCAACAAAAGAACCAATGTCAACCATGAAATCCATACATATCAAGGTACTTTAATTCCCTTTTAGCATAGCAAGGCTGCAAGCTATATTGCCCTCATTTTCATTCATATTATGAATGTGATGAACGAACATTCCCACGATTTTTGGTGGCCTCTTCATCTCCACATATATACGTTCTCATGCAGATGCTTACCAAATCCTGCTTCTGAGCATAATTACGAAAACGACTATGTTTATGAGGCTTAATTAAGATAAAAAAATGAGGCCCAAAAATTAACATGATACACACTACTATATATGTACATCTCCATGACGATACGTACTCATCCACACAAACGAGAGACGATACACATTCCACAACTTGAAGGGATTTAAATTAATGAGTAAGAGCAAGTGTTTACTCTTTTTAATTACTTATCCACCGGTCCACTGTATTTTCAATGAACAAATATCATTATTCAGTAAACATTTATATCTTCCCGATCAATAGATACCGTTTTCTAGTGAACAGATACGTAAACTACGGTTCCTAGTGAATATTTATGCTACTGTAGTAAGCACGTAGGTACACATAGTGTGTCAGAACCGTAAAAAAGATGGATGGATAGCTTACTTTATAGTAATGGACTCAACATGTTTTTCTTAATTAATTCCAGCGTGCCGACAATGGAATACAAACCCACACGTCTCCACGTGCAGAACATCATCCTCTAACAAAATTATGCGGCGTTTTTTGCTTAGACGACTATTTGGGTCATTACCCTCTCTAGGAGGGAAAGCAATCAAAGCATGTATGATGGATGGATGGCAAGTAATTTGAGAAGTTGATATTTTTGGAATTGTATCTTAATTAATTTCTTTGGTGGTTTTTGTGTATGGCTAGTGAGATGTGAGGATCAGAAATCGTGATTATAGGTTTCCCAAATCGTTATGGAAGGCATTATGTGTTCACCTCACTTGCCATTCATCTATGTCAACTTCTATATATTTATGGATTACTCATAATTATCTACTTGTCAACTTAAATATATAAAGCGAATCCAATATGTGGTTAATTAAGCTCACCAAATTTAATATGAGCTTAAATAATATACTTTGACATCTCCAAATTTTATTTTATGTCATTCGATATAATTTATATAAAATGTCCTCACATATAAAATTTTCAGTTCTTGGAAGCATATGTATTTGCTGATTTTTTTTTTGTAAGATGGACTACTTTCATATGCAGACACTCTATTAATGATTTTATTTTAATTATACGTTGCAGTCGGATTGGTATCCGCTGCTTTTCATTTTAGAAAAGCAGACCCTACTTTTCTAAAATCCGATGGATGAGAAACACTGAAATACTTTGAGATCCGTGCAGTGAAAACTGAAGTATTTTGAGACCGGTGCAGCAACCGATCCTGACCATCCGATTGGAAAATTAGGGTCTTCTCAGAAAAGCAGCCGATACCGATTCGTTGCAGTAATCTTAAAAGTTTGAAACAACTACGTACCTATGAAATTCTATTAGTGGAGAACTTTTCATATTACGGGATTTTGATATTAAAAATTTACTGAAATGACATAAATAAAAATTCGAAGATATTAGAAAAGATTTTTTTTTTTTGGAGTAAAACCATCTTAATTAGAGTATGTTTGAACTTAATTATATCTTATAGTAGCAATTAATGTAGCATTGTTCAACCGTGTGATTTGTTAACAATTAAAGTTTACATATTTACATAAATGTACACAAACATGTGAACACTATTAATTAACTAATAGTTGTATATATATTTTAGTTGACAAATGGATAAATACTATTAATATTAGAAATGACAAATGAATGTTGCAAAAGGCTAGACGTATGCTAGATATATATTAGATACATTATTTGACCACTGGCTAGTTGGATAGTGTTTTGTATTTTTCATTTCCTTTTATTTTGAGTTAAGGTTGGAAATCCAAGTTGTCCTTTTATTTTTGAGTTAAGGTTGGATGAAGGGTATATATTCTACTACCTAAGTATGAGATTAATTAATCTTCAGTTATCCATATTTTAATTAAGATTCACAGTATGAAATAAGTAACAAGATTATATATATATATATATATATATATATATATATATATATATATATATATATATATATATATATAGTAAAACTATGGTGCTCTTAGGAGTACGGAGGCCTCCCGTGCTCCTAACTCAAAAATCATACCAAACCATCTCGAAATTTCGATTTATGGGTCTCATTAAATTCTTTATATCAAAATATCATAGGATACAAAAATTTACCATTTTTTGAGATTTTTAAGTATTTGTTTTGTATTTTTTAAAAATGACATAGTTTTATACATTATTTTATCATTATTTTGAGGTCATTCTAAAAAATTCCAAAACATATACTTAAGAAACTCAAAAAATGGAAAATTTTTGTGTCCTAAGAGATTTTGATATAAATAATTTAATGAGAATGATAAATCAAAATTTCACGATGGTTTAGTATGATTTTTGAGTTAGGAGCACGCTAGATTTACTCATATATATATATATATATATATATATATAGAGTCTAGCGACGGTGAGTTGTAACTCACGGGCTGCTCCGTGAGTCAGGGTCAAAAAACATATCAAATTACCTCCAAATTTCGATTTAGATGGCTCAATAAATTCCTCATATCAAAATCTTATAGCACGCAAAAATTTTTCATTTTTGGAGATTTTTAAGTATTTGTTTGAGATTTTTTAAAATGATACTTAAAACATTGATTATTTTATTAATATTGTATAGTCATTTTATAAAATCTCAAACAAATACTTAAAAATCTCCAAAAATAAAATTTTTTTGCGTGCTATAAGATTTTGATATGAAGAATTTATTGAGCCATATAAATCGAAATTTGGAGGTGATTTGATATGTTTTTGGACCCTGACTCACGGAGCAGCATGTGAGTTGCAACTCACCGTAGCAAAATTTATATATATATATATATATATATATGAGTACATCATTTTTCTCCAAATAATAATTGATGACCGGCATAATTCAACTAAACTAAAGAATTAAAAATAAATAAATAAGGCAAATTTTTTTATGGCTTGGAAGAAATATGAACCGTTTATTTATCTCAATCAGATGGTTATGATATATTCTTAGAGTACAATAAAGAGATATACTTGATCTATGAAATTTGAATCACTCGATTAGAAATTAACGGTTGTCCATAGAAAAACAACTCAATAAATAAATATGTTAATTCAAACAGATCCAAGTTGTGCTTATTAAAATTTGATATAATTATTATACAAATTAAACCCTTAATTTTTCAATTTTTTTACAAAAATATTCCAACTATAATTATGGGCATATATAGATCCAAGTATATATCCAGTGCTGATCGATCGGTCGAGCTCATCGATCGATCAACGGACGGCGGAGGCGCAACCCACGTGCATTATGTATCCATCAAGCATCTAGATCTTTGCTAGCCAATTGCTTCTGATCTCCTATTTGGCAACGTAGTAAAATTGATTTAAGGTGCTTTAAGTAACCAAACGCAGGTGATTTAAGGTGTAAAAAGTTAACGCAGCTATATAGGTGTAGTAAACTAAATCACCAACATTTTACGTTTTTCACACATTCTACTCACTTTACTTCATCTATTTACTTTACTACAACCAAACACTACTGTTCTAAGGTAATTTAGTGTTTTACTCCGCTTTAACTTACTACGTTTGACTGTTTTATGAACCAATCTATCTAGCTATATATACATATTCTCTCTGAACTCTGATAGCTAAGTTTGACGTGTTTCATGGGCTAATTAACAAGTTTAAATTAAAACGATCCAAGTCTAAGCCGACTTGATCAGCGAAGTCGTCCTCTCTAGTCTCTTCTCTAAATACATATATAATTCAACCCATTGTTGACAACCATCAGCTAGTTTAAAATTGAGTTAATACCTAGCATTTATAAAAAAATTGTTTACGTACAGCATTCATATATTACACTTCAGAATGTATATATATTCTATACCTATGGACGCACGTACAGACAGTTTTTCAATAAAAAACGCATGATGTTAATTTCTTTCTCTAAAAAATTCGATCACTTTTCATCCCAGTGACTGCGTCTGTGTCTGCGTGCGCGCGTGAAGGGGATTTACGGTTTACCGTTAACGTGTACAGTGTACAGTGACAAATTTCAAAGACACCAAACCATACTATTTAAGTACCAAATTGGGTAGGTCGACAGATATGTTTCTTTAATTACAAGTGTGTATGCCGATTGAGAATAAATTGTATAAAACATATAGTGTCGAGTGCCGACAACTTTAATATTTGCTTTGTCAAAGTTGTATATATATATAATATACGAGTATATGACTACGACTCCGTATATATAAATATAGTATATCTCTAAATCGAGGATGCTTGCAGAGTACTGTCGCTAAATAATTAATATCTTATCACTTGTCACTTGCACCAAGTAACTGTATAGTGTATACGTACAGGAGTTCGTATCGGCTACGGACCCTCCAATCCCAATCCGACGATTGTGATCTTTAGAAAGGTTTTTCTAAAATAATCTTAGCCGTCCTATGAG
The DNA here is from genome assembly GCA_030179965.1 of Cyperus esculentus. Lineage (NCBI taxonomy): Eukaryota > Viridiplantae > Streptophyta > Magnoliopsida > Poales > Cyperaceae > Cyperus > Cyperus esculentus. The sequence goes on along the minus strand of JASGLE010000049.1, from coordinate 816,361 downwards.
AATTGGAGGACCCTCCGATCCAAATCAGATCGTAGCTGATTTGAGCGCATACGTACATATTAAAGAAATAACGAGATATATATATTTTTTTTAATTTTTTTTAAAAAAAAAGTATATACGTACAGAGATTTAAAATGTTTGTGAATAAAATTATTTAGATACATTGGTAATTAGAATACTAACTCTTTTAAAAAATTGGACAGGTTCAGAAAGTGAGTTGGAAGTTTTACTTAGGGAGGACCAAGTTATTTTATATGAAGAAATTATGGATACTGATGCAGCTGAAGTTTCAAGGATCTCAGCTGATTAGTGTCAATTTAGTGTCTTTCTTTCAATTTAGCTTGTGTCCATGGTCTTAACAGTTCTATTTTGGATATCTGTTAAAGCTTATGTTGGTTGGATTGTGAAGTTTTTGTCTTCTATTTGGTAGTTAAGTAGTAATGTTCAGTTTCCAATTATTGGTTACTGATTATCAGTAGGATATTTTGTAACTCTGGTTTTCTTAAAAGAAATGAGAAACGGTGGACCAGTTGGTCCACTTTTATAAAAAAAAAAAAGAAATTATTTAGATACATCTCTCAACTTCTTTATACGTAATAACGAGATATATATATATTTTCATCAATATGCATCCAAATAAAGAACGAACGAACCGCTTAGAAGCAAAGTTGTACGGACTCGGTTGGTGGAGATATATTATATCCAAGTTTACTTCAATTGGAAATATTTAATTTATCATCGTCTACGGATTACGATTTAGCTTCATTATTCAGATTTGACCTTTGACCTTTGTGTTCGAATATAATAGCTACTCAATCCATGCAACAGCTAACATAATTAAACCTACACCTAATTAAAAGAGAAACTTCGAGTGTCCACTCTATAAATATCCATAGAAGACACATACGAGTGTAAGTGTTGCATTTTGGAACCCACTTGTCACCTCTCATGTGTCTTCTGTGGACATCCATAAAATGGACACTAGGTATTACTCTAATTAAAAAAGGTGGTGGGGGAGAGTATGGACCTCCCTCAACAATTTGGAGCCGCAAATGGCCTAGTAGCTCAAGTGGTAGCTAACTAGGATGACTTCTAAGAGGTCATGAGTTCAATCCTCTATGAACATAAAATAAAAAGTTTCAATGAAACTGGTGTAGTATTCCACTTTCTTTAAAAAAAAAAAAAATTGGAGTGAGAAGTTAGTGGTCCGATTGATCAAACGTTCAATGGTTTAGATTTGATCAAAAATATATTATATGTTTTATAAGTTTTTCTAAGCCGTTAGATATACACCGTGATGTGCAGATCAAATTGCGTCGGGTACATCCATGCAAGCACCAACTACATTTAATTTGTTCAATCTAACGTGTACAATTTGAGTAAAAAATATATATATATAAACGATTGACATTTTCCATCGTTTCCGGCCACTTCTACTCTCATTTTGCTCATACAATCGAGTTTCTTTAGTGTTGGTAGAAGTGTATGTATTTTACTTTCTATTTTTCATAATAGACCTCTCAATTTTTTTATTTTCTACATTTAGTGGTTGCAATTCATCTTAAAATAAATTTAAATCAATTACATGTGATAAATTGATAATTATATGGATATATATATATATAGAATTTTGCTACGGTGAGTCATGACTCACGGGCTGCTCCGTGAGTCACGGTCCAAAAACATATCAAATCACCTCCAAATTTCGATTTATATGGCTCAATAAATTCTTCATATCAAAATCTTATAGCACACAAAATTTTTTCATTTTTGGAGATTTTTAAGTATTTGTTTGAGGTTTTTTAAAAGTGACTATACAATATTAATAAAATAATCAATGTTTTATGTATCATTTTAAAAAATCTAGAACAAATACTTAAAAATCTCCAAAAATGAAAAATTTTTGCGTACTATAAGATTTTGATATGAAGAATTTATTGAGCCATATAAATCGAGATTTGGAGGTGATTTGATATGTTTTTGGACCGTGACTCACGGAGTAGCCCGTGAGTCATGACTCACCGTAGCTAGACTATATATATATATATATATAATAGTTTTTGATGATGGAGTATCATATGACACAATCATGAATTTATAATTAGTATAATTATAATTAAGAACATATTTATAAAAATTCACCATTTTTAAGTTTTTTCATATATAAATATATTTGAGAGTGATCATCAAATTTTCAAAAAGGTCCTTCCCTTAATATGACGATCACCAACCCATTTGGGCTCGCATAGCAGACATTTTGGACAACGGCATGGGTGTGCATGGAAACAATTATTTACGGTGTCTCTATATATTAATTGAATCATATAACAAATAATTATTATCTTTTATCTACAGTTGTGAATATATATGTATAGTTGACAACTTGACATATATCGATATCATATATACAGAGTCGTGTGGGAGAGACATCCTAGCTAGAGTTCACCGTTTTGTTTTTCTATGCAGCACATTCTTGTGCTTGGTGCATGTTCAAGTCAAATACAAGTAAACAAAACTTCTTAAATAATGGCAATTTGGGATTTTTTCATAATAGAGTTCTCTACATACTTCGAACATATTATTTATATTATACCATATTATACTGGAGCTAGTTGACCAAGCTCATATAATTAATTATTTTTCAGTGTACGTAATATATTCCTACTATTACTTCTCATTAATTATATATTAATTAACAGTTCGTTAATTACTATGATTATGCTAAAGATATTTAAAACTTTTCGTTTTTATAAATATCAAATTCAATGTAAGTGCTTATATATTACCTATTAATTGTAGTTAAGAATAATCAGTCTCATTACCGAAAAAAGATAGTACAGTACTGTGCATGTAAAGTGACACAAAAATATTGTATAATATAAAAAAAATTGAGTACTACATCCTCTTTAATTTTTATCCTTAGAAAAGAAAACTTTCTTTTTGAAAATTAAAAACCAGCACAACTTTCATATTTCTAAAATTATTTAAAATTATTTGAAAATTAATTTATCCATCGAAATTCTTGTGAAGAGTTGCAATTATCATAAAAATAAGGTTAAAAAGAAAAATAAAGAGCAGCTAGAAATATCTCGAGAGAACATTGAAATTCTTCTTTCTTTTTTTCGAAGAGTTGATAGGAGCTACCAGCATTTGAAATTCTTCTTTCGAAAAAAAAAAAAGAGCATTGAAATTGTGCTTCTTGTTTGTGCATTCACACATTGGCTCAAAGTGGGAATTAACAGCTGGGGTTCATACATACATTAATGATTAGCTCATCAAGGACGTTGACTAGTTAAAAACGACGACGTGGGACAATCATGGCCAATATATAACACAGTGGACCTCACTTACTTATACGGTTATACTGCCTTCTACAATTGAAACTCTACTTACTACGAGCCTATGATCTCATGCTGAGTAATTAATACCTAATGTCTATAGAATATCTGTCATAGTGTTTATATATATAGACGTAGAAACTCTACTTACTACGAGCCTATGATCTCATGTTGAGTAATTAATACCTAACGTCTATAGAATATCTGTCATAGTGTTTATATATAGGTTACAAAATCATATCTATTTGTTATAAAATTGGATGTATTTATTATATTTTAAGTGTGTCTGTAAATATATGTATAGATATATTCTCAGTGGACGCAAGATGTTTCTCATGCGGTATGCACACGGCCAGGAAGATTATTGATAAGCATTTGAAAGGCGTGCTTGCATTTGCATTGTTGGTTTCTAGAAATGACTTGGTACATGGTCAAAGTTTGAGAAACTCGCCGTCTGTCAACTGTCATCCTCGCGACGTAGGAATGAATGATGATACTAATCAGTCTTCCGCTCCTAGTATTCTAACCTAGCATGAGTGGTTTATCCTCACAAGCAATCTTTTGTTTCGAATCGAGCAGTTCTTATAAGACATGTTTCTTTAATTGTATCTAAAAGACATATTCTAATCAGGGTCGGGGGAGGGGGGGACATGGGGAGTGCTTTTGGAATAGCACTCCCCATAGGGAGTGCTATTTTTAGAATATCTATAACCGATGGGTGTGTTTGGCAACCAAAAATTGAAATAGAATAGCAAAATAATAGCTACTCCATGTGCCAAACAAAAAATAGCTATTTGAATAGCTCTAAAAAATTGCTAATCCGCTATTCCTCCTATTTGGTCAAATAGCGGAATAGCTCTAAAAATATTTATCACAATACTATTCCAATTGTGATTTGCCAGACAATATTTCCACTATCCGAATAGCTCTAAACATCACTATTGTTTTTACTCTTCCAACAACCACTAATCCATTTTTACTAATCGGAAGCACTATTCTACTACTATTCTTTGATTTGCCAAACGGATCCGATAAGTTTCCATCATCCGCTACGTACATTACATAACCTACATTGACGTGCTGACCACTGATTATATTACATAAGCTGATACGCAACAACATTCGAATATTATATCGAGGGAAATGTCAAATGTCTCATTGTTTCTAGTAAAGACCCAAGCACTGCAGTCCAAAAAAGCTCCGGCTGGCAGGCTATTCGAAATTTGGAATTTGGAACAGTTCGATTTGATCCATCTCTGTCTGCAGCTTAATTAGTCCAGAAGAGAAGATAACATCAGTAGAAATCCAAATTCAAACACTCAAAAAAAAAAAAGAAATCCAAATTCAGATTTGTCAATCCCGATGACGTCATGCTGGTTGGAAGATTAGATGCGCATATGATTAATCCTTACTCCTACTAATAAAAGTATGAGGAGGGATCCCTTGACAATGCTATCTTGACGATCTTAATAATGAAATATTTTAAAAATTTATAAAAATTTATAAAAATTCTTAAAATTGAAAAAAAGACTTACGGATGCATTAGTTATCTTGTAGATCGATAGTATTCCAAATTTCAATCAATTTGAACATCGTTTGATGACTTATCAGAATTTTATGTATCTTTTAACGGTTGTAATTTAACGGATCTTTGAAGGGCTATCAAATATAACTTAAATTGAATATAATTGGAAACATAATCGATCTACAAGTCAAAAAATAATTCCGTGAACTTTAGTCTATTTTTGAGAATTTATATGATTTTTTACAAATTTTTGAAATATCAAATTGTCAATATTGTCAACGGATCCCTCCTCTAAATGTATATCAGATTTTTTTGACATCGAAGGTCTTATCTTTCTAAAGAATAAACCTCAGTCATTGATTGTTTACTTAGATTGATCACCACTGTTGACGTACATTAATGTCCGTTAACATGCTCAGCCCATATAAATTATCACTATTTAAGACCCATTACATATTATCTTAAAAGTTTATTATAAGAAATAACAATTTCAGCCCAAAGCAAGGCGTAGACTTTTTACTAGTTATTGCCAAAATATTTATTGGTAGGGGCACAACATATGTTCCAGCTCAAATTTTACCTAAAAAGTTTAATTTCTTTAATTGTTTGTCATCGCATCACGATTTTTTATTTTCTGTTCACCTTAGTTATCATCTTTATTTTTTTAATAAAGATTTTGCTATTGAAACTTCTAATGTCTACAACCTTTTTTCAGGGTTGCAAACTTATGGCTCCTTACACACAAAAAAAAAAGAATTATTATTACTATATCTATTTGACTAGAAGATTTTCTTTGAAGTAGTTAGAATCCCCTTCTTTTTTATATAAACATCCGTCGTGCGGAATAGTAACTAGAAAAAATAAACAAATTGATATTCTTGAATATACAAAAGGATTGGTATATAGCATAGGAGGAGCCAAGCACTTAAAAGGATTTGTGTTTCCAATAATGGGTAGTAAATCGATAAAAGCCAAAGTCAACCTTAGTTGAGGTTGGGCATTTAATTTTGTATGGAATTGAATCGCCATGACATCTCGATTCTAGACCCAATTTTGTGCTTCCCGTCGAAAGAAAATCGCATTAATTTATGCACTTGTTTAGCACAATTTTTTTTTGGGAACAAATATACAGACATCAAATGTTGTACCAAAATGGATACCGCAATCTTTATGTTATATCAATATGAGTTTGTATTCATATTTACTTATGTAGTATTCAAATTATTCTTATTATATATATATATAATAACTATATATAATAAGTAGCATATGAAAGTTATTAATTTGAATAGTTTTTTTATTTAATGTGAATACCGATATATTTGGTATTAATTAATATCAACTTTAAAATCCCTATTACATTTTCTCTCTCTTTTTTTTTAAAAAAAAGGTGAAATCTTTTTAATAATCCGGCACAAATTGTAATTTTTTAATTATAAAATATAAAAAAACAAAGTACATCCCTGCGCTGATGTGAAACCGATCCAGCACGCTGTAGACTAATTAATAAGATAAAAGATCGAACAATCGTGTTTTTAATTTATAAAATAAATGGTCGAACTTTATCGAGAAGGGATAACTGCAGATCATGCTATCTTACAAAGTTACAAAATGAACAGCAATAATATATGAAGGAATGAATAGTTGGCGCACACAAAAATGGAAAAACAAGGGGACTCCGCGTGCGGAAAACGAATCTCTCGAGGAAGTTGAATGAATATCTATATATCCGAGTAACACCCAGCGTCCATAGAAAAACTATCCATAACGTCAATATATTACATTCCGGATGTATCTGTTAAATTTCAAGATATATTTGTTACATTCTGTATATGTTTATAGACGTATGAACGGTTTTTCAATGGACGCTAGGTATTTCTCTATCTATCCTGCCATCCAAAATCCGAATCCATCCTTGTCCTGTCAATCCATTCTAAATTCATATCTCTTCTGGTCTTTGCTGTTCTGTTCTGTGCTGTCCAGAAAATGAATAGCCGAAACATCTTTCCGGCCATGAAAGTTGAAAGTATAATAATAATAATAATGATAATAAGAAATGCAAAAGAGAGTCGGTCGTGTGAAATTAATTTTAGCTTCTCGATTGAAAAAATCTAGTGAGGCGGCCATGCCAACGTTGTGCATTTCAATGTAAAGTTCAATGTTTTTTTAAAAAAAAATAGAAAGAGACTACGCATTATTTTAGATTGAAATTATTATGTTTTATAATAATTTTTTAAGATAATATGTAACGGGTCTTGTATTGAGGAAATTGATATGGGTCTTAAATTTTAATGGGCTGAGACATTAATGTCAACGGGCATTAACGTAAATCAACGATTCTGATCTATCTAAGAAAACGATCAACAGCTTAGCTTTTTTATTTAGGGAAGATAGTCCTTTCATATCATTTTGTTCAATATTAAGGATATTATCTACCAAACTGATCAACTATGCAAGAAAATTACCAGCTAATAGTTTTGTACTGTTGTTGTTACGTACATGTTGTTTCCTCATTTTTTATTTCTCTATAAAAAAACAAACGAAACAGAGAGAACAAAATTAGTTCTCAGTGACATTGACACGATACGACTAATTTCGAGTTGGTGCTTTTGTCAAAGATCCACACATATCTCATGCGCAATTTGATACAGAACTGAGTTGTTACTGTAGTACTTACACATCGTGAGGTGGGCAACAATATGGATTGGGACCTTTCATAAAAAGATCACTAGTAGTATAGTAGTAGTAGTAGGCGTCCGATTCTGCCGTTATTCTTCGGCGATAATAGGACCCTGTTATTCTGACGGTGACCGTCAGATCAATACCGAACGGTTCAGATTCAGTGTAAAGTTCGGTTTTGAAGTAAAAAAGAGTTTTGCCGAACAGATCTCATCCTTCCATTTTAAACCGACGGTGCCGATCGGACAAGTAGGACCCTGTTATCTGAGGGAAGGATACCAACGGAATTGAATTCGAAGTAGTAGTGCTGATATGCATGCTAGAATCTTGATGTTAGTCAATTTTGGAAGATAAGAAAACACTCAAATTTTTTTACTTGTTATTAATTTATGGATGGATATGCATCTAATGTTGATAATTTTGGAAGATAAGAAAACACTCAAATTATCATAACACTATATTGCCACCAGAGCATGGCTCAGTTGGTAGTGGCATTGGCTCCCTATGTAGAGACTTGGGATCAAACCCCGATTGGGACGAATTAGGTAGAGTGTATGGTGTGTGCACGTATATCAACCTACGGGCTATAATAATAATAAAAAAAAATCATAACACTATATTGAAAATTTTTGCAAAACAACTTTTGCAAAATATTTTTGTTGTTTTCATGTAACTAATGAAATTAAAAGAAAAAAAAATACAAGGCATTTTTGTAGCTAAATAGGAAAAATATAATATACAAGGATACTTGAAAACATATAACTATGTGATTTGCTTTAATTCATATTTGAACGAACTATTCGGCGTATGTAAATATGCATAAAAAATAATTTTTTTTTGGAAGCTCGTAAAAATATATATATATATATATATATATTTTAAAGCTCATAAAAAAGTAATTTCTATATGCATTTTGTTATGAACAATATTTTGTTATGAACAATATTTTCCCTTGGATCATACATCTTAGGTGATTAAGATAAATGCATTACTAAACTTTTGGTTGAACTATCAACTATCTTACAACTTTTCCCCCCGTTTGGTAACTGATGTAAAAGTGATTTAACCCTTTAAATCAATTTTCAGTCACCAAATGTAAGTGATTTAAGGTGTAGTAAGTTAATGCAGCTATATAGGTGTAGTAAACTAAATCACCAACATTTCACATCTTTTACACATAACATCAACTTTACTTCATCTATTTACTTCACTACCACCAAACACCACTGATTTAAGGTGGTTTAACGTTTTATTCCGCTTTAACTTACTACACTTACCAAATGGGAGCTTTGTTCTGAATATAATTTTGATGATAGCTACCAACGATGAAAATGCAATAACCAAAACAAAACTGGTGGTCCAAGCAAATTTAATAACGCTGTACACTGTGTACAGAGTCTTATAGCGACCAAACATCATCAAATGCGACCAAATCGAAAAAAGTGAGCACTTTGACTCCCTACCTACACCGATTTTTGTCAAATATTAAAAAAACACATATAGCAACCAAGCCTAGAAGCAATTAATGTCATATTGTGTAACTTGTGTTGGAGAAAGATCCCGCGTCTATTGAAAAACTGTCTATACATCCATAGACATGTAACTAGTAAAAAGCTCACACCTTACTTTGGATTGAAATTATTATATTTTATTATGTCGAAAACTCATCCGTTGTGAGGAAACTAATATAGGCTGGGACATTAATGTATGTCAACAGTGGTGATCAATCTAAGTAAACAATCAACGACGAGGTTTCTCCTTTGGGGAAGATATGACTTTCATGTCAAAAAATTTAATATTCTTTTATTAGGAGTAAGGATATAACAAATACATATCAAATGTAACTTACAGACGTTATGAGCGGTTTTTTTAATGGACGCTAGGTATTACTTCTTGTGTTGTGTCTTGTGTGTGTTCCTAGTTCCTACATCTATTTATACCTCCCATGCTCCTCTTTCTTCCTTCCACTGCTCCTCCTCATCTCCTCCTTCCAACCAACCAACCTCTCATAATAAAAATCCAAACCACCAAATTAAATTGGTTTTCTAAACTTTTTCCTCTTCCTCTCTTAATCTTCCAACCATCTTACCTACTAGAGATCATACAATCACCATAAAAATGAAGTACTCATCTCTTTTTGTGGTAGCTCTTCTTGTTCTTCTGCCCCTTGTCTGCAAGGGAAGACCAGAGCCGTCCGATCCAAAATCTATAACCACCCATGATCAAGAGGTATGCACAAGGTTTTCTATCTATAAAAAAGAAGTGAACTTTGATTTGATAGGAAAAAAAGAAGTGAACTTTGATTTATATTCTTATTAGGAGCGTTAGATATTGAAGCAGAAATTGTATATGGGCTCATTTTGTTTGGTTTTGAATTTTTTGGTCGATTTAATTTATGGGTTTTCTCAAAATCGAAGTGTTAATTAATTTTTTGTAAACTTCCAAATTGATGGTATTTTTTTTGAAATTTGTAGAAAGGAGATCAATTAGACGTGAAAGTGGAGAAATGCGAAGCAGGAGAAGGGGAAGATGAGTGTTTGATTAGGAGGACACTTGTGGCCCATACCGACTACATCTACACACAAGGCAAACACAACTAAAAAACCATCCATATCCATCCATCCATCATATATATCATCATATGATCAATATTGAAGACTTATATATACCTATCAAGAAATATATAATTAACTAGCTAGCCAATCAAGATATATACCATTGTTAGGTAAACATACTTTGTTTAGCGAGACGAGAATGGTCTCTCTGTACGCGTTGAAATCAGTTGAGATCCATTTTTGATCTTAGGACCCTGAGGTCTCACTATGGATGGTTGAGATTATTATAAAAAGCCCCTCCTAAAAATCACCACCGTCGGACTGGGATTGCAGGGTCCTAGGATCTAGTTTGGATCGTAGCAGATATGGACTCTTTATGATACATATATATATATCATATCATATATATGTAGATAGTTCATTGAGGATTATAAGTGATGGGTTATATATATACTGATGATACTGGTAGATTTCAAATATAGTTTTGGGGGTTTCGTTTGATCAAAATTGGAATGGATGTTTCAGATTGGACTTTGATTATTTGAAGAAGTTTTTTCATCTGAACGAACTGTTTTCATTCTTGATCGAACGGTCTCCAAACAACTTATGAGACCTGCATGAAGTATTATTGCTTTTATGACATCACATGTGGAGTAACTTAATTATATGGTAGTTAAATCTTAAATATAGTTTTTCTTATTTTTTTTTTTTTTGGCTGGTTTGGGGAGAAACTAGCTAGCTAGGTGGTACTGTGCTAGGATAGATAAACTTGTATGCTAGTGCTCTTACTTTTCACATATATGAATTTTGACGAGATTAATGTAATTGAACTTAATTAATTTATCATGTGTTATTTTGTGAGAAACTGATATGGATCTTAAATTTTAATGGGCTGAGATATTAACGTACGTCAACGGTGCAGTGGTGACCAATCTAAGTAAACAATTAATGGCTGAGGTTCTTTCTTTGAGAAAGAAAAGACTTTAATGTCAAAAAATTTAATCTCCCTTTATTAGTAGTGAAAATATGGAAATATTTGGCGATTATATATGTTTAATTTTGCTGCTTGGAAATTAAATGGCTGACAATTTCCTGCTTGGTCAACTTGCTTTGACACTTGTTACCTAATTTGGAAACATCAAAAACGACGAATTCTAGTCAGAAATGTTATGCAAGCTTATTCATATAAAAAGCACAAAATATATATTGTGTACTAATTAAAATTGCATGGTTGACTTGTTGACATGCATATTAATAATACATATTCTAGAATCTAGCTTACGATATCGATCGATCCAACCTAATCTCTTTTTTTTTGTTTTCTTTCCGAATTACCAAATTGTGGTGTTATGATTGAGATATATACACCAATATTTAGCTAGCTAGCCTCCATATTTTACAAGGACCACAGACCCCAAACACCTACTTAATTAATTAAGAGTCGATCCGATTAATTTGCCTACTTAATTAATTACGTAAAAAATGAAAGCCCAAATTATTTCATAGAAAATATAATTAATATGTTCCGATTCTCAAAAAGTGATACATTATATATAATTTCTTCATCGTTATGTATGGTTGCTAATAAGATCGACAAGAGAGAACTTGAGTAAAAAAAAAAAAAAATTCAGCAACGTGGAGCTAATTATACAAACAAATTAAAGTACTTCAATTTGAATAAACATTTCAACGGCGCATGATCAACAGGTTTATTTACCTAGTGGAATTAATGTAGGAAAAGGCATTCATGGTTGATCGAGACCACATGCATGTATGTATAAGAAGATGATCATCACAGGTATATATATATTGAGTAATTAAAAAAGTAATCTTAATTATGGTGGTTAACTTTACATCAGCAGTATGTATAATGCGTCTAGTAGAGTTGTAAAAGTTACAAATACCACTTACAAGTGACTAATACGATTGATCTCTTAATTAATTTTCATTTACATTTCCAAAAATGGGCAGCCAGTCACGCTGCTTATATAATTACTGCATATATTTGATTCGTTGAGGCAGTACAAGAAATTAATTAAACTTATATATATAATAATATAAAAAAGATATTCCTTAATTAATAAATTCGTTGAGGCAGTACAAGTAATTTGGAATCTAATGAAAATTGACCAATATTAATCTAGTAGTTATAATTGGATAAAAACAAAATTTCATTTTTAAGAACTTTTAAGTATTTGTTTGTGATTTTTTTAAAAGTGATACATAATTAATCATGGATCGTTTTATTAACGTATAGTCAATTTTCAAAATTATCAAACAAATACTCCTTTTTTTTTTTTTTTTTGGCAAACTGCCCTTAGGCAATCAAACAAATACTTAAAAATGTTTAAAAATAGAAAAAAATTGAGCCATATAAAATGAAATTTGAAGATGTTTTAATATGTTTTAATATGTTTTTGGAGGCATGATTAAAGAAGGATTCCATTAAGCTCACGGTAAATTTACTTATATATTTCTTAATTACATGCACTATTAGTTTCTATTTAAAAAGTATCTTTGAATAAGATTATTTTTTTAATTTTCTTTTAACTAAGTTGGTAGCTTCTATCAAATCTTCGAAAAAAAAGAATAAGATTTTTTGACACATGACCAATAGGCTACGATCAAATAGAAATATCTCAAAGCCATCACTTACTATTACCCTTTTCATTTCCACCTTTTTTATCTATGAATAAATATAATGAATTATGTAATAAATAATTTATAAAATCTCAACTTGAGTAAATTACAATATGTTCCCCAAAGTTAACGCATTTCCTTTTGTTCGAAATATCTTTTTTTTTTTTTAATATAAAAATGGAGGACTAGTGGTCTATATTATTCACTTATTTTTAGCAAGGGGCGTCTGGTGGAGGGGGCACCAATGCATTCCTTTTCATTAAGGAAGGCTTTTTTAATTTGACTACTTATGGTTATTTTGATAAAGACTAAGTTATAAAATAATATTAAAAAACACAGAAATTATCGAACACCTATATATATATTCATAGGTTTGTAATGAAACAAATAGAATAGCTGGTTTGTAATGAAACAAATAGAATAGCTGGTACTATATTATTTTTTTAATGAAAGGCACTATATATATTAATTAGAATTAGCGAGTAAAACATAATTAATCATTTGAAGTATCTATTAATTTTTTTTTGTCTATATAGCTCAATATGTTCTTTATGTCAATATATCCTCACAAGAATGAGAGGCCTTGGTACTCTTAGAACTTAGAAGTACCCTAGTTTACTTGACATATATATCCTTCAGGCTTCCTCCGATCCTAAGAGCATGTACAATTAAATAAATTACCAAACAACATAAAAAGAAGATTTTACTGAATAATTTCAATGAAATTAGTAATATATTTGGGCTGCACTTCACAAATATAAATAAAAAAAAGAAATAGTATTTTAGTAAAAAAAAAAAAAGAGCATCACATGATATAACAAATTTTTGTATGCACATTGAATTAGGTGATCTAGTGCGTTTAATTGTATCATTATTTTACCTAAGAAAAAAAATAAACCATTGCGTATATACTATTAGTTAATCAACAAGAATTAAAAAATAAACCATTGTAATGTTACATTGACATTGTTTTTCTTTTTGAAAGATTGACAGCGGCTGCCAACCGGTACATTGACATTGTTGATGAGACATATAATATATACATTCCACATTCCACTTATATTATCAATTTGACAATTTGTCCCTGATATATAAGTGGTGAATGCATGTATAAAGAAGTGCCCCAATTCAATTGAGGCATTAAGTAGTGAAATGAAATAAAAATCAATGTTCGTGCACTCATGTGCTCTTAGCCACCACACCTACTAATAGTATAATTCTACACAAGATAAACACATCAGTCAGTCACTTCCAATAAATCCAAATTTCCAAATTGGAGGTGCCACTATTATTCCACTAGGAATATATATATATAGATAACATAAAATCAGGAACCATATATGCCAAGAAGGGGATAATGGTAGGAGTTAGGTCACAAAGCATGCAGATTTATAAACCAAAGTGGTCCTTAAAAATAGGCCTATTTCCTTAGAAGAGGATCCATTGACAATACTTATGTTGACAATCTTGATAATAGAACATTTCAAAAATTTATAAAAAATTATAAAAAAATCTTAAAAACAGAAAAAAGTTTACGGAAGTATTTCTTAACTTATAGATTGATTATGTTTTCAATTAAATTTAATTTAAGCTACGTTTGATAGCTTTTCAAATATCCGTTAAATTATGACCGTTAAAAAGTACACAAAATTTCGATAAGTGATCAAACAATGTTCAAATCGATTGAAACTTGAAACACTATCAATCTACAAGTTAAATAATACAACTACAGACCTTTTTTCATTTTAAAGAATTTGTATGAATTTTTACAAATTTATAGAATATTCTATTGTCAAGATTGTCAAAATAAGTATTGTCAATGGATCCCCCTCTCCATTTCCTTAACATATATATTATATAGTGATGATAAAATGTAAATGGATTGGTTCCAAGTTTCCTTAGAAAGTCCACTTCTAGTCGGCCTTAGTGCTATATCATAATATATCTACCTTGAAATGCTTATACATGCTAAGATTTCTATTTGGTTGCTTTGTTTAGTTTAAGATTTTTTGTGTGGGTACTTATTACTTTTGGCCTGTCCGGACATTAGAGGCTTGTTCTCAATTAAACTATAAAATATACGAAAATGGCAAACAGAGGTAAAGTTGTTACAATTGCAGGGGGATTAATTAATTCTAATGGTTGCTGGGGCACCACTATTAATTATCAGCCTTACTAATGTGGTACCTTTTATTTTACTATTTTAGTCATGATCACTGCTAAATGAAACTAGAATTAATTAATTTAAAGTTATCATTTTGTTTCACTTGAAAACTTTTAACCTTTTTTTAGATAAGAAAATACACATACGAAAGTTACTGTTACTTTGAAGTAAATAACAATGAGCACAAACTCAATCCACTAAAATTTTTCAAATAAAAATATCTCAATCCCGAACATAGGTGCTACAGTGGTGTTGAACAGTGATTTTGAATGAATTAGTAAAAGCCCACGCGTTGCTTTGGGTCTTAAATTTTAATGAGCTGAGATATTAACGTCAATGGGCATTAACGTAAATCAACGGTTTTGATTTATATAAGAAAATGATTAACAGCTCAGGTTTCTTATTTGGGGAAGATAGCCCTTTCATGTCATTTTTTCTAATATGCTTTTATATATAGTAATGATTTAGATGGAGACAGTTTTCTTGGTGGTGTATAATTTTTGCAATGAGCAAAACAAATTATGAACAACACACAAATTCTGAACTCTGAAGTACCAACAAAAAGTGTAGAAATCAAGGTATTCGAGGGGATGTAATCCTAACTTACTGCTATAACCTCCGTTTGGCAAGTGACTTAAAATTGATTTAAGAGCTTAAATCAATTTTAAGTCACCAAACGGAAGTGATTTAAGGTGTAGTAAGTTAACGCAGGTATATAGGTGTAGTAAACTAAATCACCAACATTTCACATCTTTTACACATTACATCAACTTTACTTCATCTATTTACTTCACTACTACCAAACACCACTGCTTTAAGGTGATTTAGTGTTTTACTCCCCTTTAACTTACTACGCTTACCAAACGGAGGGATAGGGATTAATACCAAGGTGGGTACTGAGCACTAACAAAATGAGATTTATTGCATACACATTATTGTACATATTTTATGTGATGTTTTCCTATGACAACTGTTCATATAATCTAACAGTTCAATTTTTATTAGATTAAGCATCTCTCTTGCCCAAAAAATATATCATGACTATCTGATTGAGAAAAATTAATTAACGGTCCATATTTCTTCCAATCCATAGAAGCATTCACCATATTTTATATTTGAGGAGGGATTTATTAAGATGCTTATCTTGATGATGGGTTCTCTAAAAAAATTGAAAAAGCATATACAAAATGATAAAAATCGAAAACATCGATCGAAAATCTTTTCTAAAAATGTTGTGAAGATTATGGATTGAATGTATTTTGTTCATGGTTCCTTTTTTTCATCAAAAACTTGTAAATTTGAACCTATAAAAATTATACAAATTTTGAATGAGCCATCAAATACACTTATAAAATTGTTTCTATTTTCTGTTTTTTTTTTTCTTATTTATTTGAATTTCAATTGTCAAGATCATAACTCAATTGTTCGAAATGATTTTTTTTTCTTTTGTAGTTATGCAAATTAAGTTCAGCTTTACTCAAAAGAAAACCTCATAATTAACTCCCAAAAATGTTTGGACGGTATCCTGAACTGAAGCACAGTAGTAGAGAAAGGAAAGTAGGAAACAGACAGGTGTTCTCAACCTTGTTTATTAAAGCATGCATGCCTTTACCAGTAACCAGAGACTGCTCCTTCCAATTGCAGCAAATAGGAACCATTACAATTATATATATATGATATCAAATTGAACGCACAATATATGGATATATATATTATATCATATATGGATGTGCAAAATGTGGCTAGTTAGTCTGCATCACTTTACACTTTGATAGTAGCTATATAGTGTACGGAATTAAAGCAATGCATTTGCCCCCTCATATCCCACCCACAGAGCACTACTAACACTTTGATGTTTATAGTACCAGTACCAGTATGTCAACTTTGGCATTTGTCAACCACTCACTCACTTAACTCCCTTTTCTGAGTTTCAGGCGAATATATATATATAATAGAGAAACATCTTGCGTCCATTGAAAAATTGTCCATATATCTATAGACGTGTACTGGATGTATATAACATATATATCGCGAAATGTAACAGATACATTCCGGAATGTAACCCATAGACTCTATGGACAGTATAGACGCTGGCTAGGTATTACTCTTCACTGGCAATTTAGAGGCCCAACTGGAATTAAGGAAACTTTGGATTTGGCATGAAATTATTATGGCCCATAAAGGCCTACTAAAATGAACAGAAAATTTTACAGGTCCAGCTTAATTTCTTTCTGGTATATATATAAAGCAAATAACATTTCTGAGGCCCAAATCTGTGTACGTTGTATATGTTAATTTGGGCTTAGCCTTTTTATTTTTGTGTTAGATCAATATCAATATACCAGTGTTTATCATTTTATTATGTTAATTTGGGCAAAGTAAACAGAATATGTAAAACAAATTCCATACTACCTTCTTAAACCAACACATTAATTTCAGAAGAGAAACATATTATAATATAAAAAAGTTTTTATTACAAAAGATAATACAAATCATATTCAGAAGCCAGCAAATCTAAAGTTGGCTTCACAACTGGCCACAATTTTTTTTTTTTTTTGAGAGAATGATCACATCTTAGTTCCCGAAAATTTTAATATTAATTAAAATAAAAATCATAATTAAATAAATAGGCACCCGATATTAGTATTTCCAGATATAGGTAGGCCTGTGTTTGGTATACCGGCCCTAAACACGTTGTCCGATAAAGCCACGGGATTAAAAAAAAAAAAAAAAGATTCTTTTGGGTGGGCCTGTGTTCCAAATGCAGACCCAATGTCTGGGTCCGTGTTTACTTTACCGGACACCAAATTTGTTGGGCCGGCATTCCAAACGTGGGCCCACCGGCTGGGTCTGTGAACCGTACACCGGCCCCCAAAACTACAGAATCCCAAACCGCAACTGATCCTTCCTCTTCACTAGTTCGGCTGGTTACATAAATAAGAAAGGTCCAAATTCCCATCTAAACCTATCTCTCATGCACCATCCCACTGCCAAGTACCTTCTTGCAACTCGCCTCACAAGAACCAAGTGCACCCGACGGAAAGGACATAACATGAAAGAGTTCCCTTCGCTGGCCTCATTTCCTATCTTCGTGAAAAATCCATGCACCCGGTCCCGATACACCAGTTAACTGCCAAGTCCCCTCTCCCCTTTCTGGTTCACAACACCATGCCCACCTAGTAGATAGAACATAAGAGAAGTTTGATCTCTTCGCTGAGATGAAGAAAGGGAATCCGATGGCAAGGATTGAGAGGAGCGCAGATCCAACGGCTGAAATTCAAAGATCGTTGGGCCGGTGTACGGTTCACAGACCCAGCCGGTGGGCCCACGTTTGGAATGCCGACCTAACAAATTTGGTGTCCGGTAAAGTGAACACGGACCCAGACGTTGGGTCTGCATTTGGAACACAGGCCCACCCAAAAGAATATATTTTTTTAATCCCGTGACTTTATCGGACAACGTGTTTGAGGCCGGTATACCAAACACAAGCCTACTTATATCCGGAAATACTAATATCGGGTGCCTATTTATTTAATTATGATTTTTATTTTAATTAATATTAAAAATTTCGGTCTTAGTTCTCTAGCAATGTAGATATATTTTTGAGGTAACAATGCAAATGGAAATCTATTTTTTTAGAGCATTAATTAGATTTATAAGGAACCTTCATGATCAGTTGCTATGTTTGTTATTTGCATTCAGTACTCAATGACAAGCAAACACCAATAATCTCCACAGATGAACTATATATTTTAACACTAAACTAAAACACTCATAATTAAACTCACAATGTACAATATATACCTGTTTCTCACAGAGATTTTCTTATTACATAAGGGGAAAAAATAAATAAAAAATAACTTAAAAAACACCAACAATACCAACACTCATTCTTGAGAATTACATTAACTTAAAGGAAATGAAAATCTACATTCAAATATGTAGCATTTTCTCTTCTTGAAAAAAATTACAAACCGTTTGTTAATTGGTTCATTCAGTGGCAAAATCTCATATCCATATACATATACATCAATTGAATTTCCTCATTTCCACAATAAGGATCTCAACATTTTTCAAATTTGGATTGATTTATAATTAATCAAATCCATAAAATGATAAAAAAAAAAAGTTCTTAATTGTTGTGCGCTTACAACAGCGACAAAAACCCTAATTAGGCAAGCAAAACAATCCGAACCTCGAATCAAGGCGCCGGCAAGAGCCTCGTGCCGATGGACAGTTGCATACACAACGCGATACAGAGTGCAACAATGGCCATGGTTTTCGAGCTGAGGTACTTCATGAGCTCCCTTCCCTTCTCGAGCACCTCGTCCTTCACGCACCCGTACCCGTTCTTCGCTCCGTCGGTTATTTTTTTCAGTAAGAAATCGAGGAAGGACTTCACCATTTCGGCGGTGACACGTCCCGTGACATCCAGCATGAGCCTCCTGTTAGACAGGAAAGACCCACTGTTGGCGCCGCTGTTGGCGTCCGGTTGCGACGCGGGAGGTGCACCGGATTGATTCATCTCGGCCTTTATGCTGTTGTTGAGCATGGCGCTTCCGTTCGTGAGGAGGAGCTTGTGCGAGGTCTTGACTAGAGTCTCTACCCCGCCATTACAAACCGAGATGATGAACTCCTTCACCTTACCTTCGTTCTTCGGATGCGTCAAGCTCGCGATGATCTGGTCGCACGTGTTCGATGCGAGGCTCTTGTTGAGGTACACCTTCACCGAACTGCTCACGAACACTTGGATGCAATGCGCAACGAGCTCCTTGCCTTTCTCGCTGCAGAATGCCGAGACCCAACCGTCGATGCCTTGGCCTCCTTTCACCGAATAATACGAGATCACGAGGTTTCTCGCGAAAGAACCGACCACGACCGATACGAATCCGGCACCTGCGGATGTGGTGAACTTCTCGAACAGTTGCTCTAGGAACGGCTTCGATTTGGGGTCGGTCAATGCGCTCACGGCTGAGGAAGCCGTCGCGGAAGAAATCGAGCTCGTGACACCTTTGATTATACCTTTCGTCAGAGCTTCGGTTACCTTGGAAAGCCCGGTCAAGAACTCTTTCGAAGCCGATATCTTC
Organism: Cyperus esculentus; assembly: GCA_030179965.1. Lineage (NCBI taxonomy): Eukaryota > Viridiplantae > Streptophyta > Magnoliopsida > Poales > Cyperaceae > Cyperus > Cyperus esculentus. Next base: position 796,373 of record JASGLE010000049.1, on the reverse strand, counting down.
GAGAGCTGGCGTAACGACTTCGGCACTTCATCCGTGTCCGACAGCAAGAACTGGTTGAGGTCTTGCGAGATGAGGACCATCGAGTCGGCAGACGTCGACATGGCGTTCGCCAACAAAATCAATGCCTCGACAAGCTTAGAGATGCGCCTTGCCTTCCGAGCCACCGCCGGTAGAGTGAGCGCCTTATACGCACCGTAGCTGACCGCCACGAACCCGCCAAACACGAACCACCTCCGGTGCCTCCTTGAGAAGGACACGGCGGCATCCAACGACGCCTTAGAGAAATACACCAGCCACTGCCCCTGCTGCCTCGAAAAGTCGACCGCCAAGTTGATCGAGCCCGCCGGCAACAACTGCAGCTCCCGCGAGACCTCCAACGGAGATAGTTGCCGCCGCACCAACGCCATGATTTCGATCTCTCAGATCTCTTTTGATGCCTTTAACAGATTTGGTTTGAAGAGAGAGCAGAATGTTGCATGAACATGTTAACTTATAAGAAAAGGTAAGAGAGGTTTTGTTTTGTTTTGCCCCTGCATAGCACAATTAGGTCAGATTTTTTATGACCCGTTGAATTTTTTTTTTCATTCAAGTCCTTCTATAAATTACAAACTAATTGATCCTTATAATTTGTTAGTTTTGTAACCTGTTTAAATTAATGTCCAAACATTTTTTTTTTCTGGCAGCCCAAATATACAAATTGAATGCTGAGATAACTTGATAAAATATATATGCAATTTATCAATTTTAATTGTGAGATAATCATAAATTATAAGGAGAAATATGTAAATTTTTTCTATTATATATAATTTTACAAGAAAATGATGTGCGATGAATAATCTTGATCCACCCATTAATTGGTTGCTTGGTCTATATATGCACCTAACATAATATCATATTATTAAGCGAAAATATAAATTAATTTGTTAACTCAAAAAACACGTAATTGTTAAATTGTTAAATTAAAAACTTGGTCCAGTGACAGAGATTATGTGCAAATATTATTATTATTATACAAATTAATCCTTGAAAACTGACAAATTTATCCGTTAACAATCATATACAAATGGGGTTTGGACGGATATGAAAATCACTAAGGACAGCTATCTGCACCCAATTTTTAAAGGAAAATATGTTGACTCCACCCTATAAAGTAGGCCACCCATCCAATACTCTCTCACAATCTGACACATCCACATGCACCCATGTGTGCTTGTCACATTATATAAATGTTCACTGGAAACCGTAATGTATTTGTTTACTAGAAAATGATATATGTTGATCGGAAATATATAAATGTTCACTGAAAAATGATATTTGTTCATTAAAAATATGGTGGACCGGTGGATAGATAAAATGGTGGTGGCTAGCTATTACTCATTATTTTTAAAAGCTACAGAAGAGGACGTGCAAAGACAAAGCAGACAACGGGGGGAAATTTTCTTGAGATCAAATTAATTAGTTAATTTGTGCACGTATTAATTAATTGTTGTTTTATTGTTTATTTTAATGAAATCTTCATGCCTTTTTTTTTTTTTTTTAAGTTTTTTTCTGGGTTGAAATATAGTGCGTTGCTGGATCCTTGTATTGTTAGCGTCAGAGTCAGAAACGGACTTTGCCCATAGACTTCTTCTCTTCTCTTAATCTCTTCTGTTCTTGTTGTTTTAATTCTGTTAAGTATATAATTTTTGTTAATTAAGTGAAGTCAAACGTTTCACCAATTGTCCTGTCCAAAAACAAAAAGGCAGCCTGTTCACAGCACACAACATAATCATACAGTATTGATTTCATATCCTCTTCAGCGCTGCATTGTGTAGCGCAGGCTGTAAACCGTTAGATCATCCCGAGATCTGTGCTGGCTCGAATCTTGAGATGATCCAACGGTATACATCTTGCGCTACACAATGAAACGCCACAGAGGATAAGCACTCTATAGTATTTGAGTAATACCTAGCGTTCATAGAATATTTGTCCACAGCGTTCATTGGTTACAAAATCAGATATACTTATTACAAAATCGGACGTATTTGTTACATTCTGAGTGTGTCTATGAACGCATGCATGGATACATTCTGAGTGGACGCAAGATGTTTCTCATTTTTCTATATGTTCATTGTTTATCCAACTGGAGAAGATCGATCTGTCGACCTTCTTGGAAGAAAACGAGTAACAGTGCTAAACTGCTAATAGTAATATATATAATGGTCTCGGATTCCTGCCTGGTTTGCTCCCTTTTATTTAATTAAAATGAAGATAGATTAGAATAAAATTAATAAACTATATGAAATTTTCAATCTCATGAGGGTGATATTTGATTGTTTTCTTATTAATAAAGAATTGGAGATGCATCTGACTGATAACTTCCAAGAAACTGAAGCTGAGATTGTTTTGCCTTTGTTTTAAATTCCCCTGATTCTTCGTTACTTTCAATTCATATCTTTACTATATATATAAAGAGGAGAGATCCAATAACCATAAACTTTAGTGACCGTAGTGACCATTTCACTATTTATATATAAATTGACAAATCTAAACCGTTAGATGTATTCTAAATCATCTAAGTAATATATACACAAAAAATGATAAAGTTTTAACATCGTTTCAATAGTCATCAAGAGAGAAGAAAAAATCATAAAATTTGAACCGTCGATTTTTGTTAATGCTTGATGCATATGTAAATAAAATCAAAATGATATAATTTTTTTTATACACATAAAACATGATATATACAACACATTCTATCAATTAGTTTTGTCATTTAACAGTTTAAATTGTAGTTATTGCAGATTTAATTTCACAGTCACCGATCCGTCACAAAAAACATGGTTATTTGATCCCTCCTCATATATAAAACCATATTGGAAAAAATGATATGAAAGGGCTATCTTCCCCAAATAAGAACCCAAATAAGAAACATGAGCCTTTAATCATTTTCTTGGATAGATCAGAACCGTTGATTTACATTAATGCCCATTGACGTTTTTTTTTTTTTTTTTTTTTTTTAACAAAAGGCATTGGCCCATTCATTAATTAACAACGTCCATACACCCATACTACCACATAATACTGACTCACAACAGAAACTGAAACACTACTTACCTAACCTTACTCAGAAATCTAGATTTGCACAAAGTGTTCACTTATTTTCTACACTTTGATACTCATATTCAAGGGAAACATCAACTGTTAACCAACATGATACCACCATAACACACTTTCAATTTTGACATAAGCTAAACAACTATTGTTTGAATATCAGTAAGAGATTTGAAGGACAGGAGGAAGCGTCATTAATGGTATCTCATTCATGTCTTTTGGCAGCCACCTCTTGAGATGCTTCTTCACTTCATCATTCATCAAACCTGACCAATAATTCAACAAAGACACAATTAGCATTACCATATTTCTGCCAGTTGGAATTTGATAGCTTTGGAAGATAATATTGTTTCTAGTTTTCCAAATAGTCCAACATATAGCACTAAATACTGTCAAAAAAGCCTCCCTTTCAGCTTTAGGCTGGTATTCAGCAAATTGTATTATATCTTCAATGGATGTCCAGTGTATGAAGAGAGTCTGGCAGTCCCCCATCCAAAACCAAATGATCCTGCTGAATGGGCATTGAAGAAATATATGCTCTACTGTTTCATCTGTTTGACAAAAACTACAAATTTTCACACCATTCCAACCTCTTTTAGCCATTTGATCCCTAGTTAATATTCTATTTTTATGTACTTTCCACATAAAGATTTTGATCTTTAGAGGAATATGTAAGTGCCACCAAATTAAGTATCTCCTGTCAATTACCCCCCTAAATGCTAACCATTCATATGCAGATTTGGAAGTAAAGTTCCCTTGACCACACCATCTCCATATAAGTCTATCTTGTTCTAGTGAAAGCATACAACTAGAAATAACAAAACACAGTGAATTAAAATCTATCAAGAGGAAGCCTGACAGTTGCCTAGTAAATTTCAAAACTTGACCTTGAGATAATACTACATCAAACACACTAACCTCTTTGGTGCTACATATTTCAAATAAATGTGAGAATATGATTGACAAAGCACATTCCTCATGCCAGCTATCTAGCCAAAATCTAGTATCCATTCCATTCCATTCCATTCCATTCCCTATATGCATTCTACATCCTAAGGCACCAATAGATCCTAGCTTATGAATCTCAATGCCCGTTAACGTTAATGTCTCAGCCCATTAAAATTTAAGGTCCATATCAATTTCCTCAATATAAGACCCATTACATATTATCTTAAAAGTTTATTATAAGAAACAATAATTTCAGCCAAAGCAACGCTTTGGCTGTTTACTAATATTTTTAAAAGCACTTAGAACTAAAAAGATCAATCTGGCCAGCATGGTGAAGAAAGCATCAAGCAGCACCACTTACAGGTATAAAAACTTATATTTTTTAATGGTAAATTCTTATATGGATCGAAAGAAATAAGATTATTCATTTTCTTGTACCGTATAGTCACGAATCACGATATATTTTTGTTGGACATAAGTAAAGATAGATTTCTGATCTGTAAAAGTTGAACTACTCGATTGAAAACGGTTGTCAAGAACAACTTTTTTTTTTTTTCAAATATACAAATTGAATTAGTTGAAAAGAATTGCTATAAAAAAATTTGACTTTGCCTTTATCAATCAATATTTCATAAATCTTTTGGTCCCAAAAGTAATGTCCACTTGTTTTGTTTTTCACTACGTCTACTTAATTACTCGGCTCTTGCATTGGCTACCTAAATATACACAAACATGAACTCCTTTTTTTTGTTTTCCGAACCTCTTCTGTGTGAATCGGTTGCAGACCCATGTGCCCATGTGGCCATGTGCGAATTCATTCTTTCTCCTGTGTCCCCTTGATTAAGGTAATAAGGTCAGCAGGCACCCTCTCTCAAAATAAAGTAAAGGCACTCTGCTACTCTCCCAAAAATAAAGAAACGATGTTATCTATCTCTCTCTTTTTTTTTATGTAAAAAACGTAGAGTTGACATATAAAGTAAGCTACCCATCCATTTATTTTTCACAATCTGACATACCCATGTACATCCATGTGCTTATCACAGTTGCATAAGTGTTTACTGAAAACCGTAGTGTATCTGTTTATTAGAAAGTGATATGTGTTGATCGGAAATACTGTTTATTAGAAAGTGATATGTGTTGATCAGAAAGATATAAATATTTATTGAAAAATGATATTTGTTCATCAAAATAACGGTAGACCGGTGGATAGATAAAAGGGGTGGTCGCTACCTACGACTCTTTTTTTATTCCATAAAACACAAGACAACACATGAAGCATGATAATTGAGATCAATAAGTGTTGAATGTTCATCAAGCTCTCATTTTTTTTATTCCATCTCTCTCTGTTTTTTTTTAGCCTTCCCAATTTTTGGTAAAAATTCTCTTATGTCTTATCTTTTTTAATGGAGAGATTTTGTATGTGACATCAATAATATTCTAGAACCATTTATCAATTTTTATGAAAGCAATATTATGTATTAAATATTTTAATTTTGTGTAAACACTTTTTTAATATTTTGTATAAACACTTTTTTTTATATCATATTAAACATTTTTCCTATATTGTGTAAACATTTTTTTTAGCTCATATAAAATATATTTCTTATTTTGTATAAACACTTTTTGGTTCATATTAAATAATTTCTTATTTTGTGCAAACACTTTTGTAGTTCATAATAATCATTTTTCATATTTTGTGTAAACACTTTTCATATGCTATAAACATGCTATACTTCATATTAAATTTTTTGTTTAGTGTAAATACTTTTTCATATGCATTTTTGTATTTCATATTAAACCTTATTTATCTTGTGTAAATATATATATATTTTTTTGTATGTAAGCATTTCTATTAGAGATTATATTGTGTAAACCTTTTTTTGTGTATATGAAATTGCGTGGCATAAAAAATTTTCACTCATTCTGGTCAATCAAATAAAGAGATGCAGCTTTGGCACTACTCGGATTGGGGGAATGGCCCAATCTCTTTGGTGATGTAAAATTGAAAATAGAATCAAGCATATCTGCAAATGGCCTGTTAGCTCAAGTGATAGCTAATTAGGATAATTTTTAAGAGGTTATGGGTTCAATCCTCCATGGACACAAATATCTCCTAAAAAAAATGAAAGATGGTAAAAAATATATACTTAATTCTAAAAAAGAATCAAGCATATCATACCCATTGATTTTATCGATACTCAGAGGTCCGAAGCAAATTTTGTGGTCAAGCAACCTTTGGCCGGGGTGCTTATCCCCTAACTTACTGCATTGTGCAGTTCACAACGTCAGTCATTGGATCATCTTGAGATCCGTGCTAGCATGAATATTGAGACAATCCACTGTCTGTAGTTGTGAACTGCACAATGCAGTAAGTTGGGGGATATGAATTCCCTCTGGCCGCACATTTGTTACAATACTAGTAAACAGCTCACGCCTTGCTTTGGACTGAAATTATTATATTTTATAATAAAGGGTCGAAAGCTCATCCTTGTGAAGAAACTAATTACGTCAACGGTGGTGATCAATCTATGTAGACAATCAACGGTTGAAGTTTCTTCTTTGAGGAAGATAGAACTTTCATGCATGTAAAAAAATCCAATCTCATTTTATTATGAGTAAGAATATATATATGCACGTTGAACTTTTTTTACGAATATGCGCGCGGGGCTGAGATTTTGGCGCCCAGCCTCAAAGTGGTGTATAGTTTCCGTGTGTAATATATGGTGTGCAGTTAGTTTTTCTCATTTTTTTTTTCATATTTGTACACATGTACTTATATGCAAAATTGTGAATTCTTTTAATGGAACGTTTTTATGTACCGATAGTAATAAGATGATCATATCCGTTGTTTTTAACTTTCTCGAACTTTGTATACGGGCAAATTAATATATGTAAAAACTGTTAAATGCCGAGAAATTGCAACGTTTGAATTTAATTAATATATTTGAACAAAAAATGATTCAAGTTCAAATTGTTGTAATATTGTCTCGAATTTAGTTTAAGAAAATAAAAACTCCGCACGTCGAGGCACGAGATATAGCAAACAAGCAATTGTGAACGTATGTGTAATATTCATATACACTCATATGGGACCTTAACGCTGCCACAATTGTGAATGTTGCATAGTAAATAATTTGTGATCTGATTTTCTTTTATTTCTTTTAACCAATAGAATTAGCATTTCAAGCCTACAATTTATCATTTATGTGATGTCTTGATGTATAAATTTATCAAGTAGCATAGCAATGTACAAACTAATTACGTTTTATAATATATAGATATTGTATTAAGAACTGGACTTTGGTCTGGTGATTAAGGGTCACGCTATCTGTGTGTGAGCTTGTGGGTTCAAAATCTGGATAGGGAGTTATTTATATAGAATAAATTTGAGTAGTTTGACTTTCATCTTTATCTAAAAAAAAAGAAATAATAGGTAATATTTTCATCTCATTGATATAACCACATACATTTTCTTCTTGTAGGGGGGTATATAGGAGCCGAACTATTAATTTTAGCTTCTTTAATTCAGAATGAAACTGAGGAATTAGTAAGGTTTAAAAATGTAAACAAGATATGATCGTGGATATCTTCCAAACTAGGCCGACAAGTAATTATTAGGGTAATCTATGATTGTTGAGCTTAAAGGTATAATAAATAGGGAGCGATATCTACACCAAAATTTCTGCACTGCACACCAAACTTAAAAATTTTGAATTTTTTTGAAGGAATAGGCAAAAAGCCTATTCGGTTTTCATTAAAACAAATAAAATAAAGTACAAAGATATGCCACATAGGCCAAAAAAAAAAATTACATGGAAAAGAGAAGAAAATGAAGTAAAAAACCTAGCAGCAAGAACAATTTGTATCTGTCAGGATCATGATGGACACGACACAAGATGAGGCGAGTTGCGTAGATGGAGGTATGTGAGGTGCAGTGGCAGAGGCACACAGGGCAGGGGTGTGGAAGTGGTGGCAGATGGAGGCACGCGGAGCAGGACCTGGGCACGGAGGCAGGCAGAGTGGGACTGGGAGTTCCTTCCAATTAAATTAAAATTCGTTGTAATAATTTTGAAATATAATTATCCTTCTTTAGACATATTTTGATGTAATTAGATCAACTAATTTGAAGGAGAATAATTATTAAAAAAATTAAGTTTGATGTACAAAGTAAAAAATGTGGTGTAGATAGCATTACTACAACCCAAAATACATACAATTAATACTCAAGTTTTCTAAGCCTAATAAAATGTAAGGGAGTAAAGGGACTAATCAATTTTATACACAACGGACAATTGCTACTGATCATCTACAAATATAGACGTAACATGGACATGATTCCTTTTCTTAAATAGTTTACAACTCTTATATATTCGCAATTTATGGATTCATACTTGACAATATGTATTTTTTTTTTAAAAAAGTGGAATACTCCACTTGTTTCATTGAAACAGAATAAAATAGAAATTACAACCTACATATTCTACTTCTCTCTATAGTCCTAAACAACTAGAACTTTTAGAGAAAAGAGAGAAGTATCTAAAACTTACAAATGAAACCACATACTGATTTAATAACAACTATATACTACAACATATCCTTTAGAACCAAACCACATAAACTCCAACAAAAACAGCACAATAAAATCTGCACAAGAAAACTTAGACAGACTAAAATATCAATTTGGAACACACCAATTAATCACAACTAAAGGATTATTATAATCTATACTCAAGAGCCAGGCCTCCTCCATTGGAATGGGTGCATTCCGTAGTTTTGTCCCCTGCCCTGGTGGTAGAAGAATTGTTCATTTCCATCATAAAACCCGCTTTCTTTACCATCTGAAAATCCTGCAATAAAACCCCTACCTCCTGCATACAGACTTGAAGAGGAAGCTCCTCTATATCATGTGGTAACATTAGTGATAAATTCAACATTTTTGAACCATTCTTTTGCTGACACCAAAATGTTGCTAAATACTTGAAAATATGTATAAAATTAGTTTTAGAATTTTATCTAATGGTTTTTATTAATAGTCTAATATTCATTTCTAACAATATTATGCTCGTCATGTAGGAATTCACTTACACAAAAATTATATCAATCCTTATAAATTCATAAAAAGTATTTTATTCATCCTTATTTTATGATGTCATTGAATCATCTCAAAAAAAAAAAAAAATCGTTGAGTTTGTTAAGGAAAGAAAATTCAGGTTATTGCAATATATAACAGAAAATTAGAATATTTAAAAACCGTCGTTAATTTCCGGTGGGTGGATTGAGATTTGTGATAAAAAATTCTGGAGTGGAATTGAAGAGACTAATTAATCGCTAATGTAAAGAGAAACAGAGACGAGATTGAAGGTAAGAGTGCCCAAACCGACAAAATTTAATTGACAGTTTCTTCCATTTTTTTTTTTTTTAATAAGGACACTTTCGTCCTAATAATTAAGTATTACTTTGAAAAATAGGAAATAAAAGGGAAACAAATTACTCAATTGAAACAGAAAAGTAATAAATATTATTTTTTAAGAAAAAAAATTGCAGTTCCCATGTCCAAATTGAGTATTCTAAATCACTCGTTGCAGTATTTTTTTATAGCACCATCATCACGCATGAATTTAAACGCTCATGAAAAAAAAATATACAAAGTACAACAATTAAAATTAAAAATATAATGTAATTTCCAATAGCAGTTTCGACATATACATCATAAAATTTATAAATACATCATTAATATCTTCCATTTGATTTGATGTTGAATAACATTATAGCTAACCGGAAAAAAAATGTTTGCATACTTTAAAGATAACTGAACTATATATTACACTTCAACTTTTTTAACAAAAAAAATTACAACTTGCAACGGCATAGATGTGAGAATAATCTATTGATCCTCGAATAATTTATTTTGTAAGTGTTAATTTAATTCTCCATGGTGATCACTAACGTATACGCATCTCTTATTCTTTTTCTTTTCGTCAAAGAAAATATATAATAAATTTAGATTGGATAAAAAGCCTATGCGGATCACTTGAGCAATTATTGGAAATTTAGAACTACAATAGAGTGCAAGAATTTGGGCCCAATTCTTCTTCAACTGGATCTCAAATTAGTCCAAATATATGTTTTGTTTTTTCTCAAAAAGGCTTCTTCACATTCAATTCGGCCCAAATTTTATATACTACTAATACTGTTAGCTTTGGATTGTGCTTCTAGTAATAACAGATAAAAAAAAAGAGGGAGATGATGTTCCCGCCGCCTTTGAGGAACATTATTTATTCCACAGTAGAACATATAATTACCACAAAACATGTGGTTTTAGCAATTTAGGTATTTGAAATGAAATGAACTGAGGAATCAAAATCTCATCATCCTTTTCTTTTCTTTTTCTCTTGTTTTTTTTATTTTTTTATTTTTTCGAACAAACTGTTCGTTGAACTATCCTCTAAACCGCTAAAGAAAATCAATGTTCATTATTTTTACAGTTTAAGTATTTATCTTCTATTTATTTGATGAATTATAGTCGTTAAAGTTGTCAGTAGCTAGTTGCCCATAAATCCGTATGTAATATGATTTTGGAGTTTGATGGGATAATATTTCAATCTAAATTTCAATCTAAAAATATATATATTTGATGGCTAGACCACAAAGTTTGCTCAAATATTTTTTGTCCATTGCCCATATATGATATATACTTGTCACAATTTAACATTGACTGCATCTTATAACAAAACTCAGTACATAATTTTAAGATCTATTATATATCCTTACTCCTAATAAAAGGAGATTGAATTTTTTGACATTAAAGTTCTATCTTCCCTAAGAAATAAATCTCAGCTGTGTTGATTGTTTACTTAGATTGATCACCACCGTTGACGTACTTTAATGTCTCAACGCATTAAAACTTAAGACTCATATCAATTTTTCTCAATTATTATAAAAAATAACAATTTTAGCTCAAAATAAGGTGTGAGCTGTGTTGAGTATGGAGGCACTAGCTATAACAATATTTTCTATTATATCTCAAAATATTGTTACAACTACTACTTAAATACTAAACCTCCATATACCCCTAGCTTCTTACTACAATCCTAACCTCCAATTTACTACTATCTCTTGCTTGGTTTGCTTCATCCAACTCCACACCCCTATTTATACTAGTTCTATGGAGGGTGGTGGATAATTCTAGATACAAGATATTTTTCTCAAGATATTTCTCAAGTATATTCTAGACTTGAGATATTTTTCTTGTCTCTAGAATATTCCTAATAAATATCTATTATCTCCATAATTCTAGATAATTCTTGTATATGGGCCTTGGACCTTTTTGGGTTGGGCTTATGGGCTCAGCGTTGCTCATCTTAACACTCCCCCTCAACGCTGACTCGGTGTTGCTCTGAACTTTGGCACTCCGCGTCCATCTGGATCGTTATGCTTATTTGCGGTCGAACTTTTTGATTCTTTACTTCTTGATCGGCACGGCTCAATTGCTTGTAGCTGAACTTCTCGATTCTTTACTTCGGGACTCTGATTCAGTACCAGCCTTGGCACTGGTTCTCGTCGAATGGATACTCCTCTGCGGATCACTTGACGTGTTGCATCTCCTTGCAAGATTATCTGTCTATCACCGACACTCCTATGTGTCATCTCATCAGCATCACCTTCCTCAGTGATGGTTTCCACCCCATCGTTCTCTTGAGGCTTCTCTTCATCCGCCACGACGCAGCTTATAATTTCGGCCTCTTTTACGACTTTGGTCTCCTCATCGACCAATTCTTTAATTGGTTCTTTAAAAAACAATGACTCAAAGTCAGTTCTATTTTCATACTTACTTACCTCTTTGACATCTTTGATGTCTTCCATGAACGATGACTCGGAACTGATCTCTTCCTCCTCGAGATCACTGGCCTCCTCGACATCTATGCCATTGATGAAGGACCGCGATTCGACGTCTTCTTCCTCAAGCTCATCAACTTCTACAATGTCTCGTATATTGTCGATGGGCCAAGCCTCGATGTCGATCTCTTCTTCATCTTCTATGGCATCTTCTTCATCTTTGATCGGCCACGACTCCATGTCGAACTCCTCTTCCTCTGGCTCATCAACCTCAGCAACCTCTATGCCAACTACCGACTGTATTCCAACAGTCGCCACCCCCGCGTCCCAATCTTCTTCATATGGGACCTCCTCCGGCACCATCTCCACTGTGGTCACCGCGAGGCTTTCTTCATCTTCCATGATTGCAGCAGTGAGTGCTACTTCTGCATCCCACTCTTCTTCACAACCACTGCTCTCATGGACAATGTCTTGGCTTCTTGAGGTCGCCACATTACCATGGCCTTTCTTCTTCTTCCGCCAGCAATCTCGTGCATAATGCCCTCTTTTGCCACAATTATAACATCGATCGTCATCGTCTTCATTGTCATCGGATGAGTCTCGAGCTCCCCCTGAAGAATTAGTCTTCTCTTTAGGCCTTCGTTGCTGGCTAGACCTTCCTTCGGGTCTACCTCTTGACTTTCGGTCAGGTCGACCCGTCTTTCGGTTGCTGAACAAGGCCTCTTCTTCTTGCTTCAACGAGACTCCGGCCATTTGCTTCACTAGAGCCTCCTGGTTTGCGAGCATATTCTCCAGCTCCAATAGTGTTGGCTGCGTTGGCCAACCTTGGACGGCTGCTATGAACCCGCTGTACTCGGGTCTTAGCCCATTGATGAGAATCCTTCTCATCCTTTGCTCGCTGATCTTTTCTTCAGGGTCTATTTGAGCAATCTCACTACAAAGAGATTTTACTTTCGTAAAGTAATGGTTAATCATCATGTTACCTTGTGAGATTGTCATGAGCTCCTTCTCAAGTAGTTGGAGGCGCGCGTCGTTCTTCTTTGAGAAGAGTGTTGCTAGGGTATCCCAGGCTACCTTCGGCGTGGGCGCTTCTCTGATGTACTCTAGTAGCTCGTCTTCAACGGCTGTCCTGAGTACAAACATCGCCTTCCCGGCCTTGATTCGCCATTTCCGCAGAGCTTCGGCTTGCTTCTCTACGGACAGAGTTTCGGCTGGCTTCTCTGAAGCCTTCTTCTTTTTCGTTTTGGGGCCAGCAACTTGTTCCGATACCGTCTCTTCTACGGTATCAACTTTCGGCGGGGTCGTCTCAGACCCGCCTACTACCTCCCATAGGTCCTGCCCTTGGAGGTAGGACTCTATGCATGCCTTCCAATATATATAATTACTAGTATTCAATTTCTTAATTCCACCAATCGTACCTGAGAAATCCATGGCTTCAACTAGGACGGCCGACGTCTAGTAAGCCTTCTTGAAGATTTCTCCTCCTCCGCACTTCGCAGTCCCGGACTGTCGTCAAGCTGCGGCTCCTTCGACAACTTGTCGATACCACTATACTGACTGGCGGAACACCGGCAGAATTCCGGCTCTATGCTTGACCCCTACCGCCGACTCTGAACAAGCTCCAACAACACCGGCTCTGATACCAGATTGTTGAGTATGGAGGCACTAGCTATAACAATATTTTCTATTATATCTCAAAATATTGTTACAACTACTACTTAAATACTAAACCTCCATATACCCCTAGCTTCTTACTACAATCCTAACCTCCAATTTACTACTATCTCTTGCTTGGTTTGCTTCATCCAACTCCACACCCCTATTTATACTAGTTCTATGGAGGGTGGTGGATAATTCTAGATACAAGATATTTTTCTCAAGATATTTCTCAAGTATATTCTAGACTTGAGATATTTTTCTTGTCTCTAGAATATTCCTAATAAATATCTATTATCTCCATAATTCTAGATAATTCTTGTATATGGGCCTTGGACCTTTTTGGGTTGGGCTTATGGGCTCAGCGTTGCTCATCTTAACAAGCTGTTTACTAAGTACATTATACAACATGTAAGACAATTAGCTTTTATTATTTTTTTTTATTTAATTAGCTTTTATTTCTACTTCTACATGACTACATATGCCCATCTTTATTTATTTTTCCTATTAATTAAAGCTTATATATATTCAGTCTTCATCACACTTAATAACTAATCAACGATAGAAAGACCCATATCACTGCTAATCAACCCTATTTTTCTTGGCACCCGGATCCGAATGGCTTGTCCTGAAATCCGGCAGCATCGATCGACTCTTCTTCGACTCCGATGCGATCCTGATCACTTTCAACCTGTCCATGCGTCGATAGTCTATCGGCATTCGACGATGTGCTTGCTCCTGTTAGCCTTTGCACAAGGGCGCGAAAGTCGCGGGGATGCACGGTGTAGTATCGAGGCTCGGGGGGCTGAAATCGTGTCCAAGGATTTTCCGGAGGTCTCTGGACCGTGTGCAATGATGCCAACGGCGATGATTGTGGCTGCTCTGATCGTTCCAACGGTAACTGTGACTCTGGCAATGGTGACGCTGAAGACCGCGGTGGCGAGGGAGGATCGCGGAGGTACGGTTCGAGAAGTTCCGTTAATGTCGGTTTCTTAGATTGCTTTTTTTTGCTGTTTTTCTCCATTGTTCTCAAATATATTGGTTGATTTAAAAAACAAAAGTGCTGATTTATTTGTGTTCATTACTCTTGACAATTTTATATGGGGTACCGTCCAGAATTTGAAATCAAACACACTTCTTGCAAAAACGCGCGTTCTTTTTTTTCTTTTTTTTTTTAAATTTGTTTCTCGAAATTGCCCTTTGGATGCCACAAAAGACCCTGCCCTATTTCATCAAATTAATATATATTCCTCTCTTGCATTAGTCGGGGGTATTTCATCAGATATGAATTCGTGAATTCAAATCTGCTGTGATCCAACGATAACAGGACTCTATTATCCAAATATGGACCGTTGGATGAAAATTAACGAACGATATTAATTATAGAAAAGCCTCCTATAATCTTCATTAGTCTGATCGGGTCCGTCCATTTTTATCTAACGGTCCATATTGGACAAATAGAGTCCTATTATTCTCAAAGAATAAGAGCAGCTAGATTCGGACTCTTAATATTGAGTCAAAATGTCCAGTTCGAATTTTGCCTTCTAGTCATGGAGTTTTCTTCGGTCCTTTCTTTGAGTGCTCATCCTCTAACATATAGTATGTGTCATTCTTCACGTGGGCCGTTGGATCACCTCGGGATTTGGGCCAGCGCGAATCTCAAGAGAGATCCAACGGTCCACGTGAAGAATGGCACATACCATATGCAGGCAAAGTCTCACTTGCTGAGTTACGCTTTGTGTTGTAAGCATCAACGTATCAGAGTTTTTTTTTTTTTTTTTTCGAGTGTAAACGTATCAGAGTAACTGTTGTTAGTCTTTTTTAAGTACTTTTTGTTTTTAAGTTTGAAAGTTGCTACTAACATGGTTCTGGAAATGATTGTGACAAATTAATTAATTAATTAATACAACATCCCGTGCAAATTCTTTGTATATAATTAGCAAGAGAATCTTTGTTGACGGATTGATGACCTCCCTTGTTTTGCAAGTTATCACTTATATATCACACACTCATTGCATGTTTCTAGTTCTTTTGTTTACTTGTTGACCCACATACCATATATTGAAATTGAGTAAGAGTGTAGGAGAAACTTTATGCGTCTATTGATGCACGGTCCATAGAAGTTACACTGTGAGTGTAACTGTTACATCTGGACCTATATGGGGTCTATTTGTCATACTATTTGTTACTTTTATGGACTATCCATCAATAGATGGTAGGTCTTACTGAAAGTGTAAAGCAGGTAAATACAGGGACGGAGCCAGGAGTTCATCATAAGGGGGCCAAAAAAATGATGCCGCAACAAGTTTTTTAAAAACTAAAATGGTTCCATATCATATTATTACACAGTCAAAACTATTATGTTTTATTACAAATACAATCAACATAATAGAAGACATCATACTTAACCATCTTAATTTTATAATTTATTTAACTTAAAATAATATGCTAAAAATTTTTTTCAAGGATCATAGGAGGACATATCTCAATATATTTAACCTAAAATAGCATACTAAATTTTTTTTAAGGATCATAGGGGGGCCACCCCTCTGTCTCCGTCCCTGGGTAATTATTGATTTCTTTTGTTCTCCCTGATAATATAGATAATTGTTTTTGAAGTAGTAGACGAATTGTCTACTATATATTTCATTAAAATAAAATAAAAAAAGAGTTTACAGACAGTTAGAGAAAAACAATATAAGAACATATGAAAGCATACAATTCATTGAAAAGCAAATGACATAGAAATCCCTCTAAGAATCTAAGAACTACCAGTGGCGAAGCCAGATAGATTTTGAAGCAGGGGCCAATTTCAAGGCAATAAGATTCTTGAATTAAAAGAACAAAAATTTGAAATTATTAATATATCGCTTCTGCAAACATGAGCAACAAAATGGTAGAACATGAAAAAAATAGGTGTTGTTTTTGTGTAAAATTAAGAAATAAATTTTGATTTGTTCGTTGAATGACAAAAAAAATAGTAGATGAAAACTATTTATTTAAGACATCAATGTTAATATCAAGTTTAGAAATAAACAACTAATCATTTTGAGAAAAAACAATTGTTTAAATATGTCAAATCTATCAATCAATATTTATATCAAGGAAGTAAAATACAATAATCATAAGAACTATAAAAAAAATTTCACAGAGATGGCCCCTCCAAACACCCCCATGCCTTCGCCACTGAGAACTACCCCTAATAGACCCGAACCCTGAGAACTACCCCTAATAGACCCGAACCCTGAGAACTACCCCTAATAGACCCGAACCCAGAGTGCACCCAAGACGTCCCTGATTTCATTAAGAAGAATGCCAATCGGTTTGGAAGTTTGACGGAAGATGCGTGTGTTTCTTCTCTCCCTCCAGATAGTTCGCACCAGTGCTGTAGCAATGTTAATTATCAGGTAGTGGGAGTGCAAAGGAGTACCAAAGAGACTAGCTAATATGCACGCTCCGCCGCACTTAAGCGAATATAAGTGCGAATATTTTTTTGTTATCACCGGTCTATTCATATTAATCCATTAAAAATATTGATTCGAATATATTTATATTTCAATAAATATCATGTCCTATGTTATGAAAATAGATACTAAATAGTAATTACAATTTTCAATTTTTTTGATGTACACCAAAAAATGCATAATCATAAGTAAATGTTCCACGTTTCATTTTATCCATGATTCATAAAAAGTTTGCGAGCAGTGTAATTTATTTATTTAAAAAAATAGATATAAACGTTAGTTAAGATATATAGCTTAACTATAAAAATTCATATAATCTAAATATTATTTTTTAGTTGGGTGAACATTATTAACCTTGGACAATTATATAATAATAAGTCTGATGTATGATGGAAACATGCACTGCACATGCCATTATGTACGTCTAATTCCAATTTATATATGATAATTTTTATCTCCGTTATCATTCTTAAAACCGTATTTTGGTTAAAAAATTCTCATTGTACAAAAGAAAAATCTGTTGTTGAGCTGAAGAAGCTACTTCTTAATTATAAAATAAATACATCATTATGATTCTTATTTATACAGTATAAATGTTTTGATGAATCATGGTATCTAAGAAATTGTGGTATTAATAATGTGCATTAGAATATAACATATATTAAAGTTCAGCAATTCAACTTGTATATATGGGATAGCGTCCGGAACTGGAAAGTTTCATCCCCTTAAATTTATTAGAACCACTTTTAGATCCATTAATAAATGTATTGTGAACAAAATATTTAATGCCAAGTTCTATGAATAATTAATTATATTTTTCTTGCGAGGAAAGTGTACATTTAAATTCTCAGAAAAAAAAAACGGTCCCTGCGACTCTGGGAGAAGTAAAATTCGTGGTTTTAAAATTTTAATTTCTAATTATAATTATAGTGTAGAAAAATTGTGCTCTAACAAAAAACTATATTTAAATACGAAGAACGATTGTTTAAAAAATTGAAAGAGATTACGCATACGTGGTACACTTTTTTTTATTTGACATATCTTTTAATTTATTAAGTACTCAGAACCAGAGTTGGGAATGCTGCCTGCAAACATCTAAAAGTTTATGTAACCTGAGTGCCTTTTTTACTGTTCATCTAAGATGTAAACCTCAACTATGGGAAATTGCATTAACTTTGACGGACTTTATTGATGAATAAATAATATGTAAATGAGTAAAATTACCATGTTGCTGACGAAAGATCTCCGTGAGCTTAACACAAAAAATATGTCGAATCACATTCAAATTTTGATTTATATGGCTCAATAAATTCTCTATATTAAAATCATATAGCATGCAAAAAAAAAAAATATTTTAGAGATTTTAAAGTATTTATTTCGGATTCTTTAATAGCAACTATACAATATATTAATAAAATAATCAATGTTCCATATATAATTTAAAAAAAATCCGAAATCAATAGTTAAAAATCTCTAAAAATGGAAATTTTTTGCATGTCATATGATTTTGATATAAATAATTTATTGAGCCATATAAATAAAATTTGGATATGGTTTGATACGTTTTCATGTTAAAACTCACGGAAGTCCCCTGAGCTTAAGAACACAATATTTTTTATGTAAGTTGTATAAATTTGAATTAGTGTCATTCTTTAATTCAAGATTTTATGTATAAAATTTGTTATTTTCTATTTTGAAATTTATTTAACATTTCATTGTCATTCTAATGTTTTTGACCTAACAATATTTATTTAAAAATATCATTTCCTCCATGGACTTGTTTCTATAAATAAAATATTAAAAAAAAAAAACACGTTGGGTTGGGGAGAAATAACAGACCATTTTGATTGGATTGGAAGTTGGAACCGGGAGAGAACCCATGGGCCATGGCCCATACCTTAGCTTCATCTTTAGATAAAAACCGTTTGATTAAAAGATTCTTCAAGGTTTCAAAATCTCAGCTATGCAAGGATTCTCCAATAGATACACACCATTGGAGGGGAGCCTGACCCGGCCTCTGACACTTTCCTGGTAAAACGCGTCAAAACCATGATAAAAGGAGAAAATACTGTGTAGTGTCTCGTGTCAACCCGCTTCGTGCTTAGAAAATAACCCGCCACGTAGAGATCTTAGCACCATACTATTATTGAATCCTAGAATTCCTGCTGTTGGGACAAAACGAAAAGCCAAGGAAGAATGTGTGCGCACCCGGTTCTATGTACACCGTAGGTTTTCTTCCTTCTTACATTTACGGGCTCATGACAACAGGTCCACTGAGTATATAATCGTGAAAGATACAAGAGATCCAACGGCTGGGAATGAGCAAGAATTTACTGTGGTGATAGACTATATTCATCCACAGTAAATTCTTAAGAAACAGCCCAATTATGGATGCCATGACTGGACATATATTGAAGGAAAAGATGTGTTGTTGTCTCTGTAAGTATGGCATAAGTGGCATTGCATAAGACACAAGTTGAAGTTGAGGATGAGGGCCAGCCCTTTGCCTGTAAGTTTTTCCAAGTAGGTAAGGTAACCGATCATGTAATACAAGCCAGAAGATATAAGGTTTGTATCTTTGGCGGTACCCTAGCTTTCCAAACCATCATAAAATTTTGATTTATCATTCTCATTAAATTCTTTATATCAAAATCTCTTAGGATACAAAAATTTTCCATTTTTTGACTTTCTTAAGTATATGTTTTGAATTTTTTTAGAATCACATCAAAATAATAATAAAATAATGTATAAAACTATGTCATCTTTTAAAAATACAAAACAAATACTTAAAAATCTCAAAAAATGGAAAATTTTTGTATCTTATGATATTTTGATATAAAGAATTTAATGAGACCCATAAATCGAAATTTCGAGATGGTTTAATATGATTTTTGAGTTAGGAGCACGGGAGGCCTCCGTGCTCTTAGGAGCACCATAGTTTTACTATATATATATATATATAGAGTCTAGCTACGGTGAGTCATGACTCACGGGCTGCTCCGTGAGTCACGATCCAAAAACATATCAAATCACCTCCAAATTTTGATTTATATGGCTTAATAAATTCTTCATATCAAAATCTTATAGCACGCAAACATTTCTCATTTTTGGAGATTTTTAAGTATTTGTTTTAGATTTTTTAAAATGATACATAAACATTGATTATTTTATTAATATTGTATAGTCAACTTTTAAAAAAATCTCAAACAAATATTTAAAAATCTCCAAAAATGAAAAATTTTTGCGTGCTATAAGATTTTGATATGACGAATTTATTGAGCAATATAAATCAAAATTTGGAAGTGATTTGATATATTTTTGGATCCTGACTCAAGAAGCAGCCCGTGAGTCATGACTCATTTTAGCAAAATTCTATATATACATACATATATATATATATATATATATATGGAGTTAGGCTACAACAATATGCATATCACGGTTTTACCGTGCTATGCGGTCTGTATCTCCGTTTTCGGTGTTCAAATAGTCGATCCGAACCACTCATTGTGATCTCTATATCAAAATATGCTAGCAAACCAAATTTTATAATCTTTAGAATTTTTTAGCTATTTTTAATGATGGAGAGAAAATCACTATTTTGTATAAACCAGATCCCTTGGATGTAGTCATTTTCTCTCCATCATTAAAAATAGTAAAAAAAATTCTAAAAATCATAAAATTTGGTTTCCTAGCATATTTTGATATAGAGATCACATTGAGCGGTTCGAATCGACAATTTGGACATCGAAAACTGAGATACAGACCGCATAGCACGGTAAAACCGTGATATGCATATTATTGTAGCCGAACTCTATATATATATATATATATATGTGTATATATAATTTTGCTACGGTGAGTCATGACTCACGGGCTGCTTCGTGAGTCACGATCCAAAAACATACAAATCACCTCCAAATTTCGATTTATATGGCTCAATAAATTCTTTGTATCAAAATCTTATAGCACGCAAAAATTTTTCATTTTTCGAGATTTTTAAGTATTTGTTCAAGATTTTTTAAAATGATACATAAAACATTGATTATTTTATTAATATTGTATAGTCACTTTTAAAAAATCTAGAACAAATACTTAAAAATCTCCAAAAATGAAATTTTTTTGCGTGCTATAAGATTTTGATATGAAGAATTTATTGAGCCATATAAATCGAAATTTGAAGGTGATTTGATATGTTTTTGGATCGTGACTCACGAAGCAGCCCGTGAGTCATGACTCACCGTAGCTAAACTATATATATATATATATATATATATATATAGCAAATATACCGTGAGCTTAAGCTCACGGGGCTTTCCGTGAGCTTAAGCTCAAAATCATATCAAATAACTTCCAAATTTAGATTTATATGTCTCATTATATTATTTACATGAAAATCTTATGGAATACCAAAATTTTCCATTTTTGGAGATTTTTAAGCATTTGTTTTGAATTTTGTAAAAGCGACTATACAATATTAATAAAGTATTCAATGTTTATGCATTAATTTTACAAAATTCAAAACAAATACTGTAAAATCTCTAAAAATAGAAAATTTTTGTATTCCACGGGATTTTAATATAAAGAATATAATGAGCCATATAAAATCCAATTTGAAAGTGATTTGATATAATTTTGAGCTTAAGCTCACGGTATATTTGCTCTCTCTATATATATAATATAGATAATTGAAAACAGACACAGCAACTATAAGAAATTGCAGCTGCTGTCAACTTTTCAAAAAAAAAAACTATAAGAAATTGAGAGAATTCATCTTTTGTCTTGAAACTATCACCAAAAAATTTAAAATAAATTAAATAATAATAATAAAGCTGACTCTTGATTTTCATTTGCACCAAATTGGTGCTTAATTTATTTTTTAAAGCACCAACTTGATCCATAACTTCTTCAGAAATCCTATATATGTTCTTCAACTTTAAACTATATATATCAAATAATTCTATAAATTTGCTTATAAAAAATAATTTGGTCTTTTAAGAGCTTTTTTTTTTTTTTTTGGTGCATATACTTAGTATTTATTCATTTTTAATAAATAATTGTGTCCATTTTTAAACTTTAAACTGTCCCAAATAAATGCTTGAACCTCTTCATCATTTTTTTGGGCCCTTAAGGTGATATAGGGTCCAATGTATTTGTGCCCATTAATTGGTTATAATTTTTGTTGAGGCAGAAGGAAGGCTTAACACAGATTGTGCTGCATGATGCCATAGAAGATCTTGGATCCACTTGCTGGAGTTCATATATATAAATGACCAAAATTAAATAATTAGAGGTTGAAAAATCTAATCATTTAGGCTTGACACATTACTAGGGCTTAGGACTTACATTGAGTAATTAAGTACGTAGCTAATCTTGTACTAAAGTTGGAACTCTACATTAAAAGCCCGATCATAACGATGTTTTTCTTTGTATTTTATGGCAGTAATAGGTGAGTTACCCTGTACACTACGTAGTATTTTTAAAAAAAAAAATAATAAATTGATGCCTATTTTTTATATAGATAAGAATTATGAAGTAAAAGGTTTAAAAAACCAATTTAATTTTAAGGAGAGATACAATGTTGTTCTTGACAATTTTGGCAATATAATTTTTGAAAATAAAAAAAATCATAAAAAGTTTTTTTAAAAAAAAAGTTTATGGGTGTATTAGCTCATATATACATGGGTAGTGTTTCAAATTTCAATCATTTGAATATTATTTGATGGCTTATCAAAATTTTATATATTCATGTCTTTGAAGAGCTATGAAACATTACATAAATTGAATATAATTGGAAACATAATCAATTTATAAGTTGAAAAAATACTTCCAAAAAGTTTTTTCTATTTTTTTCTATTTTTTTTATTTTTATATATATTTTTTAAATTCCTATTGTCAAGATGGTCAATAATATACATTGTCAATGGATCCCTTCTCATCTATACTGTATAAAGAGTGGTAGTTCTCCAAGTATCTTAACTATACATCATAATTAATATTATTTACCATTAATTTTTCTTGAATCTCTTCATCTTCTTTAATATAATGGCTTACATATATTCTCTCTCCCTATAAAATAAGATAAGTGTGATATGTTTAAATTAAAATTCGCCACTTATTAATGATCCAACAACATATATGGTTATTGTTTAGAAAACTATTTTATTATTATTGACATAAAAGATTTAAAAATTATATCCAAATTTTTTTACTATATATATTTATATTATTTATTTGGGTGCGAAGCTGGAGTAACAGCTCTAGTACTTTTTATAATTCACAATTGCGAACTCGGCAATTTCCTATTTTGGGCTACAAACTAATGCAATTTAAATTTGCCCCTGTTAAAATAGAAACGTATTGTTAATTAACTAGTAAAGAGCTTACGCGTTGCTGTGGGCTGAAATTGTTATTTCTTATAATAAATTTTGAAGATATGTAATGGGTCTTATATTAAGGAAATTGATATGGGCCTTAAAGATAACCCTTTTATGTCATTTTTTCCGATATGCTTTAATATATGGTAAGGGTTAATGCCATGAATTTAGCAATCACATCATCACTGTGTTAAAACTAAATTTGCTCTAGAATTGCAATGAACATGTGCCAATTACAAAATATTCGATCATACGATCGAGGAGCCGAGGAGGACAATTAATTAATTTCAACCTCGTGCTACATGCTGCACACTGCACAGTTTCATGCAAAGAGCGCGGAACATTCATCCTTCCAAAAGTGCACTTTGGTATATAGACTGAAAGAGTAGAAGGAAGCAAGCAAGCAAGCAAGCAACTGGTGCGCCCAAAATTTGTTTGAATCAATATGTCATTGTCAGTCTCAGAGTATTCAAGGTAAATTGACATCTTCTGTTAATTAATTAACATTTTTTTTGACTAATTAATTAACACTAGGGCTGTAACTCGGAGTTCACCCCGAAATATGATAATAAATAAATAAAAAAAGCTTATAAATTAAAAATATTTCTTTTAAAAAAATTGAACATAATTTTAAAATTTTTTATGTGAATAATAATGATGATGATGATGATGTAATAATTTATAAATAATAATACATAAATGTTGGACCAATTTAAGGGTTAATTTTTATCATAGACATGTCATATCATCTTATTAAATGGGGGAGAGAGAATACATATAAACCATTGGATCAAAGTAGATGAAGAGATTTAAACAAAATCAATGGTTAATAACATTGATGATGTGGCATAGTTGAGGTGTTTGGAGAGTTACCCCTCTTTCTAGTTTATAGATTCTTTTGGGTTTTCATTAAATTAAGGGAATTAATTTGGGGATATGTATGGCTCTGACTTTGGAAGGTTTGAAAAATTTGAAGGGGACATTAATTAATAAACTTGCAAAATTAAGTAATTAATTAATTATGATTACACCAAATGAGGAAATTGTTGCTTCCGCAAGAACAAACTTACAATATTATCAGAAAAAAAAAATATATGAATAGATCTGACAGACAAAATCATTATTCTTTACCTATCTTTACGAGTAATACCCAACGTTCATAGAAATCAACCATAGTTTTCATTTGTTACATTTCAAAATATATTTGTTACATTTTAGGATGTATCTGTTACATTCTGTATATGTATGTGGATGTATGGACGGTTTTTCAGTGGATGCAAGAAGTGTTCTCTATATACAAATATACAATGAGTGAGACCCAGATGGGTTGCCTTCATGACGAGAGCGCTAACAGCATCCAGCCGTCACTCCACTCCTCATAAATCATAGTAGAACGCGTTATGTTGCCAATAGCGGTCAAAAAGAACCAGAAGAAGGCCTGAGAAGAATAAGAACAAGATATAATTCATATAGAAAAACACGTAGAGTCCACCTATAAAGTAAGCCACCCATCTATTTCTCTCTCACAATCTGACACACCCACGCGCACCCATGTTCTTATCACAGTTACATACATAAAATTTTTTACTGAAAACTACTGTAGTATATCTGTTTACTAGAAAACGATATATGTTGAGCGGAAAGATATAAATTTTTACTGAAAAACGATATTTGTTCATCGAAAATACAGTGGACCGGTGGATAGATAAAAGGTGGTCGCTACCTACATACGACTCTGTAATATAAGATAGCTCCTCCTCCTGAGGAATTCTTATTTCTTCATCAAGTCAACACACAAGGTTACAAACTTAAAATTAATACTAAATGGAGTGCCACACATTATTGGGAAGAATAATTTTCTAGTCATAGAGGGTCTTGATTGGGTGTTGTCTATTACATGGACCCTACAGATGTATTCTTTATTTTTTATTTTTGTAGGCTTTTAGCTCCTCTTGAGGAACTTTTGATTTATAAAGGTGATAATTAAGAATGATTTGGTTGAATTTTCCACCAGTGTTGTTGGTTCTCATATGTATTGCATGTAGTCCCTATGATGTCAGCTTGCAAGTCATTTGTATTTTAATTTAGGGAATATGATCCAAGACCCCTCAAACTATTGAGTTGTGACAAGTTGGCCTCCAAACTTTTATTTGTGACAAACACCCCCAACTATACATCTTGTGACAAATGAACCCCTAACTCTTAATTTGTCATCTAATACTCAATTATAAAGTATGAAATTACCAAAATACCTTGTGTGCTTATTTGTATAATATTTGACATAATTATGTTTATGAAGTACTTATTTGTAAAAAAAAAAATACTTGTTAATTATCATACTAATATAATTTAATAAGCACATTAAAAATTTTATAATATTATTTTCTTTCATATGTATTTTTTTATTTTTATATAGTTACGTAATATAAGTTGGTAGCTTCTATCAACTCTTCGAAAAAAAATATATAGTTACGTAATATACTTAGATTGAAAAAATATGATTTGTTTTGTAAACATCAAGTTAAATTAATTAATATTTTTAATTTATTATATTTTTAGTTTCATATAAATAAAATATGATCAATTTTGTATTTTCAACATTTATTATATTACCTATAATTTTTGGAATAATTAATAATTTTTCTTTTGTAAATTAACATCATAAATATAAACATAAATATTTTAAATATTGCAAAACAAGCATATGAGGGTATATTGGTCATTTCACACTTTATAATTGAGTATTAGATGACAAATTAAGAGTTGAGGGGTCGTTTGTCACAAGATGCATAGTTCGGGGGATGTTTGTCACAATTAAAAATTCGGAAACCAACTTGTCACAACTCAATAATTTGGAGTGCTTATCCTCTAACATATGGCATATGCCATTCTTCACAACTCAACTTGTCACATATGGCATATTGTTTGGGGGGGTCTTGGATCATATTCTCTTTAATTTATCACTGGAAGTGAGTTCATAGGCTATTTTACTGGACTGTTGAATTTCGTATACTTCAAATTTTACATTGTTAAATTAATCTATGTTGAGTATCATATTATAGATGATTTTGCTTTCAAATTGAAAATAGTTGTAGATGTGGATATATAAGAACATGCATACGTACATACATATTAATTATCTTTACATGGATTAGCAACAATATTGTTATGGTCATGCATAAGTGTCTATAATAGAGAATTAGAGATCTAGCTATGCCTGACTAATGTATTAATTTGTTATGTATCATTTTAGGTTTATTTTTCGAGCAACTCTAGCTCTCAACAATCAGGGGCAGAGCCAGTGTTTGGCGGGGTGGGCACTGCACCCTGAATCTTTTTTTTTTTTTAAATATACTCTTAAAAATTTACAAATATATTCATTTTTTTAAAAAAAATTACAAAAATATACTCAATTTCTAAGTATATAAAAATGTGCTTACGCTGAAAATATTTACACAAATATTCATATAAAATTATATAAAAATATAACTAACTTCTTTAATAATGACAAAACAATGTTCTATACAAAAATTTGGACACCCTGTATCAGAGTCTGGCTCCACCCTGTCAATAATTACTTAATTAGGGACATAACTATATTTTGGAAAATTCTAGTCTATTCCTCTCTGTTCTTCTTTGCTCGGCTGCTCGCGGCAGGCCATAATACTAACTAGCTGTTAATTAGTTTGAAACTGGGTTCGAACATTTTGTGGCATATGAATAATGGAGAAAATAAAATGAGTGGTCTGGTGTTTCCAACAATTCAAGTCCACATAAAGCAGACGTCGAATAATTGTGTGGTTTTGCTTAATATAGCATTTAACATTGGTGTTTAGAAGGCTTGATTAATTTTATTTGACCAAGAATATATGTATGTAGATATCTCACACTAATACACGATATATATATCGATGCATTAATTTGACTTGACTCTTGACACAAAAATGACACATTCTTTTCGAAGCCAAGAATTAAATTAATTACGTCTTAGAATTACAAAATTAATAAGTTTATATCTATATAGGAGTTAGACTATTATTTGTCTGAAATCACGATTTATGGTGCTCAATAAATTCTTTATATGAAAATACTGGGAATACAAATTTTTTTTATTTTTAGAGTTTTCTAAGTATTTCTTTTGAATTTTAGAAAAAATGTCATAAATATTAATAAAATAATGATAAAATGCAAAACAGATACTTAGAAAAATCTAAAAATGAAATTTTTTTTATGCCTCGATATTTTCATATAAAGAATTTATTGAGCACCATTGTGATTTCAGACACGATAACATAAAATTTGAGGTATTAGCATTTCGGACCATTTCGGTCCGAAATGCTAACGTTAGTATAATAGTCTAGCTCTATCTATAGTATCTTGCCTAAAAAAATGAAGAACATACATTTATAAGTGTTTTCATTTATATAAAAGGGAAAATTGTCATTATGCCACTCCAAAACTTCAAATTGGTCAAAATGCCACTCTAAATTTTAGTGTTGCCAAATTGCCATTCCAAAACCATTTTGTTAGCAAATTTGCCATATATAAGTGTATGATTATTATATTAAAATACTAAAAAACAAGTAAATGGACTAGAACACCCCTCCTTTGCTCAAGTAGAAAGGACAAACAAAAGAAGACAACCAAGTTTCCCAAATCCATCGATACGAAGAAATGAATATTTTATCTAAATTACACAAATTCAAAGGGAAATCCCAAACCCCACTCCAATTAATTTACAGCTAGCATTTTCTTCACTGACAGATGGATCGATCCACACCAGGCCAAAGCATACCAACAAGTATAATAATAAATCGAAATTTCTAAAGACTCCAGTCTACCATGCATGCTCGCATTATCCCTCTCTCTGCACTCCCTTCTACCTCTGCACACCGGCCCTCTTTGTCATTTTCTGGACTGAAGGAGAGAAGGGAAGTGAATTAGGTAGAGATCGATCTCTCAGCTCAGGCGAGAGTTCATATATAGCATTGCTGTTATTTGGCAAAGGAGGAGGGTATTATGGTCCTATATATAACATGATTTTCAAGTATTTTAATTTTGTAATTATACAATTATATATACCATATAAGTGGCAAATTTGCCAACAACATGGTTTTGGAGTGACAAATTGGCAACACTAAAATTTAGAGTGGCGCTTTGACTAATTTGAAGTTTTGGAGTGGCATAATGATAATTTTCCCTAAATAGAAAATATATATATCCTCATCCATAATTAAATGATCTTTTATATTCAGTCTCTATTTAAGGGCCAATGAGTCAATTATTAATCATTTATCTGTTTTGACACAGATAGATGTAAAAAGTCAAAACTTGAACAAGTCCATGCAACCACTAAATGATCTTTTATATATATACCTCGGTCAAATTAATATTTAATTGCCTGCTTAATTATACATTGTACTGTTTGTAGGGGTGTCAATTGAAGAACGTTTTCCGTTGTTCCGTTCCGTTCCGTTATAACGGAACGGAAACGGAACAACCTATTTCTACCCTAAACACGTATTTTCTACGTATTTCCCACGTATTTCCGTTGTTCCGTTCCGTTATAACCATTCTGTTTTGTTATAACGGAACGGATTTTGGTTCCGTCCGTTATAACGGAACGGAAACGGAAAAACCAATTTCCGTTGCCGTTTGGAACGTTTGACACCCCTAACTGTTTGACATAGAGATGCAAATTGCAAGGTCAACGTCTGAATTACCAGTGCAACAATTTCTAGTATCCTTACTCCTAAAATGAGATTGGATTTTTTGACGTGAAAGCTCTATCTTCTTCAAAGAATAAATCTCAGGTGTTGATTGCTTACTTAGATTGATCACCACCGTTGACGTACTTTAATGTCTCAACCCATTAAAACTTAAGGCCCATATCAATTTTCTCAATTTAAGACTCATTACATATTATCTTAAAAAATTATTATAAGAATAACAATTTCAGCCCAAAGTAAGGCG
Source organism: Cyperus esculentus (assembly GCA_030179965.1). NCBI lineage: Eukaryota > Viridiplantae > Streptophyta > Magnoliopsida > Poales > Cyperaceae > Cyperus > Cyperus esculentus. The sequence goes on along the minus strand of JASGLE010000049.1, from coordinate 767,026 downwards.
TGCGCTCTAGTATAAAGTGTGTATATATATATATATATATGCATTGGGTCAAAGCACAGTAAAGTCAATAAGTTAATTAATTGAAATTAAATGGCCTAATTAATGGAAGGCGCCAGATTATATAATTGAGCGTCGTTTTCTTGTTCGATTTTATTTTATTATTATTTTTTTTTTGTCAATTTTACTCACTATTATTTCGTGGATATAAATTATTTCTCCTAATTAAGATGAACCATAAATGTGTTAATCTCTCTGTTCCAAAAGAATATGATACTCACAAGGGCATGCACAAAGCCACACTGGCGATCGAGGGTGCCAATTATTTTGGACGAAAAGTAATACTATATTTTTTTTTAGAAGTAATATTATATTTTTTTCAAAAAAAAAATATATTTATAAATTTTTATAGTAAAATTAATTACAGAAAACATAAATATCTTTCGAAAAGTAGGACACAATATCACAATGATATTGAAACTAAATAATATATTGTCAGAATTTTGTAGGATTTACTTTTCCAATTTTTCCTCTCAATGCAATGTAACCCTGAACCATTCTATGTTAATGAAAAGCCTACGGGCATGTGTAAGCAATAAAAAAATAAAAAACTAAATAATATATTGATATCATAAATATTTTCTTTGAAAAGCTTATCGAGACTTTCCGTGAGCGCGCTCAATAAATTTTTAAAAATTTGTCAGTATTTATTTGAGATTTTTTAAAAGTGATATATAAAACATTGATTATTTTATTAATATTGCATAGTCATTCTCAAACGAATAAAATTTTCAAAAAATGAAAAAAACTTGTATCCCATATGAGTTTATGTAGAAGAACTTATTGAGTCATATATATCGAAATTTGGAGGTAATTTGATATGTTTTTTGAGGTGCACTCACCTAAAGACATTGTGAGCTTAAGCTCACGGTATTTTTACTCTATGTATATTCTCGAGCAAGATATATTAGAATTCATATATATTAGGGGTTCACTGATAATATAATAAATAAATTGCATCTAATTAACGTTAAAATCCAGCATAATATTTAAAAAAATGAATTGTTTAAATAAATAAGTTTAAATTTTGTACTTCAAAATTAGTTGTGAGTATCTTAGGCTGTTCTATTGAACCCACAAAATTGAGAATCTTATTATTCTTTTTTTTTTTTTTTTTTTTTTTGAGTACTGCAATCAGTGCAATGACAATGAGCAATCAGAGCTTTTGTTTAATATACAAAGTTGTTTTTTCTCTCTCTCAAAGAAAAAAAAGGGAAAATAAAAGGTAATTATGATAGACAGTTGATAAACCCAAAAGAGTAATACCTGTCCATAGCGTCATATGTTACAAAATTAGATAAAAAAAAAAGTATTAATTACATTCTAAGTGTGTCTATAAACGTATGAATATATTCTCAAATAGACACAAGATGTTTTTCAGCCCAAAAGTGTCCGTTAGCCGTTAGGTAGTCGCTGTCGTATTTCAACACTGCTCTTTAGTTTTTAAAAGTTTCTGTATCTGTCTCCAGCTACCATTTGTTTCCTCGATCCGATGATTATTCTTAATTAGCTTCATATATTTTTCTAAAAAAAAAAATTAGCTTCATATATTCCATTTGTATTTTATACAAATTCTTATAATTATCGGTTGCAAATAATTAATCAATCCCTCTTTCCCGGAACTTGCACAGATGATCTCTGTGCATGCTGATGTGGGATGAAATCAGTGATTTCAGCGCACATTCAATAGGGCATAAATATCTTTCGCAATAGGGCTGAAATCACCCTGCCGGTTTCTTCATCCATCTCCATAAAAGTAGCAAAAAAATCATCATAATTTTATAATTTTCTCCCATTCGAAAGATCAAATTAAGAAGTGGTCAGTGGGGGCATATTATATATTGTACATCCTTTACTACGACCATGGATTGTCTAGTGATGTTTAATATCACTAGAGCTGTAACCAGGGGCGAAGGTAAGATTTGAAATTAGGGGGTTGAAATGTTGAGGGACAAAATTTATTAGGGGTAGAATAAAAACTTTCAACAAAATATATTGCATATTAAAGTTTCTGTATACAAATTCGAAATCAGGGAGGGTCACATCACACCCCCTCCGCCCCCTTCTCTCCGCCCCTGGCTGTAACTCGGGCTTTCGCCCCGAAATATGATAACAAATAAATAATAAAACTTATATATTAAAAATATTTATTTTAAAAAAATTGAACATAATTTTAAAATTTTTGATGTAAATAATAATAATAATATGATGATGATGATTATGTAATAATTTTACAAATAATAATACATAATGTTAGACTATTTTAAGAGTCAAATTTTGTCTTAGACATATCACATCATCTCATTAATAGAGGAGATATAATACATATAAACCATTGGATCAAAGTAGATGAAGAGATTTAAACAAAATCAATGGTTAATAATATTGATGATGTGGCATAGTTGAGGTGCTTAGAGAGCTGCCCCTCTTTCTAGTTTATACATTAATTGTTCTTAATTATTTGAATCATAAACAATATATTTTAACTAAAATTCAAAAGAGTCCGTATTGGCTACGATCCAAATCGGATCGGAGAACTTTCCAATCTTCGATCCCACGGTTGTGGATTTTAGGAAAGTTTTTTTTTATAATAATCTGAACTATCCATTTAGGATCGGAGGACCCTTCGATCCAAATCGAATCGGAGCTGATTTCAGCGCACATTCAATAGGGCAATTAAAACATCTCATTATAGTTTAATTATATATTATCCTTCACTCAAAATTAAAGAAGTTATATATATATTATCCAATCGAGTAAGTAAAACAATGAAAAAATCCAACCAAAAAAAAAAAAAGAAAGAATTTGAAGCCCACCTCTGAAGTCTTAATATTATTCATCTAACAATAAAAAGGATAATTAATTAAGCTCCTTTAATTAACTAAATAAATAACCATCAATCCCCTGATCTCACAATAAATGGATGTCATGTCAGCTCAAATCCGATCATGGAGGAAAACAACCCCTGTAAGTACTGCACTCACCCTTCTTTTTCGACTCGGTCATCGTCGAAGCATCACCGCCAACGGCATCCATTGCTCGCGGACTTAACACTGGCAGCATGGCGTAACAGTCTGTATGATCGACATTGACATCGACATTCTGAATGTTCGTAACCTGTCTTTCTTCGAGCATCGACGGTGGATTGTCGGTTGGTGTTGCGCTTCTAATTTCGCCCGTCAGCCTCTGCACGAGCGAACGGAAGTCGCGCGGATGCACGCAGTAGAACTGAGGTGTGTCGACGACGAATCTTCTATCCGCTCCTGTGCAGCGGCGACTGCAATCGCGTGTGCTCACAGACACAGTCGGTGGCGATCCTGATATCAATGACTGCGGCAATTGCGGCGCTGTGGACGGAGGCGGCGACGGAGGGTTGCGCAGGAATGGGTCGAGGAGCTCGGCGAGTGTCGGAGATTGCTTCCTCTTGTTCTTCATGCTTGTTACTGAATCTGGTGCTCTCTTTCGGATCCTTCTCTTTTGTGGCTTAATTAGCTGCTAAATAAGAAGGAATTTATTGTTTTTGGCTTACCTTTCTCCTTTGGTGTTCGTGGTACTTATATATAGGCTTTGGCTGAGAACTTAAGGATCTTTTGTGCTCGATTTAATAAGACTTTTGAATGTTGAACTGGTAGCTAACTAGAATGACTTCCAAGAGGTCATGGGTTCAATCCTCTGTGGACACGAATCTCTCCTAAAAAGAAATAGGAGATAGTGAAAAATATTTTCACTTATATCTAAAAAAAAAAATAAGACTTTTTGAGACGAGTGCTTATCCTCTGCCTAAGACACGGTGCCATAAAATACAGGGGCTGTTGGATTGTCTCAAGATGCGTGCAGGTTAGTATCTTGAGACAATCCAATGGCCCATGTGTTTTATGGCATATTTACCTTAAGGTAGAGAATGTGAAGTCTTTTGGGATATGTGATGAGGTTAGAGCTCAATGTAGTGAATTTACTTGCAAAACTGTTATTGTGTATATTTGGTTGATTTGTGATTTCAATTTGGTATCTGAACTATAAAGATGTTTCAGAAACAAGAGTGAAAAATAGGACCACAGCTAGTGTTCGAAATATTTTAAATATTTATAATTTCTATGATGGAAGATTAATTTTATAATTGATCTTAGTTATAAAATTTATTAATCCCTCAAACTTAAATTAAATAAGAAATTAATATGAATGAGATGAGTTTAGAAGGCTATACGAACGAAACAATTCTATTTACAAAAGATAAGCTTATATAGCTACTTTAATTCTGAGCACAGAAAATCTGAGTCAAACTCAGAGACGTGATATATATTTTTTTTTTTATTAGAAGAGACGTGATATCAGGATGACATCAGGCAAAAAGTCAAAAGTCTTTTGTTGAAATGTACAATAAATAAAAAAAAGGAAAATTTTTAGATTCACAAATACTCACAAATCACAATCTACCATGCGTTTACAGAATCACCCGATTGTACTTGATTAACAAAGATAAAGACATGTTATATATGATGTTAACAATAGAAAGTTCATACTTCATACTAACATATTTTTATGTTAGTTTCAACAATATTAGTATTAATAATATCTTTTCAATAATATTATTGTCGTAACTAATTAACGTATTATATGTTAAAATTTTGCATACTTGTTTACAACTTTATCTTAAAAAAGTTAATTTTTTTTAATGGAAAATAATTGTTAATTATCATGACTTAATGTATGTCAATATGTAATTATATGAACTGTTAAACGCTAAAATTTGCATGTTTGTGTTCATAATTTCATCTCAAAAAATAGTTATTTTTTTTAAAAAAAAACTGTTACGGTGATTTAATATATATTATTATAAACTTGTTATATATCAGCATGGTCATATTTGTTAATAAAACAAAGGATAAATATAACTTGCCACACACAATGCCCCAAAACACCCCTATGCGCGTAGAAAAAATTTACAAATATATTCCTCATTTCAGAAAATTTTATAGAAATATCCTTTATTTCTAAGAAAATTTTATAAAAATGTACCTCCGCCGCACAAAATTTTACAAAAATGACCCTCCCCACCTATATGTCACCTCATCACAAGGTTGTGGGGGGCAAAATTATGGCATGGTATCATTGTCCTGAAACAAAATCAGGTGGAGTCCGTGTGGACAGTAGAGGCAGAGAGTGAACTCCTAGCGGTTGCTGCCTTTAACTGTATATGGAAAGCTAACAATATATGTTACATGGAATTTTATTTTACAAAAAATCTAGATTTACCTAAAAGTATATAAATTAATAAGAATTTTTTTATTATTATAATAAATTTTGCGTTCAATTTTTTGTATGTTTGTTTTAAATGCGTTAATTTAAAATTTTCTAACACATATATTTCATCAATAATAATAGTATAATACACTACTTTTATAATTTTATTTAAAATGGTAAACATTTTTTAATTTGACAATGTTGAATTTTTATTTTAAAATAAATAAAATGACATCAATTTTTAGTTTTTTTAAAAAAATTGTTTTCAGTTTATTGTGTTACTATATTTTGTCTATAATGTGTCAAAGAAAATTGTTTTCAGTTTATTGTTTCTTAAAATGTCAAAGAAAATTGAATTAGAAATGATATACCAAATTAAATTATTGTGAATATTTATTGAATGGTGGCATAAACACACAAGACATAAACTTTGATTTTTCGTTCTTAATTTATTAGGATTTTTCGTAAAATAAAATTCCATACAACATAAAATACTTTAAATAATTTTGACACAAACATACAAGGGCATTTAGTCTTTTGACATATCATAATGGATCATTAAAGAGTTAATTAGCTGGTGGGGGTGTGTTTGTCACAAAATACATAGTTTAGGGGGGTGCTTGTTACATTTTAAAGTTTGGGGGCCAACTTGTCATAAGGAGATAGTTTAGGGGGGTGTGGTGGTATTACCCCTAGTTATAACTTATAAATGGCACTTTTAGATTAGTGATTTAAAATGTTGCAAAGCCAACCAAAACCAAATGATGTGCATTGAGCAAAAACATTTTTTTTAGCATATCTTTCTTGCGGATTCATACGTACAAAAATGATATATGGGTTAACAAATAACAATTTATGTTGTACCTTTTCCATTAAAATTTGGACACCGAAAGGGCTTTTATTTGGTATGATTGGGGCATGAAAATGCTTTTCTGATTGGTTGTTCAGGCCTTTAATCTGGTATGATTGGGGTTATAAAAATATTGTTTAGCTAGATTGTATAATTAGATTAGTGATGGAATAGATAAAAAAATATTATTCTTTTGTTCGTTTGTTTGTAGTTCATTTTTTTTTAATCATATCATTTTATCTGTCTATTATCGAATAAAGCCCTTATTTGAATATTCTAATTGGGATTTTTTTTTTAACTTGTGAACCAAAATAAATCATTCTAATTTCTAGTCCACATAGGCTTTAACTGTATGATCTATCTAAGTATATTAAGTGCCTCTTAATTCAATTTTGTAATTCCATAATCTTTTCTTAATAAAAATTGCAAATTAATTTAATGGTCATGCATGTTATTTCATGTAAACATATTATGTGATGTAATAAGCATGGGGCTACTTTGGTATCCTCAAAATTGTTTGAACACATCTTAGTTGACAATTTTATCCTTAAATAATCATCAAAATTAAAATATATATATATATATATATATATATATATATATATATGTATTTGATACGTTTAGTAGAAATAATAATTGTATCTTTAATTTTAAAAAATATTGAAAAAAACATTTCATATAAAAAAAAATGTAAATATGTAATTTAAATATAGGAGTAAACTTGTCTAAAAGTGATAAAAAAAAAAAGGTGTTCCAAAGTAATTTTGAGAGTGCCCTGAGCAGTTGCCCATAAGCATCCCATGTTGTATTGCATTTTTCAGTTCATGGTGTGAGCCGTTGGATTGTCATGACATTCGTGTCAGCTCAGATCTCGAGACGATCCAACCCGCTCACATATGAACCGCACAATACCTCTCCAAATTGAAGGAATGTACATATGAGGAGGGATCCATTGACAATGGATATGTTGACAATCTTGACAATGGTATCTTTAAAAAATTTATAAAAATTCATTAAAAATCTTAAGAATGAAAAAAGTTTTATGGATGCATTACTTAACTTATAGATTGATAGTGTATCAAATTTCAACCAATTTGAACATCGTTTGATGCCTTATCAAAATTTTGTACATTTTTTAACGGTTGTAATTTAACAGACATTTAAAAAGCTATCAAATATCATTTAAATTGAATATAATTGGAAACATAATCGATCTATAAGTTAAACAATACTTCCGTAAACTTTTTTTCATTTTTAAGATTTTTAATGAATTTTTATAAATTTTTTAAAGATATCATTGTCAAGATTGTCAAAATATCTATTGTCAATGGATCCCTCCTCTGTACATATACATGTTGATTACGCAATGATTACGCCACAACCAACCGAATGTAATCATATGACAACGTAACTTAATCTGGGCCCATAATTTCGCAACCTGACATGACATCGGCTTAATTTTGCAAGTAATTATTGGGAGTTCAATTTTTTTTTAATGTGCTCGAGACTCACTCTTTTCTAATAGAATAAAAAAACAAAAATTTAAGGAAGACGTGTGTTTTGCATTGTGTATTATTTTATGTTTAAGCAAGGGTTCTATCGAGACAGTTTATATCTAGGGAAGGGATCACTCGACAGTATTCTATTGCTATATATATTGTTAAATTTGTAGATTGGAAATGTTTAAGTTTTCATCAATTGAAAAATTATTTGACAGCTCATCAAAATTTCATGTACTTACAATAATTGTTATTTAATGAATATTTGATAAACTATCAAACAATATTAATTTAAATTGATCAATATAATTGAAACAATAATACATCTGCAAAGTCTTTTCTTTTTTAATATTTTATTTTTCGAAATTCTCGGGATAAGCATTGTCAATTGATTAATCCCATGAAATTGCATTAATTAGACGACTTTTAGGTAATCCATATTCTTTCATTCCTGAAGTTTAGTAGCAACCGGTACGTATAAAATATTTCTTTTGTTTTTTTAATAAAAATGAGAGTCAAACCATTCAAATTTAAATATCTATAAAATACTTCCCATCGGATTTCGAATCCGCGGCCTCATATACGGCGAGCGTTGCACTTAGCCACTAGACCAAAGGCTGGTTCTAATATTTCAACAGATGTTACAGTTGTGGCTCACCGAGAAATTGTTAGTGAAAGTCAAAATAACAAGAATTATCCAGTGAAATATTACATTGTCATCTCAATTGCACATAAAAATTAAAAAAAAAAAATGATGAAATTTAAACTTCATGTAGATAGCATTTAGCGTTTAGGTTACCGTTATTATTTGAGGTATCACTTAATGGGTAACAATGTGGTACCAATAACTATGGACATTTGATTTCTCTTCATAAAAAAACATATAATGACAATTATGATTATTTTTTTTTTTTGGTATCAAAACAATCATATGTAAAGCGATGACAAAATTATCATATATTATAAATAACGAATCATAATGAAAAATTAGAACGACAATGATAATAAAACATTATAAGTACAATAATTAATGATATTAAATTAGAAACTGTAGATTTAATCGTTACATGATTAGAAAAACAACTTGTACCACTTGAAGAGAATCTCAAGACAGAGGGCTGTTATCCAACTTTGGACTTTGGATAACAGGACCCTATTATCCAAATTTGGACCGTTGGATCAAAATCGACCAGCGATGAAGCAGCTGAGGTGTTTGTTGTTCTTAGCTTAAGCAAGGATTGACAAAAACGTACCTCTAGTTATGTTTGCATGTTAATATGTTATGAAGTTTTATGCAGGAACACATATAACTAGTTAAACAGGATGACATACTTATACTGGCAATGGAAGGGGAAGGATTTTCCTGCCAACAATTAAGGAGTTTAGCAAATCTCCAATTATCCAAAGTTTAGCAAATTCTGACAGTTAATTTGTAGGTTTTCAGTACATCCAATAATTAAGTAACACTAGATAATAGCCTCACGTTGCTTCGGCAACACGAATAAAATAATAAAAGAAATAAGTTAAAACAATTAGTGAAAAGGCATATTATATAATTTGACTTAGTCAAATGAACTAATTATTCAACTTAATATTAAATTATAAGTTGAAGAATTATTACTTCACCTCCTAATTAAGCAACTATATCTCCTAATTATTTAATTTAACATGCTAATTATTCAACTTAGCATATATAGTGCTTAAAATGAAAAAAAAAAATCTAATTGAACCCTAACAGCTAATTTCACCTCCTAATTGTGCAACTAAATCTCCTAAGTTATTTAATTTAATATGTTATTTATTGAACTTAACAAATATTGTGTTTAAAATGAAAAAATAACTAATTAATCAACTTAACATACTAATTATTAACTTAACATGTTAATTATTCAAGTCAACATCCACTTAGGTTCTCTGCAAGAGTTTATATAATTTTTGGCAGAGTGAGAATCGGATAACCACAAAATTTGGTGATACTACAATTCACACAAAACTTATAAATTCACAAAATATCTTAAAAATAGAAAATCTCTTGCAAATATATTCATTTTACTTATAAATTGATTGTATTTCAAGTTTCATACAATTTGAGTACCATTTGGTACTTCATAAAAAATTAAAGTTTGTATGATAATTATAACACTCTAAATACCACTTTAACAAATTTATATTTTACATCAAATATGATTGATCTTCCATGTATCTTTTGTATAAATTTCTTAATTTTCATATAAATTCATATAGTTTACATTTATCGATACTATATAATATTTATAATTTTAATTAATTGGCAATGTGTGTTGTCATTATTACGGGAGAACAAAACTCCAAAAGTTGAATGCAAGATATATGTATATTTGTGTTTGTGGGTTATTTTTTTTCAATTCGTTAAAGTTAGCATGAGAAAAACAGCCATACATTGCGTAGAAAATTATAGCGTTCAGTTATCAAATACGTAGAAAATTATGCCGCACTGTTCATGGTACTGTACGCTACAATGGTAAACTTTGTCCGAGATTATATATCGAGAGGAGGGATCAAATAACCACAAGTTTTGGTGTCCCATCAATAACCACAAAATTAAATCTCTAGTAACTAAATTTTAAATTCTTAAAAAATAAAAATAATTGATAGAATGCTTTGTATATATCATGTTTTATGTGTACACAAAAAATTATATTATTTTGATTTTATTTATATGTGCATCAAGCATTAACAAAAATCAATGGTTCAAATTTTATAATTTTTTCGCCTCTCTTGATGGCTATCGAAACGAAGTTAAATTTTCATCATTTTTTACGTATATGGTATTGAGATGATTTAGAATACATCTAATGGTTTAAATTTGTTAATTTATTTATAAATAATGATGTGGTTATCAAGGGTACCAATTTTTGTGGTTATTGGATCCCTCCTCATATATCTATACTTACGATTTGTAGGCTTTCCACAGGCCTATGTATGGTCCATTATATATGTTATACTTTCAGCCTATTTGCAACCTATGTAAGGCCGAGTTTGCAAACTTTTGGGCTTGCTTAAACCTAATAAATAATTTCTTACAATATGTTCATTGTCCATTTCTTGAGATATCTCAAGCCTGCTGCTGTTCTTTTTATACTTGACCCATTAACAGTTGCAGGCTTAAAAATGGACTCTTCATTTTCTTAAATGTAAAAATTTACATGCTACAGTTATAATCTATTATTAGTCTTCATTTTGTCTAAATAACTCTAAAAAGACTGACATAAAAAGTTAATTGTCACCTCGGTGAATGATCAACTGATGATGAATGGTTTAGCTTTTGTCACTCAAAAACTAATCAAATGTGTCATGTGAAGGCAACCTCACAACACAAACCAACTTGATAAAAAGTGAACTTGCACTAATTAACTTTATTAGATACTGTTTTTGTTCACTTCCTTCTTTGCCAGAAATTCTCTCCAAATTAATTTTACCACACAAAAAGCCCCGACCCATCAAATATTTTATTTTTTATTTTATTTTATTTTTATTCATTTCATAGTTTATTTTATTTTACTTTATTTCATTTTATTTTATTTTAATTTATTTTATTTTATTTTATTTTACTATATTTCATATCATAGAAAAGTAGATATTTGCGTACTAGACTTGGAGTCTTAAACCGTGACTTCCTCCCTGACGTACGATTTGTAAAAATAGGCCCTCATTTAGTCATGTTATTATTAATTTTCTTATTGCTATTATGCAGGACGATTTTGGGAGGCTCAAGCTCTTAATAAAAGTCGTTGCAAAGACTTTTTAGTGCAAGTTATATGGTTCCAGGCTTCTTGCTCTCTAGCTTGGGCAACAGTCCAAATGGGGGTTTGAAAAAAAAAAATATAAGGGTTATTTTTCATAAGAGCACAAAATTCATAAAAAATTATAAAAACAGTACAAGTTTCTTTTTAAAAAAAAAAATTAAAAGATCAAAACCATACTATGAAGTTATATTTTTTTACTTGATGTAGAGCGTCAATCAGAATTTTTTATCAAAAATTATGACTGTTTAAAAGTTGGTAGCTTATGTTAGTACTTAGAATTTTAATAGCTTCAAAATTACATTTGTAGTTTACCTCTCTTTTTTATTTTTATACTTATTGTGTAGGCCGCAGTCAGCACCTTCACATTATAGTTTAGCTCTTCTTAAAAACTTTAAACAATTTATGCTCTACTAGAGCTGTAACTCGGGCTTCGCCCCGAAAAATGGTATCAAATAAATAACTAAGAATTTTATAAATTCTAATTATTTATATTAAACAAAACTATTTTTTTTATTTTTTTATGTAAGTAAATAATAATAATAATAATAATAATAATAATAATAATAATAATAATAATAATAATAATAATGATGATGATGATGATGATGATGATGATGATGATGATTTATAAATATGGACATATATAAATGTTGTACCATTTGAATGGTTAAAATTTGTTTTAAACATGTCACATTAATCTTTTTTAATGAGGAGAGAAAAAAAATACAAGACATTGGAACAAAGTAGATGAAGAGTTTCAAACAAAATTAATGGTTAATAATAGTGATGATGTGGCATAGTTGATATACTTGGAAATCTACCCCTCTTTATGGAGTATAGATTTGCAATTTTGAAGAATTCTGTACACTTATGAGCAACAGATACAGAGACTAAAAAAAGACCAACAAAGTAATTTACTTGCGTGATGGCAATGGGTTTAGTGAATAGTGAAGAAAAGACAAGATTGCATAGGTTATACATGAATCATCAATATGCGACCAATCAATTAGCTGATGGCAGGAATGACAACTACGTTAAAGCATGACAAAACAAAGACACACAAATTCAATCGGACGGCCAGTATGATCAGTTGGGTCCCCTTCAGTTGAATCTTGAGCGTTCCGGATGACACCGACTGTTTTGTCGTCGTCCAAGGCATGCAACACACTCACTCGGATGTCTGTATGTATATTTTGATTCTGAATTCTTTGTTGTTGGTACTTGGTAGATGTGGCAGAACCCGACCCGACCCGAGAAACCCGTCCAACCCGATCCGACTCGAATCCGACCCGACTTGGGATTTTTCAGGAAGTTAAACTGACCCGACTCGACCCGACCTGACCCAAACCCGACCCGGCCCGAGATCAAATAGCATCCAATCCAATTCAAATCAACATACGATTCTAAAAAATTAGATATTAAAATTGACCCGACCCGACCTGAGATATTCTAGAAAGTCAAACTGACCCGACTTGCCCGACCCGAACCCAAACCCGACCCGCCCGCCCGATTTGCCACCTCTAGTACTTGGTATGGTACCTACTACCAGAATTGATTCCGAACGCTCCACGGCATTGCTTTTTTATGAGATAACCAACTCATATTTTTCCGAGGGATTCCTAGGAGACTCTCCAAGAGTATCCTTTAACTATTCCTAAAATTAATTATTGGGAATTAAGGACAAAAATCGGGCTCCAACAGAAGCCTCAAACTCTTCCCAATTTTTGTGCTATCCCCAAATTGAAGCCAATATTAGCTATTTTTAGGCATTCCCTCCGCACTCCCAATAATCCTCTCCTTCTCTCTCTGCCGTTTGATTGGCCAGGCCCAGTGACGTGACCCATTTTAAATTTATTGGGATCCATCTTTAGGGAAACTCTTGGAGTTTAAGGTATAATTTGGATTCCAAAAATTTAGAGCAGCTCCCAATATAATTATATTGAGAATAAATTATTAGGGATCTCTGGAGATGCTATTATCAATCTTATCAAGGGCCATTTAATAAGGGTAGGGATCCGTGCGATAGTGGATCCTCAAATATATATATAAAATCTTAAAACAAAAATTTTTATACAAACATATTATTAATATGAAGAATATAGATTGATTGTGTTGAAAATTTCAACTAATTTGAGTGTTGTTTCATATTCTATCGGGTTTCATCAAAATTTCTTAATATTTACAACAGTTCAAAAATTATGAGTTTTGATATAGTACCAAGCGACATTCAAATTAGTTCAAATTTGAAACACAATCAATCCATAAGCTTCATAATATGTTTGTACAAAATTTTCTATTTTAGAGATTTTATTTATATTTATTTGAGGATCCATTGTCACAAGGATTAGTTGTCACTGGATCCCTACGCATAATAAATATAAAAAATATTGAAAAGTAGGAAAAAAAAAAAGTTTATAGATGTACTTCTTTACTATATGCATTGATAGTTATTTAAGTTTCAATCAATTTGAATATTGTTTGACAGCTTATCAAAATTTTATGCTCTTTTTAGTGGTTGTAATTTAAAGACATTTGATAGACTACTAAACAACACTTATTTGAATATTGTTAATATTATAATCAATCTATAAGCTAAACAACACATCTATGAAATTTTTTAATCTATAAAATTATTTAAACATTTTTATTCAAATTTATTAATTGTCTCGTTGTCAGAATTGTCAAGATAAATATTGTCAAGTACCCTCCTATTTTATACGAAGAATTGTCAAGATAAACATCTTATTTTTGAAGCTTTTTAAGTATTTCTTTCTGATTTTTAGAAATTCATGTACAAACAAGCACTATTTTATAAATATTTAGTGTAATTTAAAAAAAAAAAATCCAAAACCAAAAAGCCTTGAAAAATGAAAATTTTTGTTTATCCCCCTAAATTTTCATATGACAAATTTAATAACAACCCTAAATCGAAATTTCATAGATGGCATGCTATATTTTGAGTTATTTGCATTTCAAAACAATACAAATGATTTCATATTAGTCTAACTCAGACAAGGAAATCATGCCTGAGACAAATTTAAAATTGTTTTTTTTTTTTTTGAATTCCAATTTAAAATTGTTAAATGTGTTGAAAGTTAAAACTAATAATTGTCCTGTCTATTCTATTCTACACTTTCCACACAATCTGCCCTGCCCTTACGTAGCCAATTCTGAATTGTTAAAACTCCCTCCTTATCTTCCTCCTCTGCTTTTTGAGCCAATGAGTGACCACTGATCATCACTAACTGGTTGTGAACCCTCTGTTCTGCTTTCTCATTTGGACCTCAAAGCAGAGACTGGGAAACCATGGCCATGGCCAGAGCTGCTCTGTTTCCATTGTTCATGTTCTTACTCTGCAATTCGATACTGGTGCGTTTGGTATCTTCGGCTCGCAACAAGATCGAGTACCTCCCTGGCTTTGATGGCCCTCTTCCCTTTTACTTTGAAACTGGGTATGAAGCTCTTTTTTGTTATTGTTCTTGTTCTTCTGAAAGTGAAAGTGAGAATTAGTGTACTTAAATTAATTAATAAGTGGCAAATTTTTTTATGGATTGGAAGAGATATGAACGGTTCATTTGTCTCAATCCGATGGTTATGATGTATTCTTAAAGCACAAGTAAAGAGAGATACTTGATCTGTGAAATTTGAATCACTCGATTAGAAATTAACGGTTGTCCATAGAAGAACAACTCTTAATAAGTTGTTTGAGTTTATACCTTTTTATTTTTTTTTTCTGTTGATTTATTTTTTTTGTCAAATTTGAATAACAGGTATGTCGAGGTAGATGCCGATAAAGGGGTGGAGATGTTCTATTACTTCATCGAGTCAGAGAAGTCGCCGGAAAAGGATCCCATCATCCTCTGGATCACCGGCGGACCGGGGTGCTCTGCCTTCTCCGGCTTAGCCTTTGAGATCGGTACAACAATTCTTCATAAGCATGCACGTCTCAATTTAATTTGGTGGAAATTCAGTGGTTGAAACTTTGTAACTGCGACAAAGATTTCGAAAAAAAAAAAAAATGCAGTGGTTGATTGGTTAACATCTTAAATTAATTTTGGTTTTTTTTCTATTAACAGATAGATTTTGTTTTTGAAGCCTTTCAAGTGTTTGTCTTAAATTGGATAGTGTCCTCTAGCTCTAGTTAATTAATATATATTAGTGGAAATGTCACTTTTGAGTCTCTTGTTAATTAATATAGATTACTAAATTCATGGAATTGAATGTTTAGTTAGTTAACATCCAAAGTCATAACTGCAGCTTAATTAAAAGCGTTTTCCAATTGCCCACATGACTTTAATAAATCACTTGGAATTACAACAAAAATAAAAAAGAAGTTATATGGATGTTGCCATTCTAATCATGATGGTTTTTGTGTGATCACAATCTTAAGTAATCTGCTAAGGATAAAGTACTTTAGTTCTCAACCATAACAAATTTGCCAATTGGTGCAAGATACTAACTTTTTTTTTTTCCCCTAAATTTTAGGACCATTAAAGTTTGATGTAGCAGGATATACTGAAGGGCTACCATCTCTGTATTATTTCCCAAATTCATGGACTAAGGTCAGAAACTTGGCATGACTTTATGTTCATATATTTCATTACAGCACAACCTAGTGTCCTTACAATGGATGTCCATAAATATAACAAATAGACTGATAAATGAGACTTAATAGACCCTATTTCTAACCACTATACTCACAGAAAGTAACCTATGTACATCCATTATGTGGACACTTAATGTTTCCCATTTCATGTACATGGTTGTGAAAAATGCAACATAAGTCACAACTGTAACTGCTCTGCATATAAACACAAGTACAGAAAAAATCATTGTTGCTTTCCTCCCTTTGCAACAAGATGGAACCATTTTTGGCCATTTATATATAGAATAAAACAACTTCTTTGCCTTAGAAATCTTGTGGTAGCAGAGTTTATAGAATCTTGCATCCGTCGTTGTCGGACCAAAACCGAATGTTCTTTATTAGCAATTCAGCACCAGGATTTTTCATGGGTGGATTTTTGTTAATTTGATCCCATACCATTTGCTTAAATTTCATACTGCATGTTTATGGATTGGGGTTCTATGGTTGAAATTCAAATTGAACAAGAACTCTACTAATTACCGTTACATCGCGATTAGTGCTTAATTGCCTATACACAAAATCTAAAGGTACTGGTATTTTTATCGGCATTTTTTCAGGTCAGCAATGTTATATTTCTGGATGCGCCAGTGGGAACAGGATTTTCGTATGCGAAGACGGAGGAAGGCTTCTATACAAGCGACAACCACTCCGCTGTTCAGCATGTTACCTTTCTCAGAAAGGTACGACGTTTAGTAACTGCAAGTTTGAAGCATGTTATTCATGCATCTGTTTGTTTGTCAAAAATTTTCACTCCTGTTTGATTTGCAGTGGCTGGCGGATCACCCGGAGTTCAGTTCGAATCCATTGTACATAGGCGGTGATTCCTATTCCGGTATAACGGTTCCAGTTACTGCCCTGGAGATTGTTCGCGGTAATTTACCGAAATAAAACTTTCACATTATTGTGTTTTTTTTTCTTTTACCCTTTCAAATGAACATTGAGAATGCACGAGAGAGCTCTATGAAACATTTTAATCTCTATGAACTTTTTTTGTAGCCAACCAAGAAGGGGGTATGCAACTAAATCTCAAGGTTGGTCAGTAAGGTTCTCTTTTTTTTGACATCAGAATAAAGATTGCAAGAATGGCTCTTGTATAATTCACTTGCATTCATCAAAATTCTCAGGGTTACATAATTGGTAACGGCGCAACTGATCAGCTGTACGATGGTAATGCACGGGTGCCATTCTTACACGGCATGGGCCTTATTTCTGACGAGCTTTATCAGGTACGAATGTATTATAAAATGCAGCAGCATAGGGGCAACAAAGCTCGTTCTTTTGCCGTCATTTTAGATAGTTCCCGCAACAAAATCTTATGGTTAAATGATATTCCAAGGCATATTTTCTTCTAAATACTTTCTTATTCTAGTATTGTAGTAAATAAGTTGCTTACTGTGACCATTGTATTCACTTCCTGTACTAAATTACCTCTTTTTTTTTTTTTGATAGTCAGCAAAGCGTACCTGCAACGGCAACTACATATCTCCGGCGAATGCTGAGTGTTCATTAGTTCTCGACGCGATAAATTGGGTAAATTTTTTTCATAAAAACTTTCTTTATTGAAGTATGCTAACTAATAAATTTGTGTACATGTTAATTTCTTTTTGAATGGAGCAGTGCGTCATTGGAGTAAATCCCGTGCATACGCTAGAGCCTATATGCGGGTTCGCGAAAAGGAAACCCGATATCTTAAGAGGCGATTTGAGAAGACGGCTGGTGGAAGATCACCTTGGAGAGCTTCCTTTGTCAAATTTCAAACTTCCAGTGGAATGCAGAGTAATACCTGACACTGAAAAAAAGAAAAATAGTCCTTTTTTTTCTTATTTGACGCGATATAATAGTTTTTGATTATTTACGCAGGACTCGGGATATAGGCTTTCTTATGTGTGGGCTGACGACACCGACGTCAGAGCTACACTTGGCATTCACAATGTATGTAAAAAAACCATCGAAATTTACTCTCTTTTTTTATGCTTTGAAAGAGACCGTAAACTGTTTCCGCGCATAGTAAACACAACAATGTATGGAACTTATTTGTTTAGTAATCAAATTCTATGAGTAATATTAATAGGGAAATCTGTTTTTTTTTTCTTTTTTCAGAACTAAGCATGTGATGAATAAGAGTGATCATATTTGTAACCAATTTATTTATTGATTTATTCCATGTACATCTTAGAAAGTTGCTTTCTTTATGTTTGAGGGTGATTCTGGGACAATTGTAGGGATCTATCGGATCGTGGATGCGTTGCAACTATGGTGTCAAATTCACGCACGATGTGGGCAGTATGCTTCCGTATCACCGCGACCTGACTACATGAGGTTACCGAGCTCTTGTCTATAGGTATGTATGAATGCAAATGAATGATATTGGTTATGTTGGTATAATTCTTGGTAGTGTAATCTGACCTAATAGCCCCAAAAAATGATTTTAAGTGCCCATGAATCAATCTGAGACCCTTGTCAATTGAAGAGGTATCGAACCGGAGTACAGTTCGAAAAATGCCGTTATATGATATAACTGAGCATCTATATTTTCCTTCACTTCTTTATGAAAAAAATGCTTTCAAACTTTTTCAGTGGCGATCATGACGTTGACATGCCATACTTGGGCACCGAGGCATGGGTTCGGGCTCTCAATTTCTCGATTGTCGATGACTGGAGAGCCTGGTATTCTGACGGGCAAGTAGCAGGGTAAGCCCCTAATTTCATAGTATCGTTGTGGTTAATTTGCTTGATAATAGAACCTACCTGTTACATCCAACTATCATGCTGAAATCGTATGTCTAACTATATCTTTCCCTCCGTTTTACTCGCTCGTTGCCAGGTTTACCAGAAGTTACTCCAACTACCTCACATTCGCGACAGTGAAGGTATGTTACCAGCTCCCATTTCAAAACTAAGTAGAGCCGTATGTCGGGTCGGTACATATACCGGTACCAAGTTCCCCATGCTTTGCCAAGAAGCACAAATTAGTACCAAACTGAAATTAATCATTATTTTCCTGGTTGATGGGGCATCAACTGTGATTAATTAGTTATGTTACAATGTTGTAGGGGGCGGGTCACACCGCGCCGGAGTACAAGCCGAAGGAGTGTCTGACGATGCTCGACCGGTGGCTTTCTTTCGAACCCCTTTGATCATGCATGGTGTGGAGGATATCAATTTAGGATTCGTCCATTGTTCGTAAACTAGGCCTTAGTTTACATCTTGTTACAATATATACATAGGCATTCTTATCTAATTTGTAACAGTAATAATTTCACTTTTATAATTATATCAAGCATAAAGGAAAATTGGGTCGAATGCATATATCAAGCAAAACAATTTATGGTGAAGTCTTTTATGGATCAGGAGAAATATGGGCCGTTTGTTTGTCTGAATCGGATAGTTTTAATATATTTTGGGACACAAGTAAAAAGAAATACTTAATCTGTCAAATCTGAATCACTTAATTAAAAATGAACGGTTGTCCATAAAAAAACAACTCCAATTTATACTTGTTAGTAGGACCATAAGAAATTGCTCAAGCTCGTGGATCACTTGTGTTTGATAATTTTGATTCGATTTTAAATCGATAGGTTATTTGGTTTACTAGGTTCGTATCATCCAAAGACTCGGTTGAAGTGCATTTTCAAATTTTACTGTGAATAATTTTTAATTCTTTTTGGGTTGTTTTTTTTTTTTCTGTGCTTGATGCATTTGATGTGTGTTCTTTAGTTAAAAGTTTAGGTGGTTTGTTAGTGTGATAGATGTATGTTTGTTTTTACTTTTTTAAACTTGACAGCTGCCGTCAAGATCTTCGGAAAAAAATAAAATTTAAAATATTATATGAAGGTGAAAATCCCCTAAAACGAGCTTTCAAAAAATAAAAAAGTGCAAATTGTTGCACCATAAATATTTTTTAATTTTAATCAGGTAACAAATTATATTCACAAGACCTAGAGATAATTCCTCGATGGAATCGGATATTGTCCAAAGCCATTTGGACGGTCCAAAAGATTTTGAGAGCCGTACGATCTAATTGTTAGTAATTGATCAACCGTGATTTAATCATGTAGGTGCTAAAAATATCATGATGGTTATATTTAGAATGATGAGGTCACATGCTATCACCGTTAATAAACATATAAATTGAATTGAACAGTTTAGTCATAACTTTGGACGGAGACTATCCAAATAGGTTTGACAAAATACTAGTCCTTCCTCGATACCCAAAAAAAAAGACCTAGAGATAATATTAGGCGAAAATGATTTTTGTCCGTTATTATTTGTCTATTGTGCCATCTCATCTCATAACTAGTGGTTTTCCATTTCTACTTCGTGTGGTTGATATCTTTCCTTGTTCATTTTTTTCATTTTTCGGTTGGCACAATATGTAACGAGTGGTTTTACAACCAAATGAGACAGCAGCGTATAAAAATTATACAGCAAGCTACAAAAGTACAAAGTAATTGACACATTGATACTTCTCGCTTAATTGGCACGTGCTTGCCTACATGTACCTTGCAAGAAAATTAGCAACTCGTAGATCACTCGTATTCAGTTTAGTTTAAGGTCATACCTACTGTTCATAAATATTTTTATGAAATTTTTATTATAGAATGTGACAGGTGGGATCTGCAATGTGATATTTGTATCTATGATGGTAATTTCATAGAAATATTCTATGGACACAAGATGTTTCCCTTTGGTTTAGATCTGAGTTCAATCAAGCTCACCTCAGATTTTTTTTTTTTTTGTCAAGGTCGAGTTCGATTTAGTTTGGTTCGATTTTTTTTTATTTGATTCAGATTTAATTCGTAATAACTCGATTATAGTTATTTGTATATTTTTTGAATTATTTTGTCAGAAGTAGTTATAACAATATATTTATGTTATTATTTAATTAACAAAATAAATTTATTTCATTGTTAAATTAATAAAATACCAAAATTTATCACCATACTTTATATATTAATAAAATATTGATAATTAATTTAAATTATCCAAGAAATAAGAAAATTACCTATAGCTCTAATTATTCATGTTACTACAAAAAATAAATATAAAATTATAATAATTGAGCTTGTTTAGAGATTAGAGCTCGATTCGAGTTCGAGCGAATTTGGTTCGGTTTAGCTTGAGTTTGGTTTGGATTGATTCGTTTGCAGCTACCTACATCACTGTTTCATTATCACTTTGGAAAATTAAGTTAGACGTTTTGAGATTCGGATAAAAAACGAGGAGAAAACAAATCGGGAAAAAAATATTTAGAAGGCCAGTCTTTAATTTGCTTATTTTCTTACGAGGAGAAAACAAATCACAAAAATTATCGAATAAAAAATAAGGAAAATTTCAAAATAATAATTAAATCATATTGATCGGCCAATAAATACCCAAAAAAAAAATGACACAAAACAAAATTGTTTCTATTTACCTCAAAGGAAAAAAATTAAGATTATTTCGTTTGGTATACTGAAACATCAAACATGTACATGCAACATGTAGAGTAAATCTAGCGGCCTCCTGTACTCTTAACTAAAAAATCATAATAAACCATCATAAAATTTTGGTTTATGATTCTCCTTAAATTCTTTATATCAAAATCTCTTAGGATACAAAAATTTTTCATTTTTTGAGTTTCTTAAGTATATGTTTTGGAACTCTTTAGAATGAACTCAAAATAATAAAAAAATAATGTATAAAACTATGTCATCTTTAAAAAATACAAAAAAAATACTTAAAAATCTCAAAAAATGGAAAATTTTTGTATCCTATGATATTTTGATTTAAAGAATTCAATGAGACCTATAAATTGAAATTTCAAGATAATTTAATATAATTTTTGAGTTAGGAACATGACAAGTAGGCTTCCGTGTTCCAAGTAGCACCACATAGTTTTACTCGTAACATGTAACATGTTCATCTCTCTTCTGTGGAAATGACTTTTGACGAAGGCCAAGAGTCAAAGACTCAAGAGTCCGTCCTTCCTACTCCAAATAAAAATTGTCAGCTTAGCAAAGCAAGCTGACTGAACTGGCTAGAAAAAAACAGTAAACAAAGACTGACATCACATAATAATAATAATAATAATAATAATAATAATAATAATAATAGTAATAATAATAATAATAATAATAATAATAATGATAATGATAATGATAATGATAACAAATTTATAATACAAGAACAAGAAGAATAAAATGGTTTGGATAACAAAAGAGTACATTGTTGTGTGGTCCATATATACATATTACATACATACATCACAGAACAGCATTCCAATTCCCTCCACAGTGGAGACTGGGGATGCCTGTCTGACAATGGCAGGAACAGAACTGAGAGAACCCAGCATCAGCACCAGCACCAGCAACAGCAACAGCAGACCTCTCCTCCTTCTCTTGGTGCTCATACTCTGCTGCTGTTCCTTCTGCTGCCAGTGGCAGTTGGTGTCAGCTCAGAAGAGAGTTACTACCCTCCCAGGATTTGATGGCCCCTTGCCCTTCTCTTTGGAAACTGGGTATTTATTTATTTATTTATGCAAATTTGCAATTGATTAATTAATACTCCTCTTTCATTTTTATGTACTGGATGATTATAAAGTTTACTGCTTTTCCTTTTGTGGATAAAAGTATAATGAAATGAAACAAAGGAGGGTGAATTTGGGATATTAAGCCAAAAGGGAAAAATACCCATGAATTAAATAGAGTGAAAGATGTAATCAGAAGGAAAAAAAAGGAACACCCAGACTTTTGAGCTTTCATACTGTACCAGCTGGTAAGTGGTAAGTAAATTAATAAAATTTATGTATTTATTTCATCACAGGTATCAGTTGTGCATGATTGAATGCTGCAATTAATTAATTTAAATTGTCCTATGTGATGGCAGTCTTAAAATTCAGCTTTTGCCCTGAAAATTTTGCTGATTTAAGTAGTATCTTAGAATAAAAAAAAATAAAAAAGGCTGGAGTTTTGGATAGAAAATAGAAAAAATTTGCTGAATTTGATTTTTGGGCAGTAATTGATCGGTACAAATTTACTGCACTAATGCCTATATAGGTACCTGGAGGTGGATGAGGAAAAAGGTGTCGAGTTTTTCTACTACTTCGTTGAATCCGAAGGCAACCCGGAGGAGGATCCTCTTATGATTTGGTTGACAGGTGGGCCTGGGTGTTCTGCATTCTCAGGACTGGTCTTCGAAGTAGGTACGTACAAAACCAGTAATAACAAGTAATTAACGACTCCACGGCTTCAATTGGGATGGTAAAAACTAAAAAGGACATAATTACAAGCATCACTGTAAGCTATTCTGCATGCAAACTCAGTCCTCAAATCATAACCAAGATGAAAAGGAACACTTGAAAGAGGCATGCCGGTTATTAATGACATGACCATGCACTCTATAGTAGTCTGTACAGTGATTCTGCCACTAAGGATGAATGCCCCCGAATGTTTATTTTCTGTCAAATATATGCTGTTTGGTTATTTATTTGTTTTCCCTATGAAAGAAGTTGCCTAAGCCACCAGTGATCATCATTATGATGCTTATTGGATATGCAGGCCCACTTAGTTTTGACCTACAAGGATATCGAGGTGGATTGCCCTCTCTTTTCTACAAACCTGTTTCTTGGACCCAGGTAATATATACTACCCTATCCACCCAAATCAACAGCACCAATGCACCGTGTATACAGTATACTTTCATTCGATTCAGGCTATTCCTAAAGTTCTTTTACTGTTGTACTGGTAATCTGCATTTAATATGAAGAATGAGAGGCCAACGCATCTAGTATTACGCCCTTTATGTGGCAACTGGATATACAGTTCCGGTCAATTTTCGGTTTGTCATGCACAGGTCTGAGCTATTGAGGTTACTAAGATAGGAACATTTTTGGATTCAGGTGATCTTAGGTTATAACTACTCTGAAGTCTGAACCTTAAGTCTTTCGGTAATTTGGAACTAGACATGTTTTGGAGCCACCAGTTTTGTTAGTTTATGCTTTTATGGACATCGATTATTTTGGGTTTATTATCGTTGAATCATTTTTGTAAATGCATTAACTGTTCAGTAGATTTGAAAATTGTAAACACTGAACGACAATACTGTTGCCAATCTGGCTCACAGCCCTCTATTCCTTTAACGATCTATGCATGTATTGAAATAACATAACAACTAAAAATTGCGATGAGTTATTTTGTTTCACTGCTTGAGTGCAGAACTTTTTTTTACTTAAGAAATATTAGATTCTTTGTATTCACGCAAACGTATTTGGTGTGATAACAAACATACAGGTCAGCAATATAATATTTGTCGATTCACCAGTGGGAACAGGATTCTCCTATTCACGTACAGAAGATGGTTATCAAACATCTGACTCCCAGACAGTTCGCCATTTGACTACATTCCTGTACAAGGTAATTTCCCATTTTGTAAAACATGTCGCACAAAGTCCAAAATTGATGTGCTTGGTTTCATGCCTTGCCTCCTGGTTCATCTTGGGAATTTTTGTGCAGAAGCTATTTTGGACCTTTTTTTGAAAAAAAAATAAAAGATGGCATGTCCTAAATCAGGAAAAGGAAAAGGATTATGATCGGCCATATAAAAATCCAACCACTCTCAAGGAAATTGTTAGTCCTCTTGTATATTAAGCTCGGTCAAGCCTCCCAACTCCAAATATCGAGAACAAAAATTCAACCAAGTTTGGGACATGCGGCACAAAGAACTCTCATCTATTTAATATGGCATTAGAACCGGAGCAACAATAAAGTTTGTAATCCCGAACAAGTTGTGGTAGGATAGAAATGAAATCTTTTTAGTGGGTTTCATTTCCATGAAAGTGGCCGAATTCATAAGTTAGCTCGCATATGTGATTATTAATTCTTTGTAAATCAAGTAATCACTAAATCAAGAAATCACTTAAGGAAGTAGTGGAAATGAAATGAAACAAAAAATTATCCACATAATATTCATAGCTTGCTTCCTTTTTTAAGAAAAAAAAGTGAGGATTCTTGCTTCATAAACGTCAAAGTGCAGTGATGTCAGTGCTTTGAGCTTAATTCTTAAAAGTCAAAGTCCTAATCATCGATCCAAATTGTTCAACACAAGTCCGTATCTACTGGTCTTCTAAGAGAATAACAGGATCCTGCTATTCCAATTTCAACCGTTAGATCGAAACGGACGGACTGGATCGGTCCAGTTTAGATAAAAGGGGCCTTTTCAAATAAATCTGATGACTTGAATTGGCTATTCGGTTTTGGTTTTTCAGATTTGAACCCGAAACACCAATGTCCTTTGCAGAAGGCAATAGACTCACTCAAAATAATATCATGCTAAAAATGTAGCTTATATTGGGAACGGCAATTTCTTCTTTTAAAATTTGTATTTTATAAATAACTTGAGTTTTAAGCAGATCTCTCTTTTCTTAATGTAGTGGCTAGATATGCACCCAAAATTCAAGTCGAACCCTTTCTACGTTGGTGGTGATTCCTATTCTGGGAAGATCATACCAATCTTAACTCTTGAGATTGCTATCGGTAATATCTACATTATCTTTTCTTAAAATCAGGAATTTGGATGAAATTGCTCACTTAGTTTACTTTTTGGTGATTTCCTGATGACAGCTAAAGAAACCAATAATAGTGCTCCATTTAATCTCAAGGTTTGCACACTTCAAATCAGAATAAGAAAATATCTTTCTATGTTTGTTGTTAATTAGTTTTCTTGTGACTAATCTGTTGTTTCTCAATGTAAGGCATTTTTCAAACTTGTGGCTGTTGGTTTGTTTTGGAATTGTTAGGGTTATTTAGCTGGCAACCCAGTAACTAGTTCGAGGGTTGATTCTGATTCCAGAGTGCCATTTTCTCACGGGAAAGGACTCATATCAGATGAGCTATACGAGGTATAATTAGAGAAAATAAAATCAAAAAATATATTGAAAACACAGTGTAATGAACTAAGTATTTAGTCAAATAGTGAACAGATTTAATCTGATCAGAAATGATAATGTTGTTTTGTCAGTTAATTCTGTGATATTTGTTTTGACTTTTGAAAGAGTACCTGGAATGAATCGTCTGTTTTTAAATTTGTGACAGATATCAGGATTCAGGATAAGTACAATTGTTTGGCCTAACATAAAATATTTATACTCTTTAATTTATTTCAGTCCATGAAAAAGAGCTGTGCTGGACAGTATTTTTCAAATCCAGGCAATGTTCAGTGTGCTAGTTATCTGGATGCCTGGGATGCGGTAAGAAGTGCCATCTACTTTCTTAGAGGAGGATATATATTAGATCTTACATTTCAATTTTGAATGCAGCAATAAGAACGTAGACTCAGTTTTTGCAAAACAATCCAAATTTTCCTTATCATGGATTCTGGCAGAGTCTAGCGGTAAAATTTGATTGCACATGCAAATGTTCATTGCAAGGCTAAATATAAGTTTAGTTGACAATGTTCTATATGCCTTTTTGGTACTGGTAATAATCATATTGTGCATGTGCCAACTAAATCTTATGGTTAATTATACTCCTCCATTGTTCTCACTGCTTAGTGCAAATGTAAATTTTTACAATACCTTAACCGTACAGATTTTTGTCTTTTTTAATGGTATATATCTTCTTATGGTTATTTGATGAGCAGGTAACAAAAGATGTAAATATTGGACATATCTTGGACCCTTCGTGTGAATTCCATAGCCCAAGGCCAGGTTACATTCGTTTTAAGAGAGACAAAAGGGGTTATTATAATGAAGTGCCTTTGTTAAGCTCGGACCTTCCTTTGGAGTGTAGAGTTATGCTTGCGAGACACTCATCATAATCTTTTTTTCATATTTGTTGGTGAAACCAAGACTTAAGTCCCGTATTGTAGTCTTGATTAGGCTTTATGGTTTCCTTCTGTTTTTCTTAGCAATATTGATGTTAATTGCAAAGCCAAGATAAGCTGAACCATCTACAAGATTTAAGGCTTAAATGACCCATTTAATTTCCCCTTCTTTTTATTTAATTCAGGGGGTAATATTGGTAACAGATAATATCAAATTAGTCTATCAGGAGCAAAAATCAATGGAACCCAGATAGCTCATCAACTGTGATTAACATCAATAATTTAAATTATTGCTGTTACAGGAATCAGGATACCTGCTATCAACATACTGGGCAAATTATGAGACGGTCAGATATACTCTTGGCGTTCGTAAGGTACTTTGACAGCTGGTTTTTAAACATGCACGTGCATATATCTAGATCACAAAATAAGATATCCCGGTGTGTTGTAATTACTAATTTTAAAAATTGCTATCCAGGGGACAGTTGCGACATGGCATAGATGTAACATGCCTCTACCTTATTATGCATATAACATCCCAAGTTCAGTACCTTATCATCTCAACGTCACCAGCAGAGACTATCCAGCACTTATTTATAGGCAAGTTTTTTTTTTTTTTTTTTACTCTCCTTATTTGTTTTCCGGTTCTCTTTTCGTTTCTTAAAGTACCTTTTGACTCGATGAAACGTGTTGGGGGTTTAGGAGGGTATATATGTGCGTAAGAGGATTGCTGAAAGCCTGTCTTGACATGTTATTATTTTTCAACTATCAATGCTCATGCCAGAAACTAATGGTATTACTATTAATTGTATACTGGAATTATGACATCTAAATATAGAATAATAATATTGTCACATTTAAGCGTGATGTTAATCTTTCATATGTCATACGGCTTAATGGTATAAGTTGGTCATGAGCCTGACTAGATGGTAGCCGATCAGGTGCACAACCCTTTTTTTGTTCATTATAGACTAACTGCTCATGAAAGCCGAATGCAGTGGCGATCACGACTTCGACATTCCTCACGTTGGCACACAAGATTGGATAAAGTCACTGAACTTCCCCACTGTGGATGATTGGCGACCGTGGTATGTTGACGGCCAAGTAGCAGGGTACGTTTTACGTTATTGTAAATAAATTAATTAGCTTCATATATTTTACTGAAGTTGGTTAGATTTCAAATAATTTAATTATGCATAATTTTGCTGTACTGTAGGTTTACAGTAAAGTACTCCAATAACCTCACTTACGCTACAGTCAAGGTACGATGGTTTCTATTTAAAGTGAATTTTAACGAAAATAATGATCTGAATTGCATCTGTAGCAAGCAAATTAGGTGCATTTTTTTTTTATATATTTTGTTGTTTCTTTTATGCTCCTGTTTTTAATTGACTGCAGGGTGCTGGACACACCGCGCCAGAATACAAACCGAAGGAGTGTCTAGAAATGCTTCGAAGATGGCTCTCTGGTACTTCTCTGTGAATCTGTTATTGAACAATAGAAAAAAAATAAAGGAGGTTATGGTTTCAATCCTTCAACTTCAAATCCCAATTAAATAAACCGCTAAAATCAATGGTAATGCAAGTATAGGGGATCGACCGCAATACTAGAAGTTGTATCATATATATACTATAATCTTTATGAATTATTCTTACTACTCAATGGAAATTGTGCAAGAAATACTGTAAGAAAACCGTGGTTTACCACTTATCTAATTTGAATGAGTTAGTATATGAGTTGGTGCTTTTTTTTTTTTTCTTTTGAAGAAAGTGGAATACTCCACCAGTTTTATTGAAATTTTTTATTTTGTGCCCATGGGGGATTGAACTCATGACCTCTTGGAAGTCATCCTAGTTAGCTACCACTTCAGCTACTAGGCCATTTGCGAGTTGGTGCTTTCATCATTCGACTTATTTTGTTCTCTCGCGGGTTATATGAGTGCATATATCTCACATTGTGATCATCAGATTCTGATATGCTTCTTTGTTCAAATATTATTCATCTCGTTTCATATACAAGCCACCATCGACTCCATTTTTTATTGTTGTTCAATCACAATCTTATTCGTTTATTTAAACACAGCATCATCGTCGTGTCATTTTATTATTCTTTCTCCTCTTATCCACGTCATTAATTAATTTAGAGGAGAATATCATATCTTTACCATAACTCATTATTTATTCAAATATGGAGTAGCCAAACAAACATGGGTAATATAATTTTGTTGTTAATTCACGTCATTGCCATTTTATTATGTAAAATCGGATCGGGATCATCGAAGTACATTGAGATCGGTGCAACAAATACTGAAATACTTTGAGATTGGTGCAATAACCGATCCCGACTATCCGATCGGAAAAACAGACCCTGGGTCTGCTTTTCTAAGAAGAAAAGCAACAGATTTTTATCCATGTGAAATCGTATGAAAAAATCAACTATACCTCTGTACGTACTTGTTCAAGAGGGAAAAAGTAGTGTTGTAGAATCTTATACGATATCAATTACAATTTTTAAAGGATACGCTAAGTATCATTCCAAAATGACATAAAAGGAATGTACTAAAATTTATGATTGATGGGACATTTTGAATTGATTGGCAAGAGTAACCAGTCTTAGTTCGTATCCTCTGATGTAACCCAATTTTATTAGAGGAGGGATCATCCACTGGTTATAATTGTGACATAATAACATTTTTTTTTTAATTTACTAAAAATTATAAAAAATGATCTAGGCATGTTAATTTCTATCTACATATAAATGATGCCAGTTTAGTGACTAGAAAGTATTGTGGCATAATTTTCAGTGTCCAGAGTTAATTGCATATGTAATTATAAATGCTAAATAAAACGCATAAGCTATCAAAATAATAATTAATAAAGACAAGGGATCCGATGCCACTATATGAATATGTGATTGAAATTTATGGTTGAGATTTATTCTTTTTGAGCTTTTTCTTATTAACTCCCATTCACCACAAGTCCTACTACATTTTTTCCTTAAGGTATCTTCTAGTCTCAATATCTTGAAATATTGGTAGAGAATGAGAGTTAATAAGAGAAAGCTCAACAAGAATAAATCTCAACCGTAAATCTCAATCACATATTCATATTGAATAATTGAGATGCCACGATGCTATGCCACTAAAGCATAGTGGCATCCTATCTAGAAATGATGATGACAATTTTGATAATTTTTTTTTTTGAGATAAAATATAAGAGTCAAGTAGTTCAAATTTAAATTTAACGGTGTGTTTGGATTAGTAAGCTATTCTTAGCTTTTGCATGATCCAAACGCACAACAACTAATCCGGATTAATGAGAATAGCTACTAATCCGCTATTCTTTGTAAAATATGGATTAGTCACTATTATTTTCAATCATCCATCACTATTCTAAACATACAATCCAAACAACATTTTTACTATTCCAGATAGTATCAAATTTCAACTATTCTTTAGCTAATCCGAAAATCACTATTTTTTCACTAATCTCGTCTATTATTCTCTATTCCTCTATTCTTACACTAATCCTTGCATGATCCAAACACACCCTAAATGTCTATAAAAGACTACTCATCCGGATTTTGAACTTACAATCTTCCGCACGTAGTGTTTTTTTTTTTTTTTTTTTTTTTTTTTTGAAAAGCTAGTAGCGGCTACTAACTGCTAATACAAAGGAAGAAAAAAAAAAAAAAAAAACAAAAAACTAATGCCACGCTAACCTCCTGTGCTATGTTACAATTCATTCCTAGCTATGATCAATGCACAAAATCATCACCCCCTAACCTCCCTACCACCCTACACGAAGAGTGTTGCCCTTAGTTATCAGATCAAAAGCTGATTCTTCAATTTTGATAATCTTGTTAACTAAAATTCAAATCAAATCTTAAAAATAGAAAAAAAAAATTATAGATACATCCTTATACTTATATATTTGGTAGTATTTCAAATTATATTCAATTTAGATATCAGTTAACAACTCATCAAAATTTTATACAAATTTCAGCGGTTCAAACTTAACAATCTTTGTTGAACGATCAAATATCAAATAGGACTCAAATCGATGTAAATTCGATCTACAAGTTCAACAACAATTCGAGTAATTTTTTTTTTCCCGATCTTCACAGCCTTTAGATACTTTTCAATTTTTATTTTAAAAGTCTATTGACCTGTCCGTCACCGCTATCACTACTTGGTTTCATTTCTAACCTACCCCAACTTGTTTGGGACTAAAGACTTGGTTGTTGTTGTATTGACCTGTCCCTACAAAATCAGTACTTTCAGAGGGCAATCGTGACATTACCCCCATTTAAAAAAGAAGTGAAACTTGCGGTATAAATAGCTAGGAAGAATAATGGAAAATTAACAATTAACATCTAGTCTGAGTGTTGACCATTCGAGTACGTACCATGCAACAATTGCAAAGAAATTAGAGGGAGCTCGAAATTACCTAAAAATTGAAAATGGTACACTCTCTACAAGCAACCAACACACCACCATTTCTCTTTGCTCTGTTGTTTCTCTTGTGCTGTACTTGTGCATGCAACTTGGCATCAGCTCAGAAGCAGGTCGAACACCTGCCGGGGTTTGACGGTCCCTTGCCTTTTGCTCTGGAAACTGGGTATGTGCAGACACATCTTATGTCTATATATGTTCCATCGTTTATCCATTTTTTTTATAAAAAATATTATTATTAAAGTTAAAAAGAAATCAGTTCAAAAATAAAGCTTAAACAAATTAAAGCCATTATTAATTGTTTCGGTCATATGTACCGGGCCAAACTGCGAATATGATTAGTTCTGTTCTACAATTTCTTATTTCAGTTTGAATTTTAGAGGCCTTAATTATGTTAAGTAGGAGAGTTATTATAATTAAAACTTTGTCAGTAGTTTGAATTCCTGTTCCAAATAATTCAATTGGTTGATGATCGAGCAGCTACGTGGAGGTGGATGAGAAGAAAGGGGCGATGCTTTTCTACTACTTCATCGAATCCGAAAGGAACACGAAGGAGGATCCGCTGATGTTGTGGCTGACAGGTGGGCCCGGTTGCTCCGGTCTCTGCGGACTGGTCTATGAAGTCGGTACGACTTCTGAGTTTTAGTTTATATTCGTCTTATTATGGTTATCATTTTTTAGTTTTTACCAATTATTCAATTTGTTGTATTACTTACAAATTGTATGTAACTTTTTTAAAAAGAATGGTTCATCGCCGAAATTGTCAAAACTTAAGATAATCATATTGTAATGAAACGATCTCTTCTTTCCTGTTAATTAATTGCAGGTTGATTTATATATGTGCAAATAATTGTTCTATCATTTGTTCCATATACTTTGTATTTTATTATTAAAATCTTCATAACAATGCGCGCAGGTCCACTTAGATTTGACCTTCAAGGGTATATTGATGGACTGCCTTCTCTCTTTTATAAACATGATTCTTGGACCCAGGTTCTCTAACTATGTCTCTTTAATTTATATACTTAAATACCAATTTGGTACGACGGCGTTCTGGATTGTAGTGATGACACTACTAGTCCTCAACAACCGCAAACAGATCGATATATAAATTTAATACATGTAATTAGTGTAGTACATATTTCACAACTGGTAATACCAGCACAATAATATAGCATAGCAATGAAATCAGATTTTAACTTGAGGACTGCGTTTGTGATTTAGTTTTAGGTTTGAGTAACATATTTGTTGATTTTGTTCATCAAAAAAACATATTTGTTGATTTAGAACAAAGTTCAGATTCTGATTCAATTAAAAAAAAAAATAGGTCAGTAGTATCATATTTGTTGATTCGCCGGTGGGGAGTGGATTCTCTTATTCACTTACACCAGATGGAATACAAACATCCGACACTGAGACTGTTCACCGTCTTCAAATATTTCTTTATAAGGTAACACATCCTTTATGTTTGTATTGCGATTTGAACTCAAACTTCTGATCCAGGCTCTCATATCCTGAAAAATTGTTTTATAGGTCACATATTTAACTTGATTTGTAAAAACTAAAAAATAAATTACACTTTGCTATATTTGTTTGTTTCTTACATGAGATTTTGTGGGTCACAAATTGGAGGACATTTCAAGTTAGCGGCAGTTGAATGTATTTGAATTTTAAAGAGGTTTCAATTTTTAGTCTCCAAATCTCTCGCAAAGTCCAAGTTTAGTCGTCTCCATTTTATAACAAAAGAAAAATTAAACATCATTTTTGTTTATGCATTGGCTTGAAGAACATCCGCAGTTTAAATCGAACCCTCTCTATATAGGTGGTGATTCCTATAGTGGCATGATCATACCTGCTCTGGCGTTTGAGATAGCTACCGGTAACTTGTAGATACTGTTTTCTTCAAATAAATGCTTGTCGTAACTTGCAAATGTTGTGGGAGATTAACATTATCGTCCCTTTCCCGTTACAGCTAAAGATTCCTATGGGGCACCATTCAATCTCAAGGTTTGTAAATTTACAAGGAATTGCACCAATGCGGGATAAAAGAAATCTCTTTTTTTATCTAGTTCTTGATTAAGTTAAGTCCTTGTTACCATCCCTATCAAACTAATTAATCTTAATATGTTGGAATATCAAGGGTTATTTGGCTGGCAACCCACTAACGGATGAAATTTTGATAAAGATGCCCAAGTTCCATTTGCTCATGGAATGGCACTTATATCTGATGAATTGTATGAGGTACAAAAAATAACTTACCCCTTTTCATCACATGGAGGTTTGTGGGTTGGCTCGGTTCGTGTGGTCGAAGAAACCAGAAAGCAAATCTAACAAACCCCTCAAGCGAACCTTAAGATCTAGAACCAAAGTTAATTGTGGTATTAGTTTGATTCTGTGTTAATACTAATTTCCTGTGTTTGCAATTCTTTGACCACCATAGAACTTAATAAAGTGCATTAATAGCAACATTTTATTAATGTCTAATTTTGTTTGCATTTTCTATGCAGTCCACCAAGAAGAGTTGTTCAGGGAAATATGTTAATCCAAGTAACATTAACTGTGCAAATTATCTTGATGTCGTGCACAAGGTGAGAATATTAAGTATCTTCTAAAAGACTAAAAACAAAATAAAACTGATTCTGTGTATGCCAAATGATCACACCTTTGCTTTAACTGACACGATTGACGCTCAATTAATTGCTAATCCAGTAACTTGATTTTCAAACTTGACAAGAAGAGGCATAACATAATTGAGCACAACAAAAATCTTAACTTGCTTGACATGCAAACATAACCTTTTGACCTAATTTTGTGTGTGACATTTATGTTTCATGTTCATTGTCATCCATACTATGAGCTCACACACTCGACGTACTCGAAGTACAATGTGCTTTCGTCGTCAATAACCAATGTATTAGCTAATTTGATTGGTAATTATAATAAGCAACATCATTTTTCGTTAATCACTAATGATAGTTTATTGACTAGGTCACAAAAGATATAAGTGTTTCTCATATTTTGGAACCCAAGTGTGAAGTTCATGGCCCCACACCAGGCTCAATTCGTGAAAAGACGGCTAAAAGGGAAATATATGAGGAAGAAGTCCCTCCAGGTAGCTCAGGACTGCCTAAGGGGTGCAAAGTTACGCACCTGAGATGCTTTGTTTCATTCTATGACCATTGATGTTACTATTTATAGATGCAACATGAAGCAAATTTATACAATTAGATTAGTTTAGGACTAAAGATAAACTACATGCCAAGGTACTTAAAATGGGGTTATATGTTTTTCAAATGAGCTGCACTAATTTGGTTAACATCATTCATATCTCCAATCATCTTGGTTAATTAGTTGAGGCAAAAAAATACCAACGACCCAAGGTGTAAAATAGAATTGGTACAACATCATTGATGTTGCTTCTAAGAATGGTACCTGAATTGTGTCAAATTCTTCATCCAGGAGTCTGGATACTTGCTTTCAGAATTCTGGGCAAATAAGATACAGTCAGAGAAGCTCTCGGTATTCACAAGGTACATAACATGTATATGCATGTCTCATAGCTAGCTTGCACACTTGAATACAAATGTCCAACAACATAGAACTTAGAGGATACAATGAATTTTCATGCAGGGAACAGTTATTCAGTGGAATCGATGTACAAAAACTTTGTCGTACACATCAGACATACGAAGTGCAGTGCCGTATCACCTTAATGTCACCAAGCAAGGTTATCTAGCCCTAATATACAGGTGAGAATTTTATTTTTCCTTTTATGAAATGCGTCTTTCTCCTTCTTGTGAACGTTGCCATCATTCTGTGCCGTCAGTAATTAATGTTCTGAAGTTGCGTATAGTGGTGATCATGACCTTGTTGTTCCTTATATCGGCACACAAGCCTGGATACGGTCCCTGAACTTCTCAATCGTAGATGATTGGAGACCTTGGTATGTCGATGGCCAAGTCGCAGGGTAAGAATATTGTTGATCTATAATGAAGTGGTTTCTGAAACTTTCTTTAAAAAAAAATGATAAGAAAATGCATATATGTAAGAAACGTAATTTGCTTAAATTTTAGGTTCACCAGGAGATATTCAAACAACCTCACATTCGTTACGGTGAAGGTAAGATGATTTAGCTTGACAATTGAAAAGAATGATTTTTTTGTTTTTTTTTTTTTCTTTTTCAAACACTTTAATTTCTTTTTGGTAGGGTGCTGGGCACACTGCTCCGGAGTACAAACCAAAGGAATGCCTAAACATGATCAAAAGATGGCTATCGGGGGCACGTTTATGAGGATATTTGCACACAATGTTGAACTATTTATGAGAGCAAATTAAACTGCGTAATTATTCTCAGAATTTGGTTATTAAAAATGCAATGCCAACATACAAATTGGATTTTGCATTGTATTGTACATCCTGTGTGTGTTCAGTTAAAGCTTTATAATTTTAACTAGTCAAATGCCCACATGTTGCATGCATGAGGAGATTAAATTTATAAATAAATGACAATAAAAATCTGTAAAATGATCAACTGACAAACTGAAAATTATGCTTAGTTCGCACAAGTGACAATTCATACATGAATTTGCAAAGAAACGAAGCGGAGTCGTACATATATATGTAACAAACAAATTGACAAATACTTGGGTTTATCTCTATTTTATTTTATTTTTTTCATCTTTTAAGCATCAACCATGACAGATAGGTGATATGCATATTAGATGAGCAAATTGCAAGATTCTGTTAAAGATAATTTTGGGCCTCGTCGCGAGTATATATTGTATTGTATTGTATTCATTCTAGATAATTTTGGGCCTTATTATTATTAACGGGAACAAGTCCAAGTAAGAAAAGCATAATAAGGCAGAAGCGGAGCACACTTCCAAGTCCTTGCACATCGATATGTGATCTTATATTAATGCGGCTTTTAGATTAAATTTTATGTTTTTTAGAATTGTTTTTATCTATGTTTTTGGATCAATAAAAAAAATTAGAGTGAGGCTATTGCGCTTTGCAAAACCTAGTAAGGTAGCATGCTTTGGCTCAATTCGTCAAAACCGTAGCTCAAATGGTCAATCCAATTTTGCTAAAAAAAAAAATGGTCAATCCAAGTCGCTCAACGTAATCTACATATTGAAACCTTGTAGATTACCGATTTTTTCCATTTTTAGAATCTTCTAACTATTTTTTTTTAGATTTTCGAAAGTTGTATAGAAAATGCATCAAAATTTGTACATAAAAAGGGTCTTTTTTAAAAATCCAAAAAAAAAGCTAGAAAATTCTAAGAATAGAAAATTTTGGTTATCCAAAAAGTTTCAATATGTAGATTATGTTAAGCGACTTAGATTGACCATTTGAGCTACGGTTTTGACGAATCGAG
The DNA here is from genome assembly GCA_030179965.1 of Cyperus esculentus. Lineage (NCBI taxonomy): Eukaryota > Viridiplantae > Streptophyta > Magnoliopsida > Poales > Cyperaceae > Cyperus > Cyperus esculentus. The sequence goes on along the minus strand of JASGLE010000049.1, from coordinate 730,316 downwards.
CCGAAGCGCACAACCTCACTGCGCTTTGCAAAGCGCAATAGCCCCACTAAAAAAATTATATATATTTTTTTTTAGAAAAAGTGAATATTATTTATCCACCCTCTCCCTTTTCATTGTAGGAGAGAGAAAAAAAATTAAAGAAAATATATTTTTTAATGGACCATATGTTTATATCAAGTCATTTTCTAAATATCTAAATAAATAGCAAAAGGCGCTAAAAATTATAAAATTTGGTCTACAATAATATTTATATATGAAGATCACTTTGAGCGGTAGGGATCGACCATTTTAACCTTAAAAATAATAATATTGAGCGGTAGTATAAGACACTTAGTACTGTCACTAATTCCATAACCTCATTTTGTATTAATACTTGTATCTTTTATAGTTTTTCTATTTAAAAATATAGTGTATATTTTTTTTAAAATAATGTAACTGTTATTATTTTGATTCCTGACAAGACACTCAAGTTTGATGATTTTGACCTAAAGACTTGTATTGGGACAAATATATTCTCCCATGAACTTTTGTTTCAAGATCTAAATGTCATATGACATCCTATATATGCCGAGGCGCTGAAATCGGCTGAGATCCAAATCGGATCTCAGGGTCCTGAGATCCCGATCCGACGGTTCTCAGGGACTTTAAGATCTGAACTCAGTAGATACAAGTCCTGAGAACCGTCGGATCGGGATCTCAGGGTCCTGAGATCCGATTTGGATCTCAGCAGATACGGACGCATATGCCGAGTGCTCATCCTTTGCCGGTAAAGTGCGGCATAGCACGTGAACCGTTGGATCACTTTAAAATTCGTGCAGACTCGAATCTCGAGGTGATCCAACGGTCTACACGTCATACCGCACTTTACCTTAAAGCAGACGATGTGAAATCATATATACCAATTGCCAACCGGTGGCAAGGTATAGCACAATAATAATTAAGGTTCATATTCCAAAATTATAAAGACGGCGCACAGTTAAAGAAAAAAAAAAAATGTAAAGACTAAAGAGGCATTTTTGCATTATAGTGAGGCCGGCATAATTGATGGATATTCTTGGTAGAGTATTTGAAACCACACGAAATGTCAAATCCATGCAACTCCAAGAAAGAAAGAACCTTTCTCTATCTTCCAATGATTCTTACGGCCTCACTTATGATGTTTGTTAAAAGGCAAATTTTGTTATATACCATTTCGAAGTTGATAAATTAGCACAATGCCATCAGCTATTTAGTTCATGGGGCCAATAAAAATAGATTTTTTTTTTTTAATCCACCTCAATATATTTCCATATAGTTCACTAATTTTAATTATATAATCATATGGCCAATGAAATAGATATTTTTAATCCACCTCGATATTTTCCATATAGTTCATTTTATTATCAAATACAAATTCTATTTTTGGATTAAATTAATACAAACTTGAAAATTGTTGAATTAAAAGTTGAAGTCAATATATATATGTGTGTGTGTGTGTGTGTGTGTGTGTGTGTCGAGCTATCATCAACTTATATGTTATTTAAAATATTATATTTTTTTTAAGTCAATATATGTTTTAATATATTATTTAAACATAATAAAAGAGGGATATTTGATGATAGAGATTGAGGTGCATGAAAATTAAACAATATCATAGAATTCAGCACTTCCATTTCCAGACCACCTTGTTAATGTTGTTCATCACCACCTCCACCTCTACCTCTTCATACTGTCATGTTGCACTTGTCCTCGCCAGTCTTAACTTTCTTCTCTAACACCATATATAGCGGCTACTGCTTCCTCATTATTTTATTTTATTATTACTCTTTTTCCATCTCCTATCATATATAAATATTCATGTACCATTTTATTTTGTTTATTAGAAAACTTGCTAGGCTTTCCTACCACCTAAAAAAATGTAATGTATCCTTTTTTTTTTTTTATCGCTACACAGACATCACCTGTAAGTGGACTATATGTCTATATCTAGTACTCTTTTCTAATGAATACTTTTTTAGTTTTGAATCAAATTTGGATTGATACGTAAACGTATTGATTTAAGAGTAAAATCGTCATTTGTGATATGTTCAAACAATTTTGAAGGTGTCAAAAGTAGCTCCTAAGCATAGAGTATTGATCTTTTGCCTTAATTAAGGTATTCCGCAATCAAGTACGTGAACCGTTGGATTGACTCAAGATTTACGCAGGATCAGATCTCAAGACAATCTTTTGTATGTTCTGCATGTTTCACTGAACATTATTTTAAGGCAAGTGATATGAAATCTTGGGATCGGGATCACCTGCAATTCTGAAAAGAAAAGCAGGCTTTGTTTTTCTTGATCTGACGGTTGAGAAAAACCGTAGTATTTTGAGATCGGGGCAACAAATTTCGAAGTACTTTGAGATCGATACAGCAACCAATTCCGACGGTCCGATCAGAAAAACAGCAGATTTTTATCCGAAATCTTGAGCACAAGGGAAATCACTCAACAAGAAAAGAGACAAACTTTGGAAGAAGAAGTCCATCTTCTGGCGGCTGGAAATTAATTGTGCACGGCAACATCATTACTTTAGTAAAGAAAAAAAGATGTGTCATGCAAGTAAGCAACCGGATTAATTCCATGCCATACGTCTCCATTCAAATTGTATTCATAAATGGTAATTGAAGTTTCCCAATTCATGTGGATAATTAATCTGTAACTTCACTAATCTTCAAGTCCCAATTTACACTATTTTTTTTTTTTTGGCCCTCATTGAGTAATTCTGACGGGATAGGATCACCTGCTTTTCTTTTTTGGCCCTGCTTTTATAAATCCGATGGTTGAAAAATACCGAAGTACTTTGAGATCGATACAGAAATACCAAAGCACTTTAAGATCCATGCAGCAACTGAACTCGACAGTCCGATCGGAAAAGCAGACTCTGTTTTTCTATTCTGATCCATTTTGACGGGGTCCTCTCTCAATCATCATTTTTTTTTAAAAGAAAAAAAGAAGAATAAAACTGCCATATATATCCGAAAAGCGAATAAAACCTCTTGCTTTTCTTGTCAAATCCAATGGATAAATTACAATATCATATGCCTAGATAACCTAAGCTATATCTTTGAGAAACAACTTGCGTCCATTGAAAAGCTGTCCATACGTCTATAGACATACAAAAAATGTAACAAATACCATCCGAAATGTAATCTATGGACGCTATGGACGGCTTTTCTATGAACGCTAGATATAACTCTATTACTTCTGCCTTCCATAGTCTAGCAAAACATGCCAAATTTCTTTAATCTGAAGTAAAGCTTTGAGTGACCAAAATAGAACTTAGCTTCTTGTGCCTTGCCATGCATTTGATCCAACATATATTGCACATTAACTAATAATAAAATTCTCAAATGAAATAACTCAAATTGTGGTATTAAATTCTAAGTGTAGAATTTAACAGCAACTGTTGGGCATACACAGGCTGCCCAATGAAGGCTGGTTGAAGAGCATTATTAACTTGGTTTGGAAAGTTTGTGTCAATACAGGTTCTGTTCTGCTTCTTTATAGCCGGGTTTAATCTTGAAAGCTCCTCTCTTTGCTCAAAGTAAGCTTCTCTTTCCCTCTTCAAAGAGCTTTCTGCCGGTAAATAAGACGACCCGACTTGAGCCGGGGGCATGACGATGCTACTGTTGTTACTCACAAGCATCTGGTTCAGGTTTTGGTTCACCAAGGTTGAGTTATGATCTGGTCCAGTTATGTCGGGCATGTCAAAGAGTTGTGCCATCGTCGAATCGACAAGGAAATCCGAAATCGAGCAAGTTTTGGGTAGTTTTGTTGCAATAGGTTGAAAGTTCATGATAGGGTTTTCTTCGAGGCTGGATTCTTCTTCGTGATCGACCAGCGGCGGCACGGCGGATATCTGGCTGTTCTTCTTGTAAATCCGACAAAGGACCCAGTCGTCGAGCTGCAATCATTCGAAGAAAATTGTCAAGGCTCAATTAATGCAGTGTCACTAAACAAAACAGTGGATTGATTTGAATGTGTGCAAATTTTCCTCATGCATCACTGTCATCTAACATCAGGATAAGAGATGAGAAGAGATTCTTAGCTAGCTAGAGACTGTTTCTCTAATTTGTTTGAAGTGCACAAAATTAAAAGGTCTTCCTCCTCAAGTTGGCATCCACTGCCATATTGATGTTGGATTGGAAAAGTATGGGCTGCACAACTAATTTAAAGCTCACTATATATATAAGTCACCATTCAGGATTTGTGTACAAGTTGTTGTGTCAAAGTGATGTCATACACATATTATTGGATGAATTATTTTAAGGGCGTTGCTTTCATGCTCAAACCCAGATAAATTTATCGGTTACAAATGAATCTCGTAATGGGTAATATTCATTTATAATTGTCAGATTGAAAAAAATAAATAAATTTGGTGGAAGTATTAGAGTAAAATTCTTATTTTAAATCCCTATATCAATGTCATGCTATATATAAATTAATAATCTCATTTAACTTATTATATGGACAAAATCATATACATCATGATCACTGTTTGAATCCTTGATGCATCCACAACTATGTACACAAAAAACTAAAATATAATATTCAAAAATCAAAATTAAGTACAACACTACTTGTTTAATTTCTATGTTTCTTATATAATAAAAAATTATCCATGCTTTAGTTACTTGCAATAAAGATAAAATAAATGAAGCATACCCTCATGGATGTGTTGCGAAACTTCAGGGGTCTATAGTTGTTGCTGGTCCGGGCCTCGGCGAGCCGGTACTCGTGCATGATCCAGTTGGTCTTGATCCCCTTCGGCGGCCTTCCCCTGTAGAACACCAGTGCCTTCTTGACCCCGATGTTTTCATTGCTCGAGCTGTTCTGTATCGGCTTGTCGGTGCCAGTCGCCTTCCAGTACCCGGATCCGGCAGCCCGGTTTGGCCTGATGCCGTTCGGGTACTTACGGTCCCTCGGGCTGAAGAAGTACCACTCTTTGTCGCCGTACATCGCCTTATCTGCACATGCAGCGATCGATGAAATTAACCGGTGCATATGAATAATTAAGAGTACAATAAATTAAGAGTTAAATATATATATATACGAGCGCATAACACGGAGGTCGGTTTGTTATGCAAAACACAGTAACCTAACTTTATATATATAAATAAGATTTATATCTATATATAATTCTGACCTGGAAGTTCCCATGGATCGAACTTGTAGATGTCAACCTCGGCTACGATGTTCACAGGGCATGGAACGGAGGCGGAGCGGTTGCGCAGGTAATGAAGCACGAGCTCCTCGTCGGTCGGATGGAACCGAAATCCGGGCGGCAGCGGTGCAGGGTTCGCCATGATGATATGATTAATTCCTCACTCACTCTCAAGTACTAGTGATCAATCAATCTGCTATAGATGGATGTAGAACTGGAAAGGATTTGAAATTTTGGGGGAGAAGTGCTCGGCTGCTTTTATCCCTGAAGGCTTGTTGTCGTTTAGTCCAACTAGGAAATATATATATATATATATACACATACATATGTATATATATGACACCTGTCCTCTTGCTAGTAGTAGTAGTGAAAAATCTATCTATGGGCAGGGTTGGAAATTCACAGCTACTTAATTTGGTATTATATATAGTTAATCTTTATCATGTATATACGTATGATATATTTCTAGATGGTATAATATACAGTAAGACTTACTGTTTATTGATGGACGGTCTATAGAAGTAACAAAACAGTATGACAAATGGATTCTATATAGACGCCTCGGATGTAACAGTTACACTCACGATGTAACTTCTATGGACCATCCATCAATGGACGCATAAAGTTTTTGTTATATATGATCATGATGATGATGATGATGATGATGATGATGGAAATTTAGAGAGGAAGGGATAGAAACTAGAGCGATCGAGATGGCAAGTCACCATGCTGATGTCAGCATCCGGTGGGCCTGACACTTGTCAAACGGCGGCACGATTGCTGATTTGGAGCAAACTGCTAGCTAGCTGGGCCATGATGCATGGTCGCATCCATCCACGTCATACTTTATATATATATATATAAGAAAATTTTCAGTACTTAAATTAATTCTGTATAATACCGTTTGATGCACAATTATAGAGTGCTCATCCTCTGTACATACCGCTGCAAAGTGTAGCGCAGAACGTGGACAGTTAGATCATCTCGGGATTCATGCTGGCACAGATTTCGAGATGATCTAACAGTCCACGTTCTGCGCTACACTTTGCAGCGTATGGAATCACAATTATAGCATATTAATTGATGTATATATAGGTGTAGAGAAAACGTAGAAGATACGTATGGTACTATTCATTTTTTTATTAATTGATGGAATATATATTGGTAGTTGATTTGGTAACAGCCGTTCGATCGACGAGCTATATAGCCAATATCAAATTTTATATCTGGAGACTTATTTATTTCAAATGTACTAAAATTTAAAAAAAAAAATAAAGAAAAGAAATAACCAATAGGGGTGCATATGATTAAATCAATTGGCAGGTTTGCACTTGCTTTGTCTTAAAGCTTAATTCTACCAAATATTCTTTCCTTTCTTTCCCTTTCCTACCTTTTTAATTACTGCTTGCTTTTAACTATTTACCACGTGGCCAGGTTCTTAATAGAACAAGTGTCTCTAAGTAATTACTAATTAAAAAATACTTAATCACTAATCAGAACAAAGGTCCACGCATTACGAAATTAAGCAGAGAGATTAGTTTATTATATATCCTCTCTGCCTAATCCCCTATAAATAAACCTAATCTTATCTTAACCTAGATTAAAGCATATATCTTTCCATCACTGTTAATTAACAAATGTGGCAAATGGAGATACGCCCAGAAGCCTCTCGGTGGCCCCCCACTAGCTACTTGCATGAGCAAATAAATAGAATATTGATAGAGAAACATCTGGTGTACCTCCATTCAGAAACTATATATCCATACCTCCATAAACGTATGTACAAAGAAAGTAACAAATACACCTGAAATGTAACAGATATATCCTGAAGTGTAACATATGGACGCTATGGATAGTTTTTCTATGGACGCTAGGTATTACTCCTATTGATATTATCTGAAGAGAGGAAATAAATTAAGAATATTCCTGATATAGCGCCTGTCGTTAGCATGGATAATTGGATACTATCACAAGTTACAAATTTATATATGCAAGCAATTATCTAAAGTAATGTAGGGGGGTGCAATTAATTCTAGCTATTTGGTTTTTTCTAAATTTTTACATCCTGTTGTGCTAATTTTGAAATTTATGTTTCATACATGTTTCACTATAAATCGTAGCAAGGCATTAATTAATTAATTGATCATATATATAGGATTCTTAGGCGTTTCAAATTAAACATTTTAATTTATAGCTAGCTGATATATGTTAGCCAATAATATATATGTACCCTACTACCCTTGCATGAAGCACTTCCACAATATCATAAATGGTTTGATATATAGGTACGTATAAATTCTCAATATTTTATAATGGGTTATGTTATGTCAGCGTGCAAGATAAAGTCTGAAAAAAAAATAAATAAACTCTGAAAAGATACGTCGGCGAATATAAAAATAGAAAAATTATTGTTTTCCTAAATACCAATAATTAAGAAGAGATCAGAAAATTAAAATTTAGGGTAAATTATGTATGATCCGTGTTCCACAAATATTTTATAATCGATCGAGTTATATATATAGCTGTATATATGCATTTGATGCTGCACTAATTTATTGGGAAAATATATATGTATGTACAAGACGGATTTCAGAGGTGAAAATACAGAGGCCATGCAAAGGGAAAGAGGACGAATTCTATTATTAGAAGTGGTGCTATCAAAACAGCGACGTGCAATGTGGATAGACACATAATTATGGAGTGCGAAAGTTCGCACATCTTTGCAATAAAAATTATTCCAAAAATAAAGGTGCGTAGTCGCACTGTTGTTAGTGGATTGGTGCTCGGTTTTTTCCTCGTGATATGTGTCGATCGATCGAGCACGGAACTTCGAGTGACGTCATGATCAGTGACGGAGGAGATGACGATGTCTCGAAGTCGATCTGATCGAAAACAGACTAGGGCTATTGAACTCGACCTAGTGTTCGATCAAAAGTTGGTGATAGAGATGGAGAATGTTTAAGCCACACAAATGGCAGTGACCTGTTCGCTGCATGCGATCGAAGTAAAGGAAAATGGAGGGAGAGAAATTGACTAGTTCGTGGATTTCGGATTCTTTGTGGCATTTACGGTATGTTAGTCACCACGAAATGAGTAAATTTATTGCGCACTATAGATCGTAGAGCCTATATATATAAATATATATCAATATATAATGTTGGAGCAATTTCGTCTGATATCGGCTTCTTCTATAACAATAGTTCAAATGTCGATCGGGAGCTGCTCTAGGCAGCGTCCAAAATACTACTAGAACAACTTTTTTACCTACATGGATCGATGAAACTACCCCAAATGGGTAAAAGAGCTGTTCGAAGGTAAATTGGACGCTGCCCCGAGCAACTCCCTGAAACCAAATGTCTGCTCATAGTAACCAATTGTACTGATTTGTTAGGAGAAAGAGATCACATGGAATCCCAGTTACTGGTAGTGGTAATTAAAGAGATGGATGAGTACCAGAAGAAACAAGTTTGAATATATATCCAGCTAGCTGGTAAAATGGAGCTGCATGTATATATGCTAAGGTAACTTAATTTGACTGCCTTTTTCTTTCATGTCTTTTTATTGATTTTATTGCTGTGGCTTTGGCATACTAATCAGCTATAGCTGTAAGAAGTTTGTTTCTAAATTAAATTTGGTTCCTTTTTCTTTGCTTTTTTTCCTGAAAGTGCCAGTTCTCATCAATTGAACCAGTCTTGAAGAATTTTTTTTTTTTTTAGATAAAGATGAGAGTCAAGCCACTCAAATTTAAATGTCTATAAAAGACCTCCATCCGGATTTCGAACTCGCGACCTTTCATACGGAGAGCGTTGCCCTTAGTCACTAAACCAAAGGCCGGTTCTTCCGGTCTTGAAGAATTAATGGATATATATATATATAGGTCACCTTATAACTCTTAATTTATACTCATAAAAGGATAATGGAGATTTCAATTTAATTAATGTTTTGGTATGATAAGAACACAAATGACTAACAAGAGAGGTAAAATATTTATTTGATTTCAGTTTTCAGGGTTTGCTGGCTTGTTTTAATTAATTTCCTTCTCAAGCAACGAATGGGATTAATTTATACGTAATACTATTTTGCCTTCAGAGCTTAAGAGCTCCGTAGTGCACTCTCCATATATATATAAAACTCGATAAATTCATAAATTTCGCATAATTACCGGTCCATACATACACTTTCAAGTACTTTAAGGCAGCTAGAGGTGCCAAGCTATGCACAACGCCACGAATTGCGACATATCCTCTGTAGTAACTCAAATTTTTGCTCTTCGCACTTCATTTATAAAAGGTTTCGTGAATTTTAAACACTGACCGAGTTCTAAAACTGACAACTTAGATCTGTCTACGAATTAACTCAAATTTAGAGGATACAGATTCTAAGGCCATGCGCGCGACCACTGAACAAAAAACAAGTACGAAGCACACTGCAGGGGATCCCCTATTCGAACGGGCCCTTAGAGTTTAACGGATGGAAACTAGCTTTCTACAACCTTAATTTATAACTCAAAAATATATCTAATATCTCACACTTTCAATTCATATAGCTCAATATATTTCTTAAAATTTTTAAACATATCAAAATCATATGAAATACAAAAGAGTTCCTAATTTTAGAAACACAAGTGCTCTTCTTTAAATGGATAAGAACACGTGCCGTAATCCGTATCAAGTGATATTTACCTTAAAGACGCGGCTACAACAATATGCTTTTCAGCTTTTGACTTTCTTCATCAGAGATTGGTACAAGATTCTCAAAAAAAAAAAAAAAAAAAAAAAAAGATTGGTACAAGTACTAGAATAGAATAGACAAACCAAATCCAAATATGGAGAAGCAAATTTAGCACGGAAATCCTGCAGTCACTAGTCAGTACTCAACAAGTCCCAACCAAGGAAGAAAACTTCCAAGTTCAAGGTCAATTGCAATTCAGATGCTTCAAAGCCAACTCCTTGACTACACTAATGCTTATCCTAATTATCTTGACTTAGAATATATAATTAATCCGACATTTATTCTTAACCATGGTCTTCCTTTTTGGCATTAACCTCGTTCCTTGGAACTTGTTAGGCTACCAGTAAAAGCGTACAGGTAAGAAACTCATTATTTCATTCATTCATTAAATCATTATTATATCATTGTCATATTCATGATAACAAAAACATACAAAAAACTGATCATGAATCACACTTCACTCTCTGTATTTATTTATTCTGATTTCTGAACATATCCTACTAAAACTCACAAAAAAAAAGCATGTACAAATGTACAATCTTACCATATACTGGTATCCATTGGGAATTATTTTGGCATTTAGCAACTCGTGAGATAAACAAATATCCCATCTTTTTATCAAAAAAAAAAAAACACAGAGAGAGACGAGAAAGTATATTGTATCAAACAAATATGAATTCTTTCTTTTGGCCAGAAAATTTTATATATTAAGCAAAATCTACAAATCAGGGAGGCGGTTTTGTAATAAATCAAATCTACAACTCAGAAAGGCAGGTCGTGTATTTCATCATGCCCCCTGCTACAACAATAACCCTAAAAATAAAACACAGAGGTTAAAAAAAAAATTATGAATTGCACCCTGTATCCGGCCCAATCAGCCAGAAAAACGTCGCCACGGACATGACAACAGAATAACCTAACGCCCTTCTCTTCTCAGTTTGCATCCCCACCCTATTATTTTCTATCCTTGCACCTAAAACCTTGTGTCAGAGGCCTAAATTTTACACTCGAGGCCATATTTCATAGTTACAAAGAACCAACAAATTCACATGGAGTTAACAATAGAGCCATTTGTGTTATATATCAGTGTCTCTCATATTTTCATTATAGTCTCGTCTATGTGGGACGGCAAGGCATTCTTGGGGGTTGGAATAGAAATAGTCCTCTTCTTTTGGACGTCCAAGTAAAACATTTCTTCGAATGGGTTGACCCATTCGATTTTTATGCAACTCTCTCATGGATTCAGTGAATTCATCCCATGATAATTCATTGTCTTGTAAGAGATCCAATAGCTCCACAATCCTTCTCCTATCCAATTGTATTGTCTTGCGGAAGCCCGTGTATCTGCATTTTGTGGTGTAATTCATAAGCAACATTGCTGTTTTCAGTCAAAACTTGCACTGGTAAAAAAACACTCCGAATGGACAAACGATACCTAACAATGAAACTCTTGACGAGAGGGAATTGTGAAAATGAGCTACTAACTATTGCGAGAGGTGCAGAGAGTTTCCAATTTTTTTACCTTTGAAACCACATTACATCGAAAGATAAAAAGTACAAGCCTATTAGGTCTTCACATGGATTGCCAAAATCTCAAAATGGACAAAATTGCTAATCTCAAAAAGGCATGGATCCAATGTGTTTATTTAAGAACATAAATGGTTAAGCTATAACATTATAAATTAAGATCATCTAACTCTATATAAACGAGTAATTGCATAAAATGCACACTAAGGCCCTGTTCCAACAAAACCATCATAGTGGGAATGGTTGCAGTTTCAAGAGTGTCATTTGGTAGGTTCTCAAGTGAGCCACTGTGCGAGTGGGAAAAAACAAATTTGGACTTGAGTTGATTATTAATTTCCCATCTATTTACTTTATATCTGATGGGCGCCCAATCCCAGAAAAGCGAAACTGCTGCCGAACGCATTGTAAAAAGTTTACCCACAAGTAACCTCCAATTTTGCATCCAAATTTTGGACAACTGACGTGGGCCAAGAGTGACAAAACAAACAGCTGTTGATACAGTTTCGGTTGGTTTAACTTAAGATTGACTTGTGAATTCTGCAAAACAATGGCCTTTTCAGCAAATAATAGAAAAACATACCGGCGGTGGCCTTCGACAACTTTGGCCATGTTCCCATCATAAGTCGGGATGAAAACATCACTTGCGACAGAAACAAGGTAGTCCAGAGCAGCCATTTGTGTGGAGTGATTTCTAAATGGCCTGAGCTCCTCTTCAGATAGAAGCTTCTCTTTTCTCACCTATTTTTCGTTCCAACAATGTCAAATTAGTAATGACTCAACTAGATAACTTGCTGAAATAAAATTAGTGGTGTAAACCAGTTGTCATGGTATATCAATACTAATTTTTACTATTGTTTTCACCATTTATCTTCCATACCATTTTAGGTGTGCAACTGCATATTTGAGTTGAAAAAATGGTTTGCAAAAGAGACAACATTTTGTGATATTTACAAAAAACACAATTCATTGCATACTAGAAAGATTGTTATATTTGCAGATAACAAAATAAATTGGAAGGGAAGGAACTAAATACGTGTAAATTCCCTTTCCCTCTTCTTCACCCCAATTTAAAAGGGAATAAAAAGTAATTCATTGGAGAAGTAACGGTAGTGAAGTGCTTCCATTCCCCACAATTTCATTAACTTGTGGAGCAAATAATTTTTTTTTATTTCCCTCTTCTACCCTTCCCTCCCCTCAATTTTACTTCTTATCTGTGCTTAGAAGGGTGTGATGAAAGATTCAATATACTGCTGCTGCTTTCTAAAAAGCTTTTTTTTTTTTCCCAAAATCCAAATTAAGCGCGAAAAATAAAAGAGTATTAATATGCTTATAGTTAGCATTTTTGCCAGGCTCCATATTGATTATACCTAGGGAATTTTAGTTACTTTAAAACAGGGGGTCATTCAAGCAGGTATCCCATTCTATAATGCCCATGAGGCTTTCAGAAGCCATGGTAGTAAGTCACCACATCAGCAACTTGGCCATTCACAATTTAGTCAGCCACTCAGCCTAGATATTTGCTTCCACTTTCAGGGTCTTATTTTCAAAGGTACTGGTTGTGGGCATGTTTCTAGAAACAACACATTTCTGTAAGAAATAACAATGGCAGCAAATTTACAGAAGACAACAAAGGTACTTGAGGCTAATTGAGACTAAGTGGGGCTAAACAAGAAATGTATCATCAGTAAAATCCGTTAAGAGCGTAAGTAAAGGAGGCTTACTATTCTCGGGTATGCAGCACTTAAGCTGGCCATCCTTGCTTCACCTCCGTAGATTTCGCCAGATGCAATATATATTAGTGTGTCATTGCTGAATCCAAGAGCTTTTAACACCATAGCTGTCTCCTCTGGTGTAAGAGGACACAAACCGTCAAGCCTTTTCTTCTCTGAATCAATCTCCTTTTCTTTCCACCATGGATATGCATACCTAAGAGTGCAATTAGAACTTAAATCACTTTTCACAATAGTAAAATTGAAGAAGTTGTAGTTTCATTACAATTTTGCTTTTAATGAATAGCTAACTGATGTTAATTATAATGCTCAAATCATGCCCCCTTTAATCTTCGGCTTTTGTTAATTCAATACAACAGCAGCAACAACAAAGCCATTAGTCCCAACCAAGTTTGGGTAGTCTATCCAACTTTACCTTGTCTATCCAATGTGGGTGACACCACTATTACCATCTACAAACTAGATACTATTAGGTAGGCAGCAGCACTACTTAGTTCAACTTGAATAATAACAGTAATAGGCTTCTGCTAATTCAATATGGACGGTACATATATTTCAAGTGCTCAGTTCAGGTCACATCTCTATTTTCATTGTACCTCATCTTTTTGTTAATTAGAAGATAAGAATAATGACGACGTGGGATGATACCGGCTATATGTGAAGTGGAAGAAGTCCCCGTTTGGATATGCATATCAGATCATATTTCATGGACTATGGAACAATAAAAAATAAAGCCTTGATACCACATAAATGGTAGAGTAATAGAGAAGGGAAAAATACCTCATCCTAGTCAGCTCCTCAGTCTCCGTTTCAGAGCATCCATGTGAACACCCAGAAAAAGCAAGCATATCCATTTCATAACGAAGGTGAAGTACAACAAACGAAGCACTCCTCTTGAGAAGCAGACCAACAAGCTTACTCCCCAGCTCCTCTATCTGAGGGGTGAATCTCAGTGCCTCGTAATTAACTCTGCAACGTAGTTTTTGCAAACGGACAGGGATTCCATTGTTTGCCAGGCGAGCATCAGTTCTGTTAAAGTGCACCACCTTATGCTTCCTTATTAGAGGCAGTATCTGTGAAAGAAACAAGGCTAGGTTAACGACGTTGTAACGCATTCTTGTTAATTTTTTTATCTTTTGGTGAGATTACATTACATTTATGTTACTTTGGTAAAATAATTCGCACTATAAACAAGGAAAGTTGTTAATCGTTGGCACAAACTCTCTTTACATTGCTCTCACCAAACAACTTAAAGTCGATGTTGGTGTTAATAATTTTATAAAAAATGTATATATATGTACTTAATATTACGCTTAAGAATAGATGTTTGAGTACCTGTCTGAGATAGTATTTGTCATTGGACCAGCTGATGGGTTGCATAGACAACGGCTGTCTGTAACCTCTTCGCTTTATTTTTTGCGGAAGTGTTCTTACAATCTTAACCTCGTCTCTCAGGGAATTTATGAAATGATCAACATCGAATATGTCTCCAAAATCACTGAAAAAGAGAGACAAACATAGAATAAAGTGGAATCAAAAAGTGCATTATCCATGAATCTAAAAGAGAAAAAAATAAGAAAAAATGCAAAACCTGGGATCAGCCCAGAAGGAAGTCTTGTCGAGCTCGGGAACAACGAGAGTGAGGTTAAGGAAGCGTGCGACAGTGACCATGTCGCAAATCTAAAACAAGTAGCAAGCATCAAGAGATTAGAAATTGGACGCAGAGGAAGAAGATATTGAATGGTAATAAAAGAAGGGAGGGGAAGGGAAGGGACAGACGGCTGCTCGCATCTGATTCAAGCCGCCATTGCATGTGACGCGCAGATAGCCATTGCTTTTATATAATCCTGCATTGCATTCAATCGCATTGCATTGGAATCAAAACTAATCACTATATATCATATCAATCATGCCAACAATTAAAATTGGGGTTATTACACATGAAATTGGTCTGGGGATGGGGAATAGAACCATGAATTCAATCCATGATCGATTTGATTGATCAGGAACTAACTAAATATAGAAAAGGCAAGTAAATTAGGGAGAGTGAGAGATCTAAACAGAGGGACTACTGACTTCTAGGTAGCAGGGCGGGGGGAGCGGGGTGGGCAGCGGTGGCGTCCTCCTCGCCGAGGGCCATGGCGACGGAGGTGGCGTTGGGTCGGCCGTCGACGCAGGCGGCGCTGGGCCAGCCCTTGGGCAGGCGCGGCTGCCAGGACGCGGGAGCCAGGAGCGGCATGAGCTGCATCAGCAGCGTCCAGATCACGATGCTGGTGCCCACCCGCACCACCCACGCCCGCAGGCCGCCCCCGCCTCCCCCCACCCTCCGCCGCGCCCCTATTCCTCCTCCTCCTCCCAGCGCCTTCCCCATCATGCGCTGCTGCTGCCGCCCGTCCGCCTGCGCATAAAATAATTAAATAGAAGAGAAAAGAAAGAAACGCTTTCCTTTCCTTTCTTTTCTTTTGTTTTGTTTTGTTGTCTGTGTTGGGTTCCCTACTTACTACTGCTATTGTGCGGCTGCGCATCGGTTCGGGCTGGGCAGACATAATTACATATCAATGATATCATATCACGGAATTATTGTAGTCTAGTGAATATGATGGAAGATTGGAAAGGCCCCTTTATTTCTTGTTCCTACCTAAACAAATATTATTATCTTTAGCGATTAGCTTAGCATCTCAATTACATTATGGTAATTAATAGATGAGGGGATACACTTGACTTGACGATGTTTATTTTGACAATCTTGATAATGGTATTGAATAAAAATTTATAAAAAATCACAAAAAAATCTTAAAAATACAAAAATGTTTAGTTGTTTACATAAGTATTACTTAACTTATAGATTAATTATATTTCCGATTATATTCAATTTAAGAGACATTTGAGCTCTTTAAAGACCTGTTAAATTACAACCGTTAAAAAGTGTATAAAATTTTGATAAGACATCAAACGATATTCAAATTGATTGAAACTTAGAACATTATCAATCTATAAGTTAAGTAATGCATCCATAAAACTTTTTTCATTATTAAGATTTTTTTATAAATTTTTATATAAGTTTTTGAAAAGCTTCATTGTCAAGATTATTGTCAATATAGCTAGATTTGAAAAATAGACATGGCGTGGCTAGTTCCGGCACGACACAGCACAAGTAAGGCACGGGAATGGATACGGCACGGTCAATGACCCGTGCCGTGTCTGAGTTTTGACAATTTTGGAATAGCATGGAACGACATGCATAGTGTTCCAGAAACGGTACGGAACGATTGTCAGACACGACACGGTAACGACACGGGACACGACAGACACGGCAAAAATAATATAGGTGGCACGACTAGGAACAGATAGGACACGGGTAGGCACATATAGGACACAGGTAGGCACGGATAGGTTGCGGGTAGGACACATGTATAACTCTGCCTATGTTTCAAACATAACCGGTCCCAAAGCCCAAAAAAAGGAGGGGTAATTTATACAACATTATGTAATTATTAATTAAGACAATGTTCATAATATTTTGTACTTTTTAACATTTTTTATGTTTTCTAAATTTTTTATTCTGAATTTAAAAGAAAAATTAATGATTTTTTTGGGTTAAATTTTAATTTATTTAAACTTTTTATGTTTTTTTGGAACTTTATAAATTTTTATGTTAAAAACAAGTGGGTACGTTTAGCACGGTTAAGACACGTGGTTACAACACGGTAGGTCACGTATTCGATTGGACACGGCATGAATAAGTCACGATACGAATAAGTCACGTCACAAATAGACACAGTGTATCTTACCTATGCCGTGCCTCCTCCTTCCGATTTTTGGCACGACACAGAAAAAATATTAATAAAAAAAAATACTGCACGACATAGCATGAAGGCACGGCATGTCTGGACACGGTCAGCACGGAATGGTACGATTTTAGAACTCTAAATATAGGCATCGTCAATGGATGCTCCTCTTATATAGCCATTGTTAATAGATAGCGGCCTTTTTCATGATGCCACTTTCCTTTTTAATTTATTAAATCTGACCGACTGCTATTTTTTATTGTTATTATCTGTAAATACTGAAATTGACCCTCCCTCATCAAAGAAATGCATGTCATTTGTCGATTCCGTATAATTACATATCAATGAGACAGACCAATTTTCAATGTCCTTGACTTTTTTTTTTTTTTTTGAGAATTAATGTCCTTGACTCGGACTCGGTCAAAAAATTACACCAATTATTTATTGCATCCAAAAAAAAAAATAAAAGTCGGTCATTTTGACAGACATTAGCTTCATTAACTCCCTTTTTTCAATCTCAATCAAATATTGAAAGAACCTAAACTGTAGGAATCAATGAACAATGAAACATTTTTTGTTGCACAGTTGCAGCAAGCATAAGATAAGAAATCATCATAATTCATAAGACCCATTCCAAGGCCCAATTCAATTCAATTCAATGTTAATTCAATTCCAAGGTTCAACATGACAACGTCCGTTACCGTTAACATGAAGCAAGGAATTTGGTGGCATGTCGCCGCCAGGTGGGCCACCACCAGGTAGTGATGCACACCTCTCCTCCATTTTGCATGACTGCATATGTACGTTTCTGATATAATTTTTTTATTATACATAAAATATGATATATACAAAAGATTTCATCAATTTGTTTTTGTTATTTAACCATTAAAAATGTATATATTTGATATTTAATTTTGTGGTTACAAATAGAGTATCAAAAGTTGTGGTCATCCCTCTAATATTATAACTCATTTCTCGCTCCATGTCTTTAATGTGCTCTTTTTATCATAGTAACTCTAATATATACTCCATAAAAAGGGGTAGATTTCCAAGCACTTCAACTATGTCACACCATCACTCTTAATAACCATTGATTTTGTTTGAAGCTATTCATCTATTTTGATCAAATGGCTAATATTTTTTTTCTCTTTTCATTAAATTAAATAAGATGAATGTGATATGTCTAAAACAAATTTTAACCTTTAAAATGATCCAACATTTATATATATTATTATTCATAAATTATTGCATTATTATTATTATTATTATGATTATTATTATTATAATTATTATTATTTAATAATATTAAAATTTTAAAAGTTTTATTTAAGTTTTGTTTAATATAAATATTTAAAATTTTATAAAATTCTTAATTATTTATTTGATGCCACTTTTCGGGGCAAAGCCCGAGTTATAGCTCTAGTAATAATAATATGAACTCTATACCTCCACCCATAGAATCAACATGTTTGACCGCACGGTGTAATTAAGCATCTTAATTGCATTTGTGAGTTGACGCTAACAACGTTTAAGACAATTTTATTATTATTATTTTAATAATGTTGATGTGAGTATATATAAAAGAAAAGGAACTTATATGTTTAATAGTAGAATTTACATATGATAAATTGACTTAGTCAAATTAGTAGAAAAATAACTACTTCGGTATCATTCGAAGACCAAGTTCAGAGTACCTTTTTTTTAGTACATAGATTTATGCATAAGGTATGCATAACAAAACAGAAAAAGAAAAGAAAATAACCAACCCACATTAACCACCCACAAGAAAATCAGACATGATTAAAAGATTTGCTAAAAGTATTTACTAGGTCAATATGCACTAAAAATGTTTTCATTACATGTCCCTTGATTGTACCTGCACATAATGATATGATGTGGAGTTGTGAATGAGAGAGAAGAAACTACAACAAAAAATTCAAAGTGTCTTCATTTCTTAAATGAAACTGGTGTGTTTCCCACTTTTTTTCAAAAAAAAAAATAAAAAAAAAATAACGTTCGTGTGTGCATTGTTTTTCAAGTATAAAATCCCAAAGTTCAGTACATGGTAAAATACGAGTAAAACTATGGTATTCGTAAACTTACGAGACTTTTTGTGAATTTAAACTAAAAAAACATATAAAATCATATTAAAAAAATACAAAATCATATTACTTTTGTCCGCGATGCGATCATGCGACCTTACTCGTTGTTACATGCGTGTTGACATTCTAGATGATGCACAAACAACTAAAGGCATGTTTGATCAAAAAGAAAATGTAGGAATTTTAAAAATTACCGGTAACATGTTTCAATCATTTCAGTTTTCAGGTTCTTTGTTTCCATCGCGGATGTTTGATGTACAAAAAAATTGAATTCTAGAATTATTTTTCTTGCGTTTGATTCGCTATAAATGAGAAGAGGCGAAGAGGAATATATGAGTTTTTGAGAGTGGTGGAGAATTAATTGAGGGAAAATTTTATTTTCCGGTGAAAATCGAGTAGAAAACAAAAATAAGGAAAATGGGGGGACAACTCCCGACAAGAATCATCTATCCCAAAAATTTTTGTCATCAAAGAATAATATCAAATTAGAATTCTAAAAAATTTGTTATTTTCCATTTTTTTTCCGTCATTTTCCAGCATATCAATCAGCCTCTAACCGGAAACATGCAGTTCAGAAAAAAGAATTGAGTGGAAATGTCTGCGACAAGCGGACCTGAATCGGCCGAAGCGACAGCAAACCAACCATCTTCTCAAATTATGCAGCTCACAGCTTCAGCCGTTGGATGGTCTCGAGATTCGTGCCAGCGCGGATCTCGAGACGATCCAACGGCTGATGCTGTGAAGTGCATATAATGAAGTCAGTCGGGGGATGAGCACTCCCATCTTCTCTTCCACTCTATCAAAGCAGACAACAGTAGAGATCCGATCATCCGAGAAGAAGGGGAGAGAATTAATAGTGTCTGGGCTAGTGAGAGCGGTCATGGTGATTCTTCTGCTGGCGGCGCCGACCACGAACGCGATCGTGGTGGAGATGCCATCCAGCAAAGTGAAATGCCTCACGGAGGAGCTGCGGAAGGGCGCGTTGTCCTACGCGCAGTACGTCGCAGTGAATGCCAGCTCGGGCAGATCGCGGACCATCTCCGCTCGAGTCACCGATCCCCATGGCGACACGCTGCACCACACTGAGGGCGTCGAGTCGGGCCAATTCTACTTCGAGGCGGCCAAGGGGGCGCGATATTGTGAGGCTATGATATCATTAACATTACTGAGTGTCTTGTACTGCCGCTCCATATTATCATTTTTAAAAATTATAGACCGATTTTTATAATTTTTTAGTACATTTTTTTATTTATTTAAATAATTAGATGACTTGATGTAAATATTATGATCCATTAAAAATATGAATTTTTTATGGATTCAAAAAATAGATAAAAAAACATTCTAAAAAACATAAATTTTTTTATCTAAAAGTCGCATTATAATTTTAATTGCCTTATGAGGAATGTTCCAATGCCACAAGTTTTTTATGTCATAAGATGCCACAAACTCACTTTTTCATTTATATTTTAATATTTTGCATTCAAATTTCATATCAAAACCATTGATACTAATATTCATGATAGATGTATGTATATAAAATTTCATGAACTTTGCAACTCATTTTATACTAGATTAAGTGGTTTAAAAATGAATGAATTTAATTAACTATGATTGATTAATTTTAATACATCCATCTTTAACCCAATTAATCTAGTACAAAATAAACTCCAAAATTCATGAAATTTTATATGCATCATCTCCTATGAACATAATTAATATTAACAGTTTTGATTTGAAACTTGAATGTAAAATTTTGAAATATAAATAAAAATGTAAGTTTGTGGCTTTTTTTAGTTGGACTTGTTCCATTATCTATACTCCTTTAAAAAGAAGCTAAGAATTGGACACCCATTAATGGTCATAGTCTAACTCATATTAATCTCCATCTATCAAATGATGAAATGCTCACATCACATTCATTTCCCTATTATATCCCCTTCCATTTATGTCTCATCACAAAATCGAAGTGGCGAATTGTCTGACTGACTTTTTAAAGTATTGACTGCTAAAGTTACAAACCCTTCTTCTTTTCTATTCTTTCACCCTATTTAACTTGAATGAAAATTAAAAGAGATAATCTTTTTGTCCCCCATCATTTGTCCCCCTTAAACTCCCCCATCTGTTTCTGCTGGAACCGGTATGAATACCAGTTAGCAAGTGGTATGAACACCACGATACATTCAGTATAAACACCCTCTGAGAGCTCTATGAACAATGCAAATTGGGAGAAAATTTTTTTTGACATATTTTCCATGTGCAAAAATAAATTAAGCACGTGCTTAATTCAATTTCAGCACGTGATGAAAATCGGAGCGCGCGCGGGTGTTCATACTGTTTATTCGCGGGTGTACATATCAAATGGTCTTGGGTGTTCGTAATTGACATGGACGGGAGTTGGCATATTTTCCACGTGCAAAAATAAATTAAGCACGTGCTTAATTCAATTTCAGCACGTGATGAAAATCAGAGCGCGCTCGAATGTTCATACTGCTTATTGGCGGGTGTTCATATCCAATGGTCTTTGGTGTTCATAGTTGACGTGGACGAGAGTATGCACGCGGTGGACATTTAAGGGGGATTTTTTGTGGAGGACAGTTAGCATCCCTCAAATTAAAATTGCCCGCAACAACGTACAGGTACACTTCTAGTTAATAATAAGGCCCAAAATTGTCTAGAATGAATACAATATACTCATGACAAGGCCCAATCTGCATTCTTCTCGAATTCACATCCGTTGCCATAGTTTTCTTTAACAGAATCTTGCTCATGTCATGTAAGCGTCGAAATCAACTGAGATCCAAAATTGGATCTCAGGGCCCTGAGATCCCACTTTAGATGGGTGAGATTGTTTCAAAAATCTCCCCTTAAAAACCACATCCGTCGGATTGCGATTGCAGGATCCTGGATCTCACATCCGTCGGATTGCGATTGCAGGATCCTGAGATCCAATTGGATCTCAGCAAATACGGACTCGTCATGTAATGCATATCACCCATCTATCATGGTTGATGCTTAAAAGATGAAGAAATGGAGATAAACCCAAATATTTGTCAATTTGTCTGTTACATATATTCGACTCAGCTTCGTTTCTTTGCAGCTTTCATGTATAAATTGTCACTTGTGCGAATTAAACATGGTTCTTATAAATTGTGAATTTATGCATAAATTTCAGTTTGTCAGTTGATCGTTTTACAATTGTTGTACACTAAATTTTTATTATCATTGTCTATATATACATTTTATCTCCCATTGCAATAATCCAAGATGTACATTGCAAAATCCGATTAATTTGGAAGTTCGCATTGCATTTTTAATAACCAAGTTCTGAGAATAATTACGCAGTTTTTGCTCTCATAAAATAGGTTAACATTTTGTGCATATATCCTCATAATCGTGCCCCTGATAGCCATCTTTTGATCATGTTTAGGCATTCCTTTGGTTTGTACTCGGGAGCAGTGTGCCCAGCACCCTACCAAAAAGAAAAGTGTTTGAAAAAGAAAAAAAAAAACAAAAATTTACATTCTTTTCAAATTTTCAATTGTCAAGCTAAATCATCTTACCTTGACCGTAACAAATGTGAGGTTGTTTGAATATCTCCTGGTGAACCTAAAATTTAAGCAAATTAAGTTTCTTACATATATGCATTTTCTTATCAATTTTTTTTAAGAAAGTTTCAGAAACCACTTCATTATAGATCAACAATATTCTTACCCTGCGACTTGGCCATCGACATACCAAGGTCTCCAATCATCTACAATTGAGAAGTTCAAGGACCGTATCCAAGCTTGTGTGCCGATATAAGGAACAACAAGGTCATGATCACCACTATATGCAACTTCAGAACATTATCGACGGCACAAAATGATGGCAACGTTAACAAGAAGAAGAAAGACTCATTTCGTAAAAGGAAAATTAAATTCTCACCTGTATATTAGGGCTAGATAACCTTGCTTGGTGACATTTAGATGATACGACACCGCACTTCGTATGTCTGATGTGTAGTGCAATAATTTTGTACATTGATTCCACTGAACAACCGTTCCCTGCATAAATATCCATTGTATCCT
Source organism: Cyperus esculentus (assembly GCA_030179965.1). NCBI lineage: Eukaryota > Viridiplantae > Streptophyta > Magnoliopsida > Poales > Cyperaceae > Cyperus > Cyperus esculentus. The sequence continues at coordinate 707,187 of JASGLE010000049.1, read as the reverse complement.
CAAAACCTCAATTATTTCAGGTGCTTACATATGTTTTATGTTGTTGGACATGATTTGTATTCAAGTGTGCAAGCTATGAGACATCCAGATGTTAATGTTATGTACCTTGTGAATACCGAGAGCTTCTCTGACTGTATCGTTATTTGCCCAGAATTCTGAAAGCAGGTATCCAGACTCCTAGATGAAGAATTTGACACAATTAATTCAGGTAACATTCTTAGAAGCAAAGCAACATCAGTGATGTTGGTAATTTTAACACTGACCAGTATATCTGAATGTACTTGCTATTTATTTGATTTAATTAATTAATTACATCGTTATTTATTAGTATTATTTTTGTTGAACTTGAACCAATTCTATTTACACCTCGGGTCGTTAGTATTTTTTTTGTCTCAACTAATTAACCAAGATGATTGGAGATATGATGTTTAACAATTTAGTGCAGCTCATTTGAAACATATATAATTAAACCCATTTTAAGTACCTCGGCGTGTAGTTTATCTTTAGTCCTAAATTAATCTAATTTTATAAATTTGCTTCATGTTGCAGAAATAGTAACATCAATGGTCATAGAATGAAATAAAGGGTCTCAAGAGCGTAACTTTGCACTCCTTAGGCAGTCCTGAGCTACCTAGAGGGGCTTCTTCCTCATACATTTCCCTTTTAGTCGTCATTTCACAAATTGAACCCGGTCTGGGGCCTTTAAGTTCACACTTGGGTTCCAGAATATGAGAAACACTTATATCTTTTATGACCTAGTCAATAAACTATCATTAGTGATTAAAGAAAAATGATGTTGCTTATTTTACCAATCAAACTAATTAATACATTGGTTATTGGCGACGAAAGCACATTGTGCTTCTAGTTGAGTGTGTCAGCTCATACCTCATAGTATGGATGACAATGAACATGAAACATAAATGTCACACACAAATTAGGTCAAAAGGTTATGTTTGCAGGTCAAGCAAGTTAAGATTTTTGTTGTGCTTAATATGTCTCTTCTTGTCAAGTTTAAAAATCAAGTTACTGGATTAACAACTAATTGAGCGTCAATCGTGTCAGTTAAAGCAAAGGTGTGATCATTTGGCATACATAGAATCAGTTTTCTTTTGTTTTAGTCTTTTAGAAGATACTTAGTATTCTCACCTCGCACACGACATCAAGATGTTTTGCACAGTAAATGTCACTTGGATTAACATATGTCCCTGAACAACTTTTCTTTGTGGACTGCACAAAAAATGCAAACTAAAATTAGACATTAAAATGTTGCTACTAATGCACTTTATTAAATTCTATGGTGGTCAAAGAATTGCAAACACAGGAAGTTACAGTCAAACTACTCGTTGAACTTAATAATTAGTATTGACACAGAATCAACTACTAACACTTTGTCTCTCTCAAGGTTTGCTTGAGGGGTTCGTTAGATTTGCTTTATGTTTTCTTCGACCACACAAACTGAGCCGACCCACAAACCTCCATGTTAAAAGGGTAATTTAATTTTTGTACCTCATACAATTCATCAGATATAAGTGCCATTCCATGAGCAAATGGAACTTTGGCATCTTCATCAAAATTTTCATCCGTTAGCGGGTTGCCAGCCAAATAACCCTTGATATTCCAACATATTAAGATCGATTAGTTTGATAGGGATGGTAATTAACAAGGACTTAACTTAATCAAGAACTAGATAAAAAGAGATTTCTTTTATCTCAAATTCCTTGTAAATTTACAAACCTTGAGATTGAATAATGCTCCATAGGACTCTCTAGCTGTAACGGGAAAGGGACAAACAAAATGTTAATCTCACACAACATTTGGAAGTTACGACAAGCATTCATTTGAAGAAAACAAGTAGAAAGTTACCGGTAGCTATCTCAAAAGCCAGAGCAGGTATGATCATGCCACTATAGGAATCACCACCTATATAGAGAGCGTTCGATTTAAACTGGGAATGTTCTTCAAGCCACTGCATAAACAAAAATGATGTTTTAATTTTTCTTTTATTATTATATGGAGACGACTAAATTAGGACTTTGTGAGAGATTTGGAGACTAAAAACCTCTTTAAAATTCAAATTCATTCAACGGCCCCTAACTTGAAATGTCCTCCAATTTGTGACCCACAAAGTCTCATGTAAGAATCAAACAAATATAGCAAAGTGTAAACTTTATTTTTTACAAATCAAGTTAAATATGTGACCTATAAAACAATTGATACGCGTGGAGTGTATAGGCTTTTACCCTAAATAATACAATCAATCGCAAGCGTACGATATTATGCAATATAGTCGGGATCGTATCCACAGGGACGGTACTAAATTTAGACAGATCTTTGTTCACAATTCTAATCCTAAAAGTAACCGATTCGTAACCAATTTGGGGTGGGTTTGTTTGAAGTTGGTTGGTTCCTAAATTATTAAAAAGCAGTAAAAGACTCTAAAACAATTATGAGACAAACGTTCCTAGGGTTTTCAGAATCAGTTTGATGTTTGGACTAACTGCCTGCGTTCCGCACCCGAGAGGGTGCGAACCGCAAGATGTACAAATTTGTGGTTCTCTGTCTGTTCCTTGCTTGGTATGGTTCGCACCTGTCACCAATGCGATCCGCAGGGAACAGATCAGAGTCAGTTCAAGCTCAGTTTCTATTGTTGATCAAAGTTACCGATCCCCAACTAACCCAAAGCAATTACAAGTCCCTCAACTCTCGTTTGTTGGCACTTTTAAATACTTTTAGATCAATTCGAAATCTTTAGATTATCTCTAACCTAAACCCAATTTGCTTTCGATCACAGGTACGGTTTAACTCACGTTATAACCACAACTTCTCCTCTCGGATACAATTGGACAACAAGTTATCTACCCAAATAGTGCAAGTATTGAATCTCTATCAATTGACGTTAAGTTTTCCAACTAGACTTATGCCCAATCCACAGGTCTATCAAAATAGGGTGAACTACTACAAGTGCACTCTCATGCAATTAGCAATTCTGGCCTAAGAAGATATAAATCTACCAACTAGATACGAACATACATCCACAGGATCATATCAAAGAACAAGAAAATAATTCAAGCACAATTATGAATAAGCTCAAAGCAAATATGAAAATAACTTCAATGCATAAACGTTAAAAGCAAGTATTCAATTAATCCATACATACAAACATCATCCTAAACCCCAAGAACAAAGGCGACTACTCACGCCTTGACATGACTAAACAGCAAAATAAAATAAGGGAAAAGAAAGAACCGATCGAGCTTAGGAATAGGCGAGTAACCAACTCCTTCACCTTGGCGGCGATGAACTCCTCCCTTGACAAAACTAGACTCTCAACTAAACAATGACTATTGACTAAACTAATCTCAACACATGAGACCTACACAAGACAATGAGAAAGTACCCCTAGGGGTCCCTTTTATACTAGAAGATGCCTTCAGTTTTAGTCGTTCCACTTCTGGATCCTTGGGACGCAAGTATGGAAAAATAGATCGCCGGAAGTTAACGTGCAATAGAAATAGCGATTCTGCTCAGTTTTAGATGTCCTGCGTTTCGCACTAAATATAGTGCGGTCCGCAGTTGGAAGTTCAGAAATAGCAGTCCGCAAAAATAGGAGTGCAATCCTGTTTTTAGACTTCTTGCGTTCAGCAGAAATGGGAGCGCGGATCGTGCTATCTTTGGATATGGCAGTTGTGAGTCGGCACATCTGAATGGGCTGCGTTTTGGGCTCATTGCGTTCCGCACCTGATGGAGTACGGTCCGCAGGCCTACTGGGCTGGGCTCCGGTGGTTGTGCTCATTGCTCCTTTGCTCTAAATCTGGCCCGTTTTAGCTCCAAAAACTCTGTTTCTCTGTAAATTGGGCCAAAAACACAGAAGTAACTAATTTCTAGGCAATCTTCTAATAAATGCTAATGAACTTAGGATTTTGGTACAAAAACTAGGTGCAAGTCTGGTTAAAATGCAGATATGAAATAGGTGCATCAAATCTCCCCAAGCTCAAACCCTTGCTTGTCCTCAAGCAATTACTTAAACCTAAGAACAGACTGTACCTAGACTCATTCCCAAATTCCCAAGTAATGCAAATGAAAGACTTTGTGTTTATGTTTAACTCAAGATTTATGAACAAGTTTAAACTAAGCTTTATCAACAATTGGGAAAAATTACTTCATAAGACATGTGTTATAATAAGTAACCAAGACGAGCGACTCTTGTTCCATGAAACAAATAAGACAATTGTACTTTTTCGGACCTAGATCTTTCAATCAAACTACAAAGTGGTTATTTAAGCTTTGCTCATCCCACGTGAACAACTTTCTCGTTCTATTCAACTCCATAGACTTTGAAATGCCTTATTTTATTTGTGTTTGGGGAATGAAGCTCGAATCAGTCCGGATGAAAAATTAAAGGGTACACAACTCCGAACTGAACGCAACTCCAACCTTTTGTGAATTTGAGACATTCTAGAATCCAATCAATCCAGATGGAAAAATAAAGGGTACACTCGTCCGAATCAACCGCGATCCTAAAAGCCTCTTATTTGATTTGATTTTCCGCTGCTCAAGACTTATCTCGTCATTTATGAACATTTAAGGATTTAATTATTTTTATTTGACATTCAAGCTATGACATTCCACTTTGCCAGACCCATGTTCACGTGAAATCAACAAAACCAAAAGAATTTCCTTTTTCATTCTCAATCAGATTTTCGGTTTACTACTTTTTCCAATTAAAACTTACTTAATTCATGTAACTAGCCACTTCAGAACAAGAATTACCGACTATAACAAATATCTCATGAAGTTATCCTACTCAATTTTTAATAAAACAAAATTCAAAAACACCCAAGAATCTTGAATTTAACACCTACTCAAAATTTTTCATAAATGCAATGCATGAAAATTCGAAAAATTGGACTAAAAAATGCATGGACTCTACAATCAAGTTTACTCTATTCTCCAATCAAGTTTACTCTATTCTCCCTCCCCAAGCTAATCCTTGCGCTGCCCTCAGTGCTTAGAACTTAGATATGGAAATAAATGAGAGAAAGAAAGAATACGACCTGATGGACTAGCTATGCTCCGTAGACGTCATGGAGACTCCCCAAGCTCAATCGAACTATGCCTTTCTTCTGTCTGAAACAGGGATCTGTCAGAGCTTACTGCGGAACGCAATCTGCAGCTTGCGGAACGCAGGTAGATGCCAGCGCCTCGTTTCTTCGTGATTTCGAGCTCTGATTCTTCATGATTCCTTGGGTTGACTCCTGGGACTACAAAAAACAAAACTAAACATACCTTATGCAATATTATGATGAACTTGTTTGTATGGACTAATTAATACTATCTAAACTAACCTAAACTAACTTAAACTACTTTATTTTGTGCTTGGGTTGCCTCCCGAGAAGCGCTACGTTTTAGGTCCCGAGCTCGACCCCTAAACTACCTAAATTATTAAAGAAAATACCTGACCTGACGCCAAGCTATGCGCGGTGGGGACCTGTCTATTTCGTACCTGGTAACTCCTTCCTGCGTACCGTTCTTGGTGTCCTGCGGATCGCAATCTGCTGTGACTGGTTGCGGAACAGGCGGTTCTGGTTGCGTCTGAAAAATCGACTGTCTGTCTGGAGGTTCAGCATGGTGCGGAACGCATGTGGTGAGCTGCGAAACGCAGTATGTGTCATCTGCTGCTTCTTCTGTCTCGGGCTGAAGTGTCAGTTGTGTCTCAGCCCTTCCTCCTTCCTTATGCGGAACGCATGTAGTGAGCTGCGAACCGCGTGATGCATGTACCAACTGATCCTGCAGAGGAGACTCGTCATCTTCTCGCACCTCATGGACTCCATCCTCGATAACGTCCAATCGGCAGCAGTCTTCGGAATAGTCGGGGTATTGCATCGCTTCTTCAACTTGGAATTGAACCTTGTCATTTCCAACGTACATCGTCAACGTGCCATCTCGTGTGTTGATAACGGTACCGGCGGTTCTTAAGAAAGGTCGCCCTAAGATGATCGGCACATGCTTGTCTTCCTTCATGTCTATCACAACAAAATCTCCAGGAACAAAAAATTGCCCAACTCGAACGGGTATGTCTTCAACAATGCCCAACGGCTTGCGCGTGGTGGTATCGGCAAGTTGGATCGTCATGCGAGTCGGTTTAAGATCTCCAACTCCGATTCTTTGAAACACCGTGTAAGGCATGAGACTCACGCTTGCACCCAAATCGCATAGTGCTTTCTTTATGTTAGCCTTCCCGATAGTGCATGGGATTGTGAATTTGCCCGGATCCCCAAGTTTAGGAGGTAACTCACGACTTATGACTGCGCTTACTTCATGATTGAGTTGTATCCTCTTGCAATCTTTGAGACTCCTCTTGTTGGACAAGATGTCTTTCAAGAACTTGGCGTATGAAGGCATTTGCATGAGAGCGTCGGTGAATGGAATTGAGATTGTGAGTTGTTTTAGTACCTCCATAAACTTGGAAAATTGCTCATCCAATCGATGTTTGGCGAGTCTTTGTGGAAAAGGAACAGGCGGCTGATAAGGCAGTGGTGTCTCTGTTGCTTTGCCTTTGTCCTTTGCTGAGGTGGCACGTGAAACAGGATTGGTATTCTGGTCAGTTTTGTCTTCTGTTTTATCATCCTGCGGACTATACTCTCGTGAGTGCGGACCGCAAGCTGTGTCGGTTGGGCCTGACTGCTTCGGTCGCGAAGTCAGTTGGGTCGTGCTCTTCTCTGTTTCTGCTAACCGAGGGATGTGCGGACCGTGTACAAAAGGGTGCGGTTCGCACTCTGCTCTGTCTGAAGCGGTTTTCGTAGTTTTCTGAACGGTTTCGGCGTCAGCTGGTCCCTTGATACTCAGGTCAGGTTCCTCTGGCATTGGAGGGTCTGTGTATTGCGTGCCGCTCCTCAAGATATGTATAGCCTTTACTTCGCCGTTTGGATTAATCGGTTGACTCGAAAGCTTACCCGTGCCCGTCGAGCTTATGCTCGCATTAGTGTCTCCTCCCGCTAGTCTAGCCAACTTCTCATTCATGGCTTGCATTTGTTCAAAGATCATTTGATTCATCTTGATTTGCTCTTGCATGAAGGTGTTGACCTCGGGTGGTACGTGTGGTTCTCGTTGGGGATGCGTGTTTGGGTGTCGGTATAAGTTGTTCGGCGGGGTATTGCGATTCTGGTTTTGGTTTTGGAAGTGGTTGTTGCTGTAGAAGTTACGGTTTCCACTTCCTTGACCTGGTTGATACTGGGTCCCTTGGTTCTGATACCTCTGAGGAGGGGTGTACGACTGTGCGAACGGAGGCTTTGGGTAGAAGGGTGGCTCATTGTTGATCGAGTTGACTTGTCCTCCAACCTCGGGTTGACGCAAGGGGCAGTTTTCGTAGTCATGAGATTCTCCACAAAGAGTACAAAATTGGACTTGCACGGCATTAGTGGTGGCCTTTTGCTTGTCAACTTGTAATTGAAGGGCGTCTAGTTTAGCTTGCATCAAAGCGAGTTGATCGACTTCATAACGTCCCTTCTGACCTCTGATTTGCTCACAGTTGGACCATTGTTGTTGCTTTGCCAACTTGTCAAATAACTCCAAGATTTCATGTGGCTCATTGTCAATGATAGACCCACCTGCACCATAATCAACCAAAACATGACTTTGTGAAGTTAAACCATCATAAAATGCATCAACCAACATCCAATCAGTAAAGTTATGGTGAGGACAAGATTGTCTCAATTGGTTAAATCTATCCCAAGCATCGCTCAATGATTCATCATACCCTTGTTTGAAAGATGAAATTTGTGCCCTAACTTTAGCAGTTCTCCTAACAGGGTAGTATTTTTCAATGAATTATTTAGATAATTCGGCCCAGGTACCAATTGAGCCTGTGGGAAGAGAATTAAACCATGTTCGTGCTCTGTCTCGTAGGGAGAACGGAAACAGAGCCAGTCGGACGTAATCTGGACTTGCCATAATGTTTTTTACGGTTCTGCAACATTGGAGAAAGTTGTTGATGTGATCGTGTGGGTTCTCCGACTCCAAGCCGTAAAAACAACTTTGTTGGATGAGATTGACTACCCCAGAGCCAAAGTTAGGAGGATCCCCAACTATGTCAGGAAGTACTATAGGTCCTTGTGCATCGTCAACTTTGGGGATGTGGAAATCCCTTAGAGTACGTGGCATGTGACGCTGTGCTTCTTCTTCTTCCTCTCTCCTTTGTCTTGCTTCCCGCTGTAGTCGTTCGACCTCTGTCTGAAGCCTTTGCCTTTCGGTAGCAGCTTCTTGCAATGCAAGCCTTGTTGCTTCGTCTGCCATGTCTTGCGGACCGTGAGCAGTGGAGTGCGGACCGCAGGAAGAGTCTCTGATCGACAGCTGCTGGAAAGTTGTGGTCAGGTCGGTCGGAACTGAGGTTGGGGTGTCTTCTGGTTGTAGTCTCGGATATTGAACACCACTTCTCAGCTTGTAGTCACCAACCGGCGGTAGTCGGTCCAGCTTCTGTCACCTGTAACAAAAGAAAAAGAAAACTAGAAAAAGGGGGGTTAGAAATAGAAAAGAAAATAAAGAAAAGTCTAGAAATAGTGTTGCCGTCCCCGGCAACGGCGCCAAAAAGCTTGATACGCGTGGAGTGTATAGGCTTTTACCCTAAATAATACAATCAATCGCAAGCGTACGATATTATGCAATATAGTCGGGATCGTATCCACAGGGACGGTACTAAATTTAGACAGATCTTTGTTCACAATTCTAATCCTAAAAGTAACCGATTCGTAACCAATTTGGGGTGGGTTTGTTTGAAGTTGGTTGGTTCCTAAATTATTAAAAAGCAGTAAAAGACTCTAAAACAATTATGAGACAAACGTTCCTAGGGTTTTCAGAATCAGTTTGATGTTTGGACTAACTGCCTGCGTTCCGCACCCGAGAGGGTGCGAACCGCAAGATGTACAAATTTGTGGTTCTCTGTCTGTTCCTTGCTTGGTATGGTTCGCACCTGTCACCAATGCGATCCGCAGGGAACAGATCAGAGTCAGTTCAAGCTCAGTTTCTATTGTTGATCAAAGTTACCGATCCCCAACTAACCCAAAGCAATTACAAGTCCCTCAACTCTCGTTTGTTGGCACTTTTAAATACTTTTAGATCAATTCGAAATCTTTAGATTATCTCTAACCTAAACCCAATTTGCTTTCGATCACAGGTACGGTTTAACTCACGTTATAACCACAACTTCTCCTCTCGGATACAATTGGACAACAAGTTATCTACCCAAATAGTGCAAGTATTGAATCTCTATCAATTGACGTTAAGTTTTCCAACTAGACTTATGCCCAATCCACAGGTCTATCAAAATAGGGTGAACTACTACAAGTGCACTCTCATGCAATTAGCAATTCTGGCCTAAGAAGATATAAATCTACCAACTAGATACGAACATACATCCACAGGATCATATCAAAGAACAAGAAAATAATTCAAGCACAATTATGAATAAGCTCAAAGCAAATATGAAAATAACTTCAATGCATAAACGTTAAAAGCAAGTATTCAATTAATCCATACATACAAACATCATCCTAAACCCCAAGAACAAAGGCGACTACTCACGCCTTGACATGACTAAACAGCAAAATAAAATAAGGGAAAAGAAAGAACCGATCGAGCTTAGGAATAGGCGAGTAACCAACTCCTTCACCTTGGCGGCGATGAACTCCTCCCTTGACAAAACTAGACTCTCAACTAAACAATGACTATTGACTAAACTAATCTCAACACATGAGACCTACACAAGACAATGAGAAAGTACCCCTAGGGGTCCCTTTTATACTAGAAGATGCCTTCAGTTTTAGTCGTTCCACTTCTGGATCCTTGGGACGCAAGTATGGAAAAATAGATCGCCGGAAGTTAACGTGCAATAGAAATAGCGATTCTGCTCAGTTTTATATGTCCTGCGTTTCGCACTAAATATAGTGCGGTCCGCAGTTGGAAGTTCAGAAATAGCAGTCCGCAAAAATAGGAGTGCAATCCTGTTTTTAGACTTCTTGCGTTCAGCAGAAATGGGAGCGCGGATCGTGCTATCTTTGGATATGGCGGTTGTGAGTCGGCACGTCTGAATGGGCTGCGTTTTGGGCTCATTGCGTTCCGCACCTGATGGAGTACGGTCCGCAGGCCTACTGGGCTGGGCTCCGGTGGTTGTGCTCATTGCTCCTTTGCTCTAAATCTGGCCCGTTTTAGCTCCAAAAACTCTGTTTCTCTGTAAATTGGGCCAAAAACACAGAAGTAACTAATTTCTAGGCAATCTTCTAATAAATGCTAATGAACTTAGGATTTTGGTACAAAAACTAGGTGCAAGTCTGGTTAAAATGCAGATATGAAATAGGTGCATCAACAATTTTTCAGGATATGAGAGCCTGGATTAGAAGTTTGGGTTCAAATTGCAATGCAAACATAAAGGATGTGTTACCTTATAAAGAAATATTTGAAGACGGTGAACAGTCTCAGTGTCGGATGTTTGTATTCCATCTGGTGTAAGTGAATAAGAGAATCCACTCCCCACCGGTGAATCAACAAATATGATATTACTTGCCTATATATTTTGTTAAATTGAATCAGAATCCACACTTTGTTGGCGAAGAAATAGTAGTATTGGGACGTAAATGGGTTAGATTCAACCTGATTTATCCGTTAGATTTAGAAGAAAACATCTTCTTACAGAGAATTCATTGATATTGTTAGAAAGTCTCAGTGTTTAAGTTGAATTTGCAATTGCTATGAAACTGCTGTTAAACAGATTGGCTAAGGACCTGTCTATCTGAATTTGTCCCATGATAAATCTAAAAATGTTACTCAAACCGTAAAACAAAACCACAAACTCAGTCCTCAGGTAAAATCTGATTTCATTGCTATGCTATATTGTTGTGCTGGTATTACCAATTGAGAAATATGTAGTACTACACTAATTACATGCATTATATTTATATATCTATATGCGGCTGTTATCAGCTAGTAGTGTCATCACTACAATCCAGCACGCCGTCATACCAAATTGGTATTTAAGTATATAAAAAGACATAGCTAAAGAACCTGGGTCCAAGAATCATGTCTATAAAATAGAGAAGGCAGTCCATCAATATACCCTTGAAGGTCAAAACTAAGTGGACCTGCATGCATTGTTTATGAAGATTTTAACAATAAAATGCAAAATATGGAAATAAAGGTAGAATAATCATTTGCACATAAACCAACATGCAATTAATTAATTAACAGGAAAGAAGAGATCATTTCTTTACAATATGATTATCTTAAGTTTTTGACAATATTTTGGCGATGAACCATTCTTATTACAAATTAAGTTGCATACAATTTGTAAGTTAATACAACACAAATTCGACAACAAGTACGTAACTCGTATATCTTTCGCGCATTTCGCCATGTTAAGAAAACAAATCAAACAATTGGTGAAGAAATGGTAACCATGATAAGATGAACATAAACTATAACTCAAAAGTCATACCAATTTCAAAGACCAGTCCTGAGAAACCGGAGCAACCGGGCCCGCCTGTCAGCCACAGCATCAACGGATCCTCCTTCGCGTTCCTTTCGGATTCGATGAAGTAGTAGAAAAGCATCGCCCCTTTCTTCTCATCCACCTCCACGTAGCTGCTCAATCATCAATCAATTCAAACTACTGACAAAGAGCAGAACTAATTAATCGTATTCGCAGTTTTGCCCGGTATGACCGAAACATATATTGTTTAGTAGCTAGCTAGCTTCTATTGTTAGCATGTAAATGAACGATATTGGCTTTGTTTAAGCTTTTTGAACTGATTTCTTTAATAACTTTTTTGGTGTCCACCAGAGTTTGGCTTAGTTGGTAGTGGCATTGGCTCCCATGCATGTAGAGACCAGGGATCGAACCCCGCTTGGGACGAATTAAGGTGGGGTGTATGGTTGTGTGCACGCCTATCGGCCTACGGGCTATAATAAAAAAAAATAACTTTTTGTTTATAAAAAATGAATAAACGATACCCAGTTTCCAGAGCAAAAGGCAAGGGACCGTCGAACCCCGGCAGGTGGTCGACTTGCTTCCGAGCTGATGCCAAGTTGCATGCACAAGTACAGCACAAGAGAAAGAACAGAGCAAAGAGAAATGGTGGTGTGTTGGTTGCTTCATGTAGAGAGTGTACCATTTCCAATTTCAGGTTTCGATCGTGCTCTCTCTAATTTTAATTTAATTCTTTGTTGATGTTAATACTTTCCATTATTCTTCCTGACTGTTATACCGCAAGTTTCACTTCTTTTTATAAATGGGGGTAATGTCACAGTTGCCATCTGAATTTATTGATTTTGTAGGGACAAATCAATTGATAGTACTTATTATATTTATAATTATTTATTTACAATAGACTCTTAAAAATGAAAATTGAAAAAGTATCTGAAAGATGTGAAAATAGAATGTTGCTGAACTTATAGATCGATTATGCCATATTTGATATTTGATTGTCTAACAAAGATTGTTACAACCGTTGAAATTTGCATAAAATTTTGATGAGTTGTTCAGTGATATCCAAATTGAATAAAATTTGAAACATTACTGAAATTTGATAGCTCTTTAAAGATCTTTAGATTATAACCGTTAAAAAATATACAAATTTTTTACAAGGCATCAAATGATGTTTAAATTGATTGAAATTTGAAACACTATCAATCTACAAGTTAAATAATACATCCATAAACTTTTTTTTATTTTCAATATTTTTTATGAATTTCTATAATTCTTGAAATGTTCCATTAGTAAGATTGTCAAGATAACCGTCGTCAATCGATCTTATGATGGTAATAAATCGGGGCCTTTTTCATGATGCCACTTTCGTTTTTAATTTATTAATCTGACCGACTGCTATTTTTGTATTATTGTTATCTGATAAATACTGAAATTGTCCCTCCCTCATCAAAGAAATGTATGTCATATTGTCATTTGTCCATTCCTTATAATCACATATCAATGAGACAGCCCAATTTTCAATGACCTTTGCTCGGACTCGGTCATAAAACAAAATTGGCCATTTAAACAGAAGCTAGCTTCAATAACTCCCTTTTTTCAATCTCAATCAAATATTATTGAAAGAACCTAAATCTATACTCTAAAAAGAGAGGGGTAACACTCTAAACACATCAACTATGTCACATCATCAATATTATTAACTATTGATTTTGTTTAAATCTCTTCATCTACTTTAATCCAATGGTTTATATGTATTCTCTTTCCCCATTTAATAAGATGAATGTAATATGTCTAAAACAAAATTTTACCCTTAAAATGGTCTAATATTTATAAGTTATTATTTATAAATTATTATATTATTATTACTACTACTATTATTATTATTATTATTATTAATCATATCAAAAATTTAATATGTAGTTTATTTTTTTTTAAATAAATATTTTCAATTTATAAGTTTTATTTTTTATTTGATATCATATTTTAGGGTGAAGCCCGAATTCCAGCTTGTAGGAATGAATTAACAACGAAACAGGATTTGAGATTTCTCATCATAATTAAGACCCATTCCAACTTTCCAAGGCCCAATTCAATTCAATTCAATTCCAAGGTCCAACATGACAGAGGCAGTCGTCATCCTGCATCCGCATGCGCTGGTTAGGAATAGGAAATGGTACGCCGCAAGAGACTGAGAACTTCCCCCGCAGCCTGGGGAGCAATGTTGATTATATGAGACGCATACAGACCGCGTCCAGGGACAGCGCTCGTTAACATGAAAGAACGAATTTGGTGATATGTCGCCGCCAGGTGGGCCACCACCAGGTAGTGCTACACACCTCTCCTCCATTTTATTCAATGACTGGATATATACGTTTGTAATAAAGATGATTAAGTGTTCATTATCATTTCTTGCTCCGTTTCTTCAATATTTTAATAATGATAGTGATAATAATATGAATGAACTCAATACCTCCACCCATAAAATCAACATGTTTGATCGCATGGCGTAATTAAGCATCTTGATTGCATTTGTGAGTTGACGCTGACTACCTTTAAGGGAATTTTATTAATTAATTATGAACGGTGAAATGTTAATGTGAGCATAGAAAAGAAAAGGAGCTGATTTGTTTAATAGTAGAATTTACATATGATTAATTGACTTGGTCAAATTAATAGTAAAATAACTACAATGGTATCACTAGTTGTTGAATCTTAAATTAAATTAAAGATTTGACAAATGTATTTACTCGGTCAATATGTATTTAAATGTTTTTATTATAGGTCTTTCAATTGTACTTGCACATAATGACATGATGTGGAGTTGTGAATCAGAGAGAACAACGACAACAAAAATTTCAAAGTGTCTTGATATTTTAGGCATTTAAACAACGTTTCGTGTGTGCATTGTTTTTCAAGTATACAATCCGAAATTTGGAACTACAATTCCGTTTATATATAATGTACCATAGCATTTTTCAATACATGGTTAATATGCGGTATTCATAAACTTAGGAAACTTCATGTGAACTTAAGCTAAAAATGTACTATATCATATTCAAATTTTGATTTATATGGTTTAATAAATTCTTTATGTCAAAAATTTGTGTCATACAAAATTTTCTATTTTGAAATATTTAAGTATTTATTTTAGATTTGTAAAGTTGCATATGAAATATTAATTATTTTATTAATATTGTATTATCAATTTTAAAAAATTCAAATTATTAAAAATCTTTAAAAATGAAATTCATGTTTAATGTCACAAGATTTCGATATAAAAAAATTATTAAGCAAAATTAAGATAGGATTTGATATATGCTTTTAGCTTAAACCCACATAAGAACATTGTTACTCTAGTTAATATACAATTATACATAGTGACATATAGTAAAGTGAGATTTAAGTTTACGAAGTTCTCCCGTGAGCGTATGAACCGTCATCTCATAAAAATCCAAAAATAAGTTGTTAGAAAATTTTAAAACTTATAAAATTTAATTTTACATCCTATTTAGATATTTAGACTCTGTTAGACAGATTGGATTGGTTATTTGAATACTGGTTTATAAAAATTTTGAATGATGGTTAACTAAAAATCACTTTTGTATATGCTCAACTGACTGGAAACATGCAGTTCGGAAAAAGAATTGAGTGGAAAATGTCTGACAAGCGGATCTGAATCGGCCGAAGTGACTGCAAACCAAACGATTTCTCTTCCACTCTATCAAAGCAGACAACAGCATAGATCCGATCATCCGAGAACAAGGGGAGAGAATTAATAATGTCTGGGCTAGTGATTGCGGTCATGGTGATTCTTCTGCTGGCGGCGCCGATCACGAACGCGATCGTGGTGGACGTGCCGTCCGGCAAGGTGAAGTGCCTGACGGAGGAGCTGCGGAAGGGCGCGCTGTCCTACGCGCAGTACGTCGCGGTGAACGCCAGCTCGGGCAGCAGATCGCGGACCATCTCCGCTCGAGTCACTGATCCGCACGGCGACGCGCTGCACCACGCGGAGGGCGTCGAGTCGGGGGAGTTCTACTTCGAGGCGGCCGTGCCGGGGCGCCACACGGCCTGCTTCTGGTCGCCGAGGTTCGAACTGGCCGCGTCCCTGTCGGTCGAGCTGGAGTGGCGCGTGGGCGTCAGATCCCGCGCAGGCAAAGAAGCAGCAGCGGCTGCCGGCGGGACTCCGCTGGGGACGCAGCTGAAGCAGCTGGAGGACGCCGTCGGGCTCATAAGGGAGGAGATGGTGTTCCTCCGCGACCGCGAGATGGACGCGCAGAGGCTCAATGAAGAGACCGCGTCCAGGATGACCTCACTCACGCTCTGCTCGCTCGGTGTTTGCTTGGCCGTCGCCTTTCTGCAGCTCTGGCACCTCAACACGTTCTTTCACGCCAAAAAGATTTTGTAACCACTTACTACGGGATGAAGCATTTTCTTTTGTATTATAATTTTGGGAAAATTTATTGATATCGTTATTTTAGTTTTTATATGCTCCTCTAGTCCTCTGCAAATTGTATTATACATTAATAAAGATTCAATTAATTCTGTTACACTAACTAAACCTTCACTACCGCACCAAGTCTGCCTTTTCATATTGCGTACGCAATTTTACCCCAATTTTCTGTATAGGCTGAATTTTTGGTGTACCTATCAAAACCTCTTTAATTGTTAATTTGCCCATCAAAATCAACAATTATTTTTCTCCTTAAATAAGCCTCAAAAAATATAAAATCACGAGATTCAGCTTTGAGCCAAAAAATTCTCCTTAGATGGGACTCTATCTTTGTACAGCGGCCATGTAAAAATAAAGGACGTTAGGAAAACTATAGCGTCCTTGTAAGGAAGGACTTTACAGTTTCCTGACGTCCCATAAGGACACTAGCGTCTCTTATAAACTTTTAAATTGTACGAACCAAATCTCGTGATTTGATATTTTCTAAGGCTTATAAAAAATAATTGAAGCGCAATTTTAGTTTCCACATATTTCGTTCATATCCACAACGAAAGTTGTTATTTCACTTCAATGGGAAAAAAGTTGTTATTTCAATATCAACAATCATGCATATATGCTACAACGCACTAAAATAAATCATTGAGAGGTTCTGAATTTCTGATGATTGAATCAACTTTTTATCAAAATAAAAATTAATATTGTACATAGCACAGACAAGTTTCTCTCTCTCCTCTGCTTCTCACCGGGTAGGCCACATTAAATCTAAGAACTCTCTCAACTGTCAGTATGTATAAAGTAACAACTTACATATAGAAATTGAACCAAAACAATCTAAATGAAATAATAACAAATGCAAAACCCATTATGATCTCCAAAAATGGCAGGGCTCCCATACACTATCCAATCCTGAAAAATTTACTGCCCCAAAAAATTAAAAATAATAGCAGTGCAATAACATGAACTACAGCTCCTCTATGCTGATGAAGCAGCCTCTATGGCGCTGCCAAGAGGCCAGGCTGCCTCAACATAGGCATCTCCAAACTGTACCTTCTTTACCAAAGTGATCTCTTGGTAAGGATCAACACCTACAAGAATAACCAAAAAAAAATTGTGTGAATGTCCAAGTAACATATTTTTTTGAGATAATAAAATAGTCTGAGTGTCGCATAAATTACCAAAGCCATCAACAAGGAGTGTGAACTGGTAAACCAGGTCCATGCAAAGGTATGGTATATTGTCATCAGAAACAGAAGGGTAAGTGGTTTTTGCATCTTTAATGTTCAATTTACAAGCACGCTTGGCAGCATCTTCAAACTCAGAGGCTTTCACCTTCGCTACTGCAGCCTTGGGATCGACAAAGCCAGCCTAAAAATTAAAATTTAAGCATAAAAATGATTAACACTGTAGTAAATGCAATTACATGAGAAAAGCACTTAAATCTGGTACCTTCCTCCGTTTGGCAAGTGTAGTAAGTTAAAACAGAGTAAAACATTAATCACCCTAAAGTAGTGGTGTTTGGTGGTAGTGACGTAAATAGAAGAAGTAAAGTGATGAAATCTATAAAACTTGCAAAATGTTAGTGATTTAGTTTAAGCACCTCTATAGGTATATTAACTTACTACACCTTAAATAACTACCGTTTGGTAAGCTAAATCACCGTAAATCACTATTACTCCACTTTTACTACGTTGCCAAATGGCGGGTTTTTTTTTCTAGTATAGTGTATACAGTGTATTTCCTTTTTCTGTTGTTTTGGGGTACTTGTGACAATACCAAAAAGTTCTTTAATGCCAGAGACTTTGCAGTGTATTTTTTACTAGGTCATACTTGACATTGACAATTATCAGGCCTCATTTCTAAGAAGCATTATCTGATTTCCACTTTCAGCATAAACTTTCTGCCGAATCAATCAGACCAAAACTTGACGGAATTCCAAACTAAGGGGAGAAATCCTTACCTCAGCAGCTCTGTCAAAGAAAAAGGAGGCAACAAACAAGTTTTTCTGCCCATCCCCACCACCACCATTCCAGACACCACCAAATGTACACTTCATGTGGGTGCATACAGGTTCATCGACCTTCAGAGCCCTTACTGCATCACTCCTGCACTTGGTGTAGCTGGTGCCTGACGATGCAGTTGAAGCATCATATGTATCGTCACCATACTTGTATTTTCCTGCAAGATTATAATGTCGAATAGAATATCAAGATGCATGCACTTCTAGTCATGTAAGTGGGTGGTATTTTCGTCTGCTGTTATTCATTCCATGAACTAGAGATATAGTAGGAACTAGGAAGGTTAAAATTTAAAAAGCATGTGATTCTGATCTTATGGTTGGGGGTAGATTCCTACGGATGGCACAGATCAGAAATGAGATCAGCGCTACAAAAAAAAAAACAGCATGTGGTTCCAGTCTATCCGGATTTGGACAAAAGGGCTTTTGCTTTTCTTTAGAAGATATTATCATTATTATTCTGGATGCATGTATTAGGCACTTGGCACGTAACTCCCCAGCAAAAAATAACTGGTTTTCTAACTCAACTATTAGTATCAGTAATAAAATTACTCGATAATATGTTTCTAACAGAGACTTTAAATTTTGAACTAATAACATAATTGCACAACTGCATAAGTAATAATACCTTGATAGCCATTGAGTATGCAGTTGTTGCCTCCTTCACCGGCCTTCAAGATCTCAGCTCTGGCAGCCAGCAAGCCATAATGAAGATAACTGAGGACAAAAAACACACAATTCTTCTTTCAGATATGCGATACAATCATAAATAAGTATGATTTAAGTAGACAGATGGCAGACCTATGAACGTAAAGGTAATAAGTGGTTCCTTTAAGGAAGAGCTTCTGCACATAAGAATCCTGTCCGTCAGAGACTTTGGGGGCCTTCGCAGCATCTTCTTCAGAGATCGCGTAAGCCATCTGGACGGAACCACCTCCCAGATCAACAACTCCTACAGTGCTTGCATAAGTTTCCCCCAATTTGCCAAGAAGGTAATTGATGGTAACCTGTTTGTTCATGCCGGTCAGTAAAATGAGTATACCTTATTACCAGTAGCCAACATTTGTCAACAGAAGTAAGAACAAAATGGCAGTTGTTTGGGTTCGATGTATTAAGGGAAGGAGCTGTACCCATTGAAAAGCACCCTCTTGTGTTCCGTCAAGAACTGTAGTCCAATCAGATTGAGACTTAAGGGAGCTCTTTTCCTTGAGCAGATCTCTAACCTGCACAGTTGATTATGCATTAGTTTTTCAGCACATCACAATCCTGGACAAATTGAAATCAAAGATGGTACAGCAAATGAAATGAGAAATTACGGCTTGCAGAATCTGCTCAGCAGTGTCGGCGCCGAGTGTTCGGAGGCCAGCGGTTGCCCCAACTCGGACGGGAGTTGTGGCACGCAGTTGCTGCGGGATGACAGCTTCGGCCTGCTGGAGCAGCGGGATCAGAGAATCGGCCGCCTCCTTGGGATTCTTGGCAAATGCACTCAACCCTGGCTTTTTCTGGCAATGCAGATGAATTAAGGAGTGATCTTAGCTTAGATTAGCTTAGGTTAAGCTTATTGATGTGGATCTGATGAGTTCTGACTTGTGATAAAGAGAGGGAGGGATGGATGGATGGTTTACCTGAACAAAGAGCTCAATCTCCTTGCCAATGTGGAGCAGGTCGAGGTTGCCATCGAAGCAGTAGACGTGGACGCGGCTGCCAGAGCTCCCGGCGTCGAATATAACGGCGTACTTCTTGTCAATGCCAGTGCCACCGCCGGGCACGGTCTTGCGGGAGGAGGAGGAGAGGGAGTCGACGGCAGCGGGGCCGGGGGAGCGGGGCATGAAGAGGAGGACGAGGGAGACGAGGAGGAGCGGCACGGAGACGATAAGGATGACCCCGCGGTACCGATGGATCCGGTCGGGGAGCGGCTCGTAGCGAGCGGAGGAACGGTAGCGCATCTTGGAGGCGTCGGAGAGGGAAGAAAGGGAAGCGGTGAGGGGGAGCTCGGGGGCGGAGGGGGAACGGTAACGGATCGCCTTCGCCGCTGGATCCTGTGGCGCCTCCAGCTTAATTAACTGCTGTTATGCTGCTATGGGAGGACGGTTGGTATGTTATAGATCCGGGCGGGATTCAGATCTTCGAGGGCGATGACCTTTTCTTTCTTTCTTTCTTTGCTTGACTTTCAGACTTTCAGTGCTTTCCCCCCAACAGCATCACCCTCCCTCGCCTGGCCCTGCGACTTCTTCACGTAAGTTACGCGTCGCCCGCCTTCGTTGCTTGCGCCTTTGGCCCTGGCCTAATTGGCTAATTGCCTTGCCTGCCGTTGAATGCCTTTAATTAATTAATTCATGCTCATTTTCTTTTTTTCATTTTTGTTTTGTTTTGTTGTGATTTATTTTATTATTCTTGCTTGTATTGGAATATTGGAAATATTGGATGGACGATGGATCTCCTCGCTTTTCTTAAGCTTCTTTGCGATCTGCCCACACTGCCCCTAGCTAATTTATTCATTAATTAATTATGTATTCTCTTTTATTATTTAGGGTAAATTTTCTGGATGGTCACTAAACTTTACTCTCAGTCCGTAATTGGTTACTGAACTTCTATTTATTCATTTTTTGTCACTCAAATTTGATGTTTATCCAAATTTGGTCACTCCATTATTTTTTCCATCCAACTTAACGGAATAATTAATATGAATTCAATTTTAAGTCTTAGACATATATTTTTTCCATATAGAATACGTGAGATATAAGAAACAAATTAAAATTTTGTTTATTTTATTTCAAAAAAATATTTTTTTCAAAATCATTTTAATTAATATTCTCATGTAAATTTAATTTTTAACATTTCTAAAAGTATGAAATATTTTATTGCAATATAAAAAATAAATAAAAAATAATTTGTAGCGTTATATTCTCACTTTTTAAGTTTTACATTGAAAAAATATGTGTAAACTCTAAAATTGATGTCATGTTAATTTTTCCGTTAAGTTGGATGGAAAAACTAACGGAGTGACCAAATTTAGATAAACATCAAAGTTGAGTAACCAAAAATGAATAAATAGAAGTTCAGTGACCAATTATAGATATGGAGCAAACTTCAGTGACCTCTTAAAAAATTTACCCTATTATTTATCATGGTATGTAATATATTTACTATTCATGAAGCAATGCTTTTCTTTTTTTAATTTTATTCTCTCGTTTTCTCTCTTTCAGCTTTCAACACTGCAGAGAGTTTAAATTAATTAATGAAATAGAAAATCAAAAGTTGGGAGGAGAAAATAAACTAAGGACTCAAAGTGGATCGCATCTCATATGATATTTATACTATCATCATATCATCATAGGGGTCAGTGCCAGGTCAACGTCACATTAACAAGAACTGCAGCAAATACTCAAAAAAAAAAACAAGAACTGAAGCATTATTAATTAACAAACATAAAGGTTGTTCTGAGTGCTAAAGAACCTCCTTTACTTGAGAATTCACCAATCAGCAGCAGACACGACCGACGGATATAAATCTGCTGCCTTTCTTTACCGAAAAGCAGGTCCTGCTTTTCCAATCCGAAGGTCGGGATCGGTTGTCGCACCGATCTCAAAGTACTTCGTTAACTTTGATATTTTTTGTACGGATCTGTATAAACTTCGGTGTTTCTCAACCGGTCGGATCAAAAAAAGCGGGCGACCGACACGTCCACTCCAACATTGCAATGGAGAGAATAGTTGACAGTGATCTCACTCTAAAATTGTGTTTCTTTCTTGAGAGGAAGCCCGTAGGCTTAGATTAGATTAGAAAGGTGAGATGTGTATGGGCCGGGCTGTGTCTTGGGCCTTAGGGAGACTATAGAACGGAGGATACGTAAAAATTGGAGCGCTGACATTAAAACGGACCCAGTACATAATGGTAATATATAGTGTTCTCAATATTTGTACTACGTATTCATATTGTTACAAAGTTTGAGATAAAAGTTATAAAATTTGAGATGAAAGTTACAAAATTTGTGGTAAAGTTACAAATATTGTATGGATATTAGAGATGATAGATTGTCGGGTCAGATTCGGATTCGGGTCAAGTCAGTTTGACCAAATAGAAATGTCGGGTTCGGGTCGTGTTGGATTGGGTATCGGGTTGACAGTTGCCGGCATTTTTTGAGTCGGGTCGGGTCGGGTACGGGGTTGACGTCTGACGGCAATTTTTTCGGGTAGGGTCGGGCGGGTTTTTTGGGTTTGATCAAATTTTGTACCTCAATTCCCAAATCATCTTGGGTTTCGGGTCGGGTTCGGGTTAGTTTGACTTTCCTTAAAACACAGATTGATATAATTTCTTGAGTTAGATCATATTTTGCCAGCTCTACTGGATATGTAGTTAAACCTTGGACACTTGAAAATTTTCATATATAATTTTGTTGAAGCGGGACCCATATAATATTTTTTTTTTTGAAGAAAATAGAATACTCCACCAGTTTTATTAAAACTATTTATTTGTGTCCCTAAAAAATTGAACTCATAACCTCTTAGAAGTCATCCTAATTAGCTACACTGGTGCCTGAGCTAATAGGCCATTTGGGACCCATATAATAATAATCATAATATACTGTAGTTAGGTAGTTACTAGTTAGTGATAGCGCTCGCATCTGCTGCGATCCAAAGCGATCGCAGAACCTGCGATCGCTTTATCTACGCCGTTGTTATATTGCACGACTGAGATTTCTCCTGGTTTGTATTTATCACTGTTGTTCCCATGGACCCCATCTTTCCATTGAGTCATATTGTCTCCGCGAGTTAAAACTCATTCATCATTCTCCAGTTATTTATTTAACGCGTCCAAGTCAATTGCAGTGTGTAGCTCAATAATAATTATTGTATTGATTGTATTATTTATTAGATGTTGCTTTTATGTTATATAAATATAAATATGCTGTAGTCATATAGACTTGTAGTATAGTTAGAGTTAGACAATTATACTAACGCGTCAAAATTTATGTTATGGTGTTCAATCACAATTTATGGTGCTCAATAAATTCTTTGTATGAAAATATTGGGGAACACAAAATTTTTTTAATTTTGGAACTTTCTAAGTATTTGTTTTGCATGTTTGGAAATAGCATATACAAACATCAATATTTTATTAATATTTATGGGCTTTTTTTATAATTCAAAATAAATACTTAGAAAATTCTAAAAATGAAAAGTTTTTATATTCCCAATATTTTCATGCAAAGAATTTATTGAGCACCATAAATCATGATTTCGGACATAATAACATAAATTTTGAGGTGTTAGTATTTCGGTCCGAAATGCTAACATTATTATAATAGTCTAACTCGTATATAGTTATATATAGTTGCTTTTTAGATTTTCTTTTTTTTTATTGTTGTTCCATTGCACATACCAAAAAAAATAAATAAATAAATACTTGCATTTCTAATCTGCCAAGAAATTTTTTTAACTAAAAATATATTTGAAATATTTACTATTATTTTGAAGCTTTTTTTTTTAAAAAAAAAGTGCATGGTCTAATTCTAAACCTTTTTTTTTAATCATTCGATATCTAGTATGTTTATAAAATATATTTAACATAATTTTAAAAATTAGCAGTTATAGCATTTGTAAGACGATTAAAAATCGACTTTAGAAAGTAGAAACTATTGAGTCTCTATTTCTTTATTAATGAGCTAAGTGTCCAAATTCGTCAATGGTCCAGATTTAACAATTAATTATTAAGTATAGGTGTGACCCAAGATTTTAGAAATCATATGAAACTTGCAAAGCCAAACAATAATATTTTGTAATTTTATTTTTATTAAAATGATCTTGTTGACTAAAACCTAAAGATAGCAGTGAAGAAAGGAAAAATAATAAATAAATTTATCTCAAACGTCTTCAATAATTTCTAGTAGTGAGGAACTGAAGATAGCAGTATACATCAAATGGAGAAGATGAGAAGATGGGAGTCAAACAAATTAAGAACTTTTGCTGAAAAGATAAGACTTCAATTCATGTGCTCGTGGGCTCGTGGCTATCGTGTGATTTAACAAACGGCGCTAATGATAGAATCGCACGAACCTGCGATCGCTTCGCGATCGTAGCAGATTCGGACGCGTTAGTGATAGATGCAAAGCAACCGCTTGGCCATTCCATCGATAGTGACAGGCACATATACAATCTCTCTTTTTTTTTTTGAGTAAACATATACAATCTCTCTCTCTCTCTCTCTCGTTTTCTGTGCTGTGAGCAAGTGGCTCCGAAGTCCACACAGTAGAGTAGAGTATGAGCAGCTGCACAGTCAAATCAAAATCAATACAGACCCATCGCATGCTAACCGAAATTGTAGCAGAAGGAACCAGAAAGGAATTAGCGCAGGACAGGATCAGGATGGGCAAGTGCCAACCACCTTAATTTTATTGTATTTGTCAATGTCATTATCCAATATACACTGCTATTAGTGTGCCAAATGATGAATGATTAGCTAGCTAGGCTAGTGGAGATGGCCGGCCTCCCGGACGACTACAACGAGGACGACTTCGAGGAGTACAATCCGCACCCGTACCTGGGCGGCTACGACCTCGCCCAGACCTACGGCCGCCCCCTCCCGCCTTCCCCCGCCATCTGCTACCCGCTCTCCCAGTCTCAGAATGATCAGGTTCGACCTCCTCCTGCTGCAGCTCAGTCCCCTCGAGATAAACCAGCTGCTGCTGCTGCTGCATCAAAACCTCCTCCTGATAAACCAGCTGCTGCCGCTGCCGCTGCTGCAGCATCTCCCGGCCCCCCGGTGGTCGACCAACCCTGGTACTTAATTTCTGCTCCCTTTCTTTATGCAAAAAGATTATATGATTTATATCGTAGGTTGAATTTACATTTACATGAACATAATTAAGCACTTTAATTTTCTTTGATAACAAAATTCTATTTCTGAATTTTGAAATTAGATTTACATTAAAAATAGAATAATTCTTAATTTCTTACTTTAGTGTTCTATTTCTATAACCATGTAATAAGATTTACATTAATAGAATGGTTAATTCTGTTATGGATCGGATGAAATATGGGCCATTCATTTTTTTATAATCAGACGATCACAATATATTTAGATATCATCAAAGAGAAATATTTGATAATTATTTACCGTTCAATTCAAAATGAAAGGTTGCTTAGCCGATCCATAGCAGAACTACTCTAATAGAATAACTGAATAATCTAACAAATATAAGTGGTAAAGATGCTTACTAATTGTAAATCATCTAATTAACCAATCTCTTAATTAGCCACTAATTGAAAGCTGCAATGCAAATGGTAGGTTTGAGCCACACCCATACGGCGAGCCGTATCAGGCTCCCCCGTACAAGCCCGACCTCTTCAGGTCCTGGCCATTCTCCATCCCGCAGCACTGCTGCCGCCATGCCTCCCAGTCGCAGGTCAGAAGCTTCGACTACTGGAACCACATGATGCGCGGCCTGGATTTTCTCTTCGGCCATGCCAATGGATACGGTGAGAGGACGGTTGGTACCGACGTCTACGGCGTTCCCGTTTATGCTAACAAGGCCACTCCCACCCAGCCCCTCGCTCTGCATGTCGACCAACTGCCTGTCCACAATGTGCAATTTCACCACTCCTCTGATCTTCAACTGCGTCCACAACAATTCGATACTGTCAGTCACCATTTAATTACTTTTTCATTTTGTCTTTTTTAAATTAATTTTAGCTTCAACCCCCAAATTTGACTTTACCAGGTTCATTCTTGTACAAGTTATGTATACCAGCTGTATCGGTGCATCTTGCTTCAGCAAATGTACTTGTATAACAGTTTTATATTTGCAAGTAAGATCGGTGTCTCTAACATTTTACAGCACATGCAGTGGCCTTCATGGTGCGAAGAAAGCAAGGAAGAAACTAATGAAAACTCTGGCAGCAGCTACCAAACTGATGGATATTACAACTACGAACAAAGTACCAGTAATTGGGACGTTGACTCTAGCTACCACGACACATATCACGATTGGAGGCACAATAATTCTGTAAGTTTTCTGTCAAAGTTTGTCTGGATTAAGCTAAGTTAATTTCAGAGTATCATGTTTGTGTTTGTTCTGTCTTTTAGGGATATACAACAAATGTTGAAGGGGAGTCCATGGAGGAAAATACGCTGTTTAGCACTCCTCTGTACGCCTACAATAAACACTATTATGAACAGCCGTTGCATGTTCAAGCTGAACTGACTGATCAAATTTGGACTCAAAAGATGATCTCATATGAGGTACGTTGGTCAATTTTTCCGCAAATTTATGAAGGACCAATTTCATTTTAAACTTTCAAAGATGGTACTATAACAAATGGAGTTAATACAAAATGAAAAATGTAATGGACCAAGCAGCGCAGCAGCATTTAACATAGAAAAAATTATATCTATCAGAGAGCATGAAAATTGTCTAGTAACCCCTTCAGAGCTCGTTTTTCATCTGAAGGGGTAACTTAAGTATTCTAAATTTGGGGCAGTATATGTAACTCAGATACCAGTAAATAGTTGAATACAGAGTGCATTAATTATCTAGCTTAGAAAAAGAGATTACCTTGACAACTAAAATAACCTCAACATATAGATGCAGGCGGGTAATTATCATAGGCACCACGAAGTAAAATAATAGGAGGGAGGGTAATCTGATGCCGCACGACATATTTAATGCTATTAATGCTTTAGAATGCATATGTTTTTTTTTTTTTTTTTATTATTTTGCAGGATTTTGCACGATAATTTATTGCATATATACATAAAATTATTTTAAGAAAAGACAGCTATCATCTAAATGCAGTTCTTGATTCTTACAATCTTTTTCCATGATAGAATGATCATTCGTCTTATTACGTAAAAGAAGAAGAGGTGGATCAACCGAACATAATAAGCCATGGTTATGAGAGAGAAGGGTACGAGCAAACCCAATATGAGCATCTGACATCTTTGAAACCATCTTGGTCACAGAATATGGGGTATTTTGGCGAAAATCTGGAAGGAGAGACAGTCAGATCAGATGACGTAAGTCTTTAGCTTGAATTTGTTATATTGCATATCATTGTTATTTGTTAAACAGTTTGAAAGCAATATCTTGTCAACCAGATAAATAAATCCTCTTTGGATTTTGATCCTACACTCGATCACCATGGATTTCTGTCAGAAAAGGGAAATGGAATCATGATTTCGGTTGATGTCAATTACTAGTTTCTTGTTTCAATGTTTTATTGCAGTATTCTACATTTTACGGTGGTGAAAGAATTTCAAGCACATCTTTTACATATAACGAGGACAATATTCGCTATGAGCAGAATCAATCTTCTTGGGCAACTGGAGATGGTCATGTCTCGTATGGAGAGGATACTTCATGTAAACCTAGCTGGGTAAGTACACTAATTTCTTAAACCAGTATCATAGTACCAGGATGGATTTATAGTTCAATATGTTCCGCTTAATAAGATATGTTAATTACATTATGAGTTTCCACATTCTCAACTTTCTATTGTTTTTTAGAATTAAGAACGTATCTTATTTTGTATTTGATATTTTCCTAGGATGATGATCCCCGCAATTGGGCAGATGCAATCTTCGGCTCATCTCATAACTACTATGCATATGATCACTAGTACAGGATAAATAATTACAATGTTGTTTCAAGTGTATTTATAGTCGTTGGTGTTGTAATTTATCATGTCATACATGTACCCTTGATAAAAGATACCCTTCAACTTTAGCACCAAATTGTGTAGTAATTTCTTTTTTTTTTTTTTTCACAAGTGATACCTATGTACTGCAATTGTACCCTACAAAAATACTGGGTATTTATTGAATTCTTGGACCGTTTCGATACTACTTTGAAAATAATTCAACAAGCTTGTGAATACTGTGGATCCTTCTATAGCCATTTTTCTTTATCCAGCTTAATGGGTGCACATTTATTTATTTATTTATTTGTCGTACTAACAATTTTTCTTGTTCTCAATCTTGTTGATCGGTTACATTCATCTCTGGCATTGACCATGAAGATATAATCTTTATTTTAGAGAACAGCTTGAAACGTTAACAGATAGAGAGCAAAATCTTTTGGTCCTGGGTATATGTATTGTCCCCGAGCACACAAATAGAAAGGAGACATAATAGGAAGGAAATTAAAATGAAAAGAGGAAGAAGTTTCAGTGGTGAAAGGAATGAAATTGGGAGGCAGGGCCCTAAATTGTTGAGCGTAGCCCACCAGTGATGATGAATTTTGACTTGAAATTAGGCCCAAGGGCCTTCGCAGCTGGGTCACGCAAATGCAAGCAAACGATTGAGAAGTTGCTTCAAATTTTATTTACAAATACTAGTAAAGAGCTCACGCCTTGCTTTAAGCTAAAATTATTATATCTTATAATAAAGGGCTAAAAACTCACCCCCTGTGAGGAACTGATGTGGGCCTTAAACTTTAATAGGCCGGTACATCAATGTACGTCAACGGTGGTGATCAATCTAAGTAAACAATCAACGGCTGAGGTTTCTTCTTTGGAGAAGATAGAACTTTTATGTCAAAAAATCCAATCTCCTTTAATTAGGAGTAAGTATAATAGAATATGTTATTTAAACAAATAATTAGTTGCAAGAAACATATCGTAACAAATTATGAATTAATTTTAATATTATCCAGGAAGACACTCTTCTCCAAGTTTAAGATAAAATAGCACTTCTTGTAATCACTATTTTCCTTGGACAGAAAATCGTGTTTATGATGTTGGAGGTTTTTGTCCACTTTGTTGAAAAAAAAAAATTGTAGTCATAAAATTTGCTGATTTTTTCTTCTCAGAAGTAGGGTGTGTTCAGTGGTCAGTTCGGTCCAAACCAAATAAATATAAGCAACAAAAAGAAAAAATCAAAGTTTATCAATTTGCCAATTAATAAATCTTATAAAATATCAACGGAATAAACCGAAATATTGTTTAGTTTATCAATTAAATCGAACTTGCACTTATTCAATGGTAACAAATAATATCGTATTACCAAAATAAAGATAAAATAAACACATGATTTTTTTTTAAAAAAAAAATAAAACAAACAAACTAATAAAACTCGTAAAAGAAAAGAACATTTATATTGGCATTCTTTTCTATATAATTATCATTGGTATCAAACAAAATCGATTTGTTTAGTATATTTTTGTCTATTCAGTTTCTTCAGTCTATCCCATTCAATAAAACGCAAACCGAACTAAATAACAATAACCAAATAATCCAAATAAGATCATTTTCAATCAAACCAAAAATTATCAAGCCAAAACAGTTCAAAGTTCAACGGTTCAGTAAAAATCTAAACAAACCAATTAATCAGGTTAAACACCCCTACTGGCTACTGAGAAGAAGTTTACCAGAGGCTAAGAGGGCGTAGCAAGTAACAACAAACACCTACAGGGCCCAACAAATAAATTACCTCAGGGGCCGAGACTACATAGGCGCATGGATCAGACAGCGACTCAAGCATAAGTTGCTGTCTCTATGTTTGGCAATGAATGCTTGGAAATGAGAAAAATGCCAAGTTAGCTGTCCTGTCTCTGATAAGGTAACTGGATTCTCTCCTCTGAAGACTGAACCACACATTTTCACCACTAATATAATTCGGCTTCTAAAGCTTGATCAAAAATCAGCACATATATAGGAAATTAGAAAATCATATCCTCTACTGAGCTAAGCAATAAACTACTGTGCAGTACTCCAATCGTTAGATCTGCTTTGAGATTCGTACAACTCAATATCAAGAAAACCCCTATAATCCACCTTGTTGATTCGTTGCGCAGTAGAGGATAAGCATGCCATATATAGGCCCTAAATAAGTCCGAAATTATGTTCCGATCTTCAGATCTTACGGTGTGCAAACCATACATAATAAGCCTTAATGATTATTGCATGCATTGCTCCAGAATGGGCATGTAAGATGTAACATAAAATCGTTGGATGCATGAAATATCATACTAGCTTTTGACGCTATGTTTTACGTAAATAATAAAAAATTTGAGAGCTCGACTCTCATCTTTTTTTAAATAAAAAAAACCTTTGACGCTATGTTGTAGAATGTTTTGCATAGTTAATTGCATATGAATTGTAATTTGATGTAATAAATAAATAAATAACTAAAACTGTAATTTGCATCCGAGGATTTCCGCAATTGAAAACTTGGAGATGGCTTTTAAAAAAAAAATAGAGACAAGTGAGCCCGCATTCGTTGCGATCCAAAACACGATCGCAAGGTCTACGATCTCGATCCGACGTCTGAGACCATTTAGAGATTTTTGAAGGCATCTCAACTGTCTAATGTGGATCTCAGGACCTTGCAATCGGATTTGGATCGCAGCTGATTTAGACAAGTCAAGGTCACTGTTTGCCAAGTGCCATGTTACCATGTATGAGAGCTCCACCAAACTAAAACTCCAAAGATTGGAGAGGGGTTGTCTCGAATCACATCTATTGTTATCCAAAATTGGATAACAGCACCTGTTATTCTTATCTGGGCCGTCGGATCAAAATAAACAGATGTTATTAGCTATAAAAAAAGATCCCCGATAATCTAAATGGGCCGATCTGGCCGTCCGTTTTGATCTATCGGTCCGGATCAGAATAACGGGGTCCTGTTTTTCCTTTAGAATAACAGCAGACACGGACTTCTATCTAGTCTTCTACGACTAACACTCAAAAGCAGTGCTGCTTTTCGGCCAACAAATTATAAGATTTTATAGACTTTGCTCTCTCTTCCTTTTCTCATCACTTTAGTTCGTGCAATTACATTGCAAAAGATAGCCTGTACAGCACAGTACAGTACAGCCAATTTCGGCCCGGTGTTTTCACCTTTTAGTAAAAGAGAGCGCAGCGGATTGGCAGAACTCCACATGGGAGGGAGAGGCGTTGAGGCATGGCATGCTGTTTGGTTTGGCTTCTTCTATCCAACTCGTAGTGGTAGCTAGTCTCTCAGTTTTACATTTACCTAATTTAATTACCTCTCCACCCCTCACTTTGCAATTTGCATGTGTGCTCCTGGACCAGGATGAAAATCTTGCTGCAGGGTCTACTTTTCCGATCAGATGGTCGGTATCAGTTGTCGCACCAATTTTAAAGTACTGCGATATTTGCTGCACCGTTCTCAATGTACTTTGGTGTTTCTCAACCGTCGGATCAAGAAAAGCAGGGCCTGCTTTTCTTTTTAGCACAATAGCAGAGATATGTTGTTCAAGTTGGCAAAGATGTCAACTGTTGTGTTAATTTTCTGAATCCAAATACTGGTAATTGGTTGATGAGCATGTATGCAGCAGTAGTAAAACGGGTACCAATATTACTATACTCTTATAGTAATATATAGATTTATATGTGAATCTTGTAAAGGACCGTGTATATATAGCTAGCTAGCTATGAGCCAAGCAGAGCATCACATGGTGCTGAATCAGAATCAGTGATGAATGATGATATGTTCCCTCAAAGTTTCAAATTGGACCCAATTTTTGGAATTACCGTGCATGGTATATCTGTTAGGGTCATATCTAGTGTCCATATATTCACGTTGTTACAAAATTTGAGTGAGTGTTACACAATTTGAGATAATAGTTACAAATATTTTGTATGTGTGTACGTGTGAATAGTTAAAATGAGGACGCTTGGAAAATTCCTACCTGTTACTCTGTGAGTCTCTTAGCTTGATTTTTTTTTTTTTCAGATCAGGAAGAAACAACACACATGCATGCTGTAGTATACTCCAAGGTTGCACACTTGCACCTAGGGGTGTAAACGGAAGACCGTTTTGCGTTAAACGATTATTCCATTTTGTTTTCCATTTTGACAGAAAAATACTACTATTAAATAATTATTTTCGTTTTTTTTATTTCGTTAAACGAAACGAAACGAAACGAAACTAAACAGCTCATTTTCGTGATCGTTTACAACATTATGCACCCCTACTTGCACCACCATCTACTGATCAACCCCTTGGGCCCAATCCAACGGTCCAGCCAAAGACCAGACTCACCAAACTTGCAGACTTGTATGGTGCATTAATGGTATCTATCGATCGGCTTGATGATGAAAACTCGATCTTGCCCAGAATAATCCAGAATTGTGAACTAGCTTAGTTCAAAGTTAAAACAGTACTGATGAATTAATGGTTCAGATAGGTCAGGGTAAATTTGATCTGCATTAATTTTAAGAGGAGGGATCCATTGACAATCTTGACTATATGGTATTTTTCAAAAATTTGTAAAAATTCACAAAAAATCTTAAAAAAAAAAAAAAAATTGTATGGATTTCTTAAAAATTTTGAATATCGTTTGATACCTTATCAAAAATTTGTGTATTTCTTAACGGTTGTAATTTAACGGGTCTCTAAAAAACTATCAATAAAATATCACTTAAATTGAATATAATTGAAAACATTATCAATATGTAAGTTAGATAATACTTCCACAAACATTTTTCTATTTTTAAGATTTTTTTATAAATTTTTAAAAAATATTATTGTTAAGACTGTCAAGATAACCATTGTCAATCAATCCTTCCTCTGATTTTAATACCCAGGTTAAGAAAAATGGGAACTGGGCCTGGCCCTCCATGTGCAACTGGAGACAATTTTGATATATATGGGGCCAGAATTCAGAGAGCCAGTGTACTGACTCTCCTTAATTTGGACCTCATGCCCTTAATTTCTAATTCCTAGATTTGTATCGTAGAGTTTATAGATTTTTTTACTGAATTCTGGGATTTTACTGATTGAGAGCTCGAGTGCTTGGCCATTTTTACTGGTTTTGGCGCAGCCCCATGCATGTTCAGATATATGATTCCACACTTGATTGCTGCTTTCTTATATGAGTAGGGATCAAATGACACACCTATAATTTGACACAAATGTTACTCTAAATCATATAAATTTTAAAAAATCTTAAAAATATAAAATCTTTTATAAACATGTTCATTTACTTATAGATCGGTTGTGTTTCAAATTTTATTCAATTTTAGTATCATTTAATACTCCATCAAGAACCATTAAATTTAGACCGTTTGAATTAATATATAAATTTGATGGTCGTTGATGGAGTATCAAATGACACTTAAATTGAATGAAATTTGAAACACAATTGATCTATAAGTAAATGAACATGTTTATGAAAGATTTTCTATTTTTAAGATTTTTTATAAATTTATATGATTCAGTGCAACATTTGTGTCAAAATTTTGGGTGTCATTGGATCCCTCCTCTTCTTATATAGGTTGTGTTGTCTTTCTTTGTAAAGCAATTCCACCTCCCTCCAGTTTTTGGATGAAAACCTGCTGCTCTTCTTCTCATGTCTGCTTTTTCGATCGGATGGTCAGTATCAGTTGTTGTACCGATCTCAAAGTACTTCGGTATTTACTGCACCGATCTCAAAATATTTCCGTCGGGCCGCAGCAAGTTCCAAATTAGACTATGCATAGACCACTCATTGCAAGACATGACCATATGTATATATAACATTTTTTTTTTTTGATGAATATTTGAACAGTAATGCTAAATTTGCAAATTGCAGATATCAGATGATCAATAATATTGACGTAGCGTTTTCCTTTCCCCATTAAACTCCAAGCTCGCAGTCGTTATGAACATTCATCAACTGCTTGGACCAGGTCACAGAAGATCCCGATCACTCTGACATTAACACATGATTTTTTTTTTTTTTTTTTTGAGAGAACATTAACACATGATTTAAATGTCATTCCAAATTTCCAATCCTCGTTTCCTTTCTAAACAGCTAACTGAAGGAGACGAAATCACAAGATCCCCTGTGGCTTGGGTCTATATCTCTACCTACCATCCCTTTCAACTAAGGAGGGATCCCTCGACAATCCCTATTTTGACAATCTAATATTTCAAAAATTTGTAAAAATTTATATAAATTCTCAAAAATAGAAAAAAATTTACGGAAGTATTTCTTAACTTAGAGATTGATTATGTTTTCGGTTATATTCAATTTAAGTGATATTTGATAGTTTTCAAAGATCCGTTAAATTACAACCGTTGAAAATTATACAAAATTTTGATAAGTCATCAAAAGATATTCAAATTGATTGAAATTTGAAACACTGTCAATCTACATGTTAAGTAATACATCCACAAATCTTTTTCCATTTTTAATTTTTTTATGAATTTTTACAAATTTTTGAAATATTAAATTGTCAAAATAGGGATTGTCAAAGATCCTCCTCTTCAACTAATCCCATAAACCTGTGGGCTGTGGACACTAGGATAGAGAGGATCAGAGAACAGTTAAACTCTATATAGTACATACTACAGCGATCTATTTTTTTTTTTTTCTAATTATTACTTAAGGCTTATCCTATATCTAAATCTCTCAATCGGGAACAGAGGGTCCCGTGAACAGTGACGGGGGGCCTATGAACAGTAGAAAGTGAATATTTTTTTTTTTAGAATGGGCTATTGGTTATTGATTGTTAGATCTTAATCATTTTTGTAGGTGCGTTCATAGAATGACTCTGTGAGCTTAATTAAGGTCATAGTATATTTACCCAAATATTAAATACGACTGAAATTGTTTAAAATTTTAAACATAATCAATCTACAAAGCTTACAACATTAGTATAAAGTTTCTTTATTTTTTTTATTTTTTAAATACTTTTTTCAATTTTTTTAAAAACAAATTGTTAAGATAAGAATCGTCATTTGACCTTTCCTTTTTTTTTTCTTTTTTTTTTATAATCTATTGATATAAGACGGTTGCCTTTCATTTTATGTTGGCATAGTTTACTCCAAAAAAATAGATTTTTGACTTTTCTTTTAAATTTTTCTACAGTTGTTCTTGATTCACTGTATATATGATAGGTCGCGTTTGAATCCATTTTATGATCATCAAGGGTGAAGAATTATCAGGTACGATTTTTTTATTATAATTGATTCAGGTTCAAATAGATCCAAAAGGTAAGTATCACATCCCTTTGCATTAAAATAAATTTACTTATCTTCACTCTGTTCTCTTTTTTTTGATAATTCATTCTCATTTTATTTTTTTATTTTTGCACAATAATATGGTTTTGTTCTTTTTTTTTTTTTTGGCTGCTGCAATATTCTCTTTCTTACAAATGAGATATTTTATCGTTGTTGTTACATTAATCATTTTATTTTAGATATGCCTACTAAAAGTCAATTAGTCCATAGACTGAGAAAGTAAATATTATTTGTTCATAACAACCCCGCGCTTTTGTTTTTATCATGATAAATATATAATTTATAATTATAAAACCAATTATTTTATCTCTAAATTTTGTTGATAACAATTTCGCATTTCAAGAACCGGCCGTGTGGAAGGTCACGGGTTCGAAATCTGGATGGAAGGTCTTTTAGGGCGTGCTCGGAAGCAACCCAACCCTTGGGAATATGTGGGTATTTGGACTCCGCGACGTAGATTTTCCGAGACGCGTTCGGCAGTCATTTTACAATAGGTGGGTTTCGGCGATAATTCTGCGTCCAATTTACCATCTCTTCGTTATTTCGTGGGTAGAAAATAATTGACTCAGACTCAAGTATTTCTTTCCCATCTTGCTCTCTCTGATCGTTCTCAATACATACGATAATTGATGCCTTCATGCACATCTCAAACCTTAATTACAATTAGCGGATAACCAGTGTTATCAAAACCGGACCAAACTGCCGGTTTAACCAGAAAAAAACCAGAACCGGAACAGTTTCCGAGTTGATTCTTTGATTGGACCGTACATGTAAATGAACCAGTAAAAAACATGCTAACCCCGGTTAATTAGCTAGTTTTCAGAAAAAACCGTACACGGTTTCCGGTTTTTGAAGCTGGCACCTGTTAATGAACTCATCGAAGGGAGAGATGTAAATCCAATAAAAAAAAGGCTACGAGCCTTAGATGTTATAGCCTATGATCTCACAAACAGGTCTCAAGGCTTCAAATCTTTTTTACTTTTTTGAATTTCAATAAAATATAGTTGTTTATAGCATACAGTCATATACAGACACGTTAATCGTACATGATTCTATAATAAAAAATTATTTTTTAGTTATTGTACTTTATTTGAAGGTTCAAAATTAAAAAAAAAGTTACATTTTTATTATTCATGATCATAATATCAAAAAATTTCAAGAATGTTACATTTATCAAAGAAAATTCGGATCTTTGTTTATAAGTTGATATTGTAATCTATTTTACAAATAATTTTACTGATGTTTGTGGACAAATTCAATGTTATATTCACTATTTCAAAATATATGAGTAGGTTTTTACATATACTTGTACAATAAAAATAATTATTTTATAACAATCTTTAAGTCTAATATCTCATAAGTATATTTGAGAAAATCAGCGATTGAACCGGTTGACTCGGCGATCCGACCAATGACCCATCGACCCGAAGCTTTACCGGGTTGATGTCCGGTCCGGTTATGATAACATTGCGGATAACAATCAGCTAATGAAAAATAAATGTGCTCGATACTTTTTTTTTGCTGATAATAACAATTTTAATATAAGTTATAATGACAGTTTAGATAAATCATTGCATTAAATTATTTGAAAACGATACAATAATATTTTTTACTTAAATTTATGTATATACTTTATTAAGAGTATGAGCATACAGTCATATAAACTATTTAAAAAGAAAAAAAAATAGATATTTTCCTTGATAATTCCCATAATACAACCGAACAACCATTTTTGTACACCCATGATCCTACCCATATAATCCCATCCCGTATATTCCCATGACAACCGAACACGCCCTTATAGACATTTAAATTAGAGTGGCTTGACCCTCATCTTTATCTGAAAAAACAATTTCAGCATTTCACAATTTCACCGCAATGATATACGCCCTAAACCCCGCTCCGCCCCGCCCCGCACCATGAACACATTAGTATAGCTGTTCATTTCAAATTTTTGTAAATTTATGTACATTCTTCCATATCCCTTGTATATTCTTTAAACCCCGTAACTTCTTTTTTTTTAATTTAATGAAAAACGATAGTAGGTGATTGCCTACTACATAAAAAAAAAAAAAAAAAAAACGGTTGCAACTACTGGTCCACACTATTAAGGTCGATTGCTGTATGCACTAACAATTATAACTGTAAGGCCCTGTTCGTTTGCTACATTTTAAATGGGAATGGGTTCATATGAGTAAGGGTTCCATTGTTAACAATTGATGAGTTCCCAACAAGAAGAGAGAGAATGTGGGAAAAAACAAATTAGGTTTGAGTTGCAAATTTTTTTTTCCTTCAATTTGTATACAAAATTGATTTTCATCCCATTTCCTATTGGGTACAATTTCTATTTTGGATGGTCCACCGAACACCTCTTGTATAACAATTCTCATCCCATAAAATTTCCCTCCTATTCCCATTATTTTTTGGTCCTCCGAACGGGCCTAATATTGCGACTGAAATCACAAACTCAACAGTAATTAATTTGTTGGGTATATTTCATCGACTGAAATTAAAGTTCAAAGTTTTGAAGGGAAACTGGACGCCAGACAGGATAAAAATAGTGGATCAATTAATAAAATCTGGTAATCTGTTTTGCTGTGTGTTTGTCAGCTCTCTCTGTTCTTTTTTTTTTTTTTTAAAATGCAACCCATAAACTAGTAGCGCTGAAATCAGCTGCGATCCGATCCTAAGATGCTGATCAGACGGTTTTGATTATTTTGAAAAACCTCTCTAAAAACCACAACCGTCAGATCCGTTAGATTCGGATCTCAGAACTCAGATATCATATTTGGATCGCAGCTGATACGGACTCTAAACTAGTAAATATAAAATATGCCACTGTAACGTGTGTAACTGTAACAGTCCATAAAAAAACACATTGCACAACAATTTTAATGTACTTTTGAATTTTGATTCTTTTTATCTGGCCCGAGAGAGAGGGAAAAATAATAAATATTATAACAATGCATGAAATGAAAGAGGGCCTTATTTATCGTGAAGCGACAAGCAAGAACAAGAACTATTCTCAAAAAAAAAAAAAAAAAGCAAGAACAAGAACACCAGAGAGCAGAGCAGAGCAGGGCAGCAAACAAAACAATATAAAAAGGTAAAAGAAAGAAAGACAAAAGAGGGCAGAGATGGGGGCCTCGTTTGCAAATTGCAATGGTTCTTCTGGGAAAACGGGGAAAAAAAAAGAATAATAAATAAAAACTGATTTATTAAGTTTGAATCGACGACAGAAACCGAAGAGTTCCAAATTAGAGGCAGGAAA
The DNA here is from genome assembly GCA_030179965.1 of Cyperus esculentus. Classification (NCBI taxonomy): domain Eukaryota; kingdom Viridiplantae; phylum Streptophyta; class Magnoliopsida; order Poales; family Cyperaceae; genus Cyperus; species Cyperus esculentus. The sequence continues at coordinate 669,011 of JASGLE010000049.1, read as the reverse complement.
GAAATAATTACTTTATTATAGTCAGAATTCAGATACAAAAAAATCATAAAATGTTTGATTTGAAAGAAAACAGGGGCACAGAGAGGGAGAAAGGGAGGGACTAGTCACTAGTGGGAAGTGTCCTTGGCTTGGGTTGCTTTGCTTATTTGAGCTGCAGCCTGCAGATCCAGATCTATGAATCATCCAGCAGTCCACACTCCACAGTCCCAGTCCGGGTCCGTATCTGCTGCCATTAAAAACTATGGCAGCATCCTGCCATAGTTAACACAACACGTTGGATATATTTTGTACGGCTGAGATTTTATAAAACATGGGTGTTTTTTAATTGTGGGCCCCATTGTCAGTGTAAATGGCAGCACCCTACCATTGTTTTTAATGGCAGCAGATACAAATCCTCCCAGTCCCACCAGACTCTGTAATGACAATGAAATGAAATCCATCCCAATCCAATCCATCCAATAGACCAACTCAATACAATACCCCTTTTCTTTTCTTTTCTATTTCATTTTGTTCATTGAGTCTGTCTAGTTGAGGGGTCGGCTCGGGGAATTCATATCCTCTACTGCGCAGTAAGTTACTGCGCAGCGTTTCAACTGTCAGATCTGCCTTGAGATTCGTGCAACTCATTCCAAAAAAAGTCCCCCCTAATCCTCACCGTTGATTTGCTGCGCAGTATTTTACTGCGTAAGCAGAGGATAATCACTCCGGGTCGGGTCGGGTCGCCAATTAAAGTTGATGTGGACCGAGCGAATTCATATCCTCTACTGCGCAGGAAAATACTGCGCAGCACTTTAACTGTTGGATATGCTTTGAGATTCGTGCAACTCAATCTCAGAAAAGCCCCCAATCCACATCGTTGAATCTCTGCGCAGTAAAATACTGCGCAGCAGAGGATAAGCACTCGGGTCTCGAGGGAGGGAGCGGACGGAGGGAGTAGCTGTACACTCTTCTTAGTTCTTAATAACTCTTCTTCACTCTTCAGTCTTCACTCTACTCTAAGCTTAATAAGCTTAATAAGCTAGCTCACTTCTAACTTCAACTTCAAGCTCTCTCTACTACTCCCCTCCATAGTCCACTCGTTCGATCTCTCGTTACTTCGTTAGCCTACTTCCATCATGAAGCACGATCACACTCAATAGCTAGTTTAACAGTGTAAGGACTGACTGACTGACTGACTGACTGACTGAGTAAAGAAAATAAAGAAGGAAAGAAAGAAAGAGAGGGACTGAGGGACGGGGGAAAAATTAAGGATGGACGCGTACGAGGCGACGAGGATAGTGTTCTCGAGGATCCAGGCGGTGGAGCCGGAGCACGCGGCGCAGATCATGGGGCTGCTGCTGCTGCAGGACCATGGTGACAAGGAGATGATCCGACTCGCCTTCGGCCCCGAGTCCCTCCTCCTCTCCCTCATCTCCTCCGCCCGCCGCGACCTCGGCCTTGCTGATCACTCTTCCACCACCAACACTCCCAACAGCCCCGCTGCTAATGCAGCGATGCTGTCTCGGCAGAACTCGGCCGCCGCCTCCCGCCTCTCCGTCTCCGTCTCCTCTCCCTCCTCCTGGCCGGCCAACCCTCCCCCCGTCTTCTCCCGCTCCCTCAGCTGCAACCTTAACGTCTCCTCCGACGATCTCTTCAGCCCCGGCTCCAACGTCAACCCCTTGGACTATGCCGCTGCCGCTGTGGCTGCCGATCCTCTGGTGGATGATTTGCAGCTGCAGGACCACCTGTCGTTTTTATCCGAGCAAGCCGACTTCATGGACTGCGCCGCCGCTGCAGGCGCCGCGCACCACCGCAGGAGCTGCTCGGTGAGCGACATCTGCTTCTCTAACGGAGGAGGGGCCGGCGGCGACGGCCTCGGCTGGAAACCCTGCCTCTACTACGCGAGAGGGTACTGCAAGAACGGCACCAGCTGCCGGTTCGTGCACGGGTTACCCGATGACAGCGCCGCCGCGCTCGAGCAGGAGCTGTTGCTCCGCTCCAAGAGCCAGCGCCTCATGGCTGCCGCCGCTGCTGGAGGATTCCCCTTCTCTCCCACCGGGTCCATGCCCGCTTCCCCCTCCGCCGCCTCCAGCAAGTGCCTCAATTTCTTGCTGCAGCAGCAGAGCGACAACCAGAGGGCCGTGGCGGCCGCGGCGGCACTCATGCTAGCAGGGGGGGACGAGGCGCACAAGTTCGGGGGCCGATCCCGCGGCTTCGATAGACTCGATTTCATGAACATCATGAACCCGAGCTCCCGGCAGATTTACCTCACTTTCCCGGCCGACAGCACGTTCCGGGAAGAGGACGTTTCGAATTACTTCAGGTAATTTAATTCAATTTGAATCTATTTTTAGTCACATTGTAATTGTATGCTTTCCTTTTTCATTCATTATATAAGAATCTGATAGTGATCTTTTTCTCAATTGTTTTGGAATTGTGAAGCATCTACGGTCCGGTACAGGACGTGAGGATCCCGTACCAGCAGAAACGGATGTTCGGCTTCGTGACCTTCGTGTACCCGGAGACAGTGAAACTGATCTTGGCCAAGGGGAATCCTCATTTCATCTGCGATGCGCGGGTCTTGGTCAAGCCGTACAAGGAGAAGGGCAAGGTCCCCGAGAAGTACCGGTATGCCACTTTTTTTCTTCTCTACATGCTACATTGATTTCATTTAAGCTGTATGTATGTATGTATATCATTTGTAATGCTAATGGTAATTGGGTTTTGTCTCGCAGGTCCAAGCCGGCTGGAGATCGAGGTGATTTCTTGAGTTGTACCACCCCGACCGGCATGGATTCAAGAGACCCTTTTGACCTCCAACAATTGGGTACTTACTTTGCTCTCCATTAATGCTTATTTTTGCACATTTGAATTACTTGAGTTGTGAAGAAGTTAACACATTGTACTTTTATTGATTGTATAATAGGGGCGAGAATGCTGCACGGGAATAACGCATCGGAGATGTTAATCCGAAGAAAGCTTGAAGAGCAGCAGCAAGCAGTGGAGCTGCAACAAGCGATCGAGTTGCAGAGCAGGAGGTTGATGGGCTTGCAGCTGCTGGATCTCAAGTCCCGGAACTTCAGTCTGCACGGAAATGGCAACGGCGGTCATAATTCGGCAATGGGCATCGGATCGCCGACGACAATGTCGCCCATTGCGAGGAGCAATTCTATTAGCCCTGATGAGACCCGTTCCGAAGGTTTTCAATTCATCTTAACATTTGCTTAAGCACGATTTTGCATTTTCTGTGTTCTTTTTCCCCCCATTATTTTGGTCAAAATTAAAAGAATAGAAGAGAGTAATTTATTTGTTCTGGCAGTGAAAATCAATGCAAGTCAAAGAAGGTGAAAAACTTGATTAAAGTCATGAACTTTGAGGTTCAAGTAAAAAAAGTGATCCCCTTTATCCAAATCCAAATAAAAGCTTTAGTAAATAAAAAATACAAAATGGCTTGGCTGGCTTGCGCCTTGCATCAGGAAGAACATGAATGAATGCCAGTTGCCAACTGCTACCAATTTTTCAATGGGCTCATCATAATGAATGAACCCTGTCACTATCTGTTGGTGTTGGGTCTTGCTGCAAAAGCACTGTATCAAGTGAGCAGGATATAATTTTGAAATTTTGGGGGGGGTGAACAGGTAAAAGCTGGACAGAAGAGAGCAACTTTGCGCAGCAGAGAAGGGTCAGCGTAACATCAGCAGCAGCAGCAGCAACAGGAGGAGGAGCAGCTGATAAGGAGGAATCTACTGATGAGGCCAGCCCCAATGCTGATAGCGACTTCCAAGAAAGGTACTACTAGGCTCCCAGAAAAATCCTCAAACCAAAACCCAATTAGCACTACCATTATTATGATTGTTAATTCATTATGCCTATATGATATATTTAGATCTTTGGTTTCTTTTACCCAAATAAAACAATGCCCGCACTCGACAGGATCCAGTCCAAATTTTGTTTTTTTTTATTGAGCTGCCTGCCATGCACTGTGCTCTGCAATACTGTACTATTTTAATTTAATTATATTAATATGCCATTTAAAATTGGCTGGTGGAGTGGTGGGGGTGGACCCACTGCCCCCTCCTTACATTTTCCCATTTTCCCTACAATCATCGACAATTGCAACATGTGCAATTGTTTCTGTTTGTTGAGACACTAGATCTTAGTTCCATGTTGCACTTTAGCAAACCATTTATATCGTTAGAGTATTAGACTTAACTAATTCATCGTCTGATTTGCAATTGACTGGTGCAGTAGTGTGGAGCACAACTTGCCAGATAGTCCCTTTGCGTCTCCAACTGCAGCAGCAAAAAGCGCTTTCAAACTCGATCCGTTCTCCGTCTCTGATGTTGATGTCTCTTCAACTGATAGTGCTAACGGCAACGGCCATCTCCTGGCCTCTCCACTGTTGTCTCCAGCTTCATCGTTAGACATGGCTGCTGCCAAATCGTTCTTTCTCCCGGTGACCAGGTCAGTTGCAATGCTTCAGTTTACCCCTTAAATTTGCTGGCCATGTCATGTTGTCTATTACAATTATTAATATTATATATTATATTTTATATTTTTGTTGATTGTAGGATCTCTTCTGATCATGGATCGATAGGAATGTAAAGTAGAAAGGAACCCGGTCTCACTGGAGTGTGTGTGAGCCCCTCCTAATCAAAGTTAGCACTAATAAATCCCTTTATTCCCTAAAACCTAAAATATCTGGCAAGTTAACAGTGTCTGTGTTGTGGGTCTGTGTACTAAATTGTTCATATGTATGTTTAGTGGGCCATCTCTACCAAATTTCTCTTAAATTGTTACAACCAATCAAACTCATAACCCACTGTAGATCTTGTTGTAGTGATAACTTTCATCTGAGCACTCTCTCTGATTTTTTTGATTGCAGGAATAGTACTAGCAGGAGATTAAAGATGAAAAGTGATAGCAAGAATAATATAGTGAAAAAAGAGAAGTGTCAGCATAGGTTTTTACTTTAGTTTAAGATTTTATATAGTTTCTTTATTTATTTTTTTTTCTTTTTCTGTATTGATGATGGGCAGCTTTCTAGCCCCTTTTTTAGAGAACTTTACAAAGAGGCCTCTCCATTGTCTCCCACAATCAAAAGGCCTTTTTTAGTCACATAATCAAAGGAAAAAAAACAGAGAGAGAGGGAGTAAAAATGCCACTTGGTTGCAAGAAAGGAACAAGACAGCAATGGTTCAGGATCAGGAGGTATCAGAGATAAGATGCCATGCAAATGCAAATATACAAGTAGTAATTATTGATTAGGTGTAATGGTTATAAATAGAGGTAGGAAGAGTAGGTCTGGCTCTGGCTACATGCAAGTGCACTTACAGGAAGTACAGGTATTAAATGCAGAATTGACACAAGTAAAATCTCAGCTTTTGCCCCAAGTGATGGGAGGAATGATGAAAAGAGAAAGAGGGTGATGGCTTTTACTGTTTCTTAGTTCTTACTTTTACAAAATATGTTCATTACATGATCTGCTGTTGTAATTGTAGTGGACAGTCTTATTATAGACAGAAAAGAAAGGAAAAGAAATTATGCAAATAATTCATCTTTTTAATTTATATCAGCCTTGTCTTTACCTCCTGCTTAATTAGTGTGAGCTAACAATTGCTATCAGTAATGATAGCTCCTTTCTATTTGTCATTCAATGCACTTGGCACTTTAGTACATTGTTGTATACTGATGTGCTTAGCTCCCTGGAAAATGATGCTGGCATTTGGCAACTTGTACAATATGATAGAATAATATAGATTGCTACCTAGCGTGGATTTTTCATACAGCGCTGAATGTTACACGTTAGATGTAACTGTTACACTTCAGGGTTTAACTGTTACACTTTTTATGCTCTATAGATGTATAGACGTGTATTTCAGTGGACGCATGTTACACATTAGATGTAACTGTTACATTTCAGGGTTTAACTGTACACTTTTTATGCTCTATAGATGTATAGACGTGTATTTCAGTGGACGCATGTTACACATTAGATGTAACTGTTACATTTTAGGATTTACCTGTTACACTTTTTATGCTCTATAGATGTATGGACGTGTATTTCAGTGGACGCATGATGTTTCTGAATATGATAACGAAGTCTAACACAAGGTCACACCAAAACACTAGTGTATGCCCTGTACATGTTTATGTGGTTTAAATAACTCATTCTGTTCATGTCATAAAAAAAAATAAGAGTCCTGTTCAAGTATGCTAGACTCATATGCATCATCTGCATAACTTTTCAAATGATGAAGAGACAAGTACTGTAACATTATTTCACACTGAAATGCTCAGATGCTGGCTCTGCCATTCCAATAATTAGTGAATTATTTAATTAAAAAAAAAAAACTACTTTCAAGAATTTTTGAATCAAGTCACTTGGAACATGACATGAAAAAAGAATCAGTACAAGCTTATACAAAAGCTCTCACAGATCTCATAATAATAATAATAGAGTGGTTCTAATATGATCAGCCAAGCAATTTTTCATTTTGAATCGAACGGCTTTTATTAAACATCTCTTTAATTGTATTTAAAAGATATATCGTAACTATCCGATTATGAAAATTGAACGGCTCATATTTCATCAAATCCACAGCAGAATTAGCCTAATAATAATAATATTAAATTAACCTTCTTTTATCTCTACTCTACCCATTCAAATTGTATATTTTATAAAGAAAAAAAAATATCCATTCAAATTGACATAGTGGCTTAGTTTGAGTTTGAGTTGGAAGTTACCACTTACCTCCGTGTGGATGCGTAAAACAAAACCAACATGTGCTATTTATTTCCCCTTTCAGACTTGACATGAGGTTGACACTTTGTATTATCTTTATTGCCTAAATAGTGTATCTGTAGTTAAATCAAAGTCATATTCACAATATCACTCCAAAAAAAAAAAAAATGTTAAGCCATGTGTAAATTACTAAATTACAACTTGACACTGACAATTTATGTTAATTAGTAATTAATTAGCCGTGCTCGTGTTTCTGCACCTCTGTGCGCTCCATGATCCCCTGTCAGATTTTAAGAAGTATATAATTAATTTATCAGTGGTGCTTTAGTATGATCTTAGATCCAAACCTGAATAAATAAAACCTAATAAGCTTGAAGAAAAATAAAAGGTCATAAAAGGGCCTTAATTTTATTTAACAGCTTTTCTATGTCTACTTAAAACTAGTAAAATTTTACTGGATAGGAGGCCTAATTTGAAAATTTTGGTGTTGTGGAATTGCCCTTAATTTATCTGTCTCTTTTCCGAGTAGGCACTTGGTCAAAAACTGAGGTGGATTGTCCCATTCAATTTATTTCAATTTTCTAATATATAAGATAAGAAAAATAAAATAAAATCAGTCTTCTTCAGTTGTTACTGTCAGACTTGCTGCCATGTTGAGCAATTTTTTGTAGTTTATAAATAAACAGAATTCACTTAATTCTGTATGTATAGTTGCAAATGAAGGTTTTGAGTTATTTTTGTGGTACATCAAAAATTTACATGATTTGGAAGTAAGAATTCAGTGACGGACCTTGTGCCGAAATTAAGGAGGGACAACCAAATTTAATTGAGTTTACAAGATATATTAATCAACAAATTTTTATAATTTACGAGTAATAATTAATTTTAGGGGGACAAACTCTGAATATTAAGTAATAATTTATTAATTTACATATACATTTTACTAAATTTCAAATACTAAGGGGTCACTGCCCGGGTGGCATGCACAGATGTCCGGCTCTGAGTGAGATATTCAAAAGAGTAGTTATGATTTGTGCCAGAAACTTATTTGTTGTTTCTTGTCACCTGTAACTTGCTACTGTAGCTTAAATTCACATGTGACCAGTACTTGGATTGCATGTTTCATGTTTGTGGGTCATATTGTAAGTTGTTATTTATAAAATTATCCTGTTTGGCATTTCCAATCAAAAGCATTTCTTTTGAATTGGCATCTCAAATTCTCAACCGATCTCCTCAAGTGCCCAAAATTGGAGGGAAATAAAAAAAAAAAAATTAAAGTGTACTTGAATGGTTGAATCTGTGAATTAGAGAAATGATTGAGATATATACTGGCATTTCTTTTTAAACTAACAATATATTTCAAAAAATCATTATAAAAAAATTAAGGTCTTGATCCTGATCAGAATAGAATAATTCACACACAAGTTCAGGTCAGGAGAGATATATACTTTTTTTTTTTTGAGACAGGAGAGAGAGAGAGATATACTGGCATCCCTTTTTGAAACTTGTACCCCTTTGCAGGATGCATGTGCTTGCATGTGCCATCCCCAAATGCCCTACAACAATGCACAAAAAAAAAAACAAAAAAGAAAAAGATTGCCCTACTGAACAGTCCTGGTCAAAACCCTCTCAATCACTTCTATATAATCTTTGGATGGATTTGTATTTCAGAATTTCATATGTTTAATGATTCATGCATGCATTTATTTTTGTTTTTGTTTTTTGTTTTGTTTGTTTAGGTTTAGGTTTAGGTTTAGGAAGCCCCCACTCTAACACTAACACTGCCAGTGCTATTGCTATTGCTAGCTACCTGCCTCACTCCTACACTGTCTGAGGTCTGAACAAACTAAATTAATTACTAGATCCGCATCCCAGTAATAAAACTAAAAGGGAAATTTTTTTTTAGGAAAGTCCGATTTTGGTTTCTGAACTATAGTATTTGGTTTAAATTGATCCCTAAACTATTTTTTGGTTCAAATTGGTCCCTGAACCATTGCATTTGGTTTAAACTGGTCCTTAAAATATTTTTTTGTTCAAATTGATCCTTAAACTTATAAATTTTGTCCATATAGCCTCTCTCAGATATTTTTGTTTTACTAAATGAGACAAAAATTAGTTCCTAAATTATATTAGTTAGCATAAATGGAAATAAGGTGGGGAGTAATACGAACCAACCATATAGTTCAGGGACCAAATGTCCAAATTGAATAAAAAAAATAGTTCAAGTACCAATTTGAACCAAATACAACAGTTTAGGAACCAATTTGAACCAAATGCAACAGTTCATGTACCGATTTGAACCAAAAAAATAGTTTAGGGACTAATTTGAACCAAATGCAACAGTTCAAGAACAAAAATTTGACTTTCCTCTTTTTTTTTTTTTTTTTTTTTTTAGGTTCAGTGAGAGGCTGGCAACAATTATAGAGGAAAATATCTCTCACAGAATACAATATTTCAATCCAATAACTCTACTTATATATTTTTATGTTTCAGCACTACATGTTCCATATTTGGAATGGCATGTCTATTTGGAGTTTGGAGCCATTTTTGCTGTGTTTGCCACTTGCCACCTATCATGCATTATGGCATGCATGGAAGATCTTATTTTTGCTATAAGAATAAGACTACGTACTTTAATTACCATCCATTGTGGTGTAAAATTAGAATTAAAGCTTGATGAATTTGTCGTAAAAGTTATAAAAGTTCTTAACTTTATGTGGCAATACAAATCGTAAAATTTAAACAATTAATTTTAGTTATGCCTAGCCTAATGCATATTTAAATAAAGTTGAAATGATATAACATTTTGCGTATATATAATTCACGGTATATACAGTATATTCCATCAATTAGTTTTTTTAATTAAGAATTCAAAATATAATTATTTTTGAGATTTATTTTTATGACCACCGATGCGTATGACACCAAGGGACCAATGATCATGATTATTTGGTATATGCACTTTCTTTTTTAATGGAGCTTCATTGCCAGAGACAGCAACTAGTAACTAGTGTCAAAGTTCCTTGTGTGCGTTTTACTTTACACCATCGAATTAACAATATATAATATCAAACTTCAAGGGAAGAATGGACAAAATAAATGTGCATCCGATTCCGACCAATTGATTGGGTGCTTGTATGAAACCTTGAATGCTAGCTTTAATTATGCATCATCCAACAAAACAAACTGAATTAAAATTGGTACTCTCACTCAGTCACTCTCTACCGAAACTCGTGTAGAGACTAGAGAGAGATTCGCGTGCCATGGAAATCGTGTCATTTGTATCGTTGCAGTTACGGAGGGGAAACCTCAATTAATTGACCACTGAACCTTAGAAACTATATAGTTACCTAATTAGAACCCAGTCTTTGATCTAGTGGCTAAGAGCAACACTCTCCGTGTAGGATGTTACGGGTTCGAAACCCAGATAAAAGGTTTTTTGTAACCATTTAAATTTGAATGGCTTAACCGTCATCTTTTATCTCAAAAAAAAAAAGAATTAGTTACCTAATTACCCAGTAACCCAAGCAGCAAGCACGGTTGACAGTACCAGTTAGTACTCGGTCTCAGACAGACAGGCCCATCATGTTAACATATTTACTTCTTCAGTGGCAGTACCCTCTCTCTCTGTACCGTATTTCTGACTTCTTTTTTATTGATTGTTCGTATTAAATGGGAGTAGATATGCACGTGTAGTTTGTTTGGCTACTCATCTCGCTTTCTATGTGCATGTGTTAAGTCATTAAGTGTAAAAACAGAAAAAAAAAATTGAGATCACTCTGTCTCTGTGGAGGCAGATAAAAATCACCTTTTCTTAACACGATAATCCGAAAAAAGAAAAGATTCGCAAATAGAAATCCGAAAATATAAATCTTAAAAGTTGGGTTTGTTTTTTCTGTAAATTTGTAAAAAAAAAAGTTGGCTGGGCCTCACCCGTATGGCTGTGAATGATGACCCACAATTTATAAGATTAGGAATCATGAACAGTTTGGGCTATATTAGTGGCCTAGATAAATACACAGGCTAGGTACCATCACAGCAAAATAGGCCCAATATTTAGTGGCTAATATGACAAGCCCACAAAAAGAATCTTACTTGTTCAGAGCCCAAACACAAGGTCCATTAAAATTTCAAAAAAATGATCAAAACCATAAGCAGAGAATTCTGAGAAAATGAAGAGACCCAAAATGAGTGTTGTTCACATATATATACCCTCCTAATATAAAGCTACTACATATATAATGATACATCAGCATACATTCAAGGGTTTTTTAGACTACAAGTAACGTTACACGCCAAAAAAAAGAAAGAAAGAAAGAAAAAAAAAAAAAAAAAGCAAAATCTGTACCAACCACTAATGGTCGCATTCGCATTCGCATTGCATCCAGCTGTTAGATCACCATAAATGGGATGAAAAAGAATACATTAAATCAGTATTCCATTCGACCAATAAACTTGCAACATTATGCATTTATTTTATGGTTTCCAAGGTGCCGGAGGAGGTGGTGGTGTGGGGAACATAGGCGGCACAGCAGAAAATATGGTGTTTTTATCGACTCCCGTATTCTCGTGACCAGAAAGAGCAACCAGAGCTGCGACCAAACCGGCATTGCCAGCTAGAGTTGGCTCTGTGTAGTTGTAGTTCGAACGCACGTCCTTGAAGCCATCGTGCCGGTCTGGACCCGCAACCATCGCGCCAACTATAGTGTTAGGGTTTGGTTTCTTGGAGTCTCGCCATTTCCAGCCTCCTTTGCAGTTGTAATGCACACCATTCTTGGGAATTGAGGCACCACGGTGATGGACATGTTTTGGGTACTTCTTGCCAAATCCTACCACATAACTCATTTTTCGTGGATTCTTCCCAAGGATATAGTCGATCTGAAAACATTGAAATACTCGAATTCAGGATTTGAAAATTCCTCTTTCAGTTTCTGATAATACATGGAGTACACATAAAATTCAACTTAGAACAAAACACTTTTCTATAGTTTATTTTCAATGATCTTTATAGTTTACACTATAGTAAACTCTAATACCGTTTTGAACTTCAAATTTGGTCACATATCAATTAAAATTGAAAAACAAGTGTACCTGTCTTTTTGCAAAATCACGAAGGACACCAGTAGAATAGAAATTGGGACCACAATACCACCCTGGAGTATCGGCTGCTTCCAAATAGTCACTATATACGGTGGCAAGAAAAGCAGCATTCACTACATACTGCAGCGGTTGAGGCCTTCCATGGTTCAATTGTATCAGACCACCTGTAATTCAAAAATCAAAGGGATTATTTATATAAAAATCCAATTAAATCGTCCTTCAATGATGAAGTCGAATAAAAAAAAAAAAAGATGTAAGTGGGAACCTTTAGTCCGATTGAAGGATTTGAAAACAGGAAGATAGGAACACATTATAATGCTGGTCTGGTTGTGAAAAGTTCTCAACATTTCTTCGTATGGGTAGCCAGGGCTAAGGAAAAGCCTTAATCTGCTCAGAAGAACCTACAAAACGAAGCATCACAAAAGTTAATTTTGAGTTCTTAATTCTTATCATCTGAGGAAAACAAAAATAAGAGTCTATATATCCTTGAGAATACCAACCTGGGCGCCGGTCAATTTGTTATCCCAGCTAAACACGCCATAGTCAGGTCCACCCCAGAACGCTCCCGCATGCTTAGCCATGGTCGGATGGGTCGCCAGTTGGAGGTACGAATTGTTTCCCGTGGCCAGGTACATCCATGCGCCGCCCCAGACAAACTCGTCCCAGTAACTTGTTGAGTTGTAGAAATTCGAAGCATCACTTCCGCCGGCACTGTACCTGCCCCGCTGCTCCCTTGAAAATTTGAATAGAGTTGTTGCACCGTGGACCAGCTTCTGCGAGTACTTTTTGTTGTCCTTGAAAACTATTGATGCCGAGGCAAGAGCTGCAGCCATCTCAGCCGCAAGGTCGGAGCACGCGTGGCACTCTGTGACTGGCCTGGGGTAGTCCATATCCTCAGGCCGCATCCAGCAATAGTGGTCATTCGGAGAGGAACCACCTGTCGTCGACCCCGTTCCGACCTATTATAAACAAAAATCGGCCATTACTTCATTGAGTGCCACTATTAGAATTTAGCGGATCGAGTTTTCAAATATGGTCAACTTTGCAGCTGCTGCAAAGATTTCGAAAAGAGAGTTTTCAAATATGATTTTGTGCAGCAATCATCTCAAATTTACAAAATCTATATCATGAGATGTACATTTCAGAAAGGGGAGAAAGTGAATTTCCTAATACGAGTAACCGTTCCATCCTCCATTGAATATTGGTCTAAACAGAATGCACTAGGTATAACATGGCGAATACATGATTAACAATCTTTAGTACCACTGTATTGCGTCGTAATATATAGTTGTAATTGGTAAAGAAAGAGGGCAGGATGTGTCGAATCTACCTGCGCAGCGAGGCTATCGATGGTATCAGCGGAAGAATTGAAGGTCTTGAGAAGATAATCACACCCCCATTTGATGATCTCCCTGACGTGCCCCAGCTCCCCGGCGGCTTGGTACTTGGCGCTGTACTCGATGACGCTCCAGCTGAGCAGTGTCATCGAGAACGAGGCCGGGAAATTGAACTTGATCGCGTCGCCGGCGTCGTAGAAGCCCCCGACGAGGGACTTCCTGAAGGCCGCATCGGAGAGGCCGTCTTTCATCCCGGAGTTGCCTCTCCACGTCACGTTGTTGTGCCGGGGGATCGGCCCGGCTGCAGCAGATCAAAGCATACAGATCAAACAGAATTACGGATAAAAAACAAAAAGATCAAACGGAATTCTCTGAGTGACATACATCGCTGCGCATTGAAGAACATGAGGGCTTTATGCAGGGCGAGGGTGTAGTTGTCCGGCGGGGGCGGGGGGCGGTGGTGCCGCGGCACGGCCTTGACTATCAGGGTAACAAAGCCGGCGAAGGCGGCAGCACCGAGGACGCCGCCGAGGATCCAGAGGAAGAGCTTGCGGCTGATGATGAGGCAGCCGAGGTCGACGTACCTGGTCTTCCGGGCCTTGCCGCGGTCGCCGGGCGCGGCCAGCAGCCAGCTCTGCTGCGTCTCGTCCAGCTGCGCACGGGACAGCGCCGCCGGGTCCAGGTCGAGCGTGCGGCTTCGGTCGTCGTCCGTCGCCGAGTCCGCGTGCGACATCTCCAGCGGCCCGCCCCACGGGTCCCGCCCGTACATACTCATTGTCTTGTTCCTCTGCTTTGCTTAATTACTTTCTTTGCTTTGTTTGATTGTTTGTTTGTTTTGGGTTCTTGTTAATAAGGAATGTGTTTTGGTCTTAGGAAGGAATGAAGGATGGTTTGATTTGATTAGAAGCGAAGGAAAGGAAAGCTTGTGAGCTCAGTTCTCTTCTCAGTAGTGAGAGTCAGTAGAGTAGTGGGTTTTGGTACGGTGGGATTTTAGGTATTACAACGGAACGGAACAGGACACGACAGAACAGATATGATTAATAATAAATTAAGGGATCAATAATAGATTATGAACTGAAATTAAATGAAATTTGTATACCATTATGAGTTGGTCTAATCTAGTGTCACTGTCAATTTTTCAAAAATAAAGCACTGGCACTGCAATGGAAAGGAAAGGAAAGGAAAGGAAAGGAAAGGAAAGGAAAGGAAAGGGACGAAATAATTATTAATTAATTAAGTGAGTGAGATTATAACACTAATACTTTTTTACTCAGTGCTGTGATCAGTCAGGTGCTTTTGTTGTGGGAATGTTAAGAGGTTCGGTCGGAAGGAAGGATTAGGGAATTATGCTATTGTCATGCTCACTCAATTGCTAACACAATGATAATACGATTATCTGCACGCATGATGTGTTCCAATCCAGCTGCTCCCATCTGCCACCCCATCCCTTCGTAGATTTAACGTAAATTCTCTCTCTCTCTCTCTCTCTATATATATAAAATCATTGAATACCTTCGTCTCTCTGCCTGTCTTAATTAATTAATGAATTCTTAAAAGGGACGGCAAACAGCCAGCCGAGAAACAAGCAAGTTTGGGTAGAATAGAAGGTTATCTCGTTTACGCAAAAAGTGTTCACCAGCTAGCAATGCATGCGAAAAGGGAGCGAGTGAGCTGTGAGCGGCTTTAATTCAGCTAACTACGTTTAGCAAAAAGGACACGTAAGTAAAGTAAGTGTAAGGTTAGGCGGTGAGGCGGAGCATTGGAGCAAGAAAGCAAACAGTTTTTTGAAGTATTGCGCATTTGTTTATAATTTTCTAAACTATTTTTTCATTTAAATTGGTTCCTAATTATTTTGTTTGGTTCAAGTTATTTCTTGATTTATACGGGTTCCTAACAAATCATTGTGATTTATTATTCTATTCAAATTTTTTTTTTTTTTTTTTGAAAACAAGGCAAAAACCCATTTTATTAATTTAAAGTCCAGATTTATTATTCAAGTTGGTTTATGAATTGTTGTATTTGAATCAAGTTATTTCTTAATTGTTCCTAGCAATTTGAAAAGAAAACAAATCTCTGAATGGAGAACTGGCTAGAAAGGCGCGTGGTATAGGTGTATACGCTCCATGTATGAATGAAAGTATGAAACTTGGTACGAGAGAGAGAGACAGAGAGTCACGAGGGAGGACTGTTTTTGTGCGTGGGTCCTGAGACTGGGTGCGTGGACCCAATGAACGAACAGCAGTCAACAATACATTCAACTCCTCAAATCAATACATGCGGCAAGTACAAGGCAAAATCGAACCTCGATGGCGGGACGCGGGAGCGGTCCCAGTCCCACAGTCGAGATACTGCGCAGCGAATCAACGATGCGGATTATAGGGGGATCTTTTGATGTTGATCTGCACGAATGTTAAAGCAAATCCAACGGCCAGAGTACTGAGCTATAGTTTACTGCGCAGTAGAGGATATGAATGACTGGCACCCATCCCTATCTCTTCATTTTTCTAACTATCTTTTTTTTTTTTTTTCCTTTTGTTAAGGGCTTAAGGCAGCAATCCGTTTGTCTTTTATAATATTCTTTTGTTGGCTTTCGTACGGCTTTGCATTCTTTGTGCATCTTGATATCTAACCCAATGAAATCCTATAAAATCGGTTATATAGTTTTTTTTTTTTTTAATAAAGATAAGGGTCAAGTCACTCAAATTTAAATGTCTGTAAAAGACTTTCCATCCGGGTTTTGAACCCGCGACCTCCCACACAGAGAGTGTTGCCTTTAGTCACTAGACTAAAGGCCGGTTCTTAATTGGTTATATAGTTAAATTGCACAAATATAGTTCAGACAATGGTATGAACGCCATGATCTGGATGCTGGTGTTTAGCTGAAGCCTGAAGGTGTCTTTCTGCTATATATATGCTAATATTGAGAAATTAAATTGGTCCATTAAGTAGGTGTTGCCATATAGTACTTGACGGCCACTCAGCCACTGTAAAGATTTTAAAAGAAAAATGTAGGTATTGCCACATAGCTTATACGGAGGAGGGATCAAATAACTATGTTTTTGGTGACCGATCGGTGACCGTGAAATTGAATCTTAAATAACTATATTTTAAATTATTAAATAATGAAACTAATTGATAGAATATGTTGCTTATATCCTATTTTATGTGTATACAAAAAATTATATCATTTTGATTTTATTTACACGTGCATCAAGTATTAACAAAAATCAACGGTTCAAGTTTTATAATTTTTTTCTCCTCTCTCGTTGACTATCGAAACAATATTAAAACTTTACTAACGGTTTAGATTTTTCAATTTATGCATAAATAAGAAAATTGTCACCGTAGACACCAATGTCCATGGCTATTGATAACTTCGTAGCATGGCAATTGGCAACCATTCAACACATGATAAGTTCGTAGCACTTCATGTACAAGAATTGATCTTTTCATTCTCACTACAGACAAAGGACGTTGT
The DNA here is from genome assembly GCA_030179965.1 of Cyperus esculentus. Classification (NCBI taxonomy): domain Eukaryota; kingdom Viridiplantae; phylum Streptophyta; class Magnoliopsida; order Poales; family Cyperaceae; genus Cyperus; species Cyperus esculentus. The sequence goes on along the minus strand of JASGLE010000049.1, from coordinate 652,372 downwards.
AAAATTTTTATTCTGAATGCTGGTAATTTGGCCTATTTAGAGTGTCTTTAATTATGTTGCAAAACTTTTATAAATTTAGGTATAGTGTCGTTATATTTTATGTAATCAGGGATATCTATATAATTCTTATATTTATAGGGATAATCCAAAAGAAAAGTTTACAAACATGTGATAATATGGTTATATGGGTTTTGGGCTCTAGAGCATCCAAGGCCTGGCCTCACCATTAATAAATGAACAACAATCCAGCCTTATTAACTCAAAACAATAATTAAAGGCCGAATCACAACTATAATTATTTGGGCCTTATAACTAATTAGTGTCGTCGTTATTAAATTCCTTTTTACGGCTGACTGAAACTAAAGAAGCTGAACTTGGAAGGAGATTCAGTACTCTGTTTGCTCTTTCAATATGCATTTGATTTACCCCATAGATTATGATATATATCAAGCTAATTCATATCCTCTACTGCACAGGAAAATACTGCGCAGCACTCTAGCCGTTGGATATGATTTAAGATTCGTGCAACTCAATCTCAAAAAGCCCCCTCTAATCCACATCGTTGATTCGCTGTGCAGTAAAATACGGCGCAGCAGAGGATAAGCACTCATATCAAGCCTTCGGAATCAGAAAAAGACCATGTTGGATCTGTTCGTGTATTTCAACACTCCATGTGGTTCGTTTCTTGTTAATTACCTGTTAAACTTGGCTTGCTTGTGCTGTGCGCCTAAAAAAAAAAAAAAAAACTTACTATTGTTACCCAAAATTTTTCCATTGCAAACTTTGAAAGCTAAATTATCCTGGTAACAAATTTCAATACTGCGTGATATTTATCAAGAATATCCCATTATAAATTGGGGCTGTAAGTTCAATTCAAGCACTTTAGATGAATAAGTTAGATTTAGTTTATTTTATTTCATTTTACGTCGCTGTCTACTATTACTTTGCATAGCTGCATATAAAGATATATTAGTATATACCTTTTGTTCTAAGAATCAGTACTGAACCTAGTAATTGAAATAATTTTTTTCCAAGTTGTTATCTATAATCTATTTAATGTTATTTATGGTTTATATTTCTCAAGCTTTGTAATTTTGTATTGGTCTCCAAATAAATGAAACTTTTACAAAATTTTCTGGCCGTTCTTTTTTATTTTTTTTTTGGTTTCTGAGAATCGGTTTTCAGTCTATTGATAAAAAAACAATATACAATTTTCATGCTATGTCTACTATAAAATTAAGAAAGACGTCACAGGGAACAAATTAAACAAAAAGAAATCACATAATAAATTCCAAGTTGCCAATTTGGTTGAAAGACGTCGTCCATGTTAATAATGTCAAAGGTTACTTACTTCAGAACCCACTAATCCTATATATTTGACTCTTTCCAAATTCTAAGTTATATATAATGTATGTCCGGCAACCAAAATTAAACCTCTCACAAATTATTTTTCCCAAACTAAAGACGAATCTTTTTAGCAAAGTCCAAGACTCGTAGTCTTCTATCGATTTTGAATTTAAGTGATTAATTTAGTCTCTATAGTAAAGACAAAAAATGCAATTGCTGCCCCCAAATTAATTATTATTTTTGTTTTGGTTTTTTGGGGGTTGGGGGGGGGGGGGGGTGGGGGGGGGGGTGGGGGGGGGGGTGGGGGGGTGAATGTGTGTGAATCGGTGTGTAAGTATTTTGACTATTTTCATTTTTCATTGCCATATCTATCTAGTACTAATCTTACCTACGTTCGATGTTTACGGGTGCGTTTGGATTGCTATGGAATAGCACTTTAATCGGATTAGCAAGCTATTTCTAACTTTTGTGTGATCCAAACACCTACATGCTAATCCGGATTAGTCCGAATAGTGGCTAATCCGCTATTCCTTGTAAAACATAGATTAGCTACTATTCTTTTCTACCATCCATCGCTATTCTAAACAAACGTACAATCCAAACAACATTTTTACTATCCCGAATAGCACCATATTTCTACTATTCTTTAGCTAATCCAAAAATCACTATATTCTTACTAATCTCATCTACTATTCTCTATTCTACTATCCTTTCACTAATCCTTGCACAATCCAAACGGACCCTACATATCCTATTATAGTATATATAATCTTGGATGGGTTGCTACAGTAGAAGGAACAGTAGAAAGAACAGTACCGTGAACAGTGTTTTTTTTTTTTTTGTAAGATCCTTTAGAGGTGGCAAAATCTGACCCGACCTAAAAAACCCGTCCAACCCGAGTTTCAGAGAAAAACAAACTGATCCGAACCCAACCCGAGAATAGAGGTGCAAAATCTGGCCAAAAATGAAAAACCCGCCCGACCCGACCCGAAAAAATGCCGGCAGACGTCAACCTGTTACCCGACCCGAAAAAAATGCCAGCAGCCGTCAACCCGATACCCGACGCGACCCGGCCCGACCCGGGAATCTGCCATGGAAATCCTTTTTATATATATTAATTTTGGACGGGTTTTGGTAATGTTCCTTACACTGTAGCTACAGTGTAAGGAACAGTGCTACATTTTTTTTTTTTAAGACCAACATCATTTGATATATGATCTTCCAGTGATCCAGTTCACACAAAACTAAATGACGGTATTCAGATACATGAATTTAGTATTATTCGTACCAATTAGAAAAAAAACAATAAAAATCATTATTATATGAGATGCCAAAATGTGTGAATGACATGAAGCTTCTATAATTGATAATTACTTATGATATGGAATCACATATTTAATAATTTATTTTAATCCGACATGAGGCTTAAACAAGAAAAAAATTTAAGATAATATCACTAATAAATTCAATTGTATGTGATGAATTTTAAATGCTTCTATTTATTTTTTTATAAGTTTGGTTAATCTTTCTGTCATAAGTTCCTGAATGCAAGCTATTGAAAATTAAATTTATGTTACCAATTCCTCACTAAATATCATTTGAAAAGATAAATTTAGTCATATTTATTAATAATTTAATAAAATTACTTTCATTTAAATATTTGAAAAGATAAATTTAGTCATATTAACTAAGAATTTAATAAAATTAATTTAATTTGAATATATTATACGGTACGATGGTTCGGGTCACTATACCATAAATTTTTTTATGACTTTTCATAGTATATTTATTATAACAATATATTTTAATTAACGTCCAAACAAAGTACAAAAACCATAATAAGGTAATATTAGAGCTATATAATTGAAGCGTATAGATAATCTAAAATATCCTGATCCAATTTCCTAATGCGGATGGAAAACTTTACAAATTTTGTAAATTTAATAATAATTCCAAAATATATATATAATTGAATAAAAAAATACAATATAAAGTCATCAATAATAAATATCATAAAAAATTTATCCTAACTTATCCCGATCAACACGGCCGAAGCAACGCGAGGCCATTACTCTAGTATATTTTATTAGGTTTACCCAAACTTTTACTTTTATCCATTACAATAAAAAAGTTATAATTAAATGGATAATTATACATAAAGAAAATATAGTAAATTGTACTTTATTTTTTTATGACAATATTCATTTGAACTCCTATGTATCATAAAATGTGCTTTTATGTTACTAATATAATAATATAAAAATTGTAAATCAAAATATCCAATTAATTCCAACTCTAACCATTTCAAAATGAGCAAATTTTAAAGCCCAAGCATCCCTTATATATCCGGTATTAAAACTAATTAAAAGTCATAATTTATTTGTTTAAGAAAAGATGAGGGTGAAACCCTCAAATTTCATTAATAAAAATCACAAACTCGTGACCGAGTACAAAAAAGAAAAAATGATAGCAATGCACAATAAAAAAACAAATAAAGCTATACATAAGGAAATATTATTGTCTAAATCGTTTGTTTATGTTCTGATATCACCTCCGTTGTTGTTTGCAAGTTGCACGAGTCTTTAGACAAAGTCATAGCTACAAAGAAATGCAAAACATCGCATCAGCCTTAAGACAAAGTCATATGTACGTTATCTCATCTTAACCATAACACTATTCATGGCCTCGTACTCGTCCTCCCGGCGCCTCCCATACGAAGCGGTCGTACACCGCTACGATCACGGCGAGGAGGATGAGGAGGAGGAGGATCGGATCCTTGATCTGCTCGTCTGGTTCATGCACAAAGTGTTCCGGAATGTCTCGAGGAGGGTCAGGAAGGCCGTCCGGTCCGTTCTGCCCCCTTCCATCCCCTCCAAATTGGTAATCATCTCAATTTTTAACACAAGTAGGATGCAATTGAGCTGCTTGATGATTAATCTCTTACCTCCATGTGATTACTGATTGCTGGTTTTGATGATTAGAGGTCAGAAATGGATGAAATGGGATGAACTGGGGATTGAATTGGTTGATTTTGGATTGGGATAGGGATTTGGTACTGTGGAAAGTTCGAGTTAAGGAGAAATCTGGATGAATATATGATGGCTTATTGATTGTTAAAATGAAATGCCAGGTGCGGTTTTCTGTCAATGGAGCGCTCATACTTACGTTCCTTTGGATCCTCAAGGCCCTTCTTGAGGTACCTATTTTCTGCACTTCATGTTATTGGGACTGATACATATATAGATCGTAAAAATGATACAAAAATCGATACTAATTATGTTAATATTCATGTTAAGTACATCATATTCATATTAACTCATTAATGTATTCAGCTTATTTATATAATATATCTCTGTGCATTGTACAAAGTAAGTTGCATAGCGAAACCGTTCATTTGAATACGTACTTATTTAATATGAATACTAACACAACCAGTATCAATTGTGGTGTCACTTTTGGTATCTCTATAACATTTTTCTACGTTATTATGGTTGGGTGTATGTCAAAATAGGAATGTCTTGTTATTGCTAAGTTGAGTTTGTTATTTTCCATCAATTATGGTATGTACAAGTTGCACGTGTTGTTTGGGATGGATGAAGTTGGTTGAGAGGCCTAAGTCTTAAATTATGTTTCATCAAAATAGGAATGTCTCGTTAAGTTGATTTGTTATCTTCCATCAATTATGTTCGGTCACATATGATAGCAGTGTGTATTGCCCATTCCTGTATCGCATGTCTCCTTTTCTTATATTTATTATTTCTTTGCTAAAACTTAAGTATGGAAGCTGTTGATTTGTTAATTATCAGTGTTTATATTACTGCTGCCCAGCTGTATTGTGTTGTGTACCTATAAGGGTGATGGATTGGTTGCTGGAAACATGCCTCATGATTGTAGAAATACATTATTCCAATGTAACCAGAAGAATATTTAGCTGTTATTTCAATCAATAACATGTTAGGTTGCCTATGTATATATTCTTTGCTATGAAATCTATAACAGTCTGGAATTCATTTTATTTTGACATGTCTAGTTAAAGCTAATAAGTTAATAGAGAATTGACTACAATATAAATGGAGATTTTTCGGGTTACATTTTAGGCTAAATTGCACTTATTGTTTTCCCCCGTTTACCTTTGGAATCATTAAGCTAAATTGCATGTCAGGCTGTAACTTTCATTTGCTCGACTTCCTTCAGGTAGTATGCACACTTGGAAGCATGGTGTTCTTGATCATTTTGCTTGTATGGGGTGTATGGTCAGGAATAACATTGTAACATACATTAGAGAGAACTGATACTATTATATCAATCCAATTGATCCTGAAGACCAGGATAAATGGAGCCGTGTTCAACCTGTATCATGATTTTTTTTCTCCTTTTGTTTTTCCTTCTGTCATTCTACCTTTGTCCATGTAAAATGTGGCAAATGCCAAGGTCTCAATGTATAAGTAAATGGGGACACATAATTGGATTAGAATAGATCTTGTGGGTTGTGGGAGCACTTGTATGTAGTTTTTTCCATGCTTGAGTTGAGAGCCTCGTTTGTATTTATCAATAGCTATTGCTATCAAAGTATCAAGAAATGATAATGAAGTACAGTTTAGCGGGGAGGGGGGTGGGTGCACCCATGAGTGCACCGTCTGATTGTGCACCCACAGTTTAAGCCGTTGGATCATGTTGTATTAAATGCTCCTCTTCATGAAGAACTCATAAAACCAACTTTTATTGATTTCCGTTCTACAAAGTTAAAAGAGAAATAACATGCCTCAACTCTGTGGGTCCCACAATGTAATGATGCAATTAAAAGTTCCAATTCTTTAATCGTAAATTAACCACTATACATGCATGTTCTTTATATTCTTCAGACTTAAAAAAAAATATATTAATTTCAGAATTTTTAAATATGCATTATGCTTATCCAAATTTATATATTAGATAACGACTACATTATTATACCAAAATTTGTCAAGACAAAATTTACCAAAGTTTAAATGTAATTGTAAGAGTATCTAAAAAGATATTAACTACATTAATTCATGATTATGAAGGTAGTAAGAAATTTTAAAAATGTAAATTTCATGGTGAGGAAGCAATCGATATTTAAAAGTTCATTAAATATTTTTAGTAATGTCAAAATTGTTTATCTTGTTCAGACTTTTTAATATTGTTATTCAAAAAGTATCAAATATATATTTATTTTTCTTCTACTTTATTAGAAAACAATTCCTTTGAAATTATCTATGAGGTTCTATTTCATAATTCTCTTGTAAAAATCCTATAATTCCATGGCAATTCTGATGGAAACTGTTTGTAAATTTTTTTGGTTAATTAATACATAACAGTACACATATCATCTTTACATTCTTAATATAATAATATTTTACAAATGATGCCTTTTTACCTATGAAAATAAGTGCATTGAGAAAATAAAAAAATTAATGACATGAAAATTATATTATTGTAATTTATTCATAGTTTGAAACTTTTATATTTTAATTATGAGTCCGGCTACGGTGCTTCTGTAAGTATTTCAGACCGAAACGCTTACAGTACAAATTAAAAAATCTGATGTCAAAAATTTTAATCCAAATAGCTCATAATAATCTTGACATAATTAAGTTGTATGATGCCAATTATTACCATTTTAGAAGTTTTATTACTATTTTTAATGATTTTTTGAAATATCTTAAAATAATTAAAAATAAATCAATTTTGTATGCCAATTTTTAAAAATAATAAAGAATAGCTAAAATTTTCTTAAAATGAAAAATTTTGGGATTATACAAGTTAATTATGTGAAGATTGTCAGCTATTTGGATTAAAATTTTGGACGACGGATTTTTAAATTTGAACCGTAAGCGTACTCGGTCCGAAATGCTTATGGAAGCACCGTAGTCGGACTCTTAATTATATCATAAATTTATTTTAATTAATATTTAATGAAATTCAGGATGTCTATCATTACTAAAATATAAAGGCTAGGCAACCAGGCATACATGAATAATTGAATATAGTTAATTAAAAGAGTAATAAAACTCATCCATCCCTCTTCTCGTTTAGATCGAAAAAGAGAGGAGCATTTAATGGAGCGTGATTGGACGGTTTAAACCGTGAGTGCACAATCAGACCGTGCACTCATGGGTGCACCCACCCTGCTCCCCTTGGTACCGAGGTACGTAACTTCCGTTTCATTTTTTGCCAAACACCACAATAGAGACGGTCATATTTCTTTTCGGTCACCAGATAACAGGCAAAGGTAGGTATATTAGTTGACTTCTTCTTTCTTTTTTAACAAATCCTTTAATTAAGAAGGGCAAATAGGAAAGAGTTGAAAAGTGTTGAAAGATACATAAGATATAATATATATTGAAGCTTAATAGGTAAATAAAAAAAATGAATTGAGGGCAATGATATATATATAAGAAATTAACCAATTCTTTTCAGATGGATATATCCTTGACAACCTGTTATTTTGACAATTGAAATTCAAATTAATTTAAAAAAAAATCTTAAAAATAGAAAATTGTTTATAGATGTATTGTTGAACTTACATGTTGAGAGTGCTGTAAATTTGAAGCAATTCGAATATTGTTTGATTGCTCATCCAAATTTTGAGTGACTATTATCGGTTCAAATTTTACTGATTATTGATGGACAATCATACATACTTTAATTTCTACATATTTGAAAATATTAATTACATATCATAAGCTCCACAACATTTTTATTAATTACATATCATAAAGGCTTTCTCAATTTTCTCAAATTCTTAGAATTAAAAAAAAAAAAACTCATTGTCAAGTTTTGTCAAAATAAAGATTGTCAAGTGTCCCTCCTTTTTTTAATGAGTTGGCCAAGATAACGCCTTCCATATGAAAAATACCGAAAATCCCCAATTGGAGAAGACTGAAGAGGGATGCATGAGTTTTATATTTATATTTCATATTTTTTCTTATTGGCCTTTACAATTGGAAGACCTGGTCATTTTATGTATAAAAAACAATACAAGTATATATTGTGAGATGGAGACTACATAACCACTGAACTAAACTGAGTTAATTATTTTCCTGGCCAAAAAAATGATGAAGAAGAGCAACTTCTGAAAGGCAGTAAGGATGAGGAAAATGGTTCTCTGCTTGTTAGTTATACTGCTGTGCTTTGGGGCAGCATTTGCAGCTCTAAATAACGATGATTGTAAGTGAATTTATGAGTTTTTTTTTTAATTCTTTTTCTTTTTTCTTAATTGGACTACATATGTGAATAATTTGCTTATATATATTTTTGAACAATTTGTGCACAAAAAACATTAGACAATGGACTTCAAGTTTTGAAGAACCAGTGGCAACATCTACCGCCAAGCTGGAGTAATACATCCGATGACGACGCGTGCCGTAAATGGGTCGGCATTACCTGTAAAAAATCCAGAGTAACAGAAATGTAAGTAAACAGTTTTGCTACTGCCTGCATGCATGTTTCTATAATTCTATCTTTCTTTCATCTCTATCACTCAACAAGTTTACTCTGATTCAGAAAACTATCTACCATGGGAATCAACGGCACTTTGATGGACGATATCGGGCAGTTTACCGAGTTGAAAGTGCTGTATGTAACTACAACTATTGAAAAGTTTCTGATTTACCCCCCTTCTATTTGAATTTTCTGTAACTATGCATATATTACTAACATTTTTGTAGGGACTTATCACAAAATAAGGGACTGGGTGGGCCCATACCTCAAGATATTGGGAAGTTGATAAATCTTACTAGATTGTGAGATACAGAATTACTTTTTTTTTTTTAGTTTGTAAATTTGTTCATTTTAGTATTTGGTTCCGATTTCCTGTTTCTGAATCCGATTATTTCTTCTAATTCAAAGGATATTAAGTGGCTGCAGCTTCAATGGAACAATCCCTGATACAATAGGAAATCTGATAAATCTCAAGTTCTTGTAAGGAACTCTTCTAAAATTTTTAAAATTATCATTATCTTTTTGAATAACTCTTCTTATTATTAATTACTTAATCATAAAAATGTCGCTAATACGTACATACCGTATTTCTTATCTTCCAGGGACTTGAATTCAAACCAGCTTTATGGGAAAATACCTCCGTCTTTGGGTAGACTTTCGGAGATGTTCTGGTTTGATCTGTCAAACAATTTTCTCAGTGGACCACTACCAGTTTCTAATGGTACGGAACCTGGATTAGACCAACTGCTTGAAGCCGCGCACTTGTGAGTCTTTTTTGGTTTTTGCCACTAATTTACTTCTGTAAATTTAGTAAGAAATAATCAATCAAATTTATGAAAAAAGTAAGCTTCTGAGCTATACAATTTACTCGTTTTGATCATCGATGTCAGCCATTTCAACAAGAACCAGCTTTCTGGTAGCATTCCGGAATCACTCTTCAGTTCAAATATGAAACTTGTACATGTGTATGTACCTTACCTTTTAACTTCATGATTTTAATTAATTAATTTAAATGCTGAGTAATTAAAAAAGAATAACATATTAATTTCAGGCTGTTTGATGGAAATCGACTTTCGGGGAGCATTCCTGCTGCATTAGGACTTGTTCCAACACTTCAAGTCCTGTAAGTGGGTGTACATTACATTGACTTGCTAACCTTTTCAATTGTTGCAAGTTCCAAACACATCGAATTCGATCTTTTATTTTTTTTTCTTTTGCAGGAGACTAGACCGAAATTTTCTAGAAGGACCGGTACCTTCCACTTTAAATAACCTTTCGAAGCTCTACGAGCTGTAAGTTGATCTTTTAACATCAGATTGAAACCTCTTTTACAAAATTGTACTCAAAGTGACTTATATTGCGTAAAATCTACCAGTAATTTGGCTGACAACAAGCTAAGTGGACCGCTCCCGAATCTTACAGGAATGAGTAAACTACAATTTGTGTAAGAGACAAACTTAACAATAAACCATATTTTCTTTCTCAGTTATAAGTTATAACTCTGATTTAACATAACTTATGACTAAAATACCAGTAACTTGAGCAATAATGCATTCGATCCTTCAGAGAGCCCCGCTTGGTTCACAAATCTACAGTCTCTACAAACTCTGTGAGTTCTCTTTTTTTTTGAAAGAAAGTGGATCAACTTCATTGAAACTGCAATTAGAATCACTACAAAAGTTTCTATGTTATTTCCAATGAAGTGCTAACTTTAAGCACTCGCATAAATAAATAATAAAAAAAAAAAACACATATCCTACAGTTTGCCCAAGTCTAAACTCATTGATCAACACAAAGTACCAAATTAATTATATTGGATATATATACCTCCAACTAAAATAAAACATCATACAAATGAAATCATATAGCTAAACAGTTTTCTTAATCAAGTTCATTACCTTTGAGAAACTATTAGAAGTGGACTCTCATCATCCTCTTCTCCACACAAGAGAGAACGAGCTTAAATTATGAAAATATATTTTTCCACCCCTTATTGTTTGATTTGCATATTTTATCTCACTAATTATTGTAGAATTATTGCCACGGGAAAAGTTCAGGGAGATGTTCCGCCGGCTTTGTTCAATCTGTCTGCAATACAGGAAATGTACGTACGTAAGCCGCAAAATCAACATATATAAAATGAGAAAAAGGATAAAAAAAAATGTCTTTTACCCAGTTTTATCTTCTATTGTTTCACAGTATCTTCGACGACAACTGGTTCGGGGGTAGTCTCAACATTCCCAGCATAAGCACGAGTTTAAAGCATGTGAGTTTGCGACGTAATAACATAACGGGGGTCAGTCTGAACTTGGACTTCAATGTGAGCCTCATGTAAGCATTCAAAACATCCCTATGCAAAAAGCACACTACAGTTTCGTATAAGCTGCAAATTAAGTCGAAACGGCTCATTGTTTTAATCCTATATACTTCATTCTTATTATATAAAAACGGAGGCTTCGAGCCTGCAGAATACATGCAAATTTTTTTCTCTCAAAAAATATAAAATGGGAGATCATTATCATGACATTTAAGTGTGACAAGAAGGTACTATAATTCAACATATACCCGCCGGCGTCTGTATATATCTCATTCCACTAACTAAGCAGCATAAATGCAGGCTCTCGGGGAATCCTTTCTGCAACCGCACAGACAACGTATCCCCTTTCAAATCTCAGATTTGCAATCTGACTGAAAAGCCGCCGGAACCTTATTCAACAGACCTCAGCAAATGTAACGTCGGCCCGTGTCCTCCTGATCAGCTTCCAAATCCCCAGGGAGGTTGTAGTTGTCCCTTCAATGATCAGTCTCTCCACCCTCGCGATTGTACTTGCGCATACCCTTATGAAGGAATACTATATTTTAGAGCACCAATATTTCATGAAATGCCGAACAGTAGTTTTTTCAAGAATCTTGAGATGAAACTGGCAACGCCACTGAATGTTACTACTTATATCTACAAACCGTTCCTCAATAACGACACGTATCTGCAAGTCGGACTCAAGCTGTTTCCTTCCGGTCAGATGCGCTTTAATCGATCCAAGGTGTCACAAATTGGGTTTGATTTGAATAACCATAGTAACCCGCTGCCCACGGAACTCGGGCCATACAATTTTTATGCTGCCCCCTATATGTATTTCACCAATGGTACGAGAAAAACATACATTCTCTTTTAATATTTTTTGTCATATTACTACATGTATGTTAAATGACATTATATACGTCGTGCAGATGAAGTCATACCAATATCTGGGGGCTCATCGAAGAAGATCGGTCTCATAATTGGACTTTCGGTTGCTTTTCCATTACTTGTTGCGCTTATCGCGGTGTCCCTTTATGCCTTCAAACAGAAGAAAAGGGCTAAAAAGGCAAAGGAATTAAGCGGTACCTTTGGTAATCTTCCACTCTAAAAATGAAACTAGATAAAAAAAAAAAAAAAAAAATCACTTGGCTTATTTCACTCTTGATTCTTGAATAATAAATAAGCTAATTTCAAAGCAATATGGGTTAATTGTACAGTGAATAGTGGAGCTCAGACACCAAAAGTAAAGGGAGCAAGATGGTTTTCATATGGTGAACTCAAAAAAATTACCAATGATTTTGCCCAGAACAATGAAATAGGATCTGGAGGTTATGGAAAGGTAAGTATTTTTATTTTGTAAACAAATCAGACATCAAGAGTAGGATTCCATGAACACAAGTGAGCTGATACAATTATTATCATGCTGTCAATTAATCAGGTATACAGGGGAATGCTCGCAAGCGGGCAACTTCTGGCGATAAAAAGAGCCCACCAAGGATCAATGCAACGCAGCAATGAATTCAACACAGAAATCGAGCTGCTTTCTCGAGTCCATCACAAGAACTTGGCGACCTTAGTCGGGTTCTGCTTTGATCAGGGAGAGCAGATGCTGGTGTACGAGTTCATTCCTAATGGCTCTCTTAGAGATAGCCTTTCTGGTACGTAACTGTGTCAAGAAATTCTTTCTTTTTTTTTCCCTTTATGATGTTATTTTATAGATTATAGATAAATAGTTAGTACTTAATTTGTTTTTGAAAAATAGGAAAGAGTGGGGTGCATTTAGATTGGAGGAGACGGCTTCGAGTTGCACTTGGGTCAGCGAGGGGACTGGCGTACTTGCACGAACTCGCTGACCCCCCTATAATTCATCGAGACGTGAAGTCGGCAAATATACTATTGGATGAGAATTTAAGTGCAAAGGTTTCAGATTTTGGTCTGTCGAAGTTGATTTCCGACAGTGGAAGGGGGGCCATCTCCAGCCAAGTGAAGGGAACACTGGTACGTATCCCCAGGTTTCTATTAATTACTTATAATGTTAGCTGCATAACACAAACTTAAAATTTGACTTGTGCATCAAGCATAGAATAACGATATTTGTGCCGGAGATATTATGGAACGACGGATCCATCGAGAGTAACAAGTTCTATTAGAGGTGGCAGAATCTCGGGTCGGGTCGGGTTCGGGTTCGGGTCGGGTCGGGTCGGGTCAGTTTGACCAACTGAAAATGTCGGGTCGGGTCGGGTTCGGGTCGGGTCGGGTCGGGTATCGGGTTGACGGTTGCCGGCATTTTTTTCGGGTCGGGTCGGGTCCGGGTCGGGTCGGGTCGGGTATCGGGTTGACGTCTGCCGACATTTTTTCGGGTCGGGTCGGGTTCGGGTCGGGTCGGGTCGGGCGGGTTTTCGGGTTTGGTCGTTTTTTTGTCGTTTTTGGTCAGATTTTGCACCTCTATTCCCGGGTCGGGTCAGGTCGGGTCGGGTCGGGTCGGGTTCGGGTCAGTCTGACTTTCCCTGGAACACGGGTCGGGTCGGGTTCGGGTCGGGTCGGGTCGGGTTCGGGTCAGTCTCACTTTCCCTGGAATTCGGGTCGGGTCGGGTTCGGGTCGGGTCGGGTTCGGGTCGGGTCGGGTCGGGTTCGGGTCAGTTTGACTTTCCCTGAAACTCGGGTCGGGTCGGGTTTCGAGTCGGGCGGGTCGGGCGGGTTTTTCGGGTCGGGTCAACATTTGCCACCTCTAAGTTCTATTGTGAGACCAGTCGGAATGCCTTTCAGCTTAATTAACAAATTAGAATTTTACTCCAATACTCCCACAAAAAAAAAATTTATTTTTGATCTGACGATTATAAATGAATTATCCATTATGAGATTCATCTGTAACCGATAGAATTATCTGGGTGTGAGCATGGAAGTAACGTCCAACAAATTATCTTGCAGGGTTACCTTGATCCAGAATACTACATGACGCAACAACTTACAGCGAAAAGCGACGTGTACGGCTTCGGAGTAGTGATGCTAGAGCTAATAACAGGAAGACCACCATTGGAGAGGGGAAGGTACGTGGTGCGAGATGTCAGAGCAATGGTAAACCGGACAGACGAACAACACTGGGGCTTGAGCGGCATCATAGACCGCAGAATACTGATCAGCGCAAACAACCCCTTAGTAGCGTTCACTAAATTCGTGCAGTTGGCCTTGAGATGTTCCGAAGACGAGGCGGTGAATCGCCCGACCATGAACGAGGTCGTCAAGGAAATCGAATCCATGTTGCAAAGCAATGACGCAACAAATTCAGACCCGACTAATTATTCCTCTTCTGCTAATTCCGAAACTGGGTTTCGTGCGAAAGGGAACGTGATTAGGCATCCTTACATGGACTCCTTCGGATCAAGGGATAATACCGGCAGCAGCTCGCTCGAGTTTAGTGGCGGATACCTAGTGTCGACCAGAGTCGAGCCAAAATAGATATCTCAATTGCAGTTCCCTCGGCATTAATGGTGTATATCTGGTGTCCTGTACAAAGTATTTTCATCTTCAACTATATTTCATGCGTATATTGTTTCTTTTCCTCTCTGACGGTGTATATTATTAATTTATTTATTGTTATGTATCTTATTCAAATCTGGTTTCTATTATTGGTCTCATGTACATATGTTGTTTCTCAGTTATTTTTGTAGACATTAAATGGTTGTATGCAGTTTGATTTTGAGTTGTACAGAGAAAGTTGGTTGATGAGCTATATAGGAAAAGTTATGCACAAAACACTGAATATTATATAGTAAAAGATTTAACATAACTGTTTAGAAACTTCCAAAAATAATAAATATCTGTATTTCATAAGATTTTGATATAAAAAATATATTAAGCTATATAAATTTAAATTTAAAAATGATTTGATATGGTTTTAAATTTAAAGCCTCGTGAGTTTAAACTCACCGTATATTTACTATTTTACTCTACACTTTAGAGAGTACAGTGCACTAAATGCAGGCCTGTCAATCAGAAGTAAAGCATAGTCGTGTCGGTTGAAAACAATACAGGCCCAATAGCAAAAATATGGTCGGGCTTAACATCTGCGTTCATATATATCAACGGGTTGCGCAACTCTAACTCATTTTGGGTTCAATTAGTGGCATTAAAAGAAAAGAAAGGAATTCCTAAATTCACTCGACTTTAAAGTTTGAACCCGTAATAGAGATGGACTTGGATAGATCTGGGCCATCTAATTCGTCATTTCAACGCTGGATGCTCCCCATGTATTATTTTTATTGTTGAACATTGGATGGTCCTCCTAATTCCAATTATATAGCAACATGTCCGAATCATAAATTGAAAGCACAATAATTCTATTTAGGTAGTAGAATTAATTAGAGCTCACAACAAATAAGTAAATAACACATGTAATTATAACAATACTAACAACATGATATACAAAAAAAATAAAACCATCCATACACTTTATATTATACTAAGATCGACGGGATTTAATTTGATGGGCATATATAGCTAGTAACATGCATCTCAAGAGATGTAAACTGCACAAGTTCTTTAAACTGATTAACTGAGTTTTCTTTTTCTTTCTGTAGTCGTATATTTTTGCTTAGAGGCTAGCATATTTCTCCATAGCCTTTATAAATTCTCTTATAATTTTTTTTTTCTTTTCTTTTTTTTTTTTTTTGAAGAAAGTGGAATACTCCACCAGTTTCATTGAAACTAAATTCTCTTATAATTGATGGTGCAGGCCACAGAGCAGCACCATTAACTAAAAATGTTCATATGTACGTATTCTTATATATATGGATTGAGAGTGTTCAACATAGATTTGACGCAATTTGAATAAAATTTCATAGCTCTTTCAAAATTTATAGAATTTTAACGCTTCAAATTTTATTGGGTTTTTGATAGACCATCAAACATACTTAAATTGTCTCAAATTTGAAAACACACAACAATTTGAAAACAGTTTCCTTAACTCTTATTATTATGTTGTAAAAAGATTTTTTTCCAAAATTTTCTTTAAACAAAACCCGCACCCGGCCAATATATATTGTTCCATTGTCAAGATACGATAAGACTAAGGGTGTCAACGGCAAGGATTTTGACGTTGTGCTGTTCCGTTCCGTGGCTGCGGAACGATAAACGGCAAGGATTGATGTGCCGTTTAGAAAACGGAACAGCCAACGGTTGTGATTTTAATTCCGTGGTTGAGACGGAACAGTAAACAGAAAAGGGTTGTTTTGTTCCGTTAATTTCTGTGCTTCCGTTTTAGAACTGGACCCGTGTTCCTAGCAGAGGGGGCAATTAATGGTGTCAAACCTGTCAACCTGTCAATTGGGTGTCCCTTGCTCAGTTGTTGTTCTCTGTACGATCAGCTTCATCACAGCCGTCGGATATCCTTCCCCGATCCATCCAGGCCGTTCAAACCAGCACTGGATTACTGATATAAAACCCAAACCCTACCCCGTTCTCTCTCCAGCGCCGCAAGACGGTCGTCTCCCCCTTCGTCAATCTTGCCGAGCAACCAAGGCGAATCACGCGGTGGTCTCTGGTGGCGTCGCGGTGCACTGTAACTTCGCTGCATTTTTTTTTGGTTTGGTTTCCTCTTTGTTAACCTCTCAATTGGATCTGGCTTATGCTGCCTTGAAAGGAGAGGGGATGTAGGCCTTCTGGTCAAGAGAGGAAGTGAGAAATAAGGATAGTTCACATAACTATAGTGGACTCGTATAGTTTTTTAGTTCAAATACATTTTGTTGAATGTTTTCTTCTTGTGATTAATGTGTCATGTTTGTTTGTATTGTATTTTTGAGTTTAGATTGTTTGATTTGTAAAATTTGGTAACGGAAAAAAAAATTAAACGTTTTTACCGTTATTCCGTTAAATTATTACGGAACGGTCAACAAAACAAAATTGTCTTCCGTTTTAAGTACGGAACAATCAACGGAATTAATTTTATTTCCGTGAGTTCAACGGAACAATTAACGGAAATGCCTATTTCCGTGATTGTTCTGAACGTTTGACAGGTATAGATAAGACCAAAATCCCTCCTCTCCTCAGCTAGCTGTGCCTGTGCACTCGTAGTAGTCTGAGATGGTCAATTTTCTCACGTCAGCATGCAATTGTACGTAGTGGGATTTGGTCTCCTCTTTCCTAAATTAACGAGTGACTGAGTGAGAGTGACAAACAATTACTTGTGTCTTGTCGACTGGGTCAATTTTATATCATGAGGTCCTGTTTATGGATCAGCCAAACAACTGTTCATTTTGAACTGATCGGTTGTCATTTTGCAAATCAAACATTCAACTTTAATTAATTGTGTCTAAAGAACATATCGTGACAATTCAATTTTGAAAAATGAACTGTCCATATTTCATCCGTACCAAAATTAACCTTATTTTATTCAAGTCTTGGCCCTTCTGGTTAGGAAACAATATATTTGATGAGTGCTTCTCCGCTAACATCTCAAAGAGTGAGTCATGCGTGACGATCGATCGAGCCCATAAAATAAAGGGAGAATTATAGAATTGCCACTCTAAAGTTGTAAACTTAGAAATTTGCCATTACAAAAACATAGTTTAGAAATTTGCCACTATAAAATGACATAGTTTAGAAGATTGCCATTATAAGAATAAAGAACTGATTTCAAGTCATCAATTATACAATAAACTTTTGGACTGACCAAAATACCCTCAGCCTTCTTCTTCTTCTTGCCCCTCGATGCTTCCCCCTCCTCTCCTCTTGTTGTCCGCTCAATGATTCTGCCTTCGGCTCTCTCTTCACTCAGGCACAAAAAGATTTTGGTAGCACACAATCTGAAAATAAGCCTCGGCTCGGCTGCTCTGGAGGATATCAAGCATGACATCATGTGAAAGGGGCTACCGAGTGCTTCATCTAGGAGGGATATATGCCATGAGTGCCAACTGCCATGCTTTAGAAGTGGGATTCATGGGAGAGGGAAAATAGGTGCTCTGATTGGGCTTGGGATTCAACGTATCAGAATAACATTCATTGAGTTTTTATGTACTTATCACTTATCTGTTAATTTTGTTGTACTGCCCACAAAAAAATTTAAATCGATTAATGTGCATGTAAATTTGTGTGTTTGACATGATCATGATACTACTCAATATTAAATAGTATGTATATTCTGTGTGATAGCTTTGAGCTTTATTTTCATTTTTTTTTTAAGTCTTGTACTGATTTTGGTAACTGGTGAGTGGTGACGCACCCAGTGTTTCTCATTTTGGGATCAAATGTAGAAGGCATCGCGAAGCAAAATTTTTAATTTTCTAGAGAGTTATTATTCAATTATGCTTTTCTCTCACGTGAGAGGAGAGAAATGAATTAGTGAACAGGAAAAAAACGAAGATGACAGCAAATAGCGTTAGAGAAGAAGAAACAAATTGGCTAAGAACGCAAGGAAGAAGAGGGCTGAGGGTATTTTGGTCAGTCCAAAAGTTTATTGTATAATTGATGACTTGAAATCAGTTTTTTATTCTTATAATGGCAATCTTCTAAACTATGTCATTTTATAGTGGCAAATTTCTAAACTATGTTTTTGTAATGGCAAATTTCTAAGTTTGCAACTTTGGAGTGGCAATTCTATAATTCTCCCTAAAATAAAACGATTGTATCATGCATGCATGGCCTTGTGAATATTTTGACTATTAAATTGGAGAAAGGGACAAACTAATGTATGTCGGAGATTATATTATACCAAAAATTAGGCCTATATATATATATATATATTATACCTTCCCATATATATTGATATTGGAAACGCATGCAAGCCTTCTTTTAGAATGAGAAACGTACGTCTTGCGTCTATTGAAAAACCGTCCATATATATGTCCATAGACGTACAAAAAATGTAACAGATACATCCTAAAATATAATAAGTGGGCGCTAGGTATTACTCTTTTAAAATCCACTTAATTAGACGCAAATATAAAGTTGATATCGACGTCCATCTACGGCCTCTAGCAACCTAGAAGTTCAGAAAAGAAAACCTTAATATGTTGTTAGTGTTTATGAGGCGTAAGCTTGAAGACTCCTAAATAAGTCACGAGTGATAATGATGTAATTAATTTTTAACTTGGGTAATCAGTACTAATTGGAGTAGTAATTATGTTCCATGGCACTTAAATTCGATTATAATATATATTAACTTTAATTAATCAGCAAATTTGATGATTGATTGTAGTCATAGTGGAGAAGACTTGATGAGCTAATGGAAGTTAGTGGGAGCCACTCAACTAACATTCAATAAATAGCTTTGATATGACTTTTTTTTTTTTTGTTTTGTTGTAGAGGTCTAGTTGTTTTTTGAAAAATACGTACAGTCCACGTTTATTGTTGTCCACTCTTCCACCTTTCTCTGTATGAAGGGGGGGCCAGAGGGGATGATTCATGGCTTCAATTTTTTTAGAATTGATCCGAAGGGGTTTTGAGGGGCCAATTTATGGTTCAATAGAAAAAAAAAATAGTTGTCATAATATACAATTTTTATGAGCTAGCTTATAATGCATCGCGAAACTTATGAGCTAGCTTCGGAGTTGCTTCGCAATGCACCATAAGCTATTTCTTTATATATATTCAGCAAAATAGATATTAAGCGTACAGTTAATTGCATACTTAAATAACAAAATATTTAATTAGTTTAGCATTATCCATATTTTGATATAAAAAAAAAAAAGAATTTTAGCATCAAATTGACATCAAATATATGCTTGAATTTAAAAATTAAAATATATTATAAGAAAATCCCTTTAGATTATGCATCGTATGACTTATTATAACTTGTAAGTACTAAGTACCCGTACCAAATTAAGTTTTTGAAACAAACTAAGCCTCAAAACTTTGCCTTCAATTGATAATGCAGCTATCAATATTGCACCAATTAAAACTACGACAGGTAAAGATAATTAATATAAGGATATCATTTTCCTTTAAAGAGTAGATAATTAATTTAGTAAAGATAAATATAAAATGTTGAAAATTATTTATTAATTGACATAATCTTGTGTTATAACTTATAAGATATGGGTGAGAACTGAAATTACAAAAAAAAAAAAAACTCCGAATTAATATAAAATCCCTCTAGCCTTTCTTTGGAAATTTGAAGAGTGACAACAACTAAGAGAAAACTTTACCACTACATTGATAACTATAGCCTCTAGTTATCACCAAATTATCATTCGACCAAATGGAATAAGAAAATGGTTACCTAACATTAATTTGGTGCAAGGGAAAAAAAATATAAAAATATTCCTTGCTTTATTTGTATTTAAGACCAAACGAATCAAAGTAATTCAACAATAAATTCTCTAATTGTTGTACAAAATTCTAGAGGTGGCAAAATCCGACCCGACCCAACATTTTTCAGAAAGATAAACTGATTCAACCTTAATCAAATAGCATGCAATATAATTTAAATCAACATATGATCCAGAAAAAATCAATATTAAAATTGACCTAACCCGATCGATCTGAACCCGAACCTGAACCCGACCCGCTTGCCTGATTTGCCACCTCTTAAAATTCCCTACATACATGGCAAGTTGTGTACAAGCAGGGTACTCCAAAAACAGGTAGTGTGCAAAATCCTGCGGAATCCTGAATCCATCTACCATAAATATCTAGCGTCCATAGAAAAAAGTTGTCCATAGCGTCCATAGGTTATTTCAATATATATCTGTTACATTTCAGGATATATCTGTTACGTTTTGTACATGTAGAGGTGGCAGAACCCGACCCGACCCGAGAAACCCGCCCGACCCGACCCGACTCGAACCCGACCCGACCCGAAATTTTTCAGATAGTCAAACTGACCCGACTCGACCCGACCTGATCCAAACCCGACCCGACCCGATATCAAATAGCATCCAATCCAACTCAAATCAACATACGATCCAAAAAATGTAGATATTAAAATTGACCCGACCCGACCCGCCCATCACCCGACACGACTTGACCCGAGATATTCTAGAAGTTCAAACTGATCCGACCCGCCCGACCCGAACCCGAACCCGACCCACCCGCCCGATTTGCCACCTCTATGTACATGTTTATGGACATATATATGGACGGTTTTTCAACGGACACAAAGATTGTTTCTCATTCATGAATATCATAGTCGTCCTTCATTGACTTGACCCACTGTGGCCATCACCATCGTCATCCCATGATTCATGAATCATGATCACCATCAAGTTCTTATCACTATCAGCAAGTGCTTTTTCAGCTTGGACTTGCCTTACAAAGAGGGTAAAAATAAAATCAACAAGCCTATCATATTAATGATATCATCTCCATTAATAATGCTCATGCAATTAACTAACTAGAGTGATGTGTGATGAAGGTTGATTAGCTTTCAAGACAAGCCAAGGTTTCCTTTTCTTTCCTTTTCTTTTTTTTGTTCCAATAAAAACCCAAAAAGAAAGCAACTTTTGCATGGTTAAGGTAGAAAAGAACGCCTTCAATCCAAGAGTTCATGATGAAAAAGAATCAAACTTGGTGGCATGGTGATGGTGGAGGTGGTTGTGTTGCTCCTGGGCCTCTACCAAACTAACTAGTGTAGAGCTAGCAAACTAAGTGAAGGTTCTTTTAATACCAAAGCAAATCAAAGAGGGAGGATTGTAACTTGAAGTGCATGGTACTGATACTTGGAAGAAAGTGTCAAGATGAGAGAACTGCTGCTGTTACTGTTAGTTTTCATGCTCTGGTTTTTTGGTGGCTTTGCAGATACCAATAGCCAAGATAGTAAGAATATCTATACTATACTCTTCTTTCTTATTTTTATTATTATTATTTTTTATGTTCATTTCTTATTGTTTTAACTTTTGTTGAGAAATATATATAAGTCTTGAAGTATCAATGATTTCTTTATCTTTCTTTTTATTGTTCAAAATCATTGTTTTGCAAATTAACGAAACCATTTAAAGGGGATATTTTTGTTAGTAAGTTCATGCAATGTGCAAATGGGTTCAATATCCCCTATTTTAAATACCAAGTTGCATAATTTATGTCGTATATACTTTTATTACATGAGTATTTTTTTTAAGAAAAAAAAACATATATTTAAACCATATATATAATAAATGACCCTATATTTCTAATTACTATTATTATATCATGAATATTGCATTGGATACCAAAATTAATTAAAACATTGAACGAAACACAGCGGTTATACTCCGAGCTTTGATGGATCAATGGGAGAACAAGCCACCAAGCTGGGGACAATCCGACGACCCGTGTGGTACGCCATGGGAAGGCATTAGCTGTACCGATTCAAGAGTTACTGTCATGTAAGTGTGTTCATATACCCCCCGAATCCGCATACAAGCAAGTACAGATTTATCGACTTTTTCAGAAAATTATAACCATGGTGGTATACTGGTATTAATGAGAATTCTGCTTCTTTCAGAAAATTATCGACCATGGGAATCAAAGGCAGTCTCAGCGGTGATATCGGGCAGCTTACCGAGTTGCAATCTCTGTAAGGAACCGAAAAGTTTCTTTTACCAGTTGGTTTTTCCCCTTTCGGCTCCTGTTTCTTATTTAATGCAGCAACTGTGTTCTATTTTAGGGATCTCTCATACAATAAGGACCTCGGGGGGCCTCTGATGCCGAACATTGGAGACCTGAAGAAACTTACGACACTGTAAGACTTAACGATTTCTAAATATTATCGGATCAACAGTAATTCAACTCTCAGAACAAAATTCATAAGTGTTAGTAGCATACATGCAGAATGATCACCTCGATTAGGATTGAAAGAAAACCATAAAGATGAACTCAAAAGGAGGCGGAAACAATATTGACACTAATATAATCATATGACATTATTTTTGTGTTTTTTCTTTTATCATAATGAAGATGTTATTTATGCATATTCGAAGGATTTTGGTGGGCTGTAGCTTCAGTGGAACTATCCCTGATACAATCGGGCATCTATCAAAGCTATCATACCTGTAAGAAACACAAACAGTATATTCATTATAAATCATTAATATGATGATTTGATTTATTACAATTTGTTGTTATATGAAGTTAGAGTAAGGCAACTGAAGCGTCGATTTCTTTCAGGGCACTGAACTCAAACCAGTTCTCTGGGAGAATACCTCCATCTTTGGGTAGACTTTCGAATCTGTACTGGCTCGATGTGGCTGACAATCAACTGACTGGACCCATACCGGTTTCTACTGGTACGGAACCAGGTCTGGACCTACTTGTCCACACCAAACACTTGTAAGTCTGTAGATTTTTTATAAAAAAGGAAGTAATTTGATATAAAACTCGGAACAAATCGTTTTACTATTGTTGTTTGAATTGTTTTCAGCCATTTCAACAAGAACCAGCTTTCTGGTAGCATCTCAGAAGCGCTTTTCAGTCCGCAAATGAGTCTGATACATCTGTATGCACCTGAAACAAAAATTCATTATTTTATTTCTAAATTTATACGTATGACATTTTGACATGCTCGTCATCCATTTTCATTTCAGGTTGTTCGATGGGAATCGTCTTACGGGAAACATCCCTGCTTCATTAGGGCTTGTTCAAACATTGGAGGTTCTGTAAGTACTCTTGTAACTAAAATATCATAACCAAATGAAGGTTTCACCAATTTTGAGTTTAGATAGCACAAATTTTATATATTTTTGTTTGGACAGACGACTTGATCGGAATTCCCTGACTGGTCCCGTTCCTTCGAACTTAAACAATCTGACAAAAGTCAACGAACTGTAAGTCATTTTCACCAATTTGGAAGAAACTTACAGTAAATTAAAAGTCTTATATAAAGATCGCTGCATTGATATCATTTTATGTTCCATCATGCAGTAACCTGGCAAACAACAAGCTAGACGGACCGCTTCCAGACCTCAGCGGGATGAATCAATTAAATTATGTGTAAGAACTCGACATAAGAAATGGAAACTCGATACGCCATAATTTCTGTTCATTGAAACTTATTTTAAGATTCTCTTAGTAAAACTTTATAATTTACATTACTTTTTTGCTGAATGAAATCTCAGTGACCTGAGCAACAATACGTTCGATCCTTCAGTAAGCCCAGCTTGGTTTTCAGAACTACAATCTCTAACAGCTTTGTGAGTCCTCAAAAATTTTACTAAAAGTAATCGTATGTAATCCGATGTGATTTAAAACTTATATTTGATTGTACGTTTCTTTTTCTGTCTGGAATTTATTAGAATCATACAATCAGGGGGTCTTCAAGGGGCAGTGCCACCAGATCTATTCAGCATACCTCCATTACAGCAAGTGTAAGCAACAAAGCTAACGATACTTTACATAACAGAAAAAAGAAGATAAAAGAATCAAGCGTAGTTTAATCATTTTTATATATGATATCATTGAATATTCAATGTTATTTTTTCCTCTGAAATAGGATCCTTGATGACAATGACTTCAATGGAACACTCGATCTCAGCAAGGGCGTAAGCCAAGAACTAAACATCGTTAGCTTGAAAAATAACGACATAGTTTCAGTCGATGTCGTCTCCGACTACAATGGAAGTGTAGTGTAAGCAGTTAAACCATTTTTATCTTAAGTCTTAACAAATATTGACCATGACTTGTTTTCAATTCACCATCAGGTGGATGAGGATGATATCTTCTTGTTCTTGTTTTATGTTCACAGTTGTTTTAATATGAACAATTTTCAATCAGTTAAAATTTTGATAGGCTTCTGATTCTTATATGACTGCAGGCTCTCAGGAAATCCAGTGTGCAATACACTCAAAAGCACTCTTAAATCTCTATACTGTAACTTAATTCAAAGGCCGGCACAGCCTTATTCGACAAGCCTCGCAAAGTGCTACTCAAAAACATGCTCCAGTACTGATCAGTCTCTCAGCCCGCAGAGCTGTGATTGCGCCTATCCTTACCAGGGAATCCTGTTTTTCAGAGCACCTTTCTTTCGAGACATAACGAACATTAGTCTCTTCCAATCTCTTGAGATGAGCCTTTGGACAAAGCTTGGGTTGACTCCGGGGTCGGTTTATCTCCAAGACCCGTTCTTCAATAGCGATTCGTATCTCCAAGTCCAACTTAAGTTGTTTCCTTCTGGCGATGTATACTTCAATCGATCGGAGGTGTTGCGAATCGGATTTGATTTGAGTAATCAGACTTACAAGCCACCTCACGAATTCGGTCCCTACTATTTTATTGCTTCGCCCTATCCTTTCAACGGTAATACGAAAACAATAATATTGACATTTTTATATTATATTATCATGTTTATATGAGCTGAAATTGGCATTATATATATTTTCATTTTGGATGTAGTCGAATCGGGGAGCTTGAAGAACACCAATCTCATAATCGGGATTTCAGTCGGCTGTGCAGTTCTCGTAATTGCGCTTATTGGAGCTGCTATTTACGCCGTCAAACAAAAACGGACGGCTCAGAAGGCATTGGAACTAAGCAGACCTTTTGGTAATCTTTAAAGCTAAAATTTAAGTATTATATATGAAAGTTCATATTATCATTTCAGATAAATAGTTCGTCTTCGTTAACTCATGATGTGCAAATTTGTCACTGTAAAAGCATCGTGGTCCCATACTGAGGACAGCGGCGGCGCACCACAGTTGAAAGGAGCAAGATGGTTCTCGTTTGATGAATTGAAGAAGATTACCAACAATTTCTCTCAGAGTAATGAAATAGGATCAGGAGGTTATGGAAAGGTAAATATAAACAAACTTTTATAATAATTATTCATATTATACAAACAAAGAAGAAAGATCTAATGTCTAAATGCAGAATTATGCTCAAAAAAGATTATGTTGTCGATTCAGGTGTACCGGGGGATGCTCCCAACAGGACAGCTCATTGCAATCAAAAGAGCTCAGCAAGGATCAATGCAGGGTGGCCATGAATTCAAGACAGAAATCGAATTGCTGTCGCGAGTGCATCACAAGAACTTGGTCAGCTTGGTCGGTTTCTGCTTCGAGCAAAGAGAGCAGATGCTGGTCTACGAATTCGTTCCCAATGGAACGTTAAGAGATAGCCTCTCTGGTACATACCTACAACATTATGCAAGTGTTTGTTTGTTTGCTTTTTTTTTTTTGGACATTTTTATTTGATTTATACCAATGTGACAATCTTGAATATGTTGTTTGACAAAAGAGTATAATAATAAAAATAACAGGAAAGAGTGGGGTGCATTTAGATTGGCGAAGAAGGCTTCGGGTTGCACTTGGCTCGGCAAGAGGACTAGCTTATCTGCATGAATTAGCAGACCCTCCGATCATCCACCGAGATGTCAAATCGACAAACATATTGTTGGATGACAATTTGAGTGCAAAGGTCTCTGATTTTGGTCTCTCCAAGTTGGTTTCAGATAGTGAAAAGGGGCACATTTCTACCCAGGTCAAGGGAACACTTGTAAGTAAATTAACCTCTTCTCGACCTGCAGTGGATGTTTTGCCTAACTCCACACATGTTTTTGTATTAAGTAATTCTCAATTATAACATGAACACAACAGAAATTAAGCAACAATATGTAACAATTAAGCTTAATTTTTCACTTGCTTGTCAGGGTTATCTGGATCCAGAATACTACTTGAGCCAACAGTTAACAGAAAAAAGCGATGTGTACAGCTTCGGAGTTGTAATGCTCGAGCTGATAATCGCAAAACAACCACTAGAAAAAGGAAGGTATATAGTGAGAGAAGTTAAGGGTGCGTTAGACATGAAAGACGAACAGTACTGCGGCTTGAGAGGCATGATAGACCAAAGAATACTAATTACAAACAATCTGGTAGCCTTCAAGAAGTTTGTGCAATTGGCAATCAAATGTGTCGAGGAAATCGCGACAGATCGACCGACCATGAGTGAAGTCGTCAAGGAAATCGAATTGATGCTACAGAGTGACGGAGTTTGTACAGACTCCAACTCAGCATCTTCTTCTGTAACTGAGTTCCATGCAAAAGGGGCAGCGCCTCGGCATCCTTACATCGACTCCATCCCTGCAAAGGATGTGAGCAGCAGCAATTCGTTCGAGTATAGTGGCGGCTATTCCTTGTCGACGAAAGTAGAGCCGAAATAGATGCTTTGTATCAGTACATCTGTATCTTATTAAATTTATACCTTGTTTTTCTCAGTTATCCCGAGTAGTTATTACGGTGAAGCCCTTAAGATGTATCTTCTTCTTCTTCTTTTTTTTTCTTTTTCTAATTATACTGGCAACATTTTTCTTGCTTAGACAAGTTTGTTTGGTATAAGTTAGCAGAAAATAGGGTTTGTCATGCAATATATTATTCGATTCTGGTATAAAGTGAAGTTTAAGATCTAAGCATTCCCTGCTCTGGTGCTTCGCCACCACCATGTGAATTTACCACACTTTGAATGGGGTTGGAAATAGTTCAAAAATAGAGGAAATGACAATAGAAAAACAAATAAATAGAAATGTTGTCTGACAAAAATTAGTGTTATTTGTAATAGAAATGTTGTTTGGACTTGTAATGGTGGCCGGTTGAGAAAAAATGACAATTCTTTAACTCTTACTCAAACTGCACAGTCTGCAGAATAACAACAATTCTCACTATTTTGAAACAATATTTTCACTATTTTGAAACCCATTCTTCCTTTTCCGATGATAGTAGCAACTATTCTGCAGTTCTAGTGCATGAAGACTATTAAGTTAAAAGAGGCTTTCTTTGTAGAAGCATTCAATTGTTTCTATCATCAACATCCCCGGTTACATGGTTACGGTCTCACTAATTTCTAAGCGGTAAGTTAAACAGCCCAAAAAAGCACACATCAAAGAAACCTGAAGACAAATAATACTCAAATGAAATGTAAAATAAAGCGACAAAATTGTTAGGGTTTACACATCCTTCTTCTCACTAGCAGACCAAGACGATCTCCATTGCTTTATATTAGCATAAAATGTGAAATATACAAACTGAGAGAAGGAAAGGAGCATCATTAAGGCCTCAAATAAAAATGGGTATTTCTCTGGAGGTTTCACCAGCAAATAAACCACATGAAGCACTACTGATCCTAACAGAGGCATTAGCCATAGTAAATTTTTATAATAAAGTTGATTTTTCGTCGCACCACCGGCAGCCCTGTCACGAGAGTGGAAAATAAGAAAGAAGAGACCAAGACTAGCAATGTACTGAAGAAGTAACTTGTCTCGGCAAATCAATGGGTACATGGAGAGAAGGGAATAGTAGGTTAACCAACTGTAAAGTTGTGGCTCTTGTAATGCAAGTAGGCTTGCAGGCAAAAGTGGCAGCAGAATTGATTTTTCGTGCACTGTACAACATACCAATAACAAAAAATTAACAAAAAAAAATTAAGTGGACCAAAAGAAAAAATCTGTACTAAAACAATGGAGCAATTATAATATAACCTCAACCTATGGTTTTTCCAAAATGGACCTCTTTACCCCAGGCAAATAAAGAATCAAATCTAATTTTAACCAATCAACCAATACCCAAGATCAAAAATGCCAACTTAGTGGATGATCTGACCATCAAACTCAATCTAGACCAAACTGGTCAGGAAATGAATCAGGTCTAAGTTAGTATCTCTACAGTTCAAACTAAGGCCGGGGTTAGAAATAGGAAAGCAAAATTTGTAAGGCTGCTCTTATCACTTGCCTGGAGGTGGTCATTGGTAAGGTTGGGTTCGGCATGGTCTTAAGTTAAGGCCCGGCCCAGCCATAAAATTTGTAATTATGTATATATTTTCTTTAGATGCTTTACATATTTCTTCCAGAACTGTTTAAGCACTTTATGCTTGATTCATCATTTTAACCGTTACTATCTTTGTTTGAAACAATCATACAGGCTTTGATGCCCTATGGCAAGGGCATTCCAAGCTGAGCCTAGGGACACTAACAAACCCAGCCTTACTCGGAAAATTGGCATCCTGTAGCTAAACCCACCCATGCATACGGAAAAGGATTAAGTTGTTGGCAGTTCGAAAAAAATGGACTCGTAATGTAAAATTAAGACTCTGTAATTGTTGATCAGAAAGGTCCTGTTGGTTTAGCCATGATATAATGAAGTTGACCTTTGTGTTGAGAACGAAAGAAGTTAAATTGAAAAGGCAGAGAGGAAGAGAATATACCTTGGAAAGAAAAGAGGTAGAAGGAGAAAGAGCTATTGATGAGGGCGTACAGAAAGCCCAGATTGCTTGGATATTTGACTTGGTGAATCAAAGAAGGTAAAAATGCGAGCACAGTGAAAGACAAACTCATAAGCTTGAGGGAATGCAGACTAAATAGGCGCTTCCATTTAATAAAAACGGAGGTGGCGCACCAAAAATTGGCGACGTAATCCTCATAGATGCCTCTCTCAAAGGGGGCTAACCGAGATACAACCTGATCAACACATTGATTACAAACACATAAGAGGAGGAAGGTTAGAGAACATGATATTTTAACAAGAGTGGTTCTGCTATGGATCAGGTAAACAACCTTTCATTTTTAATCGAGCAGTTCTTATCAAAGATGTCTCTTTAACTGTATCTAAAAGACATATCACGACCATCCGATTATGAAAAACGAATGACCCATATTTCATCCGATCCATAGCAGAATTAGCCTTTTAACAATTATAGCATAACAATGTAAAAGGACATGAAAAGTTGGGTCACCGAAGAATGCAACCTGAAGAAATGCTTCTAGGGAGTGAACGTAAGGCCACCAAAGAAGAACAAAGGTTGCCACAACCACGGCGCCTAATTTGATGACATGAAGAAGGGGGTATTTGCGCCTGAAACACTTTCCAAGAAGATGGGCAAAGAATGCAGGCGCGTAGTACAAGCTCATCTGCTTGTGGTTGACTGCCAGGGTAAAAAGAACAGACCCGACGACATCATAATGGGAGAGAATCGCAGCCACCGCGGCGAGCGTGAGGCCCAGGCTGATGCAGTTGTACTGAAAATGCCCGTGGTCGATGAGGACCAGGCCGGGATTGAGCAGAACCATGGCAAGCAGCCACAATCTATAGTTCGCACTGTCATTACCAGCAGTAAGCCGACGGTGTGCCAGAAACACAAAACACACCGCGGCGGGGAAGAAGATCGCCAGGTCGGACAATAGGACCGTCCACCGCATGAGCAGCTTGGAAGCCTGCGACTCGAAACCCCGGGAGGTGTAGAGAGCGACGGCGTCGGGCAGGGAGGCGTTGAGGAGGAGCGCGTGGAGGCGGCTCTGGTAGGCGGAGAGGGGAGGGTAGTCGAGGCCCCAGTAGAGCAGATCGTTGGCGGAGGAGTTGGCGTACCATTGCGCCGCCGGGAGGTGCAGCGTGATCTCCATCCAGTGGCGCTGGGCCTCGTAGTCGCCGAACTTGGGAGGGTTTCCCTGACCCGAGTACGGGCCCAGGGAGACCATGGCCCGCACCAGTAGAGAGAAGAGGCAGATCGCCGCGGCGCTGGCCACGGGCGGCCATCCCTCGGAGGAGACCGTCGGAGGATCATTGTTGTTCTTCTGCCTCTTCTTCGCCATTGTTTTAAGATCAGTGAATTCAGTTGGATCGGTCGATTTTCCTTCCTGCTAACTGGTAAGTGTTTATGATTCAAGAAAGGAGTAATTTTTCGGATTTCTGTAATTGGGCCGAGTGGGCCGTGGGCCGGATGCTGGACTACCATTAAATTTGAGTTGTTTATCATTATTTGGGTGATTGATGGGCCTGTTCCTGTTGGCTACTCAGTACTCGCCATTTATTTATGTAATGAAATACCTACTTTTTAAAGGCTGGGGAGAACGGTGCTCCCTCATTGATTTGGAGCTGGGAGCTGTCTGATCAATGCTTCAACGGTTCAGATTCGATGAAAAACTTATAATGTTTCTTAAACTTTTTAAAGCCATTAGATATGCATCGTGATGTATTATATTTGTGATGTGCAGATAAGATTGCATTGGGGTGTATTTAGTACGGCTATGCACCAACATACTGTCGTTGGGTCTATTGTGTACGATTTGAACCATATATGAGTATAAATATAAATGATTAACTGGACCCTAAAAATAATTTCTGTTGTTTTCCACTTTAACTCTTATTTTGCCCATACAATTGAATTTCTATGATGTTAGCATAAGTATAATTTTATTTCTTTCTGCTTTTCATAAAATACATTTAGAGTGTCTTTCAATTAAGAGATAATACATTTCTTTTTTTTCTTTTTTTTTTGATGACTATTAAATGAAATGACACTTTTGATAGATTGTGGGAGGTAATTTTTATGTTGTCTTTTTAGGTAAGTTCTTTGAATTGTTTTGTTTAATATTTTTTCTACAAATAATTAATTGAACTACGTATTGTTCTTTTTATAATTCAAGTGCCGATATAAATGATTTGATTGAAATTAATTCATAAAGAATTCAATCCCGCTGCGAAGCGCGGGGGTATATTCTAGTATACCTAATTCTGTTATGGATCGGATGAAATATGAGCCGTTCATTTTTCATAATCAGATCGTCGTGATATGTCTTTTAGATACAATTAAAGAGACATGTTTGATAAAAACCGATCGATTCAAAATGAAAGGATGCTTAGCCGATCATAGAAGAACCACTTATGGAATATATTTCTTCCGCATTACTCGACCATATATTGGTCCGTGTTTGGAAAAAAAATGTTATAAAGATAGTAAAAGTGGTACCAAAATTGATATTGACTATATTAGTATTCAAATTAAGAGTGAGGCTATTGCGCTTCATAAAGCGTGGTGAGGCAGTGCGCTTCGGCCCCGTATCGCAAAACCGTTGCTCAAAACAATCTACATATTGAAATCTTGTAGATTACCAAAAATTTTTCATTTTTAGAGTTTTCTAACTATTTTTTTTTTTTTTGAAAATTGTATAGAAAATATACAAAATTTTGTACATAAAATGGGTTATTTTTCAAAAATTCATAAAAATAGTTAGAAAACTCTAAAAGTAGAAAATTTTGGTATGCAACAAGATTTCAATATCAAGATCATGGTGAGCAACTTGGATTGGTCATTCGAGCTACTATTGATGAGATATGAGGCCAAAGCACACTAGCTACTACGCTTTATGAAGCACAACAGCCTCACTCTTCAAATTAAATAGTAAATATAGAATTTTGATGCAACTTTTTTGTCTATTAGAAACGGAGGCAACAACACTGAATTATCTTAATCCATATTGGCTTGCTGCCAGGACAGGATTGGACTTGTAACCTTCAAATTTCGGGAACTACAAGCATTTGGAAAACAGTTCTAGTGTCAATCGAGAACAAGCTGCGTTATCTATTTTATTATTTTTTTTATCATAGTAACTAGTAAGGCATCGACATCGTTGTACCTGACGGAAGCGGAGTAGGTCCGATGGGCATCGGACCCAACTCTGTCCGATGAGTGGTCTAAGCCCTCCGATTCATCCGATGCTAAATCTGATCAAAAGCGAGCTCTCAAAGACACCCCAAATAACCAAACCCGAATACACACAACGCAACCAAACCCGTTTAGTTTGTAACCCGTTTATCCTGTTTCGGTTTCGCAAATCCATCTCCCCCAAACCCCAAATCAGTCGTGCACTCGTAACTCCTCCCCACCAGCAAACCCTCCCCACCATTGCTCTTGTTAAGTTTTCTGCTATGAGTCTATTAAATTAAGTTCCCAAAAATTGGTAAACTGAAGACCAAAGAGTGCCACAAATATATAAAATTTTAAGATAAAATGTTTAAAAATTATGTCAAAAGTAATAAGAAACAATTTCAGATAAAATGTTCAAAAATTTTCAGATAAATAATCCTCCAATTCAACCAAAAGTAACAAGGAACAATTTCGAATTTTCACATGGCATTCATCTATTCCCAATTTAAATATGGACTACTACATTTTTCCCATGATAAATGATTTGAGACATTGAGTTGCTTTTCAGAAGCTTGATTCTTGATTCTTCTCCGAAGATCCAGCTAAGTTTCTGATCGACTCTGTCCTGTTGAGATGTTGGAACTTTGTTACATCTCAATCTGAGGGCGAGCAACCTTCAACTCAAGAAGCACACATCTGATGCCGGTACTACGGACAGTTGCAAACTCTTAGTCTTAATCTTGCCAACGTCTCTTTGATGAACCACCTTCTCGATCAACCACAAGAGGGAGAGGTCGAGACGACAAAGAAGAGAACGAGCGGTGGCAGTGGGCGGTGGCCCAGTTTTCCAAACAGAAATGGGTTGAACGGGGAAAAGAAAGGGATGGGAGAAGAAGTGCTTAAACGGGTTTGGTTGTGTATACGGGTTTGGTTAGTTGGGGTGTCTTGGAGAGCTCGCTTTTGATCAGATTTAACATCGGATGAATCGGAGGGCTTAAACCACTCATCAGACAGAGTTGGGTCCGATGCCCATCGGACCTACCCCGCTTCCGTACCTGATACGTTGATAATGTATACCATGAGAAAACGAAACTGCATCGTAAGAATAATAATACCCATCTCACAACGATTTCATATCCTCTGTAGCGCTGCATCGTGTAGCGCAGGACGTGGACCATTGGATCATCTCGAGATTCGTGCGGGCACGAATCTCGAGATGGTCCAACGGTCCACGTCCTGCGCAACATGATGCAGCGCTACAGAGGATGAGCACGCATCTCACAACACCTCCTAATGCCTCGAAGATGCACTTCTTTATTCTCATTATTAATGATCTATGCAACCACTAATCTCGAGCGAGAATCACTAAGCAAGGACCATCTCGTCTCATACGCATATACCTAGGCACAGTGGAACACTGACTAACCTTCCATCTCTGCCACTGTTTCCACCATCATGTCATGTGTTTTTTTTCACTTGCAGCAATGCACACAAGCTGCTTCAAGTCCTGTGTGCAAAGCATCATAAACTCACTTCATCCTTGGAATCACTTCCAATGCCTGTGTTCCCCACCAAAAACTTAAAAATTTCAAAATACTTATCCACAGTTTTTGGATTTCAAAATACTTCCAATGCAGGCATGAGATGTCACATCGCTCGCTACGATCAGTGGCACAAATTTGATCCCAAGTTTTTTTGTGTTTGGTTGCAAATGCAATCCATTCTGTATTAGCTCCCTTGAGGACACTTCAAATCGGAACCTTCTCACAACAGTGTGATGGCAAAAATTAAGAATCTAGTATTACAAATTCATTATGGGAGATCATTACACCATTAATTAAATATTCAATGTTCAGCAATAAACAATGAATTCAACTAGCTGCCTGCCTATCTGTCTGGAGTTAAACCTATATGTCCTTTTATTCACAAAGGACAGAAATGTAAAGTAAAAAAAAAAAAAAAATGAAGAAAATGAAGAAAAAGAAAAGGGGGACAAAAGAATCGTGAGTGCAAAAATTAACTCGCGCTGGCACAGAATTATCCCTGCCATGCCAACTAATCAACTAAGGGCTAGCATACCTCAGAAACCTAAGCTTTGTATCAACATGTGCTTTAGCACCTTGAGAGATATATATACTAACTGACAACCTTTTTCTTTCAACAAGGTCTCTGTCACAAGTGCACAGCTGTAATTTCCCTTTGGGAAACATAGCTCGAAACCCCCCAAGAGAATTCCAATACTTCAGCTAAGGATGCAAGTTGCAGTCATTCATGTACTGCTCGTCCTTAGTCAGGAAACGCCACCAGTACTTCTTGTAAGCTGTAATACCCAAATCAAGCCAAGGTTTCCTCTTCCCATTGTAGTGCAAGGATGTTGCCTGACTGACAATGTCGACGTCGACTTCAAAATTATATCCAAGCTCTGAAACTGCCAGTGAATCATCCAAGGGATAGACAAGGTTTTCAAATATAAGTAGGCTTAAAGGCAAGGCTGCTGCTCGTACAGCTGTTGGTCCCTCATCTTGGTACTGCAAAATATTATGTTCTATTGTGTTGAGCACATAAAAAGGAAAAGTAACTTTTTATACAAGAAACGTAAATAGCATCTTAGTTCTTAGCTGTATCGCACAAATTAAATAAAAAAGATGGAGTTTGTTTGTAGAAATGTACCTTTCCTCAGATAAAATCTCAGAATTTTCATTAATTATTAACAGTGTAATCACCTATTGCTTGTGTACAAGGACAAACTTTGAGTTCTTTGGCTAAAAAAATTTATTTTGTCATATGTTACCTTCATTTTTCCAGGTCCCAATTAAAATTTGTGCAGATGTGTAATAATATATTTTTTTCTATTTTCTCTAAGGGCTTATTAAATGACAATAGGAAATCATCAAAGAAGTTGTAGACGAACGAAAGAAAGAAAGAAATCATAATTCACCAACCTGTTCAAGAAGTTGGAGATATCTATCAGTGACCTTATACTCCCTCCACTTCTCCAAATCAATTACATTCAACCCTGACATCCAAGCACAAGATTTTGCTTCATAAATATTATCACCCAGGTACTTCCTAAGATGCCCCAACTTAACACCACAAAATCTCATTGCACCATTCACCTTCTCACCCATATCAATGTCCCATAGAAATGAAAGATCACGCTGTACCACCACATCATCATCAAGCAGAACCACCTTTTTAAGATTTTTGAATATTTCAGGGAGGAGGAAATGCGAGTGGCTGAAAACTGACATGTACTCCATGCGTGATTTTGTGGGAGGCATGTCAGGGTCATGAATTGAAACTCGAAATTCCTCTGATAGGAATAGCTCCTTTGGTACATCTCTGAGGTAGCTTTCTGAAATTACTGCTTCATAGTTCACCACATGAATAGTTGCCTCCCTGAAAGAGTGCCTTGAGAACCAGAGCTTCATGGCATAGTAGTTTTGTGCATCAGTCACTACATGAAAAACCATATCTTCTGTCACCTGTAAAAAAAGTATCATGTGGAATAAGATTCAATGTCATGAAAAGTAAACTTTGAAAACTAATAACCAAAGTTTAATGTCTTTCAGCAAAAACAAGCAACAATAAACTTGACTGCATACAAACACAGAACTCTCCTGTGTGCAATTAGAAGTTAGGAAGTCAATAAGAAATGACTAATGGTTCCTAACTTGTGTAAATTCAATAACACCCCTTTGTAAATAGTTCCACGAAAAAATTGGCTTCAACAATCAGATCATTGTTAGAATTGGGAAAACAAATGGATGCCATTATATTTAGTAACTCAGGGGCAACAAATCCATCAAGCTATGTACTGTAGCAAACAGTCTCTACAAAGCTAGTCTAGCAGTTCGCATTTATGTAGATTGAAATATCTCAAAAATCAAGGAGGTGGCTGCAAGTGGCACAACAATTGCTTCCATGAACATAAGAAAGGTTGCTCCACGAATTATGAAAACAGAAAATCATTGAAATTTGGATCTCTATTTCTGCATACCTCAGAGCTCACCACTGTCGAATTAACTGTAACTGAGGCAGCAAGAACATGTTTAGAAAAGATAACATAGTGTCTGTATTTTGGCATATCAAATTTCTCCAGATAAAGTCCATCTGGATCTGATGTTAAGGGTTTTAAGTACTCTACAGTCAATCTCATGTTCAAGCAATGTAGGCTTTTTGGCATGGTGTGGACACCAAGGTAGTACAGAAATGCGCTCTGTACTTGGTGGAAGTGTATCTCAGCTTCTGTCAAGTCAAGAATTTGCCGAAGCTTTCTGATGACATTATTGCAATCTACTGGTGATGCTTTCGCTTGAGCAATTGCCTGTTCCATCCTGTCCATCTTCGTCGCTATGCTGAAATACAAGAAAAGAACAAGCAAACAAAATTTGTTATAGTCTCACAGCATACATTTTCTGGGTGTTAACTCTCCTGTACTATCTTGAGTTGTACTGATAATATGTTTCTTCCTTCTAATTGCATTTGGTTCACAATCTGCTTTACCATATAAAAAGATACCAAAACATTGATAGGTCCTAGTAATGACTTGTAATATCAACCAAGAGAAACTACAATCATGTTCATCAATTTCCTCTCAGGCAACCACCAAAAACCAGTCTTAAAAACAGAAAATGATAGGATATGATGAATGTTCTGATACTCAAAAAACATGAAAAGGAAAATGGGTGATTCCAAACAGAGGCCTTGTGACTTCCTCTACACAGGCAGCCATACCATATTGGTGCTACTAATTCCCACAAAGCTCTCTAAATGAAAAGAAGGCTTACTAAATCCTCCAATGAGTTGTTAGAAGAAGCCTGATTTCAGTAAATCAAAACAAACAAAAATAAATAAATAGATAAATAAATAAAAATAAGAACATACGAAGAAGGCAGGTCACTGTCTACAATAGATTCACTGAGAACCTTTTCATGTTCTTGAATGCACTGCTTCAATTCCCGAGTGAGAGATTCCTTCCCCTGAAGTTTAGCAATGCTTGGGTAATACGATCTGGCCACAAAAACTTGGTCTTTCAGCCTTTTTACAATCGTGTCCTTCATGAATTCTCTTCGCTCAATCGACCATAGACAATAGCTACCAAACTCGATCTGGCATGCCCTGTCGAGCTCCTCACTGAATCTGAAACGCTTCCCCCCACCATCCGTGTCATTGTTCTTAAAATGAAAAACAGAATGAAAAAAAAATAAGTATGCACTATCCGCTTATGTCGTAAAGCAAATGAATATCTTTTTATGTAGATAAAATTGGAATGATGAGATCCTACATTTAGACTTGGAGGTGGAAGTGGCTTTGGTGGAACTATAATCTCTTCTGGAATCGCTGCATAAGGAAAAAGATCATAGGGTGGCAACAATTAAAACGTAAGCAAAGTATTGTATAACAACAATTTTTAAACACAAGTGCTTGAAGCGCTGTCTCATCAAATTTGCGTTGAATTTAAGAACAATGTGGTACTAGAATCTAACAAAAGCACCTGAACTATCAAGTTTAAATGCCTTGCCATTTTGTTGACTTGTTGAGGGGTTAGGTACGCAGTTTTGGCCTAATATGTAATTAATTCATGTTGTGCATGATATTACAGATATGGTAACTCTACATGATGGCAACCTTGGTAGAAACTATTGACCAAGGAATACTGAAACATGATTTTTCGATGCAGAAATTGAGACAAAAGCAGGTACCTGGCAAGGCATCTTGAGTTGCTGAATTCTTACCGACCTGTGAAAACACAAAAGAAATGAACTTTGTTTAGTATTAGATCCCCGTATCAGCATTAACAATGAATTTGTACGGATTGATAAATAAAGAGAGGGAGGGAGAGAATGAAGACCGATTTAAAAGTAGTTTGCATAGGCTTGTCGGTAGATTCGTCCACTTGATGCTGGACTTCCTGCACATGGTAAAGAAAGAAGAATAGATGTTATTATAGATCATGCATTTGGTATGTAGAAGATGATGAGATAATGGCCGACCTGAGATTGCTTGTCCGGCCAGCCCCTCAAATGCGGGAACGGGAAATCGAGTTCCTCCTGGGGGCCCCGGTCATCAGATCCGTACCCTTCGATGAGAAAAAGCAAGCATTGATAGAATGAATTGATGAATTAACGAAGATGTTGTTGATGAATGAAAGAGAGGGAGGGAGATGGTAATGTTACCGACCGGCGGAGAAGAAGAAGAGGAAGGCGAGGGGGACGAGGAGGGAGCAGACGACGAGGGCGAGCACCACCAGGCTGGGGCCGCGGCGGCGTCTGGCCTGAGGGGGCGCCGATGCCTTCATTGCAGGCACGCAGGCAGAACAATGAATGAATGAATGAATGAATCTATAAATTTGGTTATTTTTGGATCGTTGCGAATGCGAATGCTAATGCTGTTGCTTCCTTCAGTCATTCCTTCCTGCGCTCAGCGCTCCCTTCCTTCCTTCCTTCCTTTGTTTCCGCTTTATATTCGGATTATATTCCGAGAGAGAGAGAAAAAGAGGGAATGGTATAATGAGAAAAAGAGAGAAATATTATAAAAGGAGGAGAAAGAGAGAGTGGAGTGAGAGAGAGACAAAAGAAAAGAGAGAGAGATAAAAGTGATTGATTGGGCGATGGAAGGGAACTGGGGGCCTTCCGCTGCTTATGCCAATGCTGCCAAAAAATAGTTATTAAAAATAATACTTGTTCATTCATATTTTATAATATTCTTAAATTAAAATAAGTAAAAGGGTGGGGTGCTTAGCCATTTAATAATAGAGTGATTTTTCTATGGATCGGCTAAGCAACCTTTCATTTTGAATCGAGAGGTTCTTATCAAACATTTCTCTTTAATTGTATCAAAAAACATATTCTAGCCATCTGATTATGAAAAATGAACGATCCATATTTCATCTAATCCATAGCATAATCAGCCATTTAGATAATAATATTATATGTGTAATGAATAAACAATTTGTGTCATGAAGATCTGCGCCATTGCAGGCTTGCAGCTCTTCATTCATTTACTTGGATCTTCGGGATGGGGGGAGACGCACGCACTCAGTCACCGAGTGTTCATCCCCTGACTTACTGCCCTGTGCAGTTCACAGCGTCAGCCGTTCGATCGTCTCGATATCCCCTTTGGCACGAATCCCGAGACAATCCAATGGCTGAAGCTGTGATCTGCATAATGCAGTACAGCAGGGGATATGAACTCCTCAGTCACTCTCCCTAGTCCCTCCCTCCGCCCAATGGCTTTTCTGTGCCCATTCTGTGTGACCGGGTCAGCTAGAGTGAGTGACACACTATACAGTATACAGTTAGTAATCTGCTATTAGTCTGCAGTGGAAATATTAATATATATTATGCACTTCTTAGTTGTATATTTATTTATTTATTTATTTCTTCATTACAACAATTGAGCTATAGTAAACAACTCCTGCAAGTCAAATAGTGCATGTGCAAATTGTGGACTCCAAGCTATCATTGACTCAACAACTTTTTCAAAATTCAATATTAAATTAACCAACCATCAAATTACTACTATAACACTCTTTATTCTTTTCTTTTCTTTTTTTTTTTTTTTTTTTACTCCTGAATCTATATAAACTAGAAAGATGGTAACTTCCCAAACACCTCAACTATGCCACATCATCAATATTATTAATCATTGATTTTGTTCAAAATCTCTTCATCTACTTTGATTCAATGGTTTATATTTATTATATCTCCCCATTTAATAAGATGATATGATATGTCTAAGATAAAATCTAATCCTTAAAGTGGTCCAACATTTATGTGCTATTATTTATAAATTATACATCATCATCATCATCATCATTATTCACATCAATATTTTTTAAATTATGTTTAATTTTTTTTAAATAAATATTTTTATTTTATAAGCTTTATTATTTTTTTGTTATCATATTTCAGGGCGAAGCCGAGTTACAGCTCTAGTTTCAATAAAATTCAAACACATAAAGCCCACGACAGTGCATTCCAATTAAGAATTTAGGATATAGGTCAATCAATTCATCAACCAGCTCCCAAACCAAGCACCAGAACAGCTCTCTTTTTTTCCCAACGGTCCGTCAGATAGACAATTCTGGCAACACTTTGTTATTCTTCTCCCCATGTTTAAGTCTTAAAACTAAGTTTAATTGCAGATAAATATAGTTCATTGGTTCTTTTCTCTTTTTGAGTAGTGGACCTAGCACACAATCTAATCTCATCATCACAAATTAAATTCATAATAAAATAGGTACACTACGTGGTTTTGTTCTTTTCTTCATGGGCTATCAGTTATCAATTATCATTATCTCTGCCCCTCCTTGTCTCTCCGGGGGACCAGGGACCATGTAAAATTAATACACAAAACCAACTAAAAGTCTGAATTACTATACACCAAAAATAAACATAACACTTGTCGGCTGCTCCCCCTATCCTGACCCCATTTTAGAATATTTTTCCATTCACCCAACAGGCTCGCAAAAAAAGACCACTCTAAACATCCAAGATCCAACCTATATATATTGAATTGTAATTAATGGAAAATTTCCTTTTTAAAGAAAAAAAAAAAGTTGGTAATAGTGATATTGGATGAATAAAGCAAATTATACCGTAAAGTGATATTTTGTCTTTGTTGGCTTATCTCGTTCAACCAAAAGGTTGGTTGGAGGCATGCAATTAATTAATAGATACTATACTCAGGGAAGGCAAAGTTCACATTTACAATTATTATATATCTATATGGATGAACATAAGAAATTGATTCTTCCTGTATTTATGAGAACTCTCATTAAATCCAGCAACTACTT
Organism: Cyperus esculentus; assembly: GCA_030179965.1. NCBI lineage: Eukaryota > Viridiplantae > Streptophyta > Magnoliopsida > Poales > Cyperaceae > Cyperus > Cyperus esculentus. Next base: position 611,153 of record JASGLE010000049.1, on the reverse strand, counting down.
TTCTAGATGTTTGTTTTGGATGTTAAATGCCTCCCAGAGAAACTGGAGACAATAATCATCACCATCTGTGCTAGAATTGCAACGACAGGATGTAGTTTCGCCGTACTTGTCAGAAGAAGGTTTTCAACAGGGATTTTATTCTTAAACTCTGTTTTGGACTTTGGTACATTAGTTAACTATGGGAAAATCATTCTAGATTAGTCCACATTGGTAAAAAGAATGGTTTGAAATTTTAATCTACATAGCATATGTATATAACAATGCCGTCAACTAATTGCTTTAATTAATGAACATGAGTAATTCTGGAATCAAACTTGGTAGCAGCTTTAACGGTTGTTTTATCCCAAATTCACTTACCATGAGAGCAAAGTAAAGCATACTAAAATAGACTATATGAAGCTAATTTATATCATTTTACATACCTTAACAAAATGGAGCGGCCAACATTCTGTACAAAGAACCCGAGTTTTGTATATAAAACTTACCTAGTACTGTGACTCTTCTAATTGAGCCCCTACAAAGCAAAGTACAAGCCGTTCTTCCTAAACACCAGAAATTCACTTTCGAGGTAGTCTAATAAGCCGATAACTGAATCTTTGTTCAGGCCACCAAAGTACCCTATTGTATCCTCCAAGGTAACCTAAAATGGAACAAAACAAGTTAATCTGTTAACGCGTCTGCAAAATTTGACATGTTTTTATAAGGCAGTTTAAATTTATTAGCTGAAAAGATTGTCTTATATAATACGACATGTCCTGGTAACAAGGTACTAATTCAGTTCATAACATACTTACCCCATTATGGCTTCTCACCCATTGCATCATAGTATCTTCGGTGACTTCTGGTCCGTTGGTGGACGCTAGACCATGTACATCAACCTTTTGGAGCTTCTTAGGCGGCGACTCAACATGCCTGTGGTGCTGCTCTATATCACAAGTTGATTTTGATTCAGGCTGACCATTACCATCAGAAGATGTGCCAGTCAAAGTTGTTTTTACTGAGACGCCCAGTTCTTCCATTGTCAGAAAGGCCTTGATCATATCATAGCTCACCTAAAATTAAAGATCCATTCCCTAATGTAAATAAATGTAAAAAATTTAACATGCCCCTATTTATCCAAAAGGCAAAAGTAGTGGAAAGCCAACAATTTATTTCATTCTCTGCAGAGAATATAAGAAAGTAATAATACAAGTGTGTCCATTATTTTGATTTTAAACAATGCTAGAAAGCATTCATCTCAATAGCATTATATCCATCCTCTCATTTTATTAAGCATTTTTTTTCTGCATTCAAACCTTATACTGATACGAGTGGGAATCTGTAAAGTGCTAAAATATAATACTGACAGGATAGCAAGTTTTTCAACAAAATAAGATTTATGTAGAGTATGAGGAAAGAGTTTTGTTACAAAACCCTGATCCCATCCTCAAAAGGGAAAAATTGCTGACTATTCCACCACTCACATTTTCTGGAACTTCATCTTTAATTGGCTTGAGCTTGTCCCTGGCTCCAACTTTGCAAATAGCTGTTTCAATCTGAGTGGCTATATCTATCGTTAAACCTAATTCTTCACAAAACCGGACCCATCTAACTTCACATCCATCACGAGCAGCCTCAAGTACGTAAGATATTACTGTTTGCTCTTTTATAGGAGCTGCTCTTCCGGGCCAGTTCTGCAAATTGAAAAGGCAAATATTATTTAGATCCAGAACTTATAGTTTTGGTACTATAATATTCTTTGCACTTTTTGTGAAAAGCAACTTTGATGTACCCTACTTGCAGTGGTTCATAATTTGATATTTGCAGAGAATGCCCAAGTGAAGCAGTGCCTTTTGCTAACATTTTGACCAGGATACATTTTGTCTAAGCAAAAATAATAAATAAATAACAAAATATTCAATTCAGTTTTTCCTGCTTTTATTTAGTGGCTCGAATTCTGGGTATATTTACAAAGGTTGCGGATACTATGGTGTGTTATCCTCTTGTAGGCCTTTTACCACAATATACTTGTAAATTTGCAATATATGTCCTTCCAAGACCACTCTTTTGCAAGTTTCTAAAGTCCATTTTTATAGAAGAAAATACATGCAAAAGGAAAAGCCATTTCAGTATTTCACTATTGTAAAGTCCTCTTTACATAAGAAAATAAAGGTTTCAAAAATAAAATGTCTTCCAAGCTTTTCTGAAGGCAAAGATACTAAAAAGAAACAAAGGTGGACTCACTGCAATTTCACCAAAAGAGAGACCATCATTCTGCCACATTTTCCATGCCTCAATTTTTGCTGGAGCAGGTTTTCTCTGAGAGCCTTGTTGTAATTCTTTTGGTGCATTACTATGGAGATAAACTGTCGGACCCACACTATCCAGTTGTAGATTTAGTTCTTGCGATAACCGACTGATTGTTTCGAGAAATATAGAGCCATGCTTCGCTACAAGGTGCTGAAGAAACAGCAAAAAAGGGAATCATAAAATATCAAGGAGAATAAAAGAGATGAAAAGACAAGCTCATACATAAGAGACTTCTGATGAGCATAAAAACAAAAATTATTTAGTGCTGCCAGAAATCCAATCAGATCAACGGTAAATCGGAATTAAGAAAATTAATAGTATATCGTGATGCAAGTTATATTACCTTGCACAATAAGTACCAAACCAAAAAATGCCGTACCAAGAACCAAAAAGAGGTTGACATGGAATTAGTTTGACAATGCTAATATTTTATTGACAAAACTATTTCCCTAAGTTTCCCTAACAAGTATCTTACTTGGTTTACTCCATCAATATTTGCCAATCTGGCTCGAGTCGATGGCCTTGTCTTTGTAATCTTAATAATTGTTTGATCACCACATATCGCATATCTGAAACAAAAAAGTAAAACAGTTTATAGAAATTGAATAAAAAAATGTACATCTGAAGAGTTTTTGAAAGTTAGTCACTTACGGAGCAGTGCCATTATCTTTTGCTAACTTCATTCTTGTATCAAGCAGCATACTGTAAAGCTTGGTTTCGGCCTAATGTAATATAATAATTATAATAATATCAATAATAAATTAATAATAATAATAATAATTTCAGAAATTTTTTTCACAAAAAGCCATTACCATTAGAGCATCAAATAACTTAAGTGGGGTGCAGTTAAGGTTGCTTTTAAACCCAATATTTCAGCAATAATATTTCCCACATTTGAATGTAAATGGTTTACTTATGGACAGTTTGCAAAGGATCTGAGTTAAAAGGAGTACTGAAAGGACATTGAGTAGGTAATGAATAAGTTCACTCAACTTATTTTTTAAGCTTGCACAGATTATGTCTTTCTTTTATTTTCCTTTTTCTTTGTCCTTGTAAATGACATGTTGTAACTCTCTTATGTTCTTAGTAAAATCACGCAAACAGGCAAAGCCTATTTGCATAGATTACTAAGAAGCATTCTAGATGGCTAAGTATAAAGAAGGTATATAATGTTTACCTGAAACTCTAATCATACCAACACTAATATCAGAGAACATAAGCATGTTCGAAATTATTTCAATGTGATGAGTACTTTGATGCATAGTGGGCATAAGTGGATTAATAATACCTCAGTAAATATGTATGATTCTAAGGAAGTAACGGATTGAGGGTCCCCTATTTTACTCTGAGAAGAATCAGCCACCTCCTCATCTATCATCTCTGTTGTCATTGCTAACACCAGTGGCTTCTGTTGAGCTGTATTAGCAGTGCAAAGAAATTGCACCCCTTTGGAACTAACACTGAAATATATGGCACAGCATAATACAGTTTGTGAGCTAATATACATAGTACATGAACAGGTGGTACTTCAATGTGCAATTCTAAACTGTCAATGTCATGTATACTGCAAATTGAGAAGGATTAGAATGGCCATACAAGATACATCAACCATGCCTTTATATATAGGAAAAAGTATCCTAAAAACAGTTCTATAAAAGATGTCAAAATTTCCCTCCATAACCTTTAAAAATGGAGGAGAAAGGGGTAATCTCCGTACTTACACAAATTTAGAAAATGCTGACAAGGAAATTTCAAGTGCTAGGACATGATATAAGATACTTTTCTTGTTTCTAACTTTCTATCCATCCTACACAATATTTAGGGTATTCTTATAAGCTTATTGATACATGAAATAATTTTTTATCACTAAAATGGATAACTTGTATTAATATAAAAAAAAAAACAAATTGACATACCTAACTAAACGAAACGTGTCCCGTATAGTTTCAGTCAAGAAGCCTACAAATAAAGATCTAGCATTACCATCAGACAGTCTTAACTTTGTATTCATTCAAAATTATAAATTGATGCAGTAAAAGACTATTATCGTCATACCATGAGCCAATAAGAGACCAGCAAGTGCCTTCCACCAATTTGAAGAACTGTCTTTACCAAGCCCATGCATAGGCAGCTTATCAAAATTATTCTCTATAATTTTCTTAGCCTAAAAAATAAAAAAATATAATCACAAAAAGCTATTATACGAGACACCACAGATCATTATAAATCAATTAATGGATACATACGCGAGATCCACGAAGAACATCAATAGGCATATTAAGGCCAAAGCGTCCCCCACATGATTTAATGCAGGATAAAAGCAAGAAAGATTCTTTTGACAGGTCTCTTTCCCTTTTTGCCCCAGTACAGTTGTCACAATTTCCTGTAGCCAAATAACAACAAAGCAATCAACAGATGACATAATAGCTTGAAAACGAACAGAGTTGAAAAGATGTAAAGCTATGTGACTATGTGACATTTTGTGCATGAGATAATATTTCATCAAAACTATGAGTTCGTGAAATAATCTCAAAATAGAATTGAAAAGTAGTGACATAAGAAGAATATACCACAGGTGCTTGCACTCCTTTCTCCAAAATATTCCAACAAAAAGTTCCTACGGCAAGTGCCCAATGCACAATATTTCTGAGCTGCCATAAATGATTCCATAATAGCTTTTCTTTGGTTTTCCTGCAAAAATGGAGGGATATCTTACACTAAGAATGATATATCAAATTTAGGTTTGAACACTTGACCTTTAAACCAGTGCACCCTGGACTGGTATTATAGAAGCTTGGACCGATCAAGACATTACCAGGTTCAGAATTGACCAGTTTAGTTGGCTGTTAAAGAAGAATATGCATACATTTTGAGCCTCCGAACAATAAAAATCAGCTTTGCTGAAGTCTCCCCTGGAGTAGTAAAGCCAACAGATGGATGGCAAGCCATCTCGGCCACAACGGCCACTTTCCTGATAATATGACTCCAAACTTTTGGGGCACCCAAAATGTATAATACATCTCACGTCAGGCTTGTCTATTCCCATGCCAAATGCTATTGTTGCCACCATTACACGTATTTCATCCCTTATAAATGATCTACAAGGACAAATAAAGACAATTCAAATAAAATTCATCCAGATATCCCAAGAATGAAGGACTTTTTTTATGCGTAAGACAAAACAAACAACAATTGCTCTTTCCTCTGGAAGGAAATTAGTGCAATGCAATAATGTGTATACTTGAGAGAAACGTCATTTCAAAATCTTTGAATGCAGCATAACTGTCAGAATTCAGAAAGGTATTTTTATCCTAAAATGTAAAATCATTGTTGTCTACTTTGAACAAGGTGCAAAACTATTAGAATTAGAATTTCTATATTCATTTAGAGAGTCTCTAACAGGAACAGTGTATTCAAGGGAATAAGGAGCCCAGTACCACAAACAAGAATTAAACCTGTGTGATTCTTCCCGAGCTTTACTTCCCAATTGACCATGGTATATACCAGCCTCGATTCCCGCTTTTCTCAGTAATTCATGAATCTAGAGAAAGAGGGAGAAGAATTTATTTCAATACTTCATTCTGTAGTAAAATATATATATATATATATATATATATATATATATATATTTAATCTTATCGCCAGATAACCAACCACCTAAGTGTCATCATCATCATGCAAGGATTGACACTTAATTACACTTGATATTTCTTATACTTTGGTGAACAGATGCAAGGGTGGTTCTTGATATCTTCATCATATTAATAATATCCAAGTAGACACATTACTTTTTGCCTAGAATGGTACCTTGTCTAGATTATATATGCTGTTGTTATGTTGATAATTAACTACATCAAGTTTGACATATTGCCAAGATCAAAATATTCCTTACATGCCTGATAGAAATTGTCAAAGTTAAGTTCTGAAAGATGGCTTCCTTTTAAAGGTTTATTGCAAGTCAGCATTGTATTTCAAAATGTAGATAAAAGTAAAAAAGAAATACTAATAAATAATAAGTGAGCCTATTAAATCACTACTGTGTATTTAATTCAATCTAGTATAACAGTAACAGGCAAATTGCAAGAGCGGGAGGTGATAGAACAAACCTGTTCAGTGTCCTTGATGGTGGTGCAATATATGATGGTGGACCCCGCATTGGCAGTGTACTTCAAAACTTCGCTGACCAGCTCATCAAGAAAAGTCCCAGATCGATTGTATGACTTGACCCCATAAAATAAGTTGGGACGGTCAAATGAGCCTATGGTGATTTGAGGCTCTTTAAGCATTAAGGAGCATACAATGTCATTACGAACCCTGAAAGTACAAGACATTTAAATTAGTACTTTTAACATAAAGTTAAAGTGTACATTTCAGTAGTCCACCAAAGGAACACTTGACAATATGACCCTGAAAAGCAGTAGTTATGCAAAAATAAAAAGTTTCTGATATCACATCCGGTCTGCTAACTTCTTATTCTTAAGTGCATCACAACCCTTGCCATAAACCCGGGTCTTTATTATCAGAATGATTGTAGGTCATACATGGGTTAAACAAGTCGTAGGGAACATGATGAGTTCTTTTCATTTGGAGAGGATGCAAAAACAAAAGACCTTTGAATGGATTATCAACTCAAAATAGCTTCAAAACATGATGGCAGGGAACCAAAATTAATTGATTTTCATGGTAATCAATCATTTACAACTTAAATTCAAATAGAATGAACGAACAAATAAATAAGTAAGCTGCGCATACTTCTCAGTTGCAGTGGCAGTCAAGGCTAAGAAAGGCACATTCAAGAGAACGTGACGTAACAAATGCAACTGTTTGTACTCTTTCCTGAACAAGGAATAAACAAAAGAGTCAGCGGAGCAATATCTAAGTGTTTGGCAGAGATGGAAACCATGAGTACACTAGAAACTGCAATTGTAACCTGAAATCATGCCCCCACTCAGATATGCAATGCGCTTCATCAACAGCCAGTAAACAAATCCCAGCTTGAAGCAAATTTGTCCAGAACCTATCAAAGCATCGAATCATGGTACAGTTCGTTAGAGATGTACTAATAAATCGGTATGAAGCGCCGAAGTGGCCCTTGCTGATAGTGTAGGAAAATTTTCATAGATGCCCAAAGAAATCAACTTATCTGTATTGCTGCCTAAATATGCAATTTAATTTCACCAATGCCCAAACCAAAGGGTGTGACTTCCCCTTGCGCCCAATAGAATTATACTAGCAACAATTATACGGGCAAGAGGCAAAGGATGCACATGTTAATATGGGTTTAAAGGGCACAAGTTGAACTTACGCTCTTGCATTTTGGGCATCTGTGAAATTAATTTACCTATTTAGGCAGTGGTGCAGTTAAGATAAAAAAGTAGGGTATCCATGAAATTTTTCCGATAGTGTAAAGGAAGAAAATCAGGCGACCTTTGAGGCAGAGAGCAGGCCTTCTCGGGAGTCAAGTACAGAACATGAAAAAGGCCCTTTTCGGCGTATGACGAGACAGCGTGATTGGTCTGCGTGCTACCGAGATAGTCCGCCTTGATGCCCCTCTGCTGCAGGCTCATGACCTGGTCCTGCATGAGGGACAGCAGAGGGCTGACGACGACGGCGGTCTTGTTCGAAAGGAGCGGCGGGATCTGATAGCTGAAAGAGGAAATCAGGCAGATAAATTAGAGAGGATCCATGGCCGAAATGCAGAAGAAGAAAGGGGAAAGTTTTTATGAATGTCCAAACTATTGATGTTATCTCTACCACTGCCTAAACAGTCAAGTTATTTTCACCGGTACCCAAACTTAAGGGCATGAATTCAACTTGCGCCCTCGAACCTCTTCCTGTACTGCCTAAACAGCCCTAAACAGCCAAGTTACATAGGCAATAGACAGAGGTGGACAAGTTGATATGAGTCTAAAGTTTGATTTGGGCACCTGTGATATTGATTTAACTGCTTAGGCAGTGGTGCACATAAGATAAAAGGTTTGGGCATTCATGAAACTTTTCCGAAGAGGGGGGGGGGGGGGGGGGGGAAAGAAAGGAGGGACCGGACCAGAGGGATTTGCCGCTGCCGGTGGCCATGACGGCCAGGCAGTCCTTGCCGTCGAGAACCTTGGCTATCACCTCCGCCTGGTACGGCCGCAGGTGGGAGTAGCCGAAGTACTGCTTGAGTACAGAATCCATTGATCGATTGATCGATTCGATTAGTTTAGGACAAAGGTGGGAGGTGGGAGGGGGGGAGGGAGTTAGGGAGGGTTTTAGTTTTAGAGCCACTGCCCACTGCGCTGTTCCCGCCATTTTTCAGCTCTACATGACATTACTTACATCTCAGCTTAATCAGAACTCGAGAATGTGATAAGCTGTAATGCAATGTGCAGTTCACAAAGTTAGCCATTGGATCATCTCGAGATCCGCTCTAGCACGAATCTCGAGGCAGCCCAACGGCCGACGTTGTGAACTGCACAATGCTGCAGTACAGCAGGGGATATGATTTCCTGACTCCAAAGTCTTTTTTTCGAAAAGTTGATAGCAGCTACCAACATATTTCTGATTCCAAAGTCTGAACCGAATGTCTGTCAGTGTCAGGTTGGGCCTCGCCTCCAAAGAAAAGGCCTTGGGCTTCCTTTTGGCCCACTAACACTAGTCTGTCCCTTCATGTAAATGGGCTCTTCTTCATCACCATTTTGGCATTTTCCACGTTCATTTTCTGACCGACACAAAGCCAATACTTTCATGTTCGTTTCCACTTTCCACCTGCGCGACCTGCGTCCATTTTGCTTGGAAGAGTTGTCCATCTTTTTTTGGTTGTCCGTCGTCACTCCCTTTTCCATTACAACGACATCAGTCAAATATATAGATTTGATGCTTTCGCTTATATATTTTAGGTGCTGCGTCCCCGCGAAAGTTTTAAAATAAAATAATGTTAGGTTGTGCATAAGACGCAAGTAGCTTAAGACCAATATACTGTACAATTTTGTACTGGTATTTTTCTTCTTTTGATCTTGTATAATTATAATCAAAATTTTATAATTTTTTAGGGGACTTCTTTCAAGTAAGACAAGATTGATATATAATATTGTTTACAGTTGAATCTTCGACTATGAATATTTTTCTTAAAAAAAATTGGATATGTGCAACCTAAACTTCTCATCTCCACTAAACAGCTTTCACTAATAGAGAAGATTCACAAGTCCTAGCTTCTGTTAAATGTTAGTATTGCATTTTCCCCAAAACTACATGGAGTATTCATCAACATATCAAATTTACATCCGCAAACACACATAAATTATAGATCTTTTAACGAACAGGCAAAAATCAAAAGAAACAAACAGTATATCAAACGACAACCATGAAGCTTCATCTAGACATAAAGCTCACACCAATCTCAATCTACATATTCTGTTGGTAGCTACTAAAACTTCACATATTTTTCCTACTATCTAGATAACTAAGACATGCTGCTATCTTGGCTTCGTTTCATTAGATTTGTTGCTCCTAAAGTTGGAGAGGGAGAAGAAGGATCTTGATGCTGGTAATGAAGCAACAGGAAACAAAAATTAGTAGAATATTCAGAATATGTAAAAGGACAAATGATATAAAATATAAATAACCACAATGTTAAAATCAATTTCATCCTTGGCAATTAGTGCACAGTTTTCACATCCAAATAGGCCCCCCTGTTCGGCAGTCAACTTGTCAATGGAAAAATGTTACTCGTGGGTGTGGGTTACTGTAATGTTGCCTTTTGAGTTCCCCCGCAATGGTGCTACCAGGAGGGAAAAATATAATGGTGTTGATGGGATTTATTCTCGAACTCTGTATCTGCTAGAGTTGGTAACCGAACGCCTCTGGGGAAAAGTTTTGATTTTGGATTGGAAAACCCACTATTTCCCACTCGGTGAGCAGCAAATGAACACGGCCTTAGAGTCTTCAAGAGCCAAGTTCAACTTACTCGTGAAACTGAAAGGCCTAGTCTTAACGTGTTTGGGAAAATAGAAAAATACTTCTGGTCCACTCAGACAAAATCATACATTGCCTTCAGTTTGTGACCTTTACTTGAAATATCAACAGTAAAGTTCAGTATATTTTATTTGATAAATTTTCTCTCACAACTACAAATGACAAGATTTCCAAAGATATAACAAATCATTTTCCATCACCAATTTTGAGTTTTTGACCATTTGCAGAAGGCCAAAAGGCTTTGGGCATCAGTTGCACCATCAGAATTATCGCTCTAGTTAACAAAGCAACAAAATAAAGTATGCAAGACATTAGAAAATATACCTTTGTTTGAGGATGCATTCCCTTCACGCAACTTGTCAAAGGAATTTAGGCTTAAGCCACTTGATTGATCTAAAGGAAAAGAAAAGGTTCCAATCAAGATAACTTCTCAGCATATGCATACATGTCAAATTTCACCATGTAAAGTGTAGCAGAAGGTCCATTATTTTTAGCATATAGTGTGTAGAACACTAGAATCATAATATGGAGAAGATATATATATATTTTTTAAAGAAATGTGCCATAATGACAATAAATTCATGTCCTTCGTCGCTTCATAAGACTGGTATTCAAAGATGAGTTTAAAAGAGCAAAAAAAAAAAAAAATTAATTGCACATAACCATTTGCCAGAGTTTGCACACAGAACCCAACAATTTCTAGTTTTGCAATTACCAACCACCAATTGTAAACAAGTAAGAAGATTGTGACAATGACTAAATCAGCTATGACTATTTTTTTATATCCAGACAATTTGTCTTAATCCTCAATTGCATTGCTTTTCTAGATAATAAATACAAGCTGATCAACTTCAATGCTAGAACAGTTTGGAGCTAGGCAAAAAAAAAAGGGTTACCAGAAGTCACGTTAATTATCAATTTATCAAATAGGCCACCTCAAAAACAAGGTTGACTAATCATATTTGCAAATATTATAATGTTTTAAAAAGAAGGTTGCTCAGGTGTATTTTCAAAGTATACAGAACTAGAATGTCATTTCTTCCAGTCAAACACAAGTATCATACCTGTAGAGATGGTTCCGCTACCAATTCCTCTCTTATTTGAAAAGCCACCATCACAGCTTTCACTCAAATATCTACTCTGAGGGCCATACCCCCTGGGCTGGACTAGCCCTGTATTCTTCCCAACAACTCCCTTGTATTCCTCCACATCATCCTCCCCTTCAGAGAAAACTGAAGGACTGGCCCGCCCATTTGAATTTGCGTCCCCTTTATTACTGCTATTGGTATTGTTGTTCCCCTTCCTTGCAAATTTCAATAGCCTCTTAAAACCTTTCGGCGAATCTTTTTGGAAAACTAAAGCTGGTGGGTTCTCGGCATTACCCCACTCGATAATTTCGGGTTCACATGTGTCCGCTTGTAGCATTTGAGATAAAGAATGGCGAATTTTAGGACTGGTGGATAGGGCAGAATCCATCACAGTAGGGCAGGGTTCAAGTGTTTGTTCTCCAATTTCGGATGTCACTGGAACTTCCAGTTGATTAGCTTCCTCCACCCAAGCAGCTGAAGAGATGCCCAAATCATCCTCTGTCTGTACCTCAGTGGAAATGATGTTACCATGGGCTGAATCTAGAAAGCCGCTCTCTGTTGCTTCTAAATGTGCCTCGGCTAGGTTCTCCATATGTGGCTCATCATTAACTGAGACTTCTTCTGTATCATGGTCAACTTCTGGCGGTACAGAATCAACCCTGGGTACTTCAGTAGGCTCTACAGCTGTCACAGGAGAAAGCATCTCTTTGTCCTGGGAACGTCTTAGAGATTTCACACTGTCCTTTGGAGAGGCAACAGTAGCAGAAGCTTTAATCTTGGTCGGCACGGGGCTTTTCTTCATAGATGGTTTAGATTCCAGCGGTACCACACTGCTCTTTTTAGTAACTTTGTTGTACAAACTTGGCTTGGCTTGTGGAGAAGACTCATCAGCCAAAGAGGAAGAATTTTTTAATTTAGTACCTCTACTAGTTTTAGCTACAGTCTTTGGCTTTTTCTCTTCTTGTACTTTAGCACGTAACTTTGGGTCCGTTAAGCTTTCCTTGCTGGTTTTAGTTGGTTTTTCTGTTTTAAGGCTAGGCTGGGTTGAAGGTGTAACCTGTGGCCTGCGCCGGCTAATTGGTGTATTACTGTTAGTACTAGAGTTTAAAGCGCCACCACTTTTACTGTTGATACTAGAGGTTAAAGCGCCACCACTTTTACTGTTGATACTAGAGTTTAAAGCACTACCACTTTTACTTTTCTGGGAGGTATTTGATTTTGTTATTGTTGGACCAGCCGACAAAGAGCTGCGAGTAGATGGCAGAGGGGATGCTCTTGGAGACGCTTTCCTAGAAGAAGCTGGAGTTGTTGCCTTTGAGACCTCCTTTTTGGGTGCAATTAGAGGAGCCGAATTTCTTCTTGGTTGCCTCTGCTGGGGAATTGGGGAAATTTTCTTTTCTTTTGAGACAGCAGCCTTTTTAGACATTGTTGTTGGTTTGTTGACAGTCTCTTGAACTTGTTTGACAGCCCGTTTGACAGTATTCTCACCTCTAAGCTTTGCATCTCTTTTCTCCTTGTACTGGCTGTAGAGATCTCCTTTCTGATCATTAGGCTTCAAACCTGTCAACCCATATTTACCAGCTTTGGTACCCATCATTTTTAGAAGCATTTCATTAAGCTCTGCCTCCTTTTGACGATTCCACTCGGCTGAAGCCAATGCTTTGTCACTTAGCCCCTCATGTTGAGATTTCACTTCTTCTGTAGTGACACTCTCTGGAGCCTCCATTTCTCCCTCTTGGAGCGCCAGGTTGTTAGGTTGGTCCTCAATCTCAGCCTTCAGCACTTCCTCCACCTTTTCACCCCTCTCAGGAGCCAGACCGGTAGAATCATTTTTTTCAGAAACCAAATCAGCAGAAGAGTTCTGACTAGTACATGATTCCCCCATACCAGAACTCCACCTACGCAAAACCGCTTTATTGGTACTAACAAACCCAAAAGTTTTATTTTTGTTACCATCACCACCCTGATCCTTCTGCTTGCACTCAAATAGACTAATCGCATCTTTAACACTTATCCTTGTGACATTAACCTCAGTCTTTTTTGTTGACCGATCACCCTCCTCTTCACCACTGTCTTCTGGACCTTGGTCAAATGCTGACCTGTCTCTACTGGGGAAATAGCTGAGGCTCTTAATGGCAATAGCTTGTGCCCGGCGGGAGCCAGAGCGCCCAATCTGAACTCTTCTCATCGGAGAGGCTGATCGTCTAGGGGATGGGGCTCGCATGACAGGTCGGCTTCTCTCTACCACAGTTTCAGATTGTTCATCACCAGAAGAGCTATCCTCATCTGCGCTCTCACTCAAACTTTCACGCTCAACCTGCGCTAGTTTGGCTGGGGAGACACCAGTTGTATTAATCCGCTTAACGGGTTCACGTTCAGATTGATTACTGCTGTCCCGTTCATCAGAATAATGGTTTAAGATTGTTTCAAGATTCTTACATATGGAATCCCTGAAAGTAATAAAAAATGAAAAAGTGGAATCTGATCAGGAATTGAAGCTATATCAGCAAAGACTATCATGCCAAGTGGTGTCAACACATCATCGATCTAAAAGATATAAATATCCTAGCAGTCTACGTTATGTGTGGCAATCAGCAGAACAGATTACAGTTCAAGAGGACAGGTAAAAGCAACCAAGGATAAGCACCTCAAATCAGGCATGCAAAAATGGTGAACAAATGAAGCAAGGTAGGACAACTCCTCTGAAGTAATATTAGAGCCTATGGCCCTGCAGAAGACTACTGCCAGTTCTTCATTTAATGCCGTGAGCCTCAATTCAAGAGCTCGAAGTAACTCATTTCTGTGAGAAAAGGTTATTAGTTAGTATAATTATTAGCTAACAAAATTGTTGGCTTATAATGCAGACAATAATGTATAAGAAAATATTGTAGTAAATAGGAAAGATACTTACTTTGTGGCTTCTGACGTAACCGTTCCAGCATTTACCTAAAATAATTAGAGAAAAGCAGGAGAGAAACCACAAATTAAGATATGTTGGCCCAATAGATCAATTAGAATCAACCATTACTACTAATACCTACATTCTAACCAAAGACCATCTAAATTGCACTACAAATTTTGTAAATGACGATACTCAAATTTGCAGTGAATTGGTGCTGGTATGATCTCAATCCCATCTATGTTGTTCAGAGGGGTAGAATCACATATATTAATAGGTAAACGAATCTGACCATCTTAAAGACCATAATTTTAAACTAATGCCCTAATAGATAAAGTTAGCATGTTTAAATAATAATGATGACGGAATAACGGGTGTTTTAAGAGAATTTACTTGCTGTGCCATCCCCACGCTATCCAAGAAACCACCTGATATAGAAAAAACAATAAGTCTGATTAAAAGAGAACAGGCAAAAAAAAAAAAAGGAACAAAAATGAATTTACAAGATCAGAAAGTAAAAAAAAAAAAAGTTCGGTATACCTGAGATTCCACCAAGGCGACTTTGTTCCTATAAAATTAGAAAGGAAATCAGTAAAACTAGAAATGCTGATACATCTCTAAACTTTATCTTTGCAAAAAGCTGTGTGAAATACCTTGGAATGGAGAGAGAGATGGAACTTTCTAGTTTCCTCTAGATGAGAGATCTCATGTTGGATTGCAGCAGTAGATTTGAGGACCTCAGGCGAATTTACCGCATGCAAGAACCTGAAAACAGCAATGCAATATAAGATTAGACAATAAAAGAAGAACATTAGATTGTAAAAGTAAGTGAGGAAGATGTATGTTATGTACCTGAAGAGGGTGGATTTGTTGAATAAATCCGAGGCGACGGCGACATCGTTCAAGAGGAGCTTGAAAGTGGAATTGGATGAGTTGGAGCGAACGAGCTTGGCATCTGGCAGGAACAGCGCGAGCGCGTCGAGGGGTCCGGAGAGGAGCTTCTCCCTTTCGCCCTTGCAGCAAACAATTGCATCATACCTGCATTGAGAAAATTCAAAAAAATAAAAAAAAAGATAGTAGAAGATGACATAGCGATCGATTGGAGGAGGAGTTGGTTAGTTTACCTGTTTTGAAGTGAGGAGGTGTGAAAGAGGGCGTAATCAAGCGGCGGCAGTGCGTCCATCGGGATCGCCCTTCCCGATCCCGATCCTGAATCCTCGAAGAACACTACAGAAAAGTTGGATCTGAAAGGGGAAACATGGATGCTAGGACTGAGAATGCAGTCAAAATTGGGCAAGATCTAAAAAAAGGGGAAATTGGATTGGGTAAGAGTAAGATCCATCCAGTTGAGTAGAGTAGAGTAGAGTGCATGCATTCTCTTTCCCTTCCCCTTTCACTTTCACTTTCCCTTTCTCTAATAAAAAGAGGGCGAGTGAAGGAAGGAAACTACACTGACCAGTTAGATAGATAGATAGATAGATAGCTAGATCCGGGTAAAAACCCTAGCAATGGCGCATTGGCGCTTGCTCCTTGCTTCCTTCTTCTGCTGCTGTATTCGGTGAGTGGCTGTGCAGAGAGAGAGTGGGAGTGTGTGTGGCAGGGGCTTTTCTTTATTTTTAAATTGATATTTTTGATTTTGAGTTTGAGAGGGCCGGCGAGAGTGAGATGGAAGAGCGCAGTGGACTGAAGACTGAAGAGTGCAGTGAGGAAGGGAGACGGAGGACCCCCGACAGTCGACAGAGAGGGAGAGGGAGAGCGACGGGTATTGAATTAATTTGGTGGGTGTGGCCAGGCCGGCGTCTCCTCACTTACTCGCTCCTCAGTTCTCACTCGTCTCCTTCACACTTTGACACTGCACTGCGCCTCAACTTACGAAGTAACCGACACTGCTTTAAGCGCAAAGCAGCGGTGATTTGGACACCGCTGAATTTTCTTTCAACACTCCTAATAGGCTGGCAAAAAAAGTTCGTAAATTGTAAATCGTAAATAGTAATTCGCTCGAGTTCGATCCGGTGTGAGCTTGATTCGATTTGACTTTTTGTCGGCTTGATTTTTTTTATTTGATTTGAATTCAATTTGTAATAACTCGATATACTGTAATTTGTACATATTTTAAACAATTTTGACAAAATTGTTTGTAATAATATACCTATTTATTATCTAATAACAAAATATACTTATTTTATTGTTAAATTAATAAAATATAAATTTTTAATTATAATTTATTATAAAATTAGTAAAAAATATAGATAATTTGTTTATAATATACTTATTTTAGCTCTAATTTTTTATGGTAATATGAAAAATAAATATAAATTTATAATAATTGAGCTCATATAGGCTCGGAGCTCAATCCGAGTTCAAGCTAGTTCGGTTCAGTTTAAATCGAATTCAATTTAGATCGAGTTCGGTTTAGCTCCAGCTTGATTCGGTCCAAGTTCGATTCGATTCGTTTACAACCCTACACTGAATTATGGCATCTCTATCTTAGGACACTCATGACAGCACATATTAGGAGTGTTCGAAAAGAATTCAGTGGTGTCCGAAATTCCGAACCACTTCCCACAGCCAAGCCAAGGCAAGTTTTGGGCAACCATCGCTCCATCAGTCGCTCGCTCTTTTCTACACTTTGCATCTCAGCGCTACAATCACTATCCCACGCTTCAGATCTTCTCTGGAGGCTCCGATCCTGCACCACCGTTTGGACAGCATCCTAACCTATCTGTTTATCATCTATTTTTTTTTTTTACTTTTTTTTTGAACTGCATATATTTCCCTCTTTAGCCTTAGGCCCTCGCCCCTTGGTAGTTGTTACTACCTCTGTCCCAAAATAGATGGATTTTTTGTAGTTCAAATGAACTACAAAAAATCCATCTATTTTGGGACAGAGGTAGTACATTAATAGAACAGTATAAAAAACAAAATGAAATTATGCTATTTCTACTATGTCTCGCCTACCAACTATTATAGTATTTATTATTATTATTTTATTATTTTATTATTTTATTATTCTACAAATATTCTATCGATTTGTTACAACTTTTTTTAATTTTTTTTCCTCAAATATACGAGTTCATTTTTATTCTCCCTAATTTTGCTTCTATTTATAGCTTATGGAGTTATTATGTTTCAGTGCTTTGTGCAAGTATGATTTGATAGTCTATCAAGAATTATTATGTTACAAATTTTGCATAAAATATGAATGTCATTGATAGACAAATGATATTTTAATCTGCATATAATTTCAAACGTAACCAATCATATCTATATTTTTTTATTTTGAGAATTCCAATAAAGTTTATTAAAATATTATTGTCAAAACTAATTATATATCGAAATGAGCATTATCAAGTGATCCTGCCCAACAATAAATACAACATGATCAATCACAATAATTAACAACAATAATGTCAATGCAACGTGGATGATAATGATACTGATAATGATAATATGCTATAATTAATGATGACCACTAGGATGATTTTGATATGAATTTTAGCACTGAGCATTGGTAACAAACATTAAGGTGAACATGACATTTTTTTTAGATAAAGATGAGGGTCAGGCTACTCAAATTTAAATGTCTATAATAAAAGACTCACATACGGGTTTCGAACCCACAACCTCTCATACAGAAAAACGTTGTCCTTATCCACTAGACTAAAGGCTGGTTCTTCGATTTTATGACATTAGATTTAGCACTTAATTAAATTTGTAACACTATATATAAATTCTACAATTAATAAACTAGCATCCATGTTTCAAAATTCAAAATGAAGAGAATGATCAGGGGTGTTAAAATAAATTAATTAATGCTCGATCAGATGAGATGGACCATGCATGATTTTTGTTAATAATATTCAGGTTATGGGCAACAAGCAGCAGTGGGACCAAAGGCGCACAAAGATGTACAGTTCCTTTATACATATTTTTATCATCATAGTTAGTTAGGAAAAGGAAAGAGCAGCAAGTCTTGGCTTGAAATGCATGGCACCTCCTCCTCTGATTTGCTCTGCAAAAAATCATGATTATATATGATATATCCGTATATAATTCTATATATAGATGAATCTGTTATCTGTTTGTCTCTTCTGTTTCTAACGGCTAGTGTTGCCGCAGCTGGCTAATTAACAAAACAAATAATAAACCGGGCTTGTCTGCTTCCATTGTAAAGTTAAAAGAGAATGATCAATGTTGGTTGCATTCCGCGACTCCACTGTAGAGTCCGTATCCGCTGCGATGCAGATCCGACGACCACCGTGGCTCTTTAGGAACTGAGATCATCTGAGTTAACTCAAAAATTGATTTTGTATGTACAATGATTTTATAAAGGGCCCCGTAAATTTAAAAACCTGACCGTCTTGACCGTCCTGACCGAGATCCGAAACCTGCGACTCAGACCTATTCAGAGTGAAACTTAAATTTTTAGTTAACTTAGATGATACAGACTCACTTTTTAAGGGAGTTTTTGAATTAATTTGAGTCGTTGGATTTGGATTGCAGGTTCCTGCGATCAGATTTAGATCTCAGATGATTCTGGTGCCTCCATTGTTTGTGCCAAATGGAGAGGAGGAATCACAAGCATGAAAGAAACTAAAATTAAGAAATAAGAAATATTACTGTTCCATTGTAAAGTTAAAGAAAAGGCCATATCTAGTGTCCTTTATATTACTGTTAACATATTCCCATTATTATAAAATTAGCATCAAGTATTATACAATTTAAAATAAGACTTACAAATTTTGTACATGTTTGGACGTACGGATAGTTAAAAATGAGGATGCTCCGAAAATTCCTCAGAGAAAATGATAAATGTTGGCTGCATACTTGCACTGCATGCCTCCATTGTTTGTGACAAATGGAGAGGAGGAATCGCTAGCATGAAAGAGAGAAAATAAAATAAAGAAATAAGAAGCATCTGGAATTTACTGTTTTTATTTTAATGTATAGTGTGTGCAAGTGCAAGTGTGCAACATAATTTGAGGAGCTGCTCTGCTCTGCTCAGTCTTGAAGCAATAAATAAGTAAAGAAGTGAATAAATACTGTCTCAAACGACTCAACAGCCCATTCAATGGTATTAAATTAAGCTAATCCGTGCTGCTCGGACAACTTGACTATTAATTCGAGCTAATAATATAATATAGAGAAATTATCTTTGCCCCCTTTATCTAACCCCAAACTAAATTGGTAATATTTTCTCTTTCTTTCTCATGCTCTTATAAATTTTGAGTAAACTTTTTTTTTATTCTTGATCTTTCTATTGTATATATATAAGTGTTTTGTTCGATTGTGGATGTGAATTGCAACCGGTGAAAGTGATTTGTTGTATTTAAAAAATAATTTTTAACTAAAAATGTATTGAGGTTCGGTTAAGAATATTTTTTAAGGTGTGCAGTTATCAACTCTCTATAATATAATAGAAATGTAGCAGTGAAACCCGCCTTGGTTTCTGTTACTAAATAAATGAACGAATTGATTTGTTCTTTTAAGACTTCGGCACCAGTTTGATATAATAATGCTGCAGCCTGCACAAATAGAGAAAAAGGGCCAGGGTGTTGAAACAAAGGCTCTGAGATATATACATCAGACGGCTGAGATTATTTCATAACCCCCTTAAAGTATCTCCAAGAGATCCCTAATAATTTATTCCCAATATGATTATATTGGGAGCTGTTCCAGATTTTTGGAATCCAAATTATACCTTAAACTCTAAGAGTTTCCCTAAAGATGGATCCCAATAAATTTAAAATGAGCCACATCAATGGGCCTAGTCAATCAAACAACGGAGAGGGAATGAGAGGATTATTGGGAGTGCGGAGGGAGTGCCTAAAAATAGCTAATGTTGGCTTCGATTTGGGGATAGTGCAAAAATTGGAAAGGGTTTGAGACTTCTGTTTGAATCCGATTTTTGTTCTTAATTCTCAATAATTGGTTTTAGGAATGATTTAAGGATACTACCGGAGATGCTTTACCACATGCGTTGGATCAAGATTCCTGAGATCCTATTTAAATCGTAACAGATAACTCAAGGGCTAGAGCCTAGAGGACACATAAGAGAATTTTGCTAATATTTAAACAGGGGTTCGATAATTTTGTCTGAATTTAATAATTTTATACATTAAAAGCATCTAAAAAGTCTGCAATGTCTAAGTATGAAAAATTGAAAACATATATACTTGACGTACATTCGTAATGAATTCTTGTATCATGCAACTAAATTGAAAATGCATTCATTTTTACATCACATCTATTTTTTTTACACTAGTAAAGAGCCCACGCCTTATTTTGGGCTGAAATTATTATTTCTTATAATAAAGTTTTTAAGACAATATATAACATGAAGAAATAGGTCAAGATTATTCAAAAAGAGTAGAGTAGATTAGTAGTAAAAAAAGTGTATCGAGACTAAAAAATAAAATGTTTAGTTACTGACACATTCGCGTAGGTAATGGGCCGAGAGCTCATCCCTTGTGAGGAAACTGATATGGATCTTAAATTTTAATGGGCTGAGAATTAACGTACGTTAATAGTGGTGATCAATCTAAGTAAACAATCAATGACTGATGTTTTTTCTTTGAGGAAGATAGAACTTTTATGTCAAAAAATTTAATATTTTTTATTAGTAGTAAGAATTTGTTATAGGAAGGTTCAATTAATTTCCGAATGCAGGAGTTCAATGCGTCGTAAACACATGCAATCACGTTATCTTAATACTAAAATGAAATAAACTGGAATGTTGTCTAAATAATACCAAAATCAAAAAAAAAAAAAAAAAGGTAGAGAGGAGGGAGAGCAAAGATTTGGAAGCTTTTCAGAATTTCCAGAGAGAGAGGGAGAAATTGGATTTCATAATTGAGCACAGTAACTAGACTGAATTCATATCATCATCATTCATCATTCTGTTATTTCTTAACGTGGAAGAGAGGAAAATTGGAAATAAACAAACAGATACAATTCTCCATCTTTCGAGGGGGCACAAATGTAATTTACTAACCTAGTCACCAAATGCAAAACCAGAGGTGGCAAAATCGGAACAGACCCAAAAAACCTGTCTAACCCATACCCGATCCGTGTTTCAAGAAAAGTCAAACTAACCCGACCCCGATCCGTGTTCCAGGGAAAATCAAACCAACCCGACCCCGATCCGTGTTCAGGGAAATTCAGATTGACCCGAACCCAACCCGAACCCGATCCGGCCTGAACGACCCGAAACCCGAAATGACCCAAGAATAGAGGTGCAAAATCTGACCAGACCCAAAAAACCCACCCAACTCGATTCAACCCGAAAAAATTGCTGACAGACATCAACCCGATGCCCGACCCGACCGGACAATCTGCTACCTCTATGCAAAATTGCTGGTGCTCAGCTCAACTGACAAACTGGGCCATCCTTTCAAAATCCTTTGCTCACCACTTCATCAGGTGAATACATGAATTGAATACAAAAAGGACCTAAAGTTCTAATTCTACACATGCTGAATTGCTCATCACATTATCATCGACAAGGGAATAGAAGTTGGTACCTGGCTACCTGCACAATTAATTTAAACAAGGGAAAGCAATTCCTATCATCGTGATGCTTCAACTACCTACAAGAATCGTCAATTTGTACATAGACCGATGGCTCATACTCAACTGCCGAACACTAAAACTAAGCCAAGTTTGTAGCTTTTAGTACGTCGGCTTCAGTCCCCCCCTCTCTGATCTCATCTTGAAGAAAAAAAAAAATTAAAAACTATATACCGAAGGCACTTTAATTTCTGATCTATAATTTTAATACGTGGTGAAGTGTTGCTACATAGACTGCCCACCAAAATATATTATTTTAGCAAGACCAGAAAAAGGAAAAAAAGAAAACCTAACACCTAACAGGTTAAAGCTGGATCACAAAAATGTTTAGTGCAGAATAATTATTACAACAACTCTACAACCGCATCAACCGCCGACGAACCACCTAGCTCTAGCAGTGCTAAGGCTAGTTCACACTCATGCCACCCCCTCAGCCCGTTAGCCAACTTCCTCAGTGTGCCTACTTTCACATGTTGCACCCAGGCCGGCGCAAACCTGACAACCAGACCCACGAAGCATGACACATGGGCCTTCCACATGGCAGGATCGCACCCTAGCATTACATTCCCATCCAAAACTCGCGCCATGAAGTCCATGTGAGTAGCAATCAAGCGCCCACGCCTTTCAAAACTCCCTAATTTGTATACAGCTGTCTTTGCCCTGATTCCCCATACAAGCGCGACTGAGAAAAACATCAGGTAGGACATAGCATAGCCTTCTAAAATGCAAGACAGCGGGCCCACCTGACCGGATCTTTCCTGTCCTGATGACAACAAAATTGTTGGCACTGTCTCCTCAAACAACACCTGTACCAATAAAGAGCGCCCCGCCACACATAACATGCTTGCACCCAGAATAGCCACTTGACGAGCTGCACTGATGGCAGCAGCAAAAGAAGCCCGTCCCGATTTCAACCTTGCAGGTCCACTTGAGGCCCACTCGTCAGCCATCTTTCGGGCCCACTCCAGCACCAGCTTGAACAACAACTCACTGATGAAGTGCGTGTCATGAAATGTACGGCAAGTTCGCACGAACAAAAAGCCGGGACGGAGATTAGAATTATTAGCTAGGGATTGGCCAAGAAGACCGGTGACACCACGAGGGGAGGAGATAGAAGAACTGTCACTGGAGGAGGGGCCCAGGAACGCCTCAAAACTGCTGCGTGTAAGCTGTGCAATGGCATCTTTGTCACGAACAAAGGGTGATCTCGTGCAGGAGAGAATTATGAAGTGGTGCCAGCGAGGGGCTTTCTGAGTCCACAAGGCACCGATTATTGGCATGCTTGGCCAAGCGCAGCCCTCAGCACAAGTCTCCAAGGCCTGGCCCACAACACCTCGGCTGTACTCTGAGCTCTTGTCTATCTTGAAGGTGATTGTTAGACTTACAAGTGCGGCCATTGGTAGCGGGAGCATTGGTGGCAGTCCTCCTGAAAGAGTATATAACAGGCTGAAAATGAGATTGGTCATAGGTGTCTGAATCCATGATTGTATTATATGTTGGGTTCCCTCCCCGCAACAACCCTTCCTCCCCCAAGAGTGTATACACACAGACATGATAAGTAAAACAAAACAAAACAAGCCAAAGTGCCACAAAAGACATAAAAAGGAATAAACAAAAATTTCAAGATAAATGCATGTCAAAAGAAAAAATAGGGCTACTGCTAATATCTAGCACATCACCACCAGTACGGAACATATTGCTTACAGCATGCAATGCTAACAAGCTTAACATTCAAGCCTATAATGAAGGATCTAAATGATACAAAAATTTCTCTAATAAGCTTGCATGAGCAGAAGTTTCTTAATACTATGCCAGAACAAAATATTCAATGCAAAATGTGTACTTACGTGGATAACAATTCTGGATGTGAACTCCTGCACGAGCCAGTATATCTTTCACCTCTTTCTCAACCAAATGGAGAGATTTATCAGGGTTCGGCCAATCTATGCCATTCATGGCAACATTTGGCCAGATCCCACGAGTAATCTCAGCTGAAAAATAACTGACAATCCCTGCAAGAGAAGCTGGAAAGAAGTCCACAAGATCCCTCAAACCTGCAAATCAAAACTAGGTCTACTGAGTTTCATTTTTGAGAGGGCAGAGAGGGAGGGACAGACAGAATGAGAGGGAGTGAGAGCTATCAAAATCACCTATAGTCAAGTCACGGGACGACAGACGTCCATAGGCACAGGCAGTCAACACTGCCTCTAGAACAAACGGTATGGCCTCTAACACCTCCCAAGCAGGAAGCAATGGCCTTGGGAATGCGTCCTCTGACACACTACCCGATGACCCACTTATGCTACTACTCGATGTTGTTGTAGTAGCGGTACCTGTACCACTAGTTCCTGTACCTGTTAAAGCACTAGACGATGCTACACCTGCGCTGTTGGTCATCTTACGGCAAATCATATTCAAGATCCTGTTTGCCACCTGGTGAACTGGACTCCTGTTGCACAGGCCTGAGAGAACTGAGGCAACACATGCCTGATTGTGGAAGTACCAAGCACGTAATTTCGGAAACGAATCAATGTACACTGAGTGAAGCGGTACATCATGGAAAGGATTGATACTGCTTGCATTGTTACTACCACCCATTGTTGTTCGATGAGCACCAATGCGACTATTTCGCAACAAAAGTAGGTAATCAAGGTTCAGTTCATGGCGAACTGGACCTGCTCTGCCGGAGACGGTACTTGCTTGCGCGGGGGCATAAAAATTATAAAGGCGGAGCAGGAAAAGAAATGCAAAGGAGAATACCGAGTAGACAGACACCTCTTCTCCAACGCTTGATCGGTAATTAGATGGTGGTGGAAATGAACCGAATACTTCACACAGTGGCATCAAAACTGCTGCTACTTCTGGAACCTGAGAACAACCAAGTTCAGTCCGTACTAAGTTGGATAATTTGTTTCAAGTAGAACCTTTTAAATAAATAAGTTATGGTAATCTAGTACAAGACCCATAAAGCCAACTTTTCTGTTTATTGAATTAAGTAAAATACCATGCAGTAATAATGTCAGTCCCAGGGGTTTTGACTTATACGGGCTTCTTTTTTCACATTTTGTTGATATATAAATATATACATACATATATCCTCTTCTTTCTCTTTCAATTTATTTCCACCAATCCTGACCAGCATTAGTATTAAAAATACTCAAAATGGAGTAACAATAATGGTGATATACTGATATATAGTGATGAAAGCTTACCATGCCATACAATGAAAGAATATGAACACAATCGACATTACAAAGGCATGACAAGACTGCATTCAGCATATGCATATGAGTCAAATAATGATTAGCATCTCCAGTTCCTGGTGAATCAGGTGGCATTGGAGGGGACAACAGCTTTACAGCCATACGAACTACAGTTTCCTGGAAAGTCACAATCATAAAAGCCTTGTGTAAAATATTGGTACAAAACAGTAGCTAAAGAATTGTCTTAAAATCAATCAAATCAACTAATAAAATCTAAAGAAAGAGATGCATTTATCTAGATGCCAAGCTTTTAATAAACACGTACATGATTGCTACATTTAATTTTAAATCAATAAGAAAAGGTGTAATGTCAATTATAATGGAACAAAAAAGTAGCAAAAGGTCATTTATTAAGATCAATCAACTTAAAAGGAGATCAATTATCCTGGATGCCAGCTTACAACTACTATATTTTATCATGGCTAAATTTTGTTTTCTATTAACGAGGGAAGGCCCAAATGATAAAATAAGGAAATTATTGGCTTGTGAATTACTAGCTTTTCATCCATCTTTCCTTTTACCTCTAGAATCATCCAAAACAAAGGGAATAGCAAAACTTGGTAGGGAGAATTATAATCCAGGGGCATCATTATCACTGTTCTTAGTTGCATAGAGTTATCCCCCACACGAAGAGCCTAAATATTATATTATATTATTTACCATAGCTGGTGAATCATATTTGTACCTGATAGTCCTTCATACGACAGTAATTATTTAGTTTATAAGATACGGTAGTTTATGATGTTTCAACCTCTTTATGGCCATTAAACCATGAAACATGAAATTTACCTGGATGTTCCATCCACGAGTCAAAGAAGCGCCACATAAGATCTTTGAAGCAGCCGATCTCTCTTCCTCTGATCCATTTAGTGCTAAATGATTCAATTTCTCCAGCTCAGCTAAACTAGACAGGTTTAGAAGACCGATCCAAAGGATGTGTCAATACTAACCAAACATCATTGCAGACAGAAACAAATAAAAGCTCATAATGTCATTCTGTTACCTCGGTGCTGGAGTTGCTATAAGTGCACTCTGAAGGGACCCGGTAAGTGGGGCCCCTTGCATGAAGTTTGACCAAGGGGAATCCTGAATCAGCATCGAGTTTTGATCTTTTGTGGCCAAGGATGGAGATATGTAACCCGGCCAAAAATATGCAGATGTATCTATCAAGTCTCTTGCAATGCATGCTTCTACCATAAGATGCAACAAATTTCCAACTGCGAAGAGTAATATATTTAAAACCAGTTGGAATACAATCTGAGCACTACCTGAATAATAGGCATTACAATCTCAGATGAGCATATCAGTACCAAGCAGCATATAATTTCAGGACATGACCAGGAACAGTACAACAAAGAAAAGGTAAATAAGAACATTCAAGGCTTAATTAAACCAAATTGACAAGCACTCATAAATAACAAAATAGGAAATAAAAGGGAAAAAAATAAATTCTGAATAAATTTCATAATAAATTGCAATAACTGGAAGAAAAGAGTACCTGCTTTTGTGGAAGAGTCATTATGACCCATCATCCCAAGGCTACCACTTCCAGCCTTGAAATCTCTGATAAACTTGGCCGCCTTTGAAGCGGCTTCATTAGCTGCACTAGCCACTGATGGTGGTGGTGAGAGGAGACTGGTGAACTGCCCCAAGGACTGGAGACAAGCAACCAAACCCTGCTTTCTGGATGCAACCCCCGTTCCTTCAGCGCGTATTTTATCACTTTCTTCTTTCAGAATTGGTGCAATCGATAAGGGAATAATAGCCAATAATATGCATAGCCTTGTGTCGAGGTGAGGAATGGGTCCCTCTATTGATTCTTTACCCTATTTTACATAACACAAATAAACCAAGTATATATAAGTACTATTTGAAAACAAAACCTGGCTTTGATCGGTAGTATCTTAGAGACACAAAAGCACATTAGGGAATACGTATTTAACACGAAAACCCGACATACATATTAGGAGATACATAGCATATTTTGGTCCACTATAATGAAAATTTAAAATTGCATTAATGAATAGCAAAATATCTAGAAGTTGTGTCAACCCGTTGGACAAGTCGAAGACCTGAGATCCATAGTGCCTCAAATGTCTCCTGCCAACTAGCCTGATTGATCACACGTAAGGTCATGGTCACATCTGTTAAAAGGTGTAAGGAAACAATATGACACCAAATTTGATAACCAAAAGGAAAAGAAGGATAAAAAGTTCTGTTAACATTACTAGCATTTTGGCCAGTGGTTCAAATAACATATTTTTATGCCTGAATTCCAAACAACAATCGAAGTCATTGATGAAGAAATTGTTTACTAAAGGCAAAAAATGATATGGAAGGGTGAATGCAGAGCACCTGTTAGAAGGTCAAAAGCAGCAATAGGCATGAGAGTCTTGCCCTCCATACAACTCTCCAAGAAGATATCGATTGAAATCCAGCAGGCGCTTTTGCCAGCACCGGGGAGGAGAAACATGGGGGAACTAGAGGGGGAGTCCGTCATATGGCCGAGGAGGTCGTGCTTGTTCGGCTTGTACCCGAGATGAATGGCGTTGTGGACATTCGAGAATAGAGTGTCAAGGAGATGGGTTATGGAAGCCAAGGGTTTGGAGGACAGTTTGTGGGCTTGGATGAAATGGAGGCGCTGGCGCAAGGAGTTGAAGAGCTGTGGCCTAACCTAGCATAAAAGCAGGCCGTGGTGAATTGAAACTGAGAGCAATTAATTTATCAAACATTTCTCTTTGATTGCATCTAGAAGACATATCATGATCATCTGATTATAAAATATGAACGGTTTATATTTCATCTGATCCATAGCAGAATTAGCCTTAAGTAATTATACAGAAGGGGGATTGAATTGAATTGATTGATAGATTATTAGATTATTAGATTACAATACATGTTGAGATGAGCAAGGCGCAGCAGACGCAGAATCCTCTTGTTGGAGGTGAGGCTCTGAACAACTTCCATGGCAGTGAAGGCATTGCTCCGTCGCAGCTGCTCCTTTTTACTGTTAGCAGCATCTTTGACATCGAGATCCATGGAGTCGGCGAGGGGCGGCAGCGTTAAGTCCTGGGATGCGAACGGCAGGCCCCAGTCCTCGAGGGAGGAGTCGATCAGGGCGGTGAGGGCGTGGAGAAGGAAGACCAGGAGAGCGCTGCCGAAGGAGAGGCGTTTGGAAAAGGAAAAGGAGGAGGAGAGATGCTGCAGCGCATCGGCCATGGACTTGGCGATCTGGTGGCGGCATGGAGCGGGCGGGGGGGAGAAGAGCGGTAGGTGGCGGTGGAGGAGCTCGAGGAAGAGCCGGAAGGCCTGGGGGTGGTTGCGGCGGAGGGGCAGGAGCGCGGGGGTGAGGAGCGCGAGGGCGTGGGGAGGGGAGAGGAGGCGGGAGGCCATGGCGTGGTGGAGAAGGTTCCAGAGCGCGGGGGAGGAGGGATGGGAGGAGAGTTGCGAGACGAGGACGGAGGCCAGGGCCGCCGTCGGGGCTTCGGAGGCGAGATGGAGAGCCTGCAGCAGCGGCGGGTCGCCGCGGGATTCGCAGGCTTTGAGAGCGGCCAGCACCCGCTGCTCCACATCGCCCTCGCCCT
Organism: Cyperus esculentus; assembly: GCA_030179965.1. Taxonomy (NCBI): domain Eukaryota; kingdom Viridiplantae; phylum Streptophyta; class Magnoliopsida; order Poales; family Cyperaceae; genus Cyperus; species Cyperus esculentus. The sequence goes on along the minus strand of JASGLE010000049.1, from coordinate 582,508 downwards.
CGCCGTCAACCTCAGCCTCCATTATTTGCAGTGATTCATCTTCGGGTTCCACTTCCACTTCCATCGATGATTCCTCCTTTCTCTGTCTGTATGTTTCGATTGGAGAACCGAACTGAACAGAACAGAACAGAACAACACAGTGATGAGTCGCGGACGGAAGACGAAGACCCACCGCAAAACAAGAAAAACGGACAGAGTCCGACTCCAACGAATAAATAACAGAATTTTTTTATTGGGAAATGTAAACAAACTGGATGGACGCCTCGCCTTGTTTCGGCAACATTTTGTTTGTTACACTGTATATTCAACATTTTGTTTATTACATTATATATTAAATGGTTACTATGTTTAAGATTAGAAAAATATTGATATATAAGATAGATAAAAATTTTGTGTGTAATTTTTTTCTGATAATTATTCGTAATTGTAAACGTCTTTTTTATTATATATAAATAAGTTGACATATCTTTATTAACGGTTACAATATTTAATGTAAACATTTTCAACCGGTGTATATACGTACTTAACAAAGAAATTATTACATTTTTTTTAAAAGTGTGCAGCATTTGGGATGCATTGTGCGTCACAAAATTTGTACGATAAAAGAACCAGCGTGCAATAAATATTTTGGCGCGGATGCCGAAATGAGATCTTCAACGTGAATCTCCTTGGTGTAAAGTCACTTTTTACACATATAATGCTTAATTAATTATGTAAATTTGAAGATGTCTACTTCTCAAATACTCGTACTTACTATTGATTATGTCAAGATTGCATTCGTTTAAATAAGAATTTAACTAATTAACCGATCACCGGGACTGAAAAATTAAGTAAACTATGAAATTTAGTTTTTTTTTGTTATATGTGTTTGTGTATTAGCTTGTTAAAATTTTTGTATAAAATGAAAGTAGTAGCATTAGAATAATTTGTTGCTTAAGAAAACTTTTAAGTTTTGACAATTTTGACAGTTAAATTATCATTATTTTCTTCAATTTTAAGAATCATACAAGTATATCATAAACAATACTCATAACTAATAGTCTTTCTTTTATAGAAAATATGAAAGAAAAATTAGAGGAATAAAAAGTGGCTGTCAACTATTTGAGATCGTGGTAACGGCCGAATTATGTAATAACTCTGTCACTAATTTTTTTTTAAAAACTTTTGTTAGAGTGTGTATACAATTCGATACGATAATGTTTTTCGAGAAATTTAGTTTAAATTTTGATTTTGAGTTCCGTTTATTTGATTTCAGTTTATTATTTATATAAAACTTTAAATTTATTTATCATTTTTAAATATATTTTTTGATTTTTTAGAAATAAAAATCATCAAGTCTCTTAATTAATATTTCATTAAAAAAGATTTTTAAATTTCTGTTAACAAGAATTAAGAAAAATTAGAGAAATATGAAGTGACCGTAAACTTTTTAGATTGTAATAATGGCCGATATATGTACTTACTTCGTCACTAATTTTTTTTTTAAAAAAAACTTTTGTTAGACTATGTAAACAATTTGATATGACGATATTTTTCAACAAATTTGGTTTTCGTTTTGATATTAAGTTAAAGTTTATTTAATTTTAGTTTATTATGTTTTGAAGACTTTAATTGTATTTTCTATTTTTATAAAAATTCTATTTTTTTTATTTTTAGAATAAAAATTCATCAAGTTTCTTGATTTAGCATTTCTTTAAAAAGTCTTTTTAAAACAATTATAAATAAAAACTGAAAAATAAAAAAAAACCTGCAGCTTAATGAAAACTGAAAAACCAAAAAAAAATAAATAAATAATTGCGGCTGAGTTCGGATGAACTCAGCCGTATAAAGCCAATTGTTTTTTTAAAGATCTTTTTTTTATTTGAGAAGATACCCAGACAAACATAAAACGACAAAATCCACAGTACGATTATTCCGTGCTACCATCCGTATAACAAACGTAGAAACAACTAATTTTGGACTTCCTCACGCAAAACGCTCACAGAAAATCTCGAAAAGTTGTTTATGATGCCCATGTCATGCACAAAACATCGAACCGAGTCACAAAGATAGACAATCTATACCCGGCCTATAGTTTTAGCAAGGTGTGCGATACAGAGGATCTGATAAAATCTGAAAAATCGAGAGTTAATATTCGTGCAAATTCAGAAAAATCGAAAACTTGAGCAGCGAAATAAAGTTTAGGGAAAATTTGAGAGCTATTCCAATATAAATCGTAAGAGTATATCTATTTTTAAATGCCGACGATCAAACAGTTACACTAAGGGTCCGTTTGTTATATAGAAGTTGGTTCTACATATATTTGGAGCCGTAATGCATTAGGTGTTGCGGTAGTTGCTAATACCGCATCTTATTCTTTTTTGTTTGTTTGCATTATAATACAACCTCTGTCCATGAATAAATGACTTTTTAGGAAAAGTTAAAGGAATTAGTGGAAAAGTGAAATTATTTTTATGCCCTCAATTTGTAATCATTGTATAATAATTGTTCCAATTAAATAATATAGATAAAAGGGTAATCATAATATTGGAGAAATAAGTGGATTTCAAATAACTTTACTAGACAACTAAGAGACGAATAGAAAAATAATATTGAATCGGTAAAGTTCATTTAATTGGGGACAAGCTGTAAAGGGTATAAATTAATTTAATTGTGGACGGAGATTGTACAATGTTATAATTTAATTAATGCCTTGCCATATTGGACCCGTACAGTCAGCTTTCTTTCCAATTTCTCTCGTAATAGTAATAAGAGGTAAGAAATTGTTTCTGCAATAAGCATTGCAGCTGCTCCTACGTCAAAAATGAGTGTAGCACAAGCCGCTGTATTTGATGGCAACTTGAAGGTCCAACTACGGTAGTAAAATACAAATACATGCAAACAAATATCATACGTTGCCAACTGCGGTAGGTTGAGCTACTTGCATTGTCAAGTATGCTGAAACAAGCAGGCCCTAAACGCCGGCGTTTAGAGATAGATGTAATCCCAGATTTGTAATTTTTTTTAATGAAAACCATGTGCTGAACGTCCGGAGTTCGAACTCTGACGTTCGGAGCATGATTTTCGCAAAAAATTATAAGTCGGGGATTATATCTATCTCTGAACGCCGGCGTTTAGTGTATCTGCTTGATTGCCGACATTTAAAAATAGATATGTTTTCGTCATTTGTATTGAAGTAGGCATAGCTCATTTATTTTCAAGACACAGACAAAAAAAAAAAAAAATCTAAATCACATCCCCACTCAAAGTCTTAGTCTCAGAGCTGCTTCAAAGCTTAATTTTCACAGATGGGCCTGGATGAACGGATGCAAACAGAAACGGAAACGGGGGGCTGGTTTGGTGAGAAAACCAGGGGCTTCAGAAAGAGACAGAGCCTTAGAGGCCCAGAACAGCCCAGCCCAGCCCCACAGAGGGGTTTCATATCCTCTGTAGCGCTGCATTGTGTAGCGCAGGATATGAACCGTTAGATCATCTCGGGACCGTGCTAGATCGAATCTCGAGATGATCTAACGGTTCACATCCCGCACTACACAATGCAGCCCCACAGAGGAGGAAGCAATAACTAATAACTAAAAAGAGAGAGGGCGTTGGAAGTTGGAACGGATAAGCCGAGAACCTCACTCTCTCCCTCTCCAGCTCGCTTACTTGCAATGGTGCCTCCCGCGACTCTCTCCCTCTCCCCCTCCCTCTCGCTCTCTCTTCCTCCGCCCCGGCCATGCGCCGCCCTCTCCGCATCTCCTTGTCGGTACTCCACCACCCGCAGCATCTCTCTTTCGCGCGCGCCGGTCTCACCGATTCGAGCAGTGGCCGTGGACTCTGACCAGGCGGGCTCCTCGCAGGCCCCGCAGCTGCAGCCCCAGCGGTACCACTTCGTGGTGGCCAACGCCAAGTTCATGCTCGACGAGGAGGAGCACTTCCGCGAGCAGCTGTACGAGAGGCTCCGGCTCTTCGGCGAGCGCGACCGCCCCCAGGACTTCTGGCTCGTCATCGAGCCCAAGTTCCTCGACGGGTTCCCCGATATCACCAGGCGCCTCAAGCGGCCCGCCGTCGCCCTCGTCTCCACCGATGCCAACTGGATCAAGTACCCACTCTACTCTACTCTACACTACACTCTCTATTCCATTCATTCATGTTGTGAGTGAAGCTATTGCGCTTTGCAAAGCGCAGTGAGGTAGTACGTTTCGGCTCTATATTTTAAAACCGCAGCTCGAATAGGTAATCTAAGTTGCCCAACACAGTTTACATATTGAAATCTTGTAGATTACCGAATTTTTTCATTTTTAAAGTTTTCGGACTATTTTTATTTTTATTTTTGAAAATCGTATAGAAAATGCAGAAAATTTTGTATATAAAATGGGTCATTTTTTAAAAATTCAAAAAAATAGTTAGAAAACTCTAAAAATAAAAAATTTTGGTATGTAACTAGGTTTCAATATCAAGATTATGGTGAGCAACTTGATTGATTATTCGAGCTACATTTGAGGAGTTATGAGACCGAAGCGCACCGGTCGCTGTACTTTGCAAAGCATAATAGCCTCAATCTTCATATTATTATTAGTAATCACAAACTGTTCTAGATTTATAGATTGATTTGTTCTTCGATTGCAATGCAGGTTCATGAAGCTGCGGCTGGACCGGGTCCTCACCAGCAGCTTCGAGGCCGACACGCTCGACCAGGCCCTGGCGTCCACCCCCGTCGATTTGCAGTTTGACAAGCCCCAGAATTGGACTGCGCCCTACCCGAAGTATGAGTTCGGGTGGTGGGAGCCCTTTCTGCCCCCCAAATCCCACAACACCTCAGCCTAGACCCCATTCCCTTTCCCCTCCCTTTTCTTCCCTTCCCTTGTATGCTTATCTTGTAGTTAGATAGATGTCTTCTGCATGTAATCTTAAGCTTATATTCCCTCTTTTTCATATATCTTTCATGTTTCAGTAAATCTACAACAATGTCTTCTACAATCTTGATCTAAATCGATTGCTCTAATCCTTTTGTAACTTCATATGCTTCAACAAAACTACCACATTCCATGAAAATGAAATATAGTGATAAACGTATAGAGGTAGCTAAACTTGAAGCAAGCCAAAGGAAAAACTGCCAAACGTTTTTTTCTTTTTAAAGTCTTGACAGTGGTTGTCAAGCAATACATTAATAGGAAAATATATACTGGTACATCTCGGCACTGTCACATGATCACATCTGTTATAACCACATCTAAATCTAAAACATGCAAATAGAAAAGAAATGAACTCATATCTTACATCTACATCAGTACCTCACTAACTAAACTAAACTAACTAAATATACTAGTTGAATTCATCCTATTTCTTCTATCTCTCTCTCTGGCAACACTCCCTGTACTATTAGTCTGGGCTTTCTTTTAATTACAATGATTTATCCACATCCGAGCATCCTGTAAAATAAGGTCTGCCAGTACAGTATGATATCCAACTTCCGTATTATAATGTCCATTCTTTTTAGTTTCACTATATCAGGAGGAAATTGGTGGGGATAAGAACAATTATAGTTTTGAGATTAAGTTGAGAGTTCAATAATCTATCAAGCTATAAAATGTTCATAAAGAGCCTTCATCCAGGTATCGAACCTGCGACCTTCCAGAAGGAAAAAAACATCGCCTTAGCCACCATATTCCATAATAACAAACTAACAATTATGCTTAAAAAAAGTTTCGTAGTTAGCGTAATCCTCACTTGCATCAACTTGATTATTCCAATCTACATCAGTACAAGCTATCAAGATTCTGTAATCTAGCTAATTCCCTGTGCTATTCAATTCAAATACAATCACCAAGATAAAGATCACAACTTTTTCAAGACCAAGTTTACTCCATACTCCGGCTCCACGATGAGCCGCAGGGTCGGCGAATGCGTGTAGTTTTTCGAAAGGGAGAAAGTAAACTTGGATACTATTGAAGAAAGCACGATTTTGAGCTCCATCATGGCGAAGTTTTGACCGAGGCAGGTGCGCGCGCCGGCTCCAAATGGCAAGTACATGTGCGGTGGCCGGCATGCACCGATCAGCCCATTGGCGAACCGCTCGGGGTTGAATTCATGCACATCGTTTCCCCAGAACTTTGGGTCGTAATGCAGTGTCGACACCGGTGCACATACATTCACGCCTTTTGGCACTACGATGCTGCCTAGTTTCATCTCCTGTAGAGCCTCCCTCGAGACGAATGCGCCTGGGGGATATAGCCGCAGCGCTTCTTGGATCACCATTGTTAGCTATAATTATTTAAAAAAAAGGATGTTAATTACTCCTTAGTTGTATCTTGTCAGAAGCATTAATCATTTTGTATTCTTTTATTAAATAAACTTTAGTAAGTAGTGATAAGTATTAATATACAAATTTATGGACTTTTGTTGTTTATTTAATAATATTCTAAACTTGAATTAATATTGAAAGTAATACTGATATGAGCCTTAATATATCTTTTTATCAGAACAATTATCTCAAAAAGATTAAAAAAAAAGAAGACTTTCTTATTCAGAATAACTGGTTTAAAAGAAGGGAATTACTATCTTCATCTTCTGAAGTGATTTGGCGGTAGGGGCTTCGTCACCACACACATCGCACACCTCCGCACGAACTCTCTCCTGCCAGTCGGGGTACATAGCGAGCAGCATGAGGCTCCATGTGGCAGTGACTGCAGTGCTTTCATGTCCCGCGAAAAATATGCTCTTGCAGTTGTCAACTATGAACTCATCCGCCTCCGTCGTCCCCATTCGATCTATACTGGCATTTTGCAGTATCGCGCTCAAGAGATTTCTTTCCTCAGCTCCGTTCTGCTTCACTATCTTCAGTATCAGAGCATGGATTTCTCTGCTCAACCGCCACGTCTCTCGGTTGCGCTTTGTTGGAAAGTACCTTGACACAAATTTAGATCAATCCTGCTTTAGCAAGCCATGAATTTTACATCATTAAAACTGAAATATTAGCATGAATTTATATACAATTACCAACCTTAAGCCAGTTATTTCAGCCAACATGTTGGGTTTGGAAATGACTTTCTGGAGAGCTCTAAGCTTTGTAAAAATCTCCTTGCCCTGGACATAGCTGCTCCCAAAGCATGCCCGGGAGATGACGTCTGCAGAATATGCTCTCAGATCGTCGTCAATTTTGATATCCGCGACTCCTCCATCTTGTTCTACTTGGATTTGCCATGATCTGAGCAATGGAACTGTAGAATCTACCATCAAATGCACCATACCCTACATATATCAGATTTGAGAGGTTCTTCTACAGATCGGCTAAGCATCATTTCATTTTGAATCGGATAGTTCGTATCAAACAATTATTTTTAATTGTATCTAAAAAACATACCGTGATCATCCGATTATGAAAAATGAACGGCCCATATTTCATCAAACCCATAGCAGAATTAGCCATGAGATTTATTATTTTTTTTTGTTTAATTTGTACCTTGTCATTTCAGCTTAAAAATGGTAACCGTTGTAGCTCATGTTTAACTAAATCTGAAAGTTTGGGCTGGGCTTAAAGGATACAATATACAAGACTAATTTAGAGGCCCATTAGTGACTAATTTCAATATTTCATATAGTTGTGAGCTTGGAGTGCAAAGCAAACGAATTTCGAGATGATTTAACGGCCCACGTTCTGCGCTACACTTTGCAGCGGTATAGAGGATGAGCACTCAAAGCAAAGGGAGGGACTTGATTACCTTGACTTTGTCAAGGAAGAAGTGGGGGGCGATGAGCTTGCGTTGGTGCGCCCAGAGAAGGCCGTTGGACTTGAGGATGCCCCGGCCGAAGAGCGGCTCGTGCGTCTTCTTGAGGTAGGTGCCCTTGCCCAGCTCCAGCGACACGCACAGGCACATCTCCCGCACCACCTCCGCCTCGCTTACGTGCAGCATCACCACCTGCCCCATCCGGTATGCGAACACCGCACCTGTATACCAATGCAGACACATACATTTTTAAATTAATAAAAGAGTTTAATTAGAGAAACATGTTATGTCTGACAAATTAATCATCAAACTAACTATTCAACAATTTATATATATATATAGTTTTAGAAAACAGTTAATGAGGTTTTGAATTAACATTATTGAATTGTTGAATATAATTGGATAGATAATTGTTGGATAATTTATGTTATTATCACTTAAAATATAATTTTAGAAAAGCAGGCTCTGCTTTTCTTAATCCTACGCTTGAGAAATACAAAAGCACATTGAGATTAATGTAACAAATATCGAAGTACTTTGAGATCGGTGCGACAACTAATACCAACCATCCGATCGAAAAGTACACACTGCTTTTCTTCTCAGAATGCAGCAGATTTCATTCGTTGCAGTTGAGTGGCATGCATCGCAAAATCACATCACATGCACTGGGGGGGGGCAGGTGCACTAAACCCTCCCTTCCCCTTCCCCTTCCCCTCCCCTGCCCTCCCCGGCCCACAAAATCCCCTTTGTTTTGTGGGTGATTTTCTTGTCTATAATCCATCAAAATTAGTCTCCCTAATTTATAAAGTTATGATCATTTTCGCTGGAAGGGCCGGCCGGCCGGCAGCATGGGTCCAATTTCCTTTCCAACTCATATCCATCCATCATTCTTCATTCTATCATTCTATCTATTGATATTGATATTGATATTGATGTGTTCTTTTCAGATGCAAACAGAGTTCAACATTAGTATCATATCCTGGCTTTAACCAGGCATGCATTCAGGTGAAAAGCGAGATAGCTATTATAGCCTACACCTGCTAGATTTTATTAAATTGAAGAGTATTTATCCTTCCTTTTTATTATTTATTTATGTATGTATTGTATTTCTGCTGACGTCAACCAGGTAATGTTTTATATATTAGTAAAATTAGAAAAAATATAATATTACGTATTGGAAGAATTAATTAAAGAACACAGGGAGCAAGGTGCGCTTCAATATTACTTATTTTATTATTAATTAGAGAGAGGCATTGAATTTCTTTTGAAGAACTTTTATCTTTTTAGGGTCCGTTTGGATTGTGCAAGGATCAGTGAAAGAATAGTAGATGAGATTAGTAAGAAAATAGTGATTTTTGGATTAGCTAAAGAATAGTAGAAATATGGTGCTGTTCGGGATAGTAAAAATGTTGTTTGGATTGTTTGTTTATAATAGCGATGGATGGTAGAAAATAATAGTAGCTAATCCATATTTTACAAGGAATAGCGGATTAGCCACTATTCGGACTAATCCGGATTAGCCACTATTCGGACTAATCCGGATTAGCATGTATGTATTTGGATTACACAAAAGTTAGAAATAACTTGCTAATCCGATTAAACTGCTATTCCATAGCAATCCAAACGCACCCTTAATAATCAATGAAGTAGCTATACTATATGCTACAAGCCTACAACTACAAGTAGCAAAACGACAACAGGAGGAGTATTATTTTTTTTTTTTTTGAAATAAAGGAGGAGTATTAGTTGCATGTGCCAAACTGCACTTCATTTATCCGAGCCCTTTGCTTTCCTGTCCTCTTCTCTGCAGATTGACAGGTTCTTTAAGTTATTCATTAAAAATCTCTCAAAAAAAAAAAGTTATTCATTAGAAAAAAGGGTTATTTAATGTTAAAAAGTGACCAAAAAAATTATAGCCAAGTTATTATACTGTTGTGGTGAGATACCATGTACTGAAAAACTATACCATAGCTTTTTCCAGCACAAGTCATATATCCAAGTGCTTGTCCTTTTCATAGCTTGGAAAATTTTGATATTCTAGTACTTTATAATTTGTTTTGTTTTTCTTTTCAAAAAAAAAAAAAAAAACTCTGCCAAAGAATCAACTAATTATTGTCGATGGAAAATTCAATGAGAGGCCAGTGCATAAAATTCTCTTTCAAAAGTCAAAATTCAAATGTGCGCCTGAAAATTAAAATACATGCAAGTAGTCTGATTATAAGCTCCTGAAAAATAATAATAAAAAATAATATTGATTTGTACTAATAAATACTAGTAATAAATAAATAGTGTAATTTAAAATAGTACACACAATTTGAAGGATATTGCTGCAAAATAGTGCTTAATTTATTTCATGAAATATATATATATATATATATATATATATATATATATATATATATATATATATATATATTTATATATATAAGAGGAGGGATCCATTGACATCTTGACAATGAGGATTTTGAAAAATTTGTAAAAATTCATAAAAAATCTTAAAAATGAAAAAACTTTTATGGATAAATTCTTTAACTTATAGATTAATAGTGTTTTAAGTTTCAATCAATTTGAACATCGTTTTATGGTTTATCAAAATTTTATACATTTTTTAATAGTTGAAATTTAACGAGTTTTAAAGAGTTATCAAACATTATTTAAATATGTACACACGCGTGTAAGCCATGTTTGCGTTAAAGTAAGCTGCCTCCAATTATATGCTGGTGCATGCTAGAATCCAAAGAACAACAGTTCAGATCACATCATCTTTTGCAAATTCCAATCAATCAATATAAATTTCCCACGAATATGCATCATGCATGCGCGCAATCACATCATCTGATGAGATGTTGTGTTGCATTGTTGTGCAAGGTAAAGCTACAAAAAAAAAAAAAAAAAAAGGTAAAGCTACCGCAGTTATCACTGTTAGACTTAAGACAGACGCATACTACTGTGAATCTGTACTGTGATTTGTGCGAGTGCTCATCCTCTGTACGGCTGCATTGTGTAGCGCATGATGTGAACCGTTGGATCATCTCGAGGGTCGAGCCAGCACAGACCTCGAGATGATCTAACGATTCACATCCTGCGCCACACAAAGCAGCGCTACAGAGGATATGATATCGATTTGTACCAATTGCAACTTTGCAGGTGGGGTTTACTGTTACGACTGATCTTCATATCACTGTTACTTATGGGGACAGTTCTCCTCGCTGTTCTGAGTGCTCATCCTCTGTAGCGCTGCAATGTGTAGCGTAGGAGGTGAACCGTTGGATGATCTAGAGATTCGAGCCAGCACAGATCCTAAAAAGATCTAACGGTTCACATCCTGAGCTACACCATGCAGCGCTACAGAGGATATGGAATCGTTCTCCTCTTCCAACTACTCGTTTTCAAGTAAAGTGAGGTCAATATATACACGACGGAAGAGTGCTCGTCCTCTCTGTAGGGCCAGCTGCAAGCTGGTGTAGCACAGAACATGGGCCGTTGGATCATCTCGAGATTTGTGCTGGCACGGATCTCTAGATGATCTAACGGCCCACGTTCTGCGCTACACTTTGCAGCGCTACGGAGGGTATGGAATCGGAATTAAACTAAAACAATAATTTGCATTAGAAATTAATTACTCTTGTATATATATATATAAAAGTTCCTTCATGGTCTAGTTCTTTAAAATGATCATAACCATGCATATATATTAAGCTAGTTTATATATACTGCTGTTAAAATTGTGTAATTAATTAATACTAATCAATATATATATTCTTTTTAAGATAATTAAATTATCTCTTCATGAAAGAGTTACTTCTTACTACCCCATGTTATAACCAAATTAAATGAATATATATAATTCAATAACATATATGCAGAATTTATATATACAAACAGAAAATATATATGATAACAAATTAAGAAAGTATCCAACACCACAAAATTAAGAAATATTAATTATAGTTAATTAATTAATTAATTGAGAGAATATATATAACGATGAATTCATAGTATAATTAAATTAGTGCACATACCATACTCCTTCCTCCATCTTTCATAGTACGGGAACACGGCGGACCGATAGTCGTGCTCGATCGCTCCTCCTCCATCCTCGGCACCTCGCTTACTCTTCTCCATGACCGTGAGCCGCTTCATCTCCGAGATGTTGCCGTACGGGAAGGCCGGCTCGGGGCCGCATATCCCTTGCACGAGCAACTTCCGTCGGACTCTCTCCGGAACAACCCATGCCACACAGTAGAAGTATAGCCCCAAAATGCACAGTCCAAGGAAGCAGGAAATAGGCAATATCTTTGTTAAAGGTAAAGGTTCCATATCATTGGTCTCTCTCTGTCTGCCTCTCTGGTACAGCTTGTAGTTAAGTGTTAGCTAGTGGCTGTTGCTCTGTTGTTGCCTCAGTACTGGGGGGGAGTGTATTTATGTCAGCAAGGAGACGAACAGTTATGGAGGGGGTGGGGAGGTTAGATATATGGACAAATTAAGGGAACCCAATTAGAATTAGTTAGGCAATTATTATATGGGTCATATCCAGTGTCCTCAGCAAGTAATACATTGAGATCGGTGCAGTAAATACCGAAGTGCTTTGTGATTGGTACGACAACCGATACCGACCATCCGATCGGAAAAGCAGACCCTGCATATTTTTATTGAGTATATTCACGTGTCTACACTGATACAAAATTTTGAGTAATAAATTGTACAAAATTTTACGCTTATGTGAATATTAGGACAAAAACAGTTAAATTGGGAACAATTGAAAATTTTCTTGTTATATATGCATGTTATAGCATCTCCAAGAGCTCCCCAATACCATTTTTAAAACCAATTATTGAGAATTAGGGACCAAATTCAGACTCCAACAGAAGCCCTAAACTATTCCCAAAATTTAGGCAATCCCCAAATCAACTAAAGAACTCCCTATTTTCCTGCACTTCTCCGCACTCTCTATTTCCCTCGCCAGACGCGGAGGAGATTTATTGCATACTATTACATTGACTTGGCAGTTTCTTCATGATACTATTAAATTGACTTGATATCAAGCTTTTAAAAAACGTTTAACGGCTCTTAACAGTGAGGTGATCATTTAACGGTTTGACGTTAAAACGGAATTACACGGCCGTTAAATTAAAAACGGGTCCTCATTTTTTATATTTTTTTATACTTAAAAAGGCTACACAATACACTCTCATACAATCTATAAACTAGAAAGAGGGGTAACTTTCCAAGCACCTCAACTATGCCACATCATCAATATTATTAACCATTGATTTTGCTTAAATCTCTTAATCTACTTTGATCCAATGGTTTATATTTATTCTCTCTCCCTATTTAATAAGATAATATGATATGTCTAAGACAAAATTTAATCCTTAAAGTGGTCCAACATTTATGTGCTATTATTTACAAATTATGCATCATCATCATTATTCACATCAAAAATTTTAATATTTTGTTTAATTTTTTTAAATAAATATTTTTATTTTATAAGCTTTATTATTTTTTTTTATCATATTTTGAGGCGAAGCCCGAGTTACAGCTCTATTTATACTTAATAATTAAGTACAAATAACAATTACAAAACTAATTAAGTACATAAAAAGTTATAAATCTTATGAAACGGAAATTATAACATTAAAAATTATAATGGAAAAGTTTAAGAAAATAGTAATAAAGAGTTTAAAATTTTTAATTGTTAATATGCATAAGATAAACATTATTGTGAACTTTGAGACTATCAATAATGTGCAAACATATTTTAACGGCGTTTAAACGCTTCTATAACACGGATTTTAACGGTTTTAATTTTGTTAAAACGGTTTTTCCACAAATAACGGTATTTTTACAAATACTTAACGTAAGAGGGTCCAAAAAACGGTTTAACGGTTTAAACGAAGTTAAAACTAAGTTCTTTAAAAGCTTGCTTGATATATATATACAGGAGGAGATTTATTGCATAGTATCATGATACTATTATGTGCTGATTCTTTTATGTATATAGTATGATGATACTATGCAATAAATCTTCCATAGAAAAATAACTCTCATCCGAATTTATTTGCATCGATTTATTACTATTTCTTTTGGACATATATATGGCTCATATATAGCTAGCCATACCATTAAACCATGCAATTTTCTTGTTCAATTCGTTTTGTTATTCATTCCAAAATATATATATAACCGTTAATTTAAAGGCCCATTATAAGGTGGCCCATTTAAAATTAATTGGGATCCATCTTTTGGAAAACTGTTGGAGTTTGAGGTATAATTTGGATTCCTAAAATTTTGAGGAGCTCCCAATATAATAATATTGGGAATAAATTATTGAGAATCTTTTGGAGATGCTCTTAATTGAACAAAATTCAGCTTTGGCATCAACATCAGGTGTAATTACTCCTCTGTTGTGGATCCGACAGATGAACGGTGTGGCGGGTTGTATCATGCATCCAAGGGACCAGGATTAACACTGACACACACATTGATTTCTATATGACGGGTTGATATGTATAGAGTAATACCTATATCGTGCATACAATATCTGTCTATAACGTCTATATGTTACAAAATTAGGTCTATTATTTGTTACAAAATCGGATGTATTTGCTACATTCTGAGTGTGTCTATAAACGTGTATATAGATGTATTCTGAGTGGACGCAAGATGTTTCTCATGTGTATGTATCATGCCAGTAATTAAGATGCCACACGGTTGCTGTCAATGTCATACTCATATATTAGCATATTTCGTGGAGAAACTAAACTGGGTTTATCAGCAGGATGGGAACCCTTTTGTTTGTTTGCTTGCTTGCTTTTCCCTTCCATATATTTACTTGTTTGTTTATTTGTATTCAATTCTCTCTTAATTTTGTCACGTAAGAAAATTATAGCAGGGGAATTAATATATACTCGATATATATATAAGTGTTATGTAAATGAACATGTTTGTAATTACTGTATATTCAATTTTAGTGTCATTCGATACTCCATCAAGAATCATTGAATTTAGACTGTTCCAATTGCTATGTAAACTTGATTGTTGTTGATGGAGTATCAAATGACACTTAAATTGAATGAAATTTGAAACACAAGCGATCTATAAGTAAATGAACACGTTTGTAAAAGATTTTCTATTTTTAAGATTTTTTTTATGAATTTAGATAATTTAGTATAACATTTGTGTCAAAATTTTGTGTGTCGTTGGATCCCTCCTCTTATAGCAAATAATTATGCCCTCCATTTATAGCTAATTTCAATTAAAACATCTTTTCCATTTTAGTCCAATGAGATATTTTTTTTTCGCCCTTCTCTTCTCTTCCCTTTCATTTTATTTTATTTTATTTTTCCTTGTCTCCCCTGCTTCCAAAAATCTTTTCATATACAAAAAAAAAAATTGACCCACCAATCAAATGTTTGTTTTATGTTGGCACCGAATAAAACGAGGTTTTTTAAGTGGCTGAATTTCATCAGAGATCTTTTCCGCGATCCCAAAAGTTTGACACGAGTGCTAACGACAAGCAAGATTTGCCACCCAAAACATATAATATACAGAGGATTTGATCAAAAAAAAATAATAGTAATATATAGAGGATCCTTACTTTTATTACTAGCAAGAAACCCGCCCGTTGTGCAGGCGTTTTAAATTCTGATCTCATACTGTGTAATACATATATAGTGATTTCGGTTTTTGACTAATTATTTACTATTTAAATTTCATCTTTACACTAAATCAACTCATTGAATGTTAGCATATAAAGTATTAATTCCTTATTAATGTAAATTCTAATCAACATTGATGTCTTTCATATAAAAATTGATATCTTTTTATTTTTGTAAAAATCAAGATGGAGAGGAAATTGTTTAATTGGAGAACATCAACGCCCTTGAAATCAATGTATTTTGATCTATATCGTTGATTAAGGGGTAGAATGGGAATTAAAGAAATTTGAAGAAGAAAAAAAAAATGGAGACGTCCAATTCTTACGTGCTTTATAATATATAGTGTAGATATAGATTAGGAGATTGGATTTTTGGATATGAAAGTTCTATCTTCCCCGAGGAATAAATTTCAGCCGTTGAATGTTTACTTAGATTGATCACCACCATTGACGTACTTTAATGTCTCAACCCATTATGGCTCATATCAATTTTCTCAATTTAAAGTCCATTACATATAATCTAAAAAAATTATTATAAGAAATAATAATTTCAGTCCAAACAAGGCCTTAGACTCTTTACTAGTAATCTTAATATATTAAATGTAACAACTAGAGGAGATCATTTGATACATTTTGAGTTAAAAGTATGCATATAAATAGTGTAGATCTGCACTGCCTTTTCTAAATCAGATCAATGTGGAGAATCTATTTGTTGATGCGGCACTCGCATCGAATCGGCCAATCTTTAGTAATAGCAATACAATATTGAGTGGAATTGTTGGTGGTGGATTGGTGGTGGATCATTCAATATTTTGAGCCAACTTTCGATCTTTTTCGTTCACAGAATATATCCTTGATTCTTTTTGTATGAGAAATCTTAAAAATAAAAAATGGGTCTCACGCATTCTGTCTTATATGCTCAAAGAAAATAATCTACATTCGGATTGGGAACTTGTCAAAAATATTATTTCTGTTGTTATAAGAAAAGAGAAGATTAAATTAATAAGGCCTAAATTTTGTATCAATAAGATTGTTACATTTTCCCCAAAAACCTTCTTAATCCTAAATTACAATTGTTCTTGAGGTTAGCATGTAACAAGTTGTCTACGTTAATAAAAACATAGCTATATATAGAATATTGTCTAGCTAGTTAGGTAAGAAGTTAGAACTAATATATTAAGAAACATGAGTATAATTTTGGTATTCTTAAGCTCACAGAGGTATTCCATGAGATTAATTTTAGAAAAATATCAAAATTATATCTAAATTTTGATTTATATGATTTAATAAATTCATTATATCAGAATCCCGTGACATACAATTTTTCTTTTCTATTTTTAGAGTTCTTTAAGTATGTATTTTGATTTTTTTTTAATAGCAACTATACAACATTAATAAAACAATTAATATTCCATATATAACTTCTACAAATTCCAAAATATATACTTCAAATCTTTAGAAATGAAAAAACTTTTCATGTCACCGGATTTGATATAAAGAATTTATTAAACTATATAAATCAAAATTTGAATATAATTTAATATGCTTATGATGTTAAGCTCATAAAAAAACTCCATAAACTTAAGAACACGTAATTCTATAAATTGAGAGAGACATGCAAACTTGTTTTTTCTAATAAATTCTTTATCAATCTAGATATTCGAATACCACCGGAGATACCGTCGGGATACCATGATCTTTGAAAATATGTCCAAACTGAAACATTAACAAATTATCTTGAAACAATTAACGTATTAACTTGAAACATTGTAGTATTAAGTTGAATAGCACAAATCATAAATTAAATCATCTACTTGAATCACTACTAAATCACATAAATATTACCTTAAAGTTGTTGAGAGAATGTATGGTAGCAAGATGAAGTGAAAGAGCAACAAAAGAGAAAATTATATCATTTGTGTTTCATTTTAATCTTATTAAGTTTCGGATTAACTTTATAGATGTTTAATTTTAATCGCAACATATTACAGATTAACGTTAAATTAATTTTATATGGTGATATCTCTGACGGTATGTTTTACGGTATCCCCATAGCATTTTCCATTCTTTATATCAAGCGAACTTGTTTTAGTTCGTCAACAGACAAGGACAAGTGAAAGTTCACATCCACTACTGGTGAGATTTATGACAATTAACGAAGATTGATACGACTGCTTTGTAGTAAAGACAAAGTTTTTTTTTTTTGAGAAAAAGACGGAGGTCAAGCCCCCAAATTTTCATTAAACTCAACACCAGTGGTGTTAGAATATTACACAGAAAATAAAGAAGACTCAGAAAATAAAGAAGACTCAGAAAAAAAAAAAACCACCATATTTCATTACAATTGCATATTTGTGGGTACTATTATTTTCCTAAAACCATGTTCTCATCTCCATTAATATGTCTTCCTTTAGCTGACCAGCAGTTTTTGTTTGCTCTCTGAAAATCCTTGCACAGCGCTCCCGCCATATCACAAAATTTGTGGTGATCATTAACCTCTGTTGTTGCACATCACTCGTTTCAGTGAGCAGCTCCCTGTATAGCCCTTGCCGCATGTAGGGAGATGGAGTGATGTCATGTTGCAACGATTGCAGCAGCAAATGTCTCACTTGAATGGAAAAATTGCAATCTGTGAATAAGTGTTGGGCAGTTTCAACATCCATTCTGCACATGTGGCACATGTTTGGCATCTACCATCCCCTCTTTATCAAATTATCCACCGTCAGAAGTTTATTTTTGAGCAATATCCATTGGAAAATCACCATTCTTGCTGGTAAGGCAATTTTCCATATGTTCTGAGTCGGGTCAGTGACATGCGGACCCAAAATAAAACCCCTGTAGAAAGATTTTACCGAAAATACCCCTGTGGACGTCCATTTCCATGTCACTGAGTCTTGATTTTGTTGCTGGAGTTCATTTGCCTGCAGCTGCAATCTCAATTCATTTCCTTGATTCAGTATCTGCCGGGGAGTTGTATCTTTGAGGTATAAAATCCAATCCGTCCCATTCCTGTGGTGTTGTACTGATCCTTCTGCACACTTCGCATATGTGTAAAGGCATTGATGTTCATTCGCTAATATGGTTCCCGTCCAGTTATCTTGCCAAAATCTTATCATTCTACCATTTCCCACTTGAAACTGAATCGAATTGGTGAAGAAAGCATCAACATCTTTCAACCCGCACCAGAATGATGAAAAGGAAGGCTGCAACCACGGTCTTGTGTGTATTGGCATGTTCAGTAATGGGTATAATATTGATCTTTCCCCCTGTACTATGAATTTCCACATGTGTTTGGCCATCAATGCCTTGTTCATTATTTCCAAGTTCTTCACTCCCATACCTCCCATCTCTCTAGGAGCAGTTACTATATTCCATGCAACCAAGGGTATGCCATAGCCATTGTCTTTGTGCCCTCCCCACAGGAACCTTCGCCTAATCTTGTCATTTCCCTAATTACCGCCTTAGGCAACATGAAAGTGGACATGTAAAAGATTGGAATTGAGGAGAGAACCGCATCAATCATGATCAATCGACCCCCTATAGACAGTAGCGATGCCTTCCAACCCGGCAATCTATTTTGAATTCTCTGTATCAATTCGTTGTAATGCTCCTTTCGCAATTTCTTGTTGGACAACGGCATTCCCAAGTATTTAAAAGGAAATTTTGATGCCTGGCAACCCATATACAATGCCATTTGCTGAATGTCAGGGTCTTCCATAGCGGTGACGAGAATTTCTAATTTTTGCAAGTTCACCGATAGTCCTGATATCTTCGAAAGCAAGTCTAGCTGCAATCTGAGGATTTGTAGTTGTTGTGTCTGCGGTTTGATCATGAATAAGGTGTCATCGGCGTATAGCAAGCACTGTCTGCAATTTGGGAACGGTCTCTGTATGATTTCTCGATCTGCCAATTTGTCAATCCAATGTGGAAGGAAATCCATGGCCAATATGAATAAATATGGTGATATGGGGTCGCCTTGGCGAACCCCTCTCTTTAATATGATCTTCCTCCCCACCACAGAATTTAACATTACCTGTGAAGTGCCAGGCAGAATGGCCCTTTGTATCCACCCTATCCATTGTTCTGAAAACCCTTTAGCTCGAAGAACATTTATAATGAACTTCCAAGATAGTGTGTCAAAGGCCTTGAATATATCTGCTTTAAACAGACAAATCTGATCTTTCTGTTTGGTAGCCATGGAGACCACCTCCTGGGCATATATGAAACCGTCATTAATATGTCTAATTTTTCATGAATCCTGACTGAGCCGGGTGAATGATTTCCTCCATTATACTTTGCAGCCTGTTTGCTAGTGTTTTTGATAAACACTTTTGGAAAATATTGAGCAAGCTAATGGGTCTGTAGTGCGTCATCTGTGTGGCTCCCTTCCTCTTCGGGATAAGAACTATGTAAGAGTCATTGTTTCCTTTCATTGTTTGATCTTGCAACATAAGTACGTTGTTATATGTGAGCAGCATATCGGGCATCAAAAGATCTTTGAATTTCTTCAAAAATTCTGCATTGAATCCGTCCGGTCCCGGTGACTTGTTGTTGGGCAAAGACTGTATAACTGTTGTTAATTCCATGGGTGTGATTTCTCCTTGTATTTCCTGCATGAGCTCCGGCCTTGGATTGAAAAGTTCATGTAAATTCACTAAGTCTTCAATCGGCTGATCAGTTCCCATGAGTGAACAAAAGTACTGATGTGCAATATCGGCTTTTCTCGCATGCTCATGATGTGTATGCCCCCCGTCAATAAGGATGTCAATATTGTTAGCCCTCTTTTGTTGTGATGCCACCTGATGAAAGTATCTCATATTTTTATCGCCTTGAGCAATCCATTGACGCTTTGCTCGTTGTCTCCATCTCTCTTCTTGCTGGTCCGATAATTCCTGGAATCTATCTTTGATCAATGGTTTAAGAAATTTCTCAATTGGGTTTAGTGGCCGTAGTTCTGCCTGAGTTTCTAGCCAGTGCAAGCAATCCAAACAATTTTGCAATTGTTGAGTCCACATATCTCTGCGGTCCCTCTTCCATTTGATTATCAGTTTTCTCAAACCTCCCAATTTGTGTTGTAGGGCAGCACTGTCATTTGCCGGTGGTATAGATTGCCAGTATGTTTGCACCAACTGACTGAAATCTTCGTGTTTAAGCCAGAAATTCTCCACTCTAAAAGTGTTAGGGCACGGAAAACGAGTCTGGCTAATGCACATGATCGGACAGTGATCCGATGCCGCATGAGGAAGGGCCTTCTGTATTGAGTTTGGAAATTTCTCTGTCCACTGCAATGAAACCAGAAATCTGTCTAGCCTTACAAAAGTGGGTTGATCTCTTTCATTACTCCATGTGTATTGTCTTCCTTGCAAATCTAAATCCAGTAATTGCATGGCATTGACCTGAGATTGAAATTGCATCATGTCATGTTGTGAATGGTGTGTATTGGACCTATCATGCGGAGTCAAAGTGACATTAAAATCTCCAAGTACCATCCATGGCAGGTGTTGCTGCTGTTGTTGTGGTTGTGCTTGCAGCAGCTCCTGATAGAAGTTATCTCTCTGTTGATAGTCTGTTGGTCCATAGACATTAGTCAATCGAATAATATCACAACCCTCATTGCTTGCCAAATCTATTGTAACGGTTCTAACCCCCTGTATCTGTGCCAGTTTAGTGAACATATTTGATTTCCATGCTAGTAATAAACCCCCCGCTGTTCCTACGGCATCCACTGTCAAAAATTGGTCATAAGCTCTGCTTGCTATTTCTCTCATAATTGAGTCATTGAGAGCTGCCAGTTTAGTCTCTTGAAGAGCAATTATATGTGGTTGATGAATTAGTATATGACTCTTTATGTTATTCCTTTTTTGTTTGTCATTGAGCCCTCTAACATTCCATGTCAAGATTTTGAGTGTCTTTGTATTAGCCATATTTTACTAAATTGATCAACCAATTAATTGATTTCAAGAGAAAGGGACTGGATACCATTACAAAGCACTCATCCTGTGCTATCCCTTCTATTCCACTAGTAATCCTACTGGCCTGGTAGCTAAACACATCCATGTGTATCTCTCTATCCCTCCAACCTTCTTGCCAAAATATGGACAGACAACATTTAACAAAGACAAAAGAGAAAGAAAAACCCAATATTACTTCAACTAATGGCCTAATACCCATCTCAAGACCGAACAAACAAAAGGTCAGTGATGTATCCATGAATTCATTCACTGACTTCGGTCTACAAAGGCAGTGATAACAGCACCTATCCATCAATGTTTGAAGATTCCTCCAGTATGCAAGGTAGCCTCTGATCCTTCTCCAATTCAGTCATGAGTATAGCCTTCTTGAGATCAACTTTGGCTTGCGCAGAGTAGGTGATTCCCATTGCCTGTATCGCCTCATCCGCCATTTTGGAATCAAACGGAATTTTTCTACTCGTGATGTTCAGCTTAACAGGTTTGAGTGAATTGGGCTTCCTTGTGTTTGGGTTCACCTCTCCTGGGTAACAAATCTGTTGGGCCTTCTCCTGGGCCGTGAGATATGGGCCTGAGTTCTTGTGTTGAAGCCTTGAGCTTCTTCTTGGTGTGAAGGGCTGTGTTGGAGCACTGATTTGGGTCTCTATTGTGAATGTGCTTTGAACAGTATGGGCCGCAAGGTACTGTGAATGGGATTCAAGTTTAGTTTTATCGGTGGTAAGGCCGTGCATCATCTGGGCTGGCTGATGGCAATCTATCATCCTAGATCCAGGCTGAAAGGCTATTTTCATCCTTCTTATTTCCCCACAACAAGTCCACTTTAAAAAGCTTGCACTTATTTCCTGCAACCAGGTGTATGAAATGACCAGAGGCCGTCGGGCATGTACTTGAAAAGTGATTCTCCTGTCCCCTCTTTCTTGAGCCGTGCACCTTCTAGGATGTAGGGTACACGATGTCCCTGTCCATTCGATTGTTCCCTCAAAGTGCCGTTGTAACTCCATCCTGTCTCGCAGTGCAGCCAGTTGATTCTCTATTAGAAAAAACAATTTGTCAAATTTCTATCAAGGTCATCATAACTTTGTCAAATTGGAATGCGTACCATCGAAACGATTTCAGATCTCCTAATATATGGCACAGTGCCATACAATACATGAGCTGTTGAATCTCATGCTGGCTCAAATCTTGAGACGATCCAATGGCCTACATGGTTCCTAACAAATATATTTTTCTCTCCCATAAATCATAAATCTGCCGCGAAGAGTTACAACGCTTCAGTGAAGTGTTGTAATGCTACAGTACATACTAGCTGTTTTGGGACTGTTATAAATAGGGTTGCTTCCAATGGAGACAGCTGATCTTCGATCAACTGCTTCGATGGCGACATCCACCGGTGGAAGAGTTTCGACGGCAGAGATTAAAGCTCGATCAACGGAGAAGAGGAGGGAAAAAGTACGAATTTTGATGGAGATTTGGTGGCTTTAGCCCAATGAAATTCAGCCCAACCCAAAATCAAGGATCAGGATCACCTGCTTTTCTCTACTTTTATTGATCCGACGGTTGAGAAATACCGAAGTGCATTGAGATTGGTGCAGTAAATACTGAAGTACTTTGACATCGGTGTAACAAATCCCGACCATTCAATCGAAAAAACAGACCCTGCTTTTATGAAATTTTCTTCTCAGAAAAGCAGCAGATTTTCATACCAAAATCAAGTTACTTCTGAAAACCGGCGGACCTAGGCCCAGAAACCCCTTTGACTTGGCCCAAAATGACGATTGATTTGGCCCAACGGGATTAAGTTAAAATTTAGGGATTTTCAATAAAAACAATTATAGAAATAGTTCTCAAGCTCTAAAAAGATTCTAAAATCAATTTTAAAATTCATTTTGCAATCTTTAAGATGTTTCCAATCCATTGCCACACCCGAGTTCATTGAGGAAGTCATACAACTAAAAACCAATTAACGACAACTAGGCCGTCAATCAGAAACATGTTCCAGATTTTCCAAAGAAAAATAACATTAATGAAATAACCCATTTTTAATATCGACTACACAGTATTAATAAAATAATCAATGTTTCACACATAACTTTTATAAATTCTAAAATAAACACTTAAAAATCTCTAAAATGAAAATATTTTTTGCATGTCACAAGATTTTGATATAAAAAACTTATTATGCTATATAAATCAAAATTTAAATATGATTTAATATTTTTTCTGGGTTAAACTCACATAAGGCCTCCGTCGGCTTCCGTGAGTTGAGTTTAAGAACACCTTAATTTATATCTATATATACTATATCACATCACACATCCGGTTGAAATGGCTTAAGTAAACTAGCATATTGGCTAAACCCCAACTGAGATGACACTACCCCATTACAAGAGCTTGATGCCTTTACAACTTTCACATCCTTCTCAGAGTGTTCCAATCTTGTCATGGTTTTCTTCACCGGCGCGTCGATCTCTTTCTGGCTCGAGTTGTTCTTTGGAAAATCTGGAATATGTTTCTGATTGATGATGGCCTGGTCGTCGTCGTTGGTGTTTAGTTGTACGACTTTCTCAACGAACTCGGGTGTGCCAATGGATTGGAAACATCTTAACAACTCATCGGTTTCCAGCTTGCAGTTTCTGCTGTACATTTGCTGAGGGATGAACTGAGCAAGCATTGTCGAGTCAGAGTACGAACTGTAGTAGCAATCACCAAATTGTGGTTGCAGGAAGATCGGAAATTTGGCCTTTTCGTTACACGCCTGACACCTTTCCTTCGCAGCGTTTTGAGCTTCTACGCCACCGTTTTTTGTGAAGATCCACAAGCTCTCCATGTATGCAGGGGTTGGTGTATTCTGAAAATTTATAACAAACTATTTATCGATAATATTAAAGGTGGTTACAAGAAGCACTTCAAGGGAAAATTTGTGAAATTATATAGTAGGATGATACTTACTAGGACAAGAAAAGGTTGTTGTTGTCCAAATGTAGAAGAGATTATGCCAAACTGCAAATCTTTGTCAGTCATGTAAGATAATCTTGGTTCCATTGCATGAGGTTCTGAAAATATGAAATGATCAATCATCAATGGGATGTTATTTACATGCTATTTTCCTGCATTTCAGAAATCCATAATCAATCTAGATTTGAAAGTCAGTAAACAAGTAAAAAATTATTGCCAATGCTTTTGGCCAATACTAACAAGGCTCAATTCAGTTATGTGCTTTGCTGGTGCTGATGCTGGTGCTGGTTTTTCATCTAATCTTTTTGAGGGAAACCTTAAAATTTTGATACTTTGCATTATTGCTACAAAAGGAGTAACGCATGCACTGATGAGTCCGAATCTGCTGTTATTCTTTTAGAATAACATGACCCTATTTGTCCAACATGGACCGTTAAATCAAAATGGACGGGTCTGATCGGCCAAATGAAGATTAAAGGGGGCTTTTTTATAATTAATTTCATCCGTTGATTTTGATCCAATGGTCCAGATTTGGATAACAGGGTCCTGATTTTGATCCAAAGTTGGATAACAACAGATTTGAATGCTACAAGAACTAAAGGTTCATGTTGTAATACCTTTTCTAGTTTGAAAATTTGGGGTAGACCTGGGCTGAGCAGTTCTCAGATATTTCCTGCTCAAACAGACATCACTCTTCTTTTCTGTGACTCTAACTTCTACATTTTCTAGCTTTTCACTGAGTAAAGATGGATTAGAGGATGCACGGGCAGTTTCGTCATTTTGCCTTGGCTTCTTCCTGCTCCTGACATGGTTGTGCTGCCTGGCGTCCAACTTAGAGTTCGCTCGGTTGGTATTCAAGGATTGTAGAACTTGTTTTGCCTGATCTTGTAAGTAAATGGCCTACAATGATGTTTTGAACCAGATTTTATTGCAACTACATTTTCAAAAGTTATCGATATTTGATTATTTGAACTAATCTGGTATGTACCTGCTTGTAGGGAATGGTATTGTGGTCATTGATGGTAAGTGCTTTCTTAAATACGGTATATACGTCACTCTGCATTTGATGACGAAAATGCGAATATAATAACCGGTTTATAGATATTCAAAAGCATTGTAATGCATTTTGCATAAACTACAAATATCTGGATATTCACTGATTAGAATGGATTTCGAACCTCAAATTGTTCCAAGTTCGTATACATTCCATCAATATTCTTTTGTCTTAGTGTCGCAAAATCGCTCGGGCTTTTGACTCTTTCCGTGTAGTCATCAATCTGGAAAAGAGAACCGAGTCAAAACATATACCCATCGATTAAACATGTATGTTTCTATCATTTAAATTGAAGTGACGATTGTTGCGGAATGTTTTGATATGGAATTGAACTAAGGTACATGATGTACCTGCATGCTATCAGGCATGGTGAACAATTCATGGGTATCTTTCCTGCAAGTAAGTAAATAGGGTCATGATATCAGTTTACGGGCATCCGGAATGAACAAAGAGTACAAGATCCTTTCATAACTGAGGCATAAACATGGTACCAGTCACCGTACCACAGGCACACAACAGAAATCTTATTTATTATCAGGCATTTTCTTGGGTGGTTGTGCTAAGTGCTAACTAACTGGTGGCAGCCTAGATTTTGTCGTTGAGTTTATATTGAAAGAAAGAAAATCATCAATTATAGACGATTTTTGCGGGGACAAAAACAAGGTAGGTACAAGGATTAGAAGTTTAGAACTTACAATTCCAAAACATCGAGAACGTGTTGAATTATTTTGCTGGTAGCGCTGTTTCTGGCACAGATACCTTAAAAATAATTATTTTGAATGTCAGACTGTAGTGCCGTTGCCGGTAAGTTAGTTATATATGCTTTGTAAAAGACAACTTTTGACAAAGCGACGAGAATCAACTGCATGAATAGTGGACCTACCATTACTTGTCTCACCGATTTCTCGTGTATGATCATATGCATCCTGTACCAAATCAAGACATCAGATGTTGTTTAAACTGTGTTATTGCAGCTAGCTGCATTACCCTCAAAAAGAAAACTACTATTAACATCAGTTGGCACAAATTAAGAAAAGAGAAAGATGAAAGACAATGAATTAAATAAAAGGAATTCTCAAATATTAGATCATGAAATGGTACTAATATATAACCTCAGTATTTGTTCCCAAGTTACTGCTGCCGACTACATCGAGTGCAAGCAATCGGGCGCTTCGCCTTTTCTCGCCCACAAATGATTTCTTGGTTTTCTTTCTCCTATATATATACATTAATTAGCATAAGAATTCTGATCAGGTACTGGCATATGAAATCTTGCATTGAAGTTTATATTCTAAACCCATAACTTATTATGATCTCAAGATGTCATATTTGTTAAATTGGGACACAAAATGGGGAAAAGAAAAATGCACAAGTCTGCCAAAAACGGTACATAGGGCATCACTGAAACCGGCACTGTACCAGTAAAACAGTAAGAAGTTTGTACCTCACAGAAACCATCCTAGTTAACACTTTAGCAGCAGACAAACACAATATGATCCAAAGCAATAAGATACCCTGAAGAAAAACAAGCTCTTTATATATAAGCAAATTAAATGTTGAAATGAGAAAGGAGATTGATTGTTTCCTTGAGCTTTAATTTCAGCAATAAAGTTGCATTTTCTTTTTAAGCTTTGCCTGGTTGTGAACATCAGATTTCTATCATTCTATATGGAAATATTGATTGCTGAATGTAGGCGGTACCTCTTCAACATAATACTTTCTAAATTGGGTCATGATCTTGGGTCATTACCACTCAATTATAAGTAAAAAAATAAATTAATTTGAGGGGCAGCAACTATGGTACAGAATATATGGCTGCATTTTTACAGCCTAATTTTTTATGTTTTTTGTATAATCTCTCTCATGTGAATAATTTTCTTTTGGAAGCATAATCTCTCTTGTGGAAGTAATACATTTTATTATTATTATTAAAGGTCTTTGAACTTTGAAGTTTACTAAACATTTTAGTTAGTTCATTACTAGTTTAAACCAGGAAACCTTGGATACAGAAATTGGTTTGATATCTGTGGAAAATAATCTATATTAGAAAAAGTTGATTTCAGATATATAAGAAGAGAGCATAACATTATATAACTACTTTCAACAGCAAATTGGAAAAACTAAATAGAGAATATATACCAGAGAAGCAAAATAATAAACGATCCGATTTGCAAGAACAATTTAAGTATATCTTAAAATTTAATTTTATTATTTTGCCTTGAAGAATATATGTCACTAAAAATGCCATATTTAAATTTATCTGGAGTGCACTATGATTTACAGATTTTTTTTTTTTTGAAAAAGAAAAGCACCTTATAAGCGTCAGCTTTCATTACTTTCGGAAAACAGAGTACATACATATACATGTTGAGAGATGCATAAGATATGCAATCAACTTCAGCTACAACAATTAAGAAAAATAACCGCTAATAATCTAATAACAGATAACCAAAATTGTAAATGCTTTCTAACAAGAAAATCATAATGAAAACTCAATTATAGAATCTTGACGGCCATCAAATGGAGGGGAATAGCAGATCCTCATCACCGGTTTCATTTGTAACAGAAATAGAAACGCATATAATTGCAAAATTCATGACCGAATATTTAAGAATTAAAAATTATCATAACTGCCGTGCATTGAATTTTAAATTAATTTCTGTACAGCACAAAAAATATTCGTGGAAATATAAATAAAGATTTTCCAATTAGAAAAATTGTCCGACATGGGACTTAATTATTTTCTTGTAAATTAGTATCCCCGGCTATTTATTATTTGCTTAATTTACCCGGATCAGGTGTTTTTAATTGCACTATTTATATAACCAGGAGTTAATTTTTGGATTTACCAATTATTCAGGTTTTATGGTAATATACATATAATGCACAGTTTTTAGGAAAAAAAACACGTATTTTCTTATTTTAGGAAAAAAAAATCATTTCTTCAATATTCAGGACTAAATCAAATTCATATTTAATCTTTGATTTTTAACTTTTTAAGTGACAATGAGCAAATTGCATTATTTTATTCTGCTTAACGAAAAAAAATGTAATTTTTATAAATAGTTCACATTGTTTACCAATCTATCTAGTGAATAATTTGAGTCATATATACTTTTTTAACATCATTTTGTGATTAAAAAACTTTTTAAACATTTTTCTGATTTATTTAAATAAACAATAAGTTTTTTTTTGAAAATCCGAGTTTCCGGTACGAGTTGGCCGATCCTGAGTCCACAGTCCAATGCTTGAGTTCGGTTCCGATTCCGAGTTTGCGAGCCTTAATATCCATTACAAACCTGCTCAATGAGAAGTGAGCGATATGTAATCTCAGCCACATACTTTCCATGGCAAATATTCAAGATCCAGATTCATAATATAAACATAGCACTACATTGTGTAGCGCAGGATGTGAACCGTTAGATCATCTCGGAATCTGTTCTAACTTGAATCTCGAGACGATCCAACGGTTCACATCCTGCACTACACGATGCAGCGCTACAGAGGATGAGCACTCTATAAACAGCACGCTGCTATTTTTTGCAAAAACCCTGTTGCATTATGCACATAGTAAAATATTGTTCAAGGATAAATGGATAATAATACCTATTTTTTTACAATTACTTTGCATTTTTTTTTTGTTTACAATCCCACCATGGTCATGAAAACAAATCTCATCTCAGTACTGTTTCCTCCTAAATCAGGACAGAAGAATGAAATCACCCCTAACCGAAGAGTTGGTCGGCATCGCTGCGAATGCTCGGGTGTTCGGCAAGACGCTGACGATCGCGGTGATCATCTCGCACGTCCTGTTCCTCACCTGCTTCTCATGTGCAGTCTGCCTTTGCTTGCATTTTGCGTTACCCCCCGCTGCATCGAAGATCCGCGCAGTCGAATTACCTCGTAGGCTCGTCCAATGCATGCATGGTGAGAACGTCCCGTGCCCTGATCCCTCCATCAACTGGATCCTCGCCACAGCCGTGCGACTCGTGTTCATGTTTTACATCCCGTTCGCATGTCTGCTGATCTACAAGCTGTGGTCGTACACGAACTGGTTCAAGACTCGACCGAAGAAGAGAACTTTATCTGTATGTCTGTCACGCAGATCAGTCACTCGGTTGACGAAAACCCCTTCAAAAAGACCAACAACTCTGTCGAAATCCCCTTCAACTGTGTCGGCATCACGATCGTCGCCTCTTCCCCCTACTGACAAGAAGACACTTTTCATTGGCCTCGACGGTACGCTGATCTTGGGCACGAGCGACGTCCAAGTGCTCGTCAGTGACAGGTAATGTTGATCAGGTGCTATCCGGTAATTGAAAAAAATTACAGATATTTGAACTAAAACACATCTTGAATTTGATATAATGTTCATTTTTACGGAAAAATTCCATAGATGTCCAAACTTTTTATCTTAACTGCACCAATGTCTAAGCAGTTAAATTTTTTTTTTTTTTGAAGAAAGTGAAATATTCCATAGTTTCATTGAAACTTTTATTCGTGCCCATGAAGGATTGAACCCATGATCTCTTAGAGATCATCATAGTTAGCTACCACTTGAGCTACTAGCCATTTGCTTATAAGGGATGCGGTACATGGAATTCCCAAATCAAAGGGCGCAAGTTCACATATCAATTTGTCCACCTCTGTCCATTGCCCATGTAACTTGGCTGTTTTGGCAGTACAGAAAGATGTTAAACCCTTAAGTTTTGGTATTAGTGAAAATAATTTGATTGTTTAAACAGTGATAGAGATAAGATCAATAGTTTGAGCATCCATGAAAATTTTTCTTCACACATGGATAGAAGGCAAAATCAAAACTGACATTTCAAACTGATACTTGTAACTAACAGAATTGGACCGAGGATCCTCACATTGACAAGCTGGGAAGACGGCAGGGATCTGTACGTGATCCAGAGGCCGTGGGTCGAGGAGTTCTTGACTGAGGCAATCAGTTCAGGTTTCGAGGTTGTTATCTTCACTGCCGTTCCGAGGGCCATTGCGCATGATATAGTTCATTGGCTCGATCCCAGTTCCAAGTACATATCACACCAGATATATGTCGACGCCAGTTGCCACGAGACTAGTCGAGGGATCGTTGTCAAGGATATCTCCATTACTGGGAGGAGGCTCGATCGCTCAGTCATTGTGGATGTTAACTTGACAGGGCAAAGAGTGTGCGTTGAGCAGGCTGAGAACGCGATTGAACTCGCACCGTTCGAGGGCGATTCGCAGGATATGGAGTTGCTCAAGTTGTCGCAGTTTTTCGAACTGCAACGGAAGTACGACGACCTCCGAGACGCAGTGAGTCACTATTCTAGAACATCTGATCACGGGCAATCTCGCTAACTTTTTTAATGATGTTTTCTCAGTAGAATTTATCTTTTTTAGTTGTTTTTGGAAAGGCTTAGAAATCTTGAAATTAATTTGCTTCAAGAAATAATCAGATGCTACATACTGACCAGCACTGAATAAAAATGTTCCAGAGAGGAGCTCAGATTTGGATCAAATGGTTGCTATTTTTTTAAAATGATTTCATTTTATCTCCCTTTTCATCTTAAAAGTTTCTTTTTTTTTTTTTTTTTTTGGGTATGCAGTACTCATATATTTGAGAATTTTCACACAGTATTAATAGGTTGGTACATGTTTGTACTTTGTAGCATTTCATAGATTGATACAGCTTCCACCAATTAGCCTCACATTTTTTTTTCTTATTTCTCTTTAAAGATGAGTTTTAGAGTGATTTATTTTGGTTGCCAAGCTTCAGTCCTAAATTGAAAAACGTAGAAAGAGACGAGTGCGAGAGGAAAGAAACAAAAAAGGTTGTAGTCGGAGTTCCCATAATTTTTACTGGAGCAAAGATATTTCATGAAAGAGTAAAAGAATTATAGAGAATCAGCACAATTTCTGATGGCAAATTGGTTGTCTGGTTGGTTTGGACTTTGGTGATCAGGGCATTTGATTTGGTTCTCAGTATCTTTTCAAAAAAAAGAATTTGGTTCTCAGTATCTATGCTCAGTAAAGACTGATTCATGTAGAACATTTAACTAAGCTAAGCTTGGCACTTATAACCCCTTCAACAGATCCAACAAATGCAAAAACACTCAGAATGAAGCATGCAGCACTGAAAACCTGAAGCACTATCCAAGGTCTAGTCCATGCAGCAATGTATGTTTCTCTGCACAAAGTACATCCTAGGGGTGAAATAAGATCAGATATTATCCGTCTGTATCCGGATTTGTATTCAAATTTTTGCGGATACGGATATGTGGATACGGATAAAATTTATGCTGATACGGATACGATACGGTTTCCGATATGGAAACGGATACGGATAATTATCCGAATCCGGATATTTTGGTAATTCAGATATCCGTTTTAAAGGCTTATTATATGTCTTTCAATTGGATTTTTGATGTAGATTTCAAATTTAATGAAGTTTATATCTAATTAGGCTTTACACATTATCTTTTTTCTAATTTTTGATACTTTAATTAATATTATAATAATAATTATGAATTTTTCTTAACTAATATTGTGAATGTGTTTGATAATAATGAATAGCGATGAGCTAATAACATATTTATGATCAGTGATTAATTTTTATAGCAATTTAACTATTATAGTTAGTGATTTATCATGAGCTAATATATTTTTTTAATAATAAGTCTAATATCCGAAGTATATTCGTATTCGCATTCGTATTCGTTAAATATCCGATCCGCACTCGTATTCGTTTGATATCCGATCCATATTCGTATCCGGAACTATCCGTATCCGTATTCGTATCCGAAAAACTAAAGCGGATACGGATACAATTTTGACTACTATCCGTCGGTATCCGATCCGTTTTCACCCCTATTCACCGGGAAGTATATACACTACCATGGGCCAGAAGCCGAACGAGCCCAACAAGCCCAAAATTTGGTTGAAGTACGGGAAAAGGCGGACTCTTGATTAGAAATGGCAGATTGTCAGGTCGGGTTCAGGTTCAGACCAATTTAATTTTTTTTTAAATTTGGGTCGGATCGAGTTTCGGGTCGGATCAAAATTTGTCACCTCTACTCTTGATGGTGTAGAATTGGGTCACAAATTGATTATCTGGGAACCTTTCGGCCAGCCATCTGTCGATGAATGAAACACTGGTTGGCTAAATTAAACACCTGTGCCAAATTGCCAATAGAAAAATCAATGGTCATGCAATTAGCAACAGACGTACATATAGACGTTCTTCCAAAGTATTCTAGCCATATTTTATTTTTGCAAATGGGGGCTCACAATTCACAAACCAGTAGAAGTATTTAAATATTGTAATGATGAACTTGCACTGACTACACTTGTCAAACAAAACAAGCCCACGAATTAAGAAGGACATACTATTATTAAGTGTGGGCTGGCAGCACTGAATTTGTACGTATATATATCCTGCTCGCCACCTGTACGGACGGTTTGATCTAAGAAGGCCCCCTTATTAATATTAAATTATTAATCGATCACTTAGCATATAATTATATAGAATTTTATTATGACTGACCCATGTACGTACGTAGCCTGCCGATCGAATTGTCCGTGCTAGCTAGCATGCACTTGCCACTTTGTTAGTGGGACAGGTTGAGAATGTATGTAGATATAAATATTAATTGGTGCGACTTATTTGCACGGAGATTGAATTTCTTTACATCAATATATATTTAAGAGGAAAGTCTTATTTTGGTATCTGAATTATTGTATTTTGTTCAAATTGGTCCCTGAACTGTTGTATTTGGTTCAAATTGGTCCCTGAACTGTTGCATTTGGTTCAAATTGGTCCTTGAACTGTTGCATTTGGTTCAAATTGGTCCCTGAACTGTTGCATTTAGTTCAAATTGGTCTTTGAACTCTTTTTTGGTTCAAATTGGTCCTTAAAGTTATAGGTTTGGTATATATAATCCCTCGCAAGTACTTTTGTTTATACTAATTGATACTAAAATTCATTCCTAAATTATATCAATTAGCATACATGGAAGTAAAATGGAGAGTAATACCAATCAAACCATATAGTTCAAGGACCAATTTGAACCAAATCCAATAGTTCAGGGACCAATTTGAACCAAATACAATAGTTCAGAGACCAAAATCGGACTTTTCTCTGTATTTAATTAATTTTATAAAAGATAGGTAAGAAAGAACTCCAATATATATATATATATGATTTAAATTCATTATTTCCTGTATATATAGTAATTCTTCTTTAGTTTATTTCTTTTATATAAAACTCATGGTTAATATATATATTTGTTAGTTTCAATTAAGCTACAAAAGGTCTTTGACAATATTTAACACCCTATGGGTTGGCAACCAAAAATTGGAATAGAATAGCAAAATAATAGCTATTCCATGTGCCAAACATAAAATAGCTATTCGAATAGCTATAAAAAATTACTAATCCGATATTCCTCCTATTTGGTCGAATAGCGGAATAACTATTCGAATAGCTCTAAAAATATTTATTACAATACTATTTCAATTGTTATTTGCCAAACAATATTTCCACTATCCGAATAGTTCTAAACATCACTATTCTTTTTACTCTTCCA
Source organism: Cyperus esculentus (assembly GCA_030179965.1). Lineage (NCBI taxonomy): Eukaryota > Viridiplantae > Streptophyta > Magnoliopsida > Poales > Cyperaceae > Cyperus > Cyperus esculentus. Next base: position 548,588 of record JASGLE010000049.1, on the reverse strand, counting down.
ACAACCACTAATCCATTTTTACTAATCGGATAGCACTATTCTATTGCTATTCCTTGATTTGCCAAACGGATCCTATCATTTGTTATATTTTGTTACATTATTCTTTTCATAGATGCAAGATGGTATATATATTATTTTTACGCATTATTATATAAGGATCTTATTTGTATCGATGATATTGGTTGTAATGTGTTATCAATTATATTACTTTGCAATTGTTTAATTATTTAATTTATTTTGAATGCTAATTTTAGTACACATTTTCTATAATCATTGCTCAATAGATATATGAAAACAGTGCCTATAATAATTGCTCAATATATTTAATTTATTGTAGATTTATTTACTTGGCATCTCAATAAAAACAGTTGGATAACTTCTCTTTGTAGAGGTTCAAAGAACGTTTTTTTTTTTAAAAAAAAAAAAAATCTCCGTGAAGAGGATCGAAGAATTTTTTTTTTTTTAAAGTAAAATTAATAGTGTGCCTTTTGTTGTTCACTTGCTCGTTTGGCAAACTCTGAAATTAAAATAAAATCAATGGGAATGACTGTCACTATCACGTTAGAGCTGAAAATGCCATGACATATATAATGCAATTCTTACATTATTACTATTATATATCGATTGATACGCGTGGAGTGTATAGGCTTTTACCCTAAATAATACAATCAATCGCAAGCGTACGATATTATGCAATATAGTCGGGATCGTATCCACAGGGACGGTACTAAATTTAGACAGATCTTTGTTCACAATTCTAATCCTAAAAGTAACCGATTCGTAACCAATTTGGGGGGGGGTTTGTTTGAAGTTGGTTGGTTCCTAAATTATTAAAAAGCAGTAAAAGACTCTAAAACAATTATGAGACAAACGTTCCTAGGGTTTTCAGAATCAGTTTGATGTTTGGACTAACTGTCTGCGTTCCGCACCCGAGAGGGTGCGAACCGCAAGATGTACAAATTTGTGGTTCTCTGTCTGTTCCTTGCTTGGTATGGTTCGCACCTGTCACCAATGCGATCCGCAGGGAACAGATCAGAGTCAGTTCAAGCTCAGTTTCTATTGTTGATCAAAGTTACCGATCCCCAACTAACCCAAAGCAATTACAAGTCCCTCAACTCTCGTTTGTTGGCACTTTTAAATACTTTTAGATCAATTCGAAATCTTTAGATTATCTCTAACCTAAACCCAATTTGCTTTCGATCACAGGTACGGTTTAACTCACGTTATAACCACAACTTCTCCTCTCGGATACAATTGGACAACAAGTTATCTACCCAAATAGTGCAAGTATTGAATCTCTATCAATTGACGTTAAGTTTTCCAACTAGACTATGCCCAATCCACAGGTCTATCAAAATAGGGTGAACTACTACAAGTGCACTCTCATGCAATTAGCAATTCTGGCCTAAGAAGATATAAATCTACCAACTAGATACGAACATACATCCACAGGATCATATCAAAGAACAAGAAAACAATTCAAGCACAATTATGAATAAGCTCAAAGCAAATATGAAAATAACTTCAATGCATAAACGTTAAAAGCAAGTATTCAATTAATCCATACATACAAACATCATCCTAAACCCCAAGAACAAAGGCGACTACTCACGCCTTGACATGACTAAACAACAAAATAAAATAAGGGAAAAGAAAGAACCGATCGAGCTTAGGAATAGGCGAGTAACCAACTCCTTCACCTTGGCGGCGATGAACTCCTCCCTTCACAAAACTAGACTCTCAACTAAACAATGACTATTGACTAAACTAATCTCAACACATGAGACCTACACAAGACTTGACAAGATCAAGATACTATGAGATGATATGAGATGTGAGATGATATTGTGAGAGCACCCCAAGGGGTCTCTTTTATAGTAGAAGTTGTCTCAAATTTAGGTGTCTGACTTCTGGTTTCTTGGGGCGCAATTAAGGGAAAATTCCCAAAGGAGATCGCCAGAAATAGCACACACCAGAAAATAGGTGTTCTGTTGTGTTTTGAACTGTCTGCGTTCCGCAAATAGGAAAGTACGGTCCGCAAATAGAAGTCCAAAGAGAGCTCGGCCTTGAAATAGCATTTCTGTCGCTTAAATTGGCTCTCTGCGTGTTTCCTTGATTTAGATATGGCGGTTGTGAGCTGGCATGACATGAAAACAGAAGTTCTATTCTTGATTACGGTCCGCAAATAGGGGGTTGCGGTCCGTAAATAGATGTTCCTTTGTGCTCCTTCGCCTATTTTTGCTCCTTGCTCCAATTTTAGTCCGTAATAGCTCTAAAAGCTCCGTTTACCTGAAAAATAGGACCAAAACACAGAAGTAACTTGATTCTAGACAATCTTCTATTAAAATGCAAATGAACTTAGGATTTTAGGTGCAAATATAGGTGCAAGTCTGGTTAATATGCATATATGAAATAGGTGCATCAAATCTCCCCAAGCTCAAACCCTTGCTTGTCCTCAAGCAATTACTTAAACCTAAGAACAGACTGTACCTAGACTCATTCCCAAATTCCCAAGTAATGCAAATGAAAGATTTTGTGTTTATATTTAACTCAAGATTTATGAACAAGTTTAAACTAAGCTTTATCAACAATTGGGAAAAATTACTTCATAAGACATGTGTTATAATAAGTAACCAAGACGAGCGACTCTTGTTCCATGAAACAAATAAGACAATTGTACTTTTTCGGACCTAGATCTTTCAATCAAACTACAAAGTGGTTATTTAAGCTTTGCTCATCCCACGTGAACAACTTTCTCGTTCTATTCAACTCCATAGACTTTGAAATGCCTTATTTTATTTGTGTTTGGGGTATGAAGCTCGAATCAGTTCGGATGAAAAAATTAAAGGGTACACAACTCCGAACTGAACGTAACTCCGACCTTTTGTGAATTTGAGACATTCTAGAATCCAATCAATCCGGATGGAAAAATAAAGGATACACTCGTCCGAATCAACCGCGATCCTAAAAGCCTCTTATTTGATTTGATTTTCCGCTGCCCAAGACTTATCTCGTCATTTATGAACATTTACGGATTTAATTATTTTTATTTGACATTCAAGCTATGACATTCCACTTTGCCAGACCCATGTTCACGTGAAATCAACAAAACCAAAAGAATTTCCTTTTTCATTCTCAATCAGATTTTCGGTTTACTACTTTTTCCAATTAAAACTTACTTAATTCGTGTAACTAGCCACTTCAGAACAAGAATTACCGACTATAACAAATATCTCATGAAGTTATCCTACTCAATTTTTAATAAAACAAAATTTAAAAACACCCAAAAATCTTGAATTTAACACCTACTCAAAATTTTTCATAAATGCAATGCATGAAAATTCGAAAAATTGAACTAAAAAATGCATGAACTCTACAATCAAGTTTACTCTATTCTCCCTCCCCAAGCTAATCCTTGCACTGCCCTCAGTGCTTAGAACTTAGATATGGAAATAAATGAGAGAAAGAAAGAATACGACCTGATGGACTAGCTATGCTCCGTAGACGTCATGGAGACTCCCCAAGCTGATTTGAACTATGCCTTTTCTGCTGACTGAACGGGGTCAGTTGGTATTGATTGCGGACCGTAAGGCGTCCCCTGCGGATCGCAGTCAGCTGCCAGAACCTCGTTTCCTCGTGATTTCGAGCTCTAATTCTTGATGTTTCCTTGGGTTGACTCATGGACTACATAAACAAAACTAAAAATACCTTATGCAACATTAGGATGAAACTTGTTTGTATGGACTAATTGATACTATCTAAACTAACCTAAACTACTTTATTCGTACTTGGGTTGCCTCCCAAGAAGCGCTACGTTTTTGGTCCCGAGCTCGACCCCTAAACTACCTAAATTATTAATGAAAATACCTGACCTGATGCCAAGCTATGCGCGGTGGGGACCTGTCTGTCTCGTACCTGGTTACACCTTCCTGCGGACCGTGCCTGGTTGAGTACGAGCCGTAGTCAGTTGCTGTGACTGAGTGCGGAACAGATGGTTCTGCTTGCATTTGAAAAATCGACTGTCTGTCTGGTGGGTCTTCCTCCTGCGGAACGCACCGAAAATCCTGTAGTCCGCAGTATGTGTTATCTGTTGCTGTCTCGGGCTGATCTGTCATTTGTGGCTCAGCCCTTCCTCCTTCCCTCTGCGGAACGCATGTAGTGAGCTGCGAACCGTGTGATGCATGTACCAACTGATCCTGCAGAGGAGACTCGTCATCTTCTCGCACCTCATGGACTCCATCCTCGATAACGTCCAATTGGCAGCAGTCTTCGGAATAGTCGGGGTATTGCATTGCTTCTTCAACTTGGAATTGAACCTTGTCATTTCCAACGTACATCGTCAACGTGCCATCTCGTGTGTTGATAACGGTACCGGCGGTTCTTAAGAAAGGTCGCCCTAAGATGATCGGCACATGCTTGTCTTCCTTCATGTCTATCACAACAAAATCTCCCGGAACAAAGAATCTTCCAACTCGAACGGGTATGTCTTCAACAATACCCAATGGTTTTCGCGTGGTGGTATCGGCAAGTTGGATCGTCATGCGAGTCGATTTTAGATCTCCAACCCCGATTCTTTGAAACACGGTATATGGCATGAGACTCACACTAGCACCCAAATCGCATAGTGCTTTCTTAATGTCGGCTTTCCCGATGGTACATGGAATAGTGAACTTGCCCGGATCCCCAAGTTTAGGAGGTAACTCATGACTTATGACCGCGCTAACTTCGTGATTGAGTTGTACCTTCTTACAATCTTTGAGACTTCGCTTGTTGGACAAGATGTCCTTCAAGAACTTGGCGTACGAAGGCATTTGCATGAGAGCGTCGGTGAATGGAATTGAGATTGTGAGTTGTTTAAGTACCTCCATGAACTTCATGAATTGCTCATCCAATCGATGTTGGGCAAGTCTCTGTGGAAAAGGAACAGGCGGCTGATAAGGCGGTGGTGTCTCTGTTGCTTTGCCTTTGCCCTTTGCTGAGGTGGCACGTGAAACAGGATTGGTATTCTGGTCAGTTTTGCCTTCTGTTTCATCATCCTGCGGACCGTACTCTCGTGAGTGCGGACCGCAAGCTGTGTCGGTTGGGCCTGACTGCTTCGGTCGCGAAGTCGGTTGGGTCGTGCTCTTCTCTGTTTCTGCTAACCGAGGGATGTGCGGACCGTGTACAAAAGGGTGCGGTTCGCACTCTGCTCTGTCTGAAGCGGTTTTCGTAGTTTTCTGAACGGTTTCGGCGTCAGCTGGTCCTTTGATACTCAGGTCAGGTTCCTCTGGCATTGGAGGGTCTGTGTATTGCGTGCCGCTCCTCAAGATATGTATAGCCTTTACTTCACCGTTTGGATTAATCGGTTGACTCGGAAGCTTACCCGTGCCCGTCGAGCTTATGCTCGCATTAGTGTCTCCTCCCGCTAGTCTAGCCAACTTCTCATTCATGGCTTGCATTTGTTCAAAGATCATTTGATTCATCTTGGTTTGCTCTTGCATGAAGGTGTTGACCTCGGGTGGTACGTGTGGTTCTTGTTGGGGATGCGCGTTTGGGTGTCGGTATAAGTTGTTTGGCGGGGTATTGCGATTCTGGTTTTGGTTTTGGAAGTGGTTGTTGCTATAGAAGTTACGGTTTCCGCTTCCTTGACCTGGTTGATACTGAGTCCCTTGGTTCTGATACCTCTGAGGAGGGTTGTACGACTGTGCGAAAGGAGGCTTTGGGTAGAAGGGTGGCTCATTGTTGATCGAGTTGACTTGTCCTCCAAACTCGGGTTGACGCAAGGGGCAGTTTTCGTAGTCATGAGATTCTCCACAAAGAGTACAAGATTGGACTTGCACGGCATTAGTGGTGGCCTTTTGCTTGTCAACTTGTAATTGAAGGGCGTCTAGTTTAGCTTGCATCAAAGCGAGTTGATCGACTTCATAACGTCCCTTCTGTCCTCTGATTTGCTCACAGTTGGACCATTGTTGTTGCTTTGCCAACTTGTCAAATAACTCCAAGATTTCATGTGGCTCATTGTCAATGATAGACCCACCTGCACCATAATCAACCAAAACACGACTTTGTGAAGTTAAACCATCATAAAATGCATCAACCAACATCCAATCAGTAAAGTTATGGTGAGGACAAGATTGTCTCAATTGGTTAAATCTATCCCAAGCATCGCTCAAAGATTCATCATACCCTTGTTTGAAAGATGAAATTTGTGCCCTAACTTTAGCAGTTCTCCTAACAGGGTAGTATTTTTCAATGAATTGTTTAGATAATTCGGCCCAGGTACCAATTGAGCCTGTGGGAAGAGAATTAAACCATGTTCGTGCTCTGTCTCGTAGGGAGAACGGAAACAGAGCCAGTCGGACGTAATCTGGACTTGCCATAATGTTATTTACGGTTCTGCAACATTGGAGAAAGTTGTTGATGTGATCGTGTGGGTTCTCCGACTCCAAGCCGTGAAAACAACTTTGTTGGATGAGATTGACTACCCCTGAGCCAAAGTTAGGAGGATCCCCAACTATGTCAGGAAGTACTATAGGTCCTTGTGCATCGTCAACTTTGGGGATGTGGAAATCCCTTAGAGTACGTGGCATGTGACGCTGTGCTTCTTCTTCTTCCTCTCTCCTTTGTCTTGCTTCCCGCTGTAGTCGTTCGACCTCTGTCTGAAGCCTTTGCCTTTCGGTAGCAGCTTCTTGCAATGCAAGCCTTGTTGCTTCGTCTGCCATGTCTTGCGGACCGTGAGCAGTGGAGTGCGGAACGCAGGAAGAGTCTCTGATCGACAGCTGCTGGAAAGTTGTGGTCAGGTCGGTCGGAACTGAGGTTGGGGTGTCTTCTGGTTGTAGTCTCGGATATTGAACACCACTTCTCAGCTTGTAGTCACCAACCGGCAGTAGTCGGTCCAGCTTCTGTCACCTGTAACAAAAGAAAAAGAAAACTAGAAAAAAAAAGGGTTAGAAATAGAAAAGAAAATAAAGAAAAGTCTAGAAATAGTGTTGCCGTCCCCGGCAACGGCGCCAAAAAGCTTGATACGCGTGGAGTGTATAGGCTTTTACCCTAAATAATACAATCAATCGCAAGCGTACGATATTATGCAATATAGTCGGGATCGTATCCACAGGGACGGTACTAAATTTAGACAGATCTTTGTTCACAATTCTAATCCTAAAAGTAACCGATTCGTAACCAATTTGGGGGGGGGTTTGTTTGAAGTTGGTTGGTTCCTAAATTATTAAAAAGCAGTAAAAGACTCTAAAACAATTATGAGACAAACGTTCCTAGGGTTTTCAGAATCAGTTTGATGTTTGGACTAACTGTCTGCGTTCCGCACCCGAGAGGGTGCGAATCGCAAGATGTACAAATTTGTGGTTCTCTGTCTGTTCCTTGCTTGGTATGGTTCGCACCTGTCACCAATGCGATCCGCAGGGAACAGATCAGAGTCAGTTCAAGCTCAGTTTCTATTGTTGATCAAAGTTACCGATCCCCAACTAACCCAAAGCAATTACAAGTCCCTCAACTCTCGTTTGTTGGCACTTTTAAATACTTTTAGATCAATTCGAAATCTTTAGATTATCTCTAACCTAAACCCAATTTGCTTTCGATCACAGGTACGGTTTAACTCACGTTATAACCACAACTTCTCCTCTCGGATACAATTGGACAACAAGTTATCTACCCAAATAGTGCAAGTATTGAATCTCTATCAATTGACGTTAAGTTTTCCAACTAGACTATGCCCAATCCACAGGTCTATCAAAATAGGGTGAACTACTACAAGTGCACTCTCATGCAATTAGCAATTCTGGCCTAAGAAGATATAAATCTACCAACTAGATACGAACATACATCCACAGGATCATATCAAAGAACAAGAAAACAATTCAAGCACAATTATGAATAAGCTCAAAGCAAATATGAAAATAACTTCAATGCATAAACGTTAAAAGCAAGTATTCAATTAATCCATACATACAAACATCATCCTAAACCCCAAGAACAAAGGCGACTACTCACGCCTTGACATGACTAAACAACAAAATAAAATAAGGGAAAAGAAAGAACCGATCGAGCTTAGGAATAGGCGAGTAACCAACTCCTTCACCTTGGCGGCGATGAACTCCTCCCTTCACAAAACTAGACTCTCAACTAAACAATGACTATTGACTAAACTAATCTCAACACATGAGACCTACACAAGACTTGACAAGATCAAGATACTATGAGATGATATGAGATGTGAGATGATATTGTGAGAGCACCCCAAGGGGTCTCTTTTATAGTAGAAGTTGTCTCAAATTTAGGTGTCTGACTTCTGGTTTCTTGGGGCGCAATTAAGGGAAAATTCCCAAAGGAGATCGCCAGAAATAGCACACACCAGAAAATAGGTGTTCTGTTGTGTTTTGAACTGTCTGCGTTCCGCAAATAGGAAAGTACGGTCCGCAAATAGAAGTCCAAAGAGAGCTCGGCCTTGAAATAGCATTTCTGTCGCTTAAATTGGCTCTCTGCGTGTTTCCTTGATTTAGATATGGCGGTTGTGAGCTGGCATGACATGAAAACAGAAGTTCTATTCTTGATTACGGTCCGCAAATAGGGGGTTGCGGTCCGTAAATAGATGTTCCTTTGTGCTCCTTCGCCTATTTTTGCTCCTTGCTCCAATTTTAGTCCGTAATAGCTCTAAAAGCTCCGTTTACCTGAAAAATAGGACCAAAACACAGAAGTAACTTGATTCTAGACAATCTTCTATTAAAATGCAAATGAACTTAGGATTTTAGGTGCAAATATAGGTGTAAGTCTGGTTAATATGCATATATGAAATAGGTGCATCATCGATCATAGTGAAATAAAAGGAGAGACTGACTGGTGAGTTTGGGACTACCATCATCCCATCACCATTCCACTCCATATATTCCATTACATTACTTAATTGGTAACTAATTTCAAGAGCCAGTCAGGCTCAGGCAGCTACCATTCTTCTTCAACAATTGATAAGGCCTTCTTCATCATTGCAGGTGCAGTGCAGCAGGCAGAGCAAGGCAACAAAACAAGGCAGGTACCAGTTACCAGTACCAGTTACCAGTTCTCTCCAATTCTATAGCAAATTTAGTTACTTTGCATATATTTGCTGTCGTCTGCTCTGCTTTTTGGAATTGTTATCGTCTGACATAGGTCATGTGCCATTCGGCACATGGACCGTTGGATCTCCTCGGGATTCGGTATAATCTCTTCGGAGTTCAGGCAAACACGAATCCCGAGGAGATCCAACGGACCATGTGCCGAATGGCACATGACCTATGTCAGACGATGATCATCCCTGCTTTTGGTTCCTTGATTACTTTCCCAATTCATACCCCAGAATTACTTAAACAGGACACCATTTAATTTCTCTTCTTCATTTTGTTAGCTTCACTTGCCATTAATTAATTGGGCTAGCTTACATCTCCAACCCTCGTAATTAACTTAATTACTTCTCTAATTTTAAAACTAATATATGATATATGTTATATATCATTAACAGGGGTACACGTAACATAAGCATTTGAATTCCAATTTCTGCTAGACAGACCAGACCACAAACTGCTAAGATAAATTCATTAAGTAGGCATAGATTTTTCTTCTCAAATTCAATTACTTTATGTATCAGAAGATTTCAATTTTCAAATCAAAACTAAGTCGCATGCATGCCCTCTCCATCAAGGGATAATTTCTAATTAATTATATTGTGCGATAAATTGTGGGCACAAACGCTTGGTCTCTATTTGTTTTCTAGATATATATAAATATTTTTATCCGGCATTTGAGAATCTCAAATCAAATTGTTTTTAGTGACGCACAAATGAAAATTTCTTCTGTGATTCCGTCTATGTTTGTTCACTAATATATAGTATATGTTTAATATGTATGATTATAAAATAATGTTCTGTGACGCACAAATAGACTTTTATACATCTTTCAACTAAAAAAAATATTTTGGTAAACGACCAACGAATGGTTCTCAACAATCCATATTAATTTGTAATCAAACCATACAGAAATTCATGCACATATATTTATATATTTTGAAGTAATAAAGATATGTGACTTGATTGACATATATTGTAAAATGGCAAAAAAAGATCCCTTTAATTAAAAAATATGTATGGTTGTTTGACAAATTAATTAATTTTCTGTTATGACTTGTTCCGGCCAGTATATATATATATATATAATTAACTAACTCCGCCTATGTTGTTGCAATTGTTTCAATATAGCCGGTCCCAAGCCCGGGTAAAGGAGGAGGGTTGCGATAGGCTTGGCAAGCCAGCTATAAAAAAACCCCGCCACTCTTTATGGAAATGAAACCAAACAGAATATATATATAATTAACTCAATCTGTATTCAACTTCTTTGCATGTTTGGAAACCCAATTTATATAGAAATACAACAATAAGTGCAATGCAACTATTATCTTGACTTGCTGATCTCTAAACTAATATATATATTATATATTCTTTTTAAAAAACAATTATTCATGGTACAGAAAGAATTAAATTCCGCTTTCTATTAAAGTGGTATTCAACAGCAGAATGTATTCGAATTCAGTGCATTTTGTCAACTCTGTGGGTAGTTATATAAGAAGAGGTAATAACAGCAAATTAATACCAAAACAGTCCCCTCTCTATCTTGCAAAGGTTTTAGATTCCTGCTGCAAACATAGTTACCAATTTTGGTTTCAACAGAATCATATACACGATCGATCGATTAGCCGAGAAATGGCTGCGAAATCTTTGATGGGAATCCTTATGGAGGAAAGCAGTAGTTCAAGCGCATCGTTGCTTGCTTCGCTGCGATTCGCAGTTCTTCCAATTGTCAAGGTGTTCACCATGTGTTCCATGGGGTACCTCATGGCGTCGAAGCACATAAACATCTTACCAGCAAGCGGTCGAAAGCTTCTCAATGGGGTACTAATTTGCTACCTCTCAAATCCGGTACCTTATTTTTCAGATATTCAAAGTTTCTAACAATTTGATTTGCTTACTGTATCTATATGCATGTCTTGCAGCTGGTTTTCTCACTTCTGCTACCTTGCTTGATATTCTCTCAGCTCGGCCGCGCTATCACCCTCGAAAAAATATTGGAATGGTATGCTACTTTTCGATGATTATGCATACGTACAAAAAACTGTATGCTGGCGTATTTTGAATGCTTGAAATAGTAATAAGTTGAGTTGAATTGAATATGCAGGTGGTTTATTCCTGTAAATGTGGTGTTAGGCTCCATCTCTGGTTCGATTATTGGGCTCGTCGTTGCCTCCATCATTCGACCGCCGTACCCGTACTTCAAGTTCACTATCATTCACATCGGAATCGGTAACTTCCTTTTTCTATGAAAAACATTTCAGCAACTAAAAGTTAACAATAAAGAATTGTGATATATGACAATATTGCTTAATTTGCTTAATTTGCTTAATTTATGAATTTTAAGATTGTAATTTGATTATGAAGGAAACATCGGGAACATACCGCTTGTGTTGCTAGCCGCAATCTGCCGGGACGAATCAAATCCATTCGGTGGCACATGCAATGAAGACGGCATTGCTTACATCTCCTTTGGCCAATGGGTCAGTTTTCTCTTCTTCTATCCACTTCTTTTCTTCTTTCATCACTAAAAGACCGACGGTGCTGTACATGTATATATATTGGCATATATAATGCGACATTATTCTTCTGATCTTTTGTTCAGGTCGGCGCAATCATTCTGTACACGTACGTATTTCAGATGCTTGCGCCACCCCGGGGCGAAACCTTCGATAGTGTAAATCAGCCCAAGTATCTTCCCGAAACAGCACATGAAGCCGGGAGTTCTCCAGAGAAGGTCCCGCTGTTAATACCACCAGAGCATGAAACGAAAACCATGGATTCTGCAGATGTAACCGCTGTACGTATATTATTTTTTTATTCGGTCAAATTTCCGTCTTCAGAGCTCATTTGTAATTGAAATTAAAAAATAAGTTTTAGCTTAATTCATACATAAACTCCTTTTAATTCTTTCTGCAGCCAAAAAATAGATGGAGTTATCTCGTCGAGAAATTGAAGCTGAAGCTGATATTTCAGCCTCCTATTGCTGCCTCAGTATGCTTAATTAATTCATAGATATTCTGCAATTTTGTTCTGTGGCTCAATATTTCTTTTCCCTTTTATCATGGTTTATTTGTGGAAACTGATGACGTTTTGTATGTAATTAACCGCCAGGTTCTTGCGATTATCATTGGGGTAATACCGTTTTTGAAGAACTTGATTCTCACTGATGATGCTCCTTTCTTCTTCTTCACTGATAGCTGCTTGATTCTGGGGTAATTTTTTTTTTTTTTATCTGTGGAATCAGAATTCTTATATCGATTTACAAGGCATACTCTTAATATATGAAAGAGGCTAATTCTGCTATGGATCGGATGAAATATGCATTCATTTTTCAAAATCAAACAGTCATGATATGTCTTTTAGATAAAATTAAAGAGAAATATTTGATAAGAACCGTTTGATTCAAAATATGGTTTATGGTTACATACTGATGTGAGGTGTCTTTTCAGGGAAGCGATGATTCCGTGCATTTTACTGGCATTGGGCGGCAACCTTGTTGATGGTTTGTATAATTATGCCTACTACTTCTTTTCCCCTTAATTTAAACGACTCCACACACGCGAGTAATTAAGAAGCATACATGTTCTTACTTTGAATTTCAGGCCCAGGTGTCGGAAGCCATCGGCTGGGATTGAAGACGACTGCTGCCATAATATTCGGACGGCTGGTGCTGGTTCCGCCGGCCGGATTAGGAATCGTAACCATCGCCGACAAGCTCAATCTGTTCCCCAAGAACGACAAGATGTTCAAGTTTGTTCTGCTGCTCCAGCACTCAATGCCGACCTCTGTGCTCTCTGGTAAACACTAATTAATTAGTTCACCTTTTAAGTTTCATATACCTGTAACAAATTAATGTGCTTTCTGCTTAATTATGGGGCTGTATAAGAAAATTAAGAACAGATATGCATCAAATAAACAAATTTCTAATGCTTTGTTGTTATATATAGAAATTTCAGGTACTGATGATTGAATTTGTTGACATGTATATGCAGGGGCTGTTGCCAATTTGAGAGGCTGTGGGAAAGAATCAGCAGCAATCCTGTTCTGGGTCCACATCTTTGCCGTGTTCTCCATGGCTGGATGGATAATCCTCTTCCTCAGGATTCTTTTCTGGAACTGAAAGCCCCCTTTTTTGCCATTATTATGTATTTCTTACAGAGTAATACCTAGCGTCCATAGAAAAGTTGTTCATAGCGTCCACAAGTTACAATTTGGAATGTATCAGTTGCATTTTGGGATGTATTTGTTACATTCTTTATACGTCTATGAACATATGGATAGCTTTTCCGCAAAATGTTTCTCTTACATATTTGAGGTCATATTTTTTGGTCCCTGTTCTAGCTATCTGCTTTGAAAGGCACAAAACATTTTGTAGTTGTAAATTACAATTCATGTACTGATTAAAATCTACAGACTAGCTAGCTTCATTCTCTGAGTGAGTCTGAGATAAAGAAAATAAGGTACCTGGCTGTTGCTGGTCAAGCTATATATGTAATGTAATGGAATATAGCAATTTTGAGGCGCAATAAATTTATGTGATCACTATATATGTTGTATACCATGTATACATTTAGATTTATATATATGCGATCTTAGTTTATCAGTTCTTGTGATGTCCATGCTATTTATTTGTTTTTTTTTTAATTTTTTATTTCCACTGTTTTCTGAAATTGCTGGATTTTGATAGAATATATATATATATATATTTGGTGAAGCGAACAATTCAACTGCTTATATCAGCGATACAAGTGACATTAACCAATGAAATTTACAGAACTATGTAGAGTTTAAACTTTAAACAACATTAACCAACAGTTATGATAAATTAAAAAAAAAATCACAATTCTCTAATCAATCTTGTGCAAGTTGAAGTTCCCTCAAAAAAAAAAAAAAAAGGAAGAAAAGGAAAAAATACAGCTTGAACCTTGAAAGTACAACACAGCCCAATGAAGTCATCTCGAAACAACAATGCATATATTATATATATACTTATTTTCACTACCAAGTACTAACTGTTGCCATGAAAAATGAACTATATATATATATGGGTTCCACACAACATGTAATTTCAAAGATAAGATAAAACTATATGAAATTTCAATTATAAAATTAATAAATTTTTATTTGGAATGACAGTATTGATTACTGAATGCGGCTTAAACAAAGATAATGTTGAAAGAGGTAGCCATTGAAAAACCGTGCTCACATGTATCGACGGTATACAAAATGTAACTGATACATTCTGAAACGTAACAGATACATTAACAGTTACATTTCGAAATGTAGAAATGTAACTTATGTTTATTAACATGTAACTTATGTTTATTAGTAAGTTGTGGTGATGATGATCATATAACTATAAGAAAATGGAAAGTATGGCGTTGAATTGAACTATGTATAAATACAGAGTTACTGACCCCTGGCAGGGAGGCTGCAGTTTTGATATTTAGGGCGTGTTCGGTGGTCGCGGGATTTTGTGGAATGCGAATGTTTGGGAATGAGAATCCAAAAGTATTGAATTGGAAAATATTGAGGTGGAAATGGGAATGTGAATATACAAAAGGAAGTGTTCGGATATTTGATGGTAATGGGAATGGAAATATGAATGGATAAGAAAATTTCATTATTTTTATGAAACAACTTGATTTATGATTCCAATTAATTTGACATAGAAAGGGATTGTTACAATGTTTAATTAAATATAATTGAAGTATGATGAATATATAAATTGAACAATTCATCTATAATTTTTTCAATTTTTAAAAATTGTTGGATGAGCTATCAAATGGTATTCAAATTGCTTCAAGTTTCAAAAATACATCTATAATTTGTTTTTAAGATTCTTTAAATTTTATTTCAGTTTGAATTGTCTAGATTATCAAAATAACAAAAGATGTCTCCTCTTTATTTTATATTGATTGGATCAATTATTTCTAATTAATTTCAAATAAGCAGTGTCTTTGAGCTAGCAACAGGGTTTGGGAATATAAAAAAAATTAGGTTAGAGTCAATTTTCATTTACCCAAGGGAATAACATCTATTTGGGCGATCTATCTGGGAATGGGAATAAAAAAGGGAAAAATAGTTGTTACGCCGATCAGATGATGGGATTAAATTTCCAATGGGTACAAGTTCCCTCTCATAACCAAGGGAATAGGGTGCTTCCGAACAGGCCCTTATAATTTTATTGAGAGGGGCCGGCCGCTCGCAGCCTTCTATTTTATCACTGGACAGCAAAGAAGGAAGGAAACCGTGCGGTGGACTGATCGCCGTGGTCCGCGTGGATCGATCGACTGACCGATGAGGGCCGCCTGGAGACTCATCGGCGCCCGCCACCTGCTACTCTGCCGCCGCTCCGACGCCTACGCCCGCCCTCTCCCCCTCCTGCTCTCCCGCTCCACCTCCACCTTCCCTTTCTCCTCTCCCTCTCCCTCTCCCCCCGCCCCCGATCTCAGGCGCTTCCTCTTCTCCCGCGGCGCCCTGCAGGTATCATCTCTTCCCCCCCTCCCTCCCTTTCTTTATCCCTCTTCTATCATCTCTTAATTCTCTATATACTCTGTTGCTTCTCCAGAAGAACCTTCACCTTCACCTTCACCAGCCCCGCGCCACCTCCTCCTCCTCCTCCTCCTTCTCCACTTCATCCACTCCCCCAGCCGCCAATGCTAACAACCCTCCCCCGGCTTCCAAGGCCGCCGCTTCCGCTGCCGCGGCAGATGATCAGATTGCCGATACGAAGATCCTGCGCAGCCTCGCCAAGCAGCTGTTACTGAATGATTCTGTCGAGTTCCGCTTCAGGACTCTACTTGCGCTTGGGCTTCTTGTTGGCGCCAAGGTTATCAATGTGCAGGTTCCTATTATATTCAAGCTCGCCGTCGACTGGCTGTCGGCGATTACCGGCTCCGATGCTGCGTTGGCGTCCTTTACCGAGGCTAACTCCACTATGCTGGCGCTTTTCGTCAGCCCCGCGGCTGTTTTGATAGGCTACGGAATTGCTCGCTCTGGCGCTGCAGCTTGCAATGGTACCCTACCGACATCTTCTCTTTTCTAAACACAAATTACACCCTTATTTTGCTATCTCGTACTAAACTTGTTCTTTTCCTCCCTTTTTCAGAATTGCGAAATGCCGTCTTCTCCAAGGTTGCTCTTGGAGCAATTCGTGCTGTGTCTCGCAAGGTACCCCTTTCACTCTTCACATCATTAATTTCTATGCACAATGAGAAGTTCTTATTTCTACACAACTGCAATTTATTTATTATTACATAAGTCTCCACACTAGTATTACAACTACCGTAAAAAAACTAAATCTGGTGTTGGGTGCAAATTGTTTCTATTTCACATTTCTGTCATAAATGTGCCTTTTAATCATGCATTTGTGCTCTGCCCTTTATGTAGGTATTTGCACATTTACATGAACTTGATCTCCGGTATCATCTCAGGTATTTAGGCTGAAAGTTAACCTCTTTTGCCGCAAATTTACATTCTTTTTATTTTTATTGTCTTTGCGAATGAAAAATACTCCATTACCTCTTACACCTGTGATCACTGATTTCTCGGTCATGTTAATTAATCCCAAGGGGACTTGCACTGTAGAAAAGGCTCAAGGAATTATGGTGAAATAGTGTTGTATTCAATGCTAAATGGTTTTGGAATTGATTGGGATTCAAGAAAAGT
This sequence comes from Cyperus esculentus, assembly GCA_030179965.1. Lineage (NCBI taxonomy): Eukaryota > Viridiplantae > Streptophyta > Magnoliopsida > Poales > Cyperaceae > Cyperus > Cyperus esculentus. The sequence goes on along the minus strand of JASGLE010000049.1, from coordinate 531,828 downwards.
GATGATGGGATGCAAATTTGCAGTTAGACCCTCCTTTTGCAACCTAGTCCATCACTTTTTCATGGTATAGATTATTCCCTATTCCACTGGGGTTCGAGGAGGAAATAGGGGCGGCAAAAAAACTCGTGGCTCACTCGTTAGTGGCTCGGGCTCGACTCGTTATTGGCTTGCTCGTTGCAGCTCGAGCCACTAACGAGCTGGCTTGTTAGCTTGTTTAATTAAACGAGCGAGCTCGCATATAGGGTAGCTCGGTCCTATGGGGCTCGCTAGCTCGTTTAATAAACGAGCCAATCAGGATCGTCCATCAATATATTTGATTTACATCCGTCCGTTGGTCATCTGACTATATAAGCACCCAAGTTCTAACCCTAAGCCCATTCTTCTCCCTTCCCAGCCGTCACTCCTTTCCTCCTCTCTTCTTACTATCCCAGCATGCCTACTGCAGTGCTGCTCTGCTCTCCTAACTGTTACCCCCCTCATTCTCTCTCCTTCTCCAAGGCATGGATCAGCAGCACAAAACTAAACCAAATTACAAACATAACATAACATAGGCAAGGCAAAGTCATTTCCATCAGCCTCCCCTGGCGCGCCTTAGGGGGCAGTCTCGCTCAGAAGATCGGTCAGCTTTCCCAGGACACGCTGTCGGCGCCGATCCGCAGATCTGTCACGCCGCGCCCCTCGCGGCCACGCCGTCCGGCCTCGCGCCTCACCTCCTGGCCGTAGATCCGTCGCGCCGTTCATCCATCACGCCTCGGCCACTCGCTGCCCGTCCACGCCTGCCGCAGTCCCGCAGTCGCAAATCCGCCTCGCCTTGATTTCTGACGAGCTATGACGAGCTAGATGAGCTGGCTCGTTTAATAAACGAGCGGTCTTGAGCATGGTTACCCAGCTCGGAGCTCGTTTGTTAAACGAGTTGGCTCAGCTCGCTCTCTTAGCGAACGAGTTCGCACATACCCCGGACCGAGCCAGCTCGGCTCATTTACACTCCTAGGAGGAAGTGTTCGGGGTTTAGGAAATGTGCTGCAATAGTCCTGATAGTCCATGTTTTACTTGTAATAGATTTGAAACGGCTTAAATTCTGGAATCTTCTATTTCCTATTCACATCTCTATTCTTCTTACTGTATTGACTAAAAAATGTTTCCCTATAATTTTAATGCTCTTAATTCTTATTTGGAAATTGCAGCCGCCAAACTGGTGCTTTAAATCGCATCATAGACAGAGGTAGCCGTGCTATCAACTACATTCTTTCGGTTATGGTATTCAATGTCGTACCTACAATACTAGAGGTACTTCTATGCTGTGTTCGCCACTCTTTCATATTGTTTCAGATTACAAGATTGGTCTTAGTTGACACCTCACGGTTATCTTTCTCATTCCCTTATTTTTTTTTATCTTGCAGATAGGTATGGTCTCAACTATTCTCGCATATAGTTTTGGTTCTTCTTTTGCTTGGATAACATCACTGTCGGTTGCTGCTTATGTTGCTTTCACTTTAATTGTAACCCAGGTATCATAACTTGAGATATTGTCAAATTTGCTTTTTCAAAAGAAGGGTTAGCAAAACTTAAATATTTGCTTTTTCACTTTAACAGTGGAGAACTAAATTCAGGCAACAAATGAATAAAGCAGATAATGATGCAAGCACAGTCTCAATCGACTCCCTACTGAATTATGAGGTAATGTAATCTAGAGACCATTGAATGCATTTGTTGTTCTCTGTTAGTCTAACTCTAACATGGTTCCTTGTTGTTCACCTCCTATTTTATCTGGTATCTTAGACTGTCAAGTACTTCAACAATGAAGCGCATGAAGTTCAAAAATATGACAAGTACTTGAAAAGTGAGTGCACATTCATTGTTTTTCTTGTACTTAGCTTCAACTCTTTGTTTTCCTTTCATTTGTATGATAATGATCTTCTTTATGGTATCACTTATAAATGTTGTTCATAATCATGTGCTTGTGGTATGCTGAGAACATTTTCTTTGGATAATATAGGATATGAGGGTGCAGCACTGAAAACACAATCTAGTCTTGCATTTCTCAATTTTGGGCAGAATATTATATTTAGCACTGCATTATCCACTGCAATGGTCCTCTCTTCTTATGGGATAATGAGCGGTGCAATGAGTGTTGGTGATTTGGTAAATTTATCTTCTTGCTTATGCTTTCTTTTAATTATCTCCATAGCAAACTGCGCAAACCATGAAACTTATAGAAACAGTAAAACAGAGTTAGTGTACTGAAATCTTACAGTTCCAACAATTAGTACTCTATCATACGTCATTCTTGATCTGATTATTGTAATTCATTTATTACTAAATTTTTGTAATAGTCATATTTGATGTTAAATGCTTATGCTAACATACAGGTTATGGTGAATGGACTGCTTTTCCAACTGTCTGTGCCACTAAATTTCCTGGGAAGTGTATACCGAGAAACAAGACAAAGCTTGATTGATTTGAAGTCCATGTTCCAATTGCTAGAGGTACTTCTGTTATCTCCGTTCCTTTTTTAATTTGCACATTAATATATTCAAATATGTGTTTCTGGATGATGTTATTATCTTCTAGCATGTTAATTTGTAACATGCATATGTTGCCGGTTCAATTATTTGGACACTTGTATTTATTATTAAACAGTGATATTGCCTAGAAGATGCATGGCTTAAATTTTTCTGTTGCATCGCATCCTTACTTATGGTGGTCAATTTAACAGGAGGTTTTATGCTGAGTTTACAGGAAGAACCTGCTATCAAGGACAAGTCTGATGCGTATCCTTTAGTTTTTAAAGGTGGATCCATTGAATTTGACAATGTGCATTTTGGGTATAGTTCTATGTCTTTGATTGGCCTTTTATTTATTTATTTATTTATTTTGTTTCTGCACGAAAAGATAGCAAACAACTTGGGAAGCATTATTGTTTGCTATTTGTTACTTGCAACTATTCATCAAGTATATATTAGAACTTCTGAATTTACTGTAGTACCTATTCTGTAAAGGTGGTTTGATTTTTTTCCAACTTTCTGCTGGAAAAACATCATACCATCTTCCAAAAATTGTAAAGATATGTTTGTAAGATTGAAACTCTCGTCAAAAAGTAATAATATGCTTACAATTTGTTAGTGTAGTCATTTGGAGTTTTTTCCCTTTTTGAAGGATATGTACATACATTTTATTATTATTATTTTTTTTTCAGCTATTTGTCAGAAAGAAAGGTACTTGATGGAGTATCATTTTCAGTACCGGCTGGAAAAAGTGTTGCTATTGTTGGAACCAGTGGAAGTGGTAAGTGCACCTGATAATTTATGACATTTAAATGTGCGCTGCTGTCACCCAAGGGTAAATATATGCATGCGCATCTTTGTGGATGATAAACACTTGGCATCCTCATTACTTATCTGATTTTGTATAGTGGCTGGGGTTGATATTAAGCTTCCTGTTCTTTGTTTTTTCAGTTTTTTTTTATAAATTTTGCCTTTTTTTTTAGTTGCTTTTATTCTTTTTCCACAGTTATATACTTCTCTATCCATTAAATTTATATTGTATATGCAATTTATTAAAGCATAAGAACCTTATTATTCTTCTTTATTTTTTTTTTCTTTTTATCTTGTTTCAAACTTTGAGATTTATACTTCCATCAAATATGTTATATTGTTGCATGAAACAATAATGATGATTTACGATATCAAAGCTATTTATTTTAGAAATTTGGATAACTATAATTTTTTGCTATTATGTAAATATTTTAGTGATACCTAGCTAGCTAATTTGTTAAATTCTGAATATCTTATGGCGAAATTTGTATGAATTTCTCTTTAAAGAAGTCTCCACATTTTAACTTGATCATTTCTGCAGGAAAGTCCACTATAATTAGGTTGTTATTCAGATTCTTCGATGCTGATTCAGGAGTGGTAAGTCCCAGAATTTGTGGTTGCCTTTTTTTTTTTAATTTCTTTGATTCATCAAAATATCTGATTTTATCTTCTGATGAAACTTACAATAGAGAAAAGAAGAATAAATTAAATTCACAAAATGACCATCTTTCTCCTTCATCTGAGATGTATAATTTTAGACGTTCAAAGATTTTGAAATTAGCTAGACCTTGTTTAGTTCAGTTTTATTGTAACATCTCTTATGGCACTTATTGCATTACAGGCTGGAAATTTAGGTGAATTTTTAGATAGGATGAGTTTTGTAACGTTTCTATTGGTTGTAGATAAGGATAGATGGCCAGGGCATCAAAGATGTAACACTAGAAAGTCTACGCAAATGCATTGGTGTTGTTCCACAGGATACTGTAAGTCTTTGCAATATTTTCTTCAACTTTTTCCGATCAGAAACTCGATGCTTTACAATACTAGATCCTTGTTGTTTCTTCCCCCAAGTTTGACATAATTAGTATCTTGTTAAAATGTTTATTATTGTATTCCATTTAGAGTTTCTTTTTAGATTAATATTTTCTTTTATTCTTTGATTATAAAAAGTTTTCTCATCCATAATCACCCTCGCAGGTACTTTTTAATGACACGATTTTCAATAACATACAATATGGTCGATTATCAGCAACTGAAGATGAGGTCAGTATTATTAGTTATTTACATTGTACTCTCTCTACTTTAAAGGTTGTTACCATAAGTTCATCTCTCAACTGTAGGTATTTGAAGCAGCCCGTCGTGCAGCCATCCATGATACAATCTTGAACTTTCCTGAGAAATACTCAACCATTGTTGGAGAGCGAGGATTAAAGGTATGAATATGATGATGATGCTGTGCCCTAGAAGCCAATTATTATTTTATTTCTAAAAAATCTGTTGTTGTATAAATTTTACAATTGGATTTTTTGTTTTCTTTAATAGTTGAGTGGTGGTGAGAAGCAGAGGGTATCAATTGCTCGTGCATTCTTGAAGGCACCTTCAATTCTGTATGGTTCTTGACTTATCCTGTTAGTATGTTCTATTTAGTCAAATTTCATGCTAAACTTGGGTGTCCATGAATTTTCTTTGAAGTTTATGTGACGAAGCGACTAGTGCACTTGATAGCACTACTGAGGCAGCCATACTGAATTCATTGAAGACCCTCTCAAAGGACAGAACTTCAATTTTTATAGCTCATCGGCTCACAACGGCCATGCAGTGTGATGAGGTACTGAACCTTTTTTATTGAAATTTACAAATTCTGTATTTATATTCAGTAAAGCTTGAGGTACTTTTAGTTCTCTTTGATTTTCTGTTTCTTGAGAGAACAAAATCATATTTGATGATTCAAATATCCCTAACAACTAGTGAAATCTTTTTGAGCGTTCTTGTTAAATTAAAATTAAGTCATATCTTTGTTTACCTCACACATGCAACATAAGCATTATTTTGAATTAACAACTATGAACACAACATAGACATCATAAAAATTCTTAATGCTGAGTGTCATTGGAAATCCCTTAACTTATTGCTGGTAAGTTGGTTTTGAATTAACAACTATGCACACAACATAACAACTAAATCTTCGGTGATGTCCTTCCTTGCTGTTAACTCACTTCTAAAATGCTTAATTTGGATACAGTACCAAAACGCCCTTTTCGACTTCTATAATGCTCACATAAACTAACTTGTTTTTGTAAACATTTCAGATTGTAGTCTTAGAAAATGGAAAGGTGATGCAGCAGGGTCCACATGATGAACTTCTATCGAAACCTGGCCGATACTCACAGCTCTGGGCCCAGCAGAATGATACAGTTGATAATGCTTCTGTTAGATTAGAAAACTGATACGTTCTTTGTTTTCTCTTGTTTATTCTTGGTTGTCTTAAGTTCTTCGCGCTCCAATTGTGTTTACTTATCTGTACAATAAGTTATGACGCAAAATTATGGTTTTGTTTCAGCAATTCCTGCCATATGATGATTCTCATCCATGTTGATAATGTTATGTACAATTGCTCTGTAAATTTTTTTTTTTTTTTTTTTTTTGAGACAGATGAGGGTCGAGCCACTCAAATTTAAATATCTATAAAAGACTCCATCCGGGTTTGGAATCTGCGAGCTAATTGCTCTGTAATGTTAGTTACAATTTTTTTAATGCTGCATGGTAATCTATAAATATAATTATTTTGGATGAAAGAAACGATAGCACTGCTCATGTCCGGCCAATCCTCTTCCACTTGATCCCCTTTTTCATGGCCTTTTTCCTATTCCGTGACCGAAGATCGTTGTACAATATTTTGAGTGAGAATAACGGTATGGACTGCTTTGTATTATTGACTCACATCACCAATTTCAAGATGTTAATATCTTTTTTAGTTATTTAAAAATGTCTCTTAGATGGTTGATAGTGTTTTAATCAACTGATATTAAAATATCTTATAAAAACTAAAAAATTTCAAGAAAATATAAAATTTGGTTTATACATAAAATTGTTTATAAAAATCATTATGAACAATTTGGATCAACCATCAAGATATGAGTCGACAGTACATAACAATTTGTACTGATGAGAGTACTAATAGCCTCACTCCTTTAGAAACATATATCACGAAGTACGGATAGACAGATTTATACGGTACGAAGCAATAAAAAGGAAGAAAAGGAAAAACTGACTTATTGTACCATTCTTGAGAGGTTTACACTATAAAACATGGTAGCTCATTGACACGACGACACCGGCTACAAACTAACAGCAATCAACTTGCAAAAGTCTAAAGCATACTTCCTCTAATAGAAGGTAGACCTGTTGAAAAGAACTATAGAAAATTATTGAGAAAATAAAAAATGAACCAGAATGTTTGTATTCAACGTCCTTTTAAGATAAATTATTTTTTGTACTGGCTTTGGATATGCTTATCGAAATCTGATTAGGAAATAATTAAGCCAACCTATCCTGAGGGAAAATAGTAAACCCAACTGCAAATTATGTTTCACCCAGCCTGAACATCTGTTTTCCCTATTTAAAATTCCAAAATTACTGCATTCCCAATTTATAAAATGCTTATCCATGAGTGATAGTTAACACCATTAATGGGTGAATTGAGTTGATACATGCCCGTGAAAAACAATTTCTCACCTTTTTGAGCTTTAGAAATTAAGAGAGAAATCAACCTCTCCAATTGTCCTTCATCTTTCTAATTTCCCCAATTGCTTGCACTGGAGATGTAGCCTCGACTTTAGCCTGCACATGATATTCAACTTAGCACTTAACGGGACAAATAGTGTAGAACTCACCATTCATTTACAAATAATTGTGGTACCTGTATCTCAGGCAAATCAACACGCATAAAAGGATTCGTCTCAAATTCATCCTCTATGGTTGACGGAATTGTTGGTTGACCCTTCTGGCGTTGCTCTTGGGCCCAAGAAAGCTTCTGTTTTATCTTTTCGTTCTCTGGTTCGACAGTGAGAGCAAACTGCAAGTTCTTGACTGTATACTGGCACCATGGAAAGAATAAAAAATGAGAAAAAAACATCTTCAGTTGTATATAAGAAAGATGGAAGATACAAGTACAGCTCTGCATAAGAAATGTAGAGAAAAAGAAAAATATTAAAGTGCATTTGAGGGGAGGGCAGTGAGCATATAATATATACCTCATGGCCACAATAGACTTTGGTTGGTTTCGGTAGAGAGCCTAGCGTGACACAAAGGGACTGATACATCTGTTCAGCGGTGCCTTCGAAAAACTTGCCACAGCCTGCGATGAACTGCAGAGAGGGAAAACAGAAACAAAAATAGGGGTTAGTTGAATTATGAAGAGATAGAGAGAGGTGAGTAAATAAAAGCAAGTAAAGGGAGGTGAGAATGCACGGACCAAGGTATCACCGGTGAAAACTGCCGGGGAGTCTTGTTGGTCGTCAGCAGTGACATAATAGCTGATATGACCTTTGGTATGGCTGACAAAATTAACAAAAGATAGAAGAAAATAGGTAGATTAGGATCGAGCAGACAATTAATGAGAGTAAAGTAAAGTAAAGTGCATAAATACAAATAAACTAGAGTGATTCTGCTATGAATCAACTAAGCAACCTTTCATTTTGAATCGAGCAGTTCTTATCAAACATTTCTCTTTGATTGCATCTAAAAGACATATCGTGACCATCTGATTACGAAAAATAAACGGTCCATATTTCATCCAATCCATAGCAGAATTAGCCAATAAGATAATAAAGGAAGATATATATATAGAAACCATGGAGTGTGGAGACACAAGATGTGAATACGGTCTCCAACGGATAGCTTGTCGCCGTTCTCGACAGGGTGGGTGCAGGCGGTGACCTGATCGAGGGAGCCGCCGTAGACCTTGATGCCGGGGATCAACGAGGCCATCTTGTCATTGCCGCCGGCGTGGTCCCTATTGATTCAATTATTACTTGATGACTGAATGAATTAGTTAATTGAGGAATAAGAGAAGAGGAAAGGGAGGTACCAGTGACGGTGGGTGGTGAGGACGGAGGTGATGGTGGCGCCGAGCTGAGCAGCGGCGTCGAGGAGCTTCTGGGGCTCGACAGGGTCAACGGCGGCAGCCTCCTTGGTGGCCTCATCCACGATTCTGCAATATATAGAGAGAGAGTTGATGCTGAGAGTAGGACGGAGAGGGAATGAATGAAGGGAATGGATGAATGAATGTGCAGACTACAGACAAGTAGGCGTAGTTGTCTTCCAAGCAAGGGACACCCACGACCTTCATCGTCATCGCTCTCTGTGTTTCAATGTAGCTAACAAACTAGTCAATTGCTCTGCCTGCTGCAGTGCTGCTATCTGGAAGGAAAAGAAAATGATGAAGAAAAAGGGAACGAGAGGATACTCCGCGAAGATGTAGTCTCGTCTTAATTAGAGAGTCACGGAAAGAACAGCCCGCCAGCAGTAGACAGTAGTCGCCTCTGCTCTCTTTTCCCTGGGCTTCCATTTAGATCGTTCTCCCTTAGCCCATTGCAGCCCAGAACTCTTTCGGGCAGCGGCAGCCTCAAACACAATAGCAAACCAAGATGGTACCATTCCATTCCATTCACCAGCCTACCACCTAAAGGTGGCAGATTCCTGGGTCAGGTCAGGTTCGGGTCGGATCGGGTTCGGGTCGGGTCAAGTCAGTTTGACCAACTGAAAATGTCGGGTCGGGTCGGGTATCGGGTTGACGGCTGCCAGTAGAGGTGGCAAAACCCGACCTGACCCAAAAACCCGCCCGACCCGACCCGACTCGACATTTTCAGAAAGTCAAACTGACCTGACCCGACCCGACCCGACCCGAGATCAAACATCATGCAATCCAACTCAAATTAACATACGATAAAAAAAAAAACTGATATTAAAATTGACCCGACCCGCCCATCACCCGACCCGACCTGACCCGACCCGACCCGAGATCTTCTAAAAAGTCAAATTGACCTGACCCGCCCGACCCGAACCCGACCCGCCCGCCTGATTTGCCACCTCTAGCTGCCAGCATTTTTTTAGGTCGGGTCAGGTCGAGTATCGGGTTGACGTCTGTCGGCATTTTTCGGGTCAGGTCGGGTCGGATCGTGTCGGGTCGGATCGGGCGGGTTTTTCGTTTTAGGTCAGAGTTTGCACCTCTATTCCCGGGTTGGGTCGGGTTCGGGTTGGGTCGGGTCAGGTCAGGTTCAGGTCAGTCTCACTTTCCCTGGAACACAGGTCGGGTCGGGTTCGGGTCAGTCTCACTTTCCCTAGAACACGGGTCGGGTCGGGTTCGGGTCAGTCTCACATTCCCTAGAACACGGGTCGGGTCGGGTTTTGGATCGGACGGATCGAGCGGGTTTTTCGGGTGTAAACGAAACAAAACTCGGCTCATTAGCATAACGAGCTTAACGAGCGAGCCACGGGCTACGAGTTTTTTTTGCCACTCCTATTCCTCTTATCTTCTCAGTTCTCACCTTACAATATTCTCAATTTATTGTTACTGTTGTTTATATTTGTTCCCAATTTCAAAAAGTTCTGTAATTTGTAGTTTAAAACTAAATTATGTCATTCTTTTACGCTTACTTAACGTAAATATAAAAATATTTAATCGACTGCTTTGTTTTCTACAAATTAATGGACAAGACACCATTAACAGTGACGATTTGTAACACCAATAAGCATCAACCAATATTGAATACCTCTTTGAAGTTTACGATAGCCAGAGAAATTCAAACGCGAATTATGCACCGTGTAATTCGACTAAGCAACCTTTTATTTTGTTAAGAGTGGTCATCCTACAGATTAGATAGTTATTTTATCTAGGAGTAGTTATGCTATGTATCAACTAAGCAACCTTTCATTTTGAATCGAGCAGTTCTTATCAAACATATCTCTTTATTTGTATCTAAAACATATCATAATCATTCATCGACTAAGCAACCTTTTATTTTGAATCGAACAGTTCTTATTAAACATATCTCTTTATTTGTATCTAAAACATATCATAATCATTCAGTTATGAAAAATGAACAACCCATATATATTGTATTCAATCCATAGCAATATTAGCCTCAAGTTAGTAGACACCTTCAAACGTTCCTGCAACTTAGCCAGATCTCCACAAAACCAATGATTTTGTTTGCAGAGTTCTACAGATTGTGACTATCCATCATCTACCAATTTATATTTCTTTAATATCAGATTCTTTAGCACAGTGCTAAATAAGAGATGTTATGAAATATTTTAATGCACGCCAAAATAAAATTAGGAGCTTTACCATATTTTTCATATCAGATTCTTTAGCGAAGTGCTAAATAAGAGATGGCCTAAGAGATCAGGCGAAATATAAATCCAAGGAATGAGACCAAACAAAACATTAAAACCCAAAATTCTAATATGTAGGAAGCAAAATGAACTAAGGTATCTCCATAATATAACATCCATGACAAAGAAACTACCAAAAATAGTAAAGCTTGCAGCAAACAACTGAGTTCAAGCAGAGGGAGCTGCAGGCCAACTTACAACCAACAGAACACACAAAATATCCAAACAGATTAGATGTTGATTCACTAAGAAACACGGTATGAAAAGCTGATTGAACAAAATCTAAGAACTCTCAACAAGTGTCGGTGCGGCCAAGGCCTTTCCAGGTTGACGACCCGCAAGCGGACCACGCCAGCTCAGAAGCTGAAATTGAACAAGATCAAGTTAGATAAAAACAGCCTACTATCGATTCAACAACTCTTGCCAAATTTCATAACTGAAAAGATCCAAGCTTTCAAAATGCAAAATTTAACAAGTAAAATTAAAGCCTACTTGACCCAAGTCGAGACAATTTCTGTTACAATCAATTAACTAAATGTACTTCAGAATCAAGAGCAATGTTTCCAATACCAGAATACGAGATAGAGTTTCATAGGCTGGAACCATAGTTGATATTATTTTTTTTTTTCATTTCTCAACACAGAATGGACTTTATAAGCGAGTAATATAAATAATAAAGTTTGAGAAAATTGCAGGGACAAAGGATATATTACCTTGGCATTGACACCATCAGGGACGATTCTGCCCTCGCTCTTGTGCTTCAAGTACTCAGCACGGGTGAACTTGGTGAATCCCCTGATAAAAAGAAAAAAAAACATTATTAGACTAACACCCAAATCCTCCAAACATAGAACGGGATATGGAGAGAACTCGGACATACCATTTGCCACTGACAATGATCTTTTGGCGGCCAGGGAACTTGAACTTGGCACGGCGGAGAGCCTCCTCAGCGTGCTGAGCATTGTTGTCCCTGCACCTGACGGAGAGCAGGACCTGACCAATAGCAACCCTAGCACAGGTCCCCTGGGGCTTTCCAAAGGCACCCCTCATACCGGTCTGGAGCCTATCAGCTCCGGCACACGAGAGCATCTTGTTGATGCGGAGGACATGGAAGGGGTGGACACGGACACGCAGGTGGAAGGCGTCCTTACCTGCGAACTTGGTCATGTACTTGTTGCAGGCGATACGGGCGGCCTCAAGGGCCTCACTGGAGACGTTCTCCTTCTCCCAGGAGGCAAGGTGGATGCAGAAGGGGAACTCGTCGACGGGCTTCCTCTTCATGCCGACGTCGTAGATACGGATCTTGGGGTCGGGCACACCGCGGCAGTAGCGGGACTTGGGGTACGGCTTGTTCTTGATCTGACGGTAGCATCTCGCCGGTCCTAAACCAAAAAGGATCATCCATTTCATTGGTAAGCATTCAGTTAAGGACCTTTAATCTGACTCACCGCATTGTGCAGTTCACATTGTCGGTCGTCAGATCGTCTTGAGATCCGCGCTGTCACGAATCTCGAGACAATATAACGGTAAACTGCATAATGCAGTACAGCAGGGGATATGAATTCGGCTACAGCAGCCGGCATTTTACAATTACCAGACTGACACATGAATCTGGAACATGACTGAGGCCCTTTCTATACAGGTTGCAATGTGACATTGAACAATACGGTACAGGACTCCATGAAGCAAAGTAACAAGGAGATCGGACATAATAGAATAGAATGGAAAGAGAGGGCAAAGAGAGAGGGAGAGGGAGGGTGGGCTTACTTCTCCCCATGGTGAAGGCGTCGTCGGGCTGGCTGGCGGCGGATGATCAAGCGAGCGATGAAGAACGGCGGCGACTGCTGGAGAAAGGCGAAAACCCTAACACGGAGCTCTCGTTATATATACGCGGTCACCTGCCCTCCCCTCCCCTCCCCGCCTTTCTGGACCAACCGCCCTTTCTTCTTATATATGGGCTGACCTAGGCCCAAATCAATCTCGGCCCATATATAATTCCCCGTATTCAATTAGTTAATTTTGGGCTTTTGGGCTTTATTTTCAAGAAGGGCCCAAGTAACACTGTTGTTTATGCTATACAAGTATTACTTCCTCTGCTCTGAGAGACGCAGAAGCAGCAGTGAGACTGGGCGGGGCGGCGCGGCATGGCGTTCTACAAGGCGAGGGACTTCTTGTTCTGCGGCATCTGCGGCACTTCTCTCTCCTTCACTTCCTCCGCCTTCGCTTCCTGTCCTCTCTGCGGCTTCAAGCGCAGCGCCGAAGGTACTCTTTTTACTCTCTTTTTCCCACTCTACCTTTCATACTTCCCTTTCCTTGACGCAATTCTTATCTATCATTGTAATAAATAAATATATGTTGCAGAGTTGCAGGACATCGAGCTCTCTTACACCATCACGGCCGAGGATATTCGGAGAGAGCTCAAGCTCCAGCCCTTTGTCGTCCTCGATTCTGCTCCCAAGCAGGACGAGGTCGTGCAGCGAGCCGTCGTAAGCATCCATCCCCTTTTTGCTCCTATTCCATTCCATTCCATTTGACGGTTTCTTTTACTTTACTGTCAAAACATGACGTTGACAACTGCCTTACTTATGCTGTGTTCTTTTCTCCGACGATAACTAAATGAATAGGTGAATGAATCATGCCCCAAATGCCAGCATCCGCAGCTCGAGTACTACACCAAGCAGCTACGCTCTGCCGATGAGGGCCAGACCGTGTTCTACGAATGCCCCGAATGCAGATACAAGTTTTCACACAACACTTGACCACATTCTCCGGGACCGTATTTTTCTTTTTTCTTTTTTCTTTTTTGAGATCATCTTTAGAGACAATCATCATATCTCATTTCCTCTCCATATAGATGGCATTTGATCTTAATATATATTTGATTTGTTGTATGCAAATTATAATTGGTGCTTGTGGCGAATTTTACCTAACAGGGTTTTTGCACACCACCTCTGCCACTATGTTCACCCTTCTTTTTGTGTGTGCTGATTGATGTTACTGTTCTGGCTGGTCGTTCTCGGCTCTTTGTTAAGTCTAGGTGCTTCAATGCTTCATGTTTTGATATTATTTTGGATATAATTTTTGTAGTTTGAGTAGAGATAGATCTAAAATCCAAACTGACTTGTACATAATACAAGAGGTAATACCATGCCACAAGCCTTGTATTCATGTTATGTCATCTCGCTCTACAAGTTTCATTTATAACATGCATGCCATTTAAATGCCAGTAGCTTGATGTCAGTTTGGATCCATGTCGTAACAATTAAGCACAAGAGGGGATCTGGGAATTACCTAATTATGTGTTGGGTTACTTGGGTATATCTCTGTGTTTCCAACTCTATGGGTAGTTTTGTCATAATTCAATGCAACTTTCTTTTACCTAATGTAGTAACATGTAATCATATCAGATGCTGATGATATATATTTTGGGCCAAATTGGGTACCTATTTTCTGTTACATTCATCCGAGGAAATAAGTAAGCACTTTGATTTGAAATTCCATTATATTTTATATCAGTACAATTATTGTTCAAATACAATGAATGTTCAGTGTTCTTTAAATATTGTCGATTTTCCCAAAAAAAAATTAAAAAATAAATCGAATAATCGCGTTAAATGCACTTCTCATTAATATTGGGCCCAGGATTTTTAATTTGATTCTATTTTCACTTTTAGATAGAATTGTATATAGGAAATTTCCAAATTTACATTACATATTTTTATTTCTTTTTATCACCATGTAAACATTTTGTTGGTTTAATGAAAAGTTAGAGGGCGATCGCCCTCTACTTCAAAAAAAAAATAAATAATAAATAAATAAATAAATAATAAAATAAAATTCTCCTCGGCCTAATTTGAATTTTGCTCAAACCCATCCAAGTGATTCTTCATTTTAGACTCAATTTGAGCCATCCAATCTAAAATATGAAGTGCTCAGAACTTTTAGAGTCATACCATAGATTATAGCATTTGTTGCAACTAATTTATTTACTTTTTTTTTTTTTTTACATCCTAACTAAGAATTAACACACGCAATTTACCAGCAATGTCAAGATTGAAAGATATATTCTCCAATATACACAATCAGGAATTCAAACCAATACCCTATGCTAATATCAGCATAATTCTCTGGCTATGCCATTGTTCCAACAATCACCTCGGCGTTATACCTGGCATTGCACCACTAAGAAGGTTACTGCCCGAAACATCAGACGAAGAAATAAACGGGTGCGGCTGCTCCACATTCAGGGATGAAGATGAACTGGGAGTGCCCTTCTTGACATAGTCCGATGATGACGTCATGGATCCCGTTGTGGCAAGATCCCCTTCAGGCATCATGCGCATAATCGCTTCCAGCTCACTCACAACTTCCTTCATAGATGGCCGGTCATTGGTCTCATCCCGGCAGCAGCGCAGGGCCAGTGCAGCAAATTTCTGGATACATTCGGTTGTGTATGAGCCCATTCTGCTGTCTACGACCGAGAAGATGTGACCTGACTGTGAAGCCATCACAACCTATAAATTCAGAGAAGAGAACGGGGAAACTGAGTCACTGAGATAACTAAAACACAATACATTTGTTCATTGAGAATATTGCTTTGATTCAGTAAGGATTGTAATAACTATAATTATGATGGCATAACTTGCCTCTCTAACAATGTTTTTGCCGTAAGTAATCGGTTGCATTCCAGTCAGGAGCTCTAGAAATACAACGCCAAGACTGTATACATCGCTTTTATCAGTGAGCTTGTGTGTTAAGAAGTACTCTGGATCAAGATAACCCTGTCATGATAAATGAACAACACAAAAGGCAGCAGATGTGAGAGATAGTAGCTACATCATAAAAGAAAATTTTAAGACTGTATACTGCAGACTGGTCTGATCTCTTCTTTATCTCTACTCCTTATAAAAGGAGGAATTGATTTTACATATTGAAAATATTATCTGTCCAGAGCAACTTTCAGCCGTTGGATCAACTCTTTATATTTGATCGGATCCGTTGGTTTCAAGTTTCTGTTGATTCGTTTTTCACCCAAATTTACTCCGATACTCCAACTGTAAATCTCCTTTTGATGCTCCTTGTCATAAGTGCGCTTTAATGGCTGTTTATGGCTCTCTGACCAAAGATCTTATTAATTATCAATATGGAATATTAATTTCTTGATTAAAAAAATTTGCTTCGGCATTTAGTATTTGCTAACAAATCGATTTAAAGGGCCCGCACGTAGGGGCAGGTATTATACTAGTACGTCAAAAAGAGTACTTACTGGTGTGCCTTTGACAACAGTTGAGACATGACTAGGTGCATCTCCCTCAATATTTGGCACTGGGGCAAGGCGCGAGAGACCAAAATCAGCAACCTTTGCAACCATTTTCGAATCCAGTAATATATTTGTTGCTTTGATATCACGATGAAATATAGGTGGGTCGGCTTCCGTGTGTAGATACAGGATGCCCCTTGAAGATGCCAATGCAATCCTTAGCCTAGTTGCAAAGCTCAGTGGTTCCTTGTACTTGCCTGTTACATGGCGACCACTCAATTTAGGAAAGCCACAATCTAAACACAGTGTTCATAAGGATGGGCAAATTCACCAAGTATCAAGTGGCTGGATTTAGAGGTACACAACCATACATAAATTCCATTTGTTGATGAAATCTTTTGTTCAGTTCACATGCATGTAAATAAAATAGAGAAAATATAAAGCACAGAAGTATACGAACCAGAAATATGATCACGCAAAGTGCCATTTGGCATGAACTCGTACACCAGCATCTGAAAGATTAGAACCATTAACCATCAATACTTTGCTTCCGTTCATGTTATTCAGAAGATTAGATAAAGTTTCTTTATTATAGGCAAAAAAAAAGGCAAAAAGAAAAAAAAAAGGATGATGAAGAAAAGGTCCACTTTAAATAGTTAAATGGTCTCAAATTTTACTGTAGGTAAGAGTAAGATAATACAGTTTACAAGTTTGAGAAAGTTAATGAACACATTTTAATCAGAAATACAAGATATAACCAAATAAAGCACCAAGCTAGTTACAAACTCTCTTTGTTGCAGTTTAAGAATGAGTGAATTAAGTTTATAGTATTAGTTATATTATCCTCAAGAATTATCTGGTCTACATTTGATGCTATGTTACAGAAGGGAGAAACCTGCAAGTTAGCAACTTATTTATATATTTGTTCATATATTGATATTAAAAAATATATATATCAAACTAAACTGATCAAATTGCTTGTGAATTGTTGCATAGTCAAAGTGGAAAAACCATCATACTGAGGAACAAACATGGAACTTGCCATGTAAAGTAAAAAAATATGCTATGTACCTGTTCCTCTTCTTCATCACAGTAACCCAGTAAAGCGACAAGGTTGCGGTGGTGCAATCTTGAGAGCAACTCGATTTCAGTAAAGAACTCTTTTGAACCTTGTAAAGAACCCTGTTGTGCCCGTTTTATAGCTACCACGGTTCCATCAGGCAAAATTCCTTTGTACACTTTGCCATACCCTCCTTGACCAACCTGAGCAGAACTGCTGAAGTCATTTGTAGCCCGTGCCATCTCTTCAAATGTAAAACTCTTCACACCGTCAACTTTAATTGGTATCCTTGATACTGCACATTGTTGAGGATAATAGTTGTCATTAAAAACCATCAGCAAACAAACCAAACACACACACACACACAAAAGAAAAAAAAAAAAAAAAAGGAAACTCTTGAAGGATATTGGCTATAAATGCTTGGTTGGTAATAGTGCCCGAGAAGGGAACAAAAGATCTGCAAGATAAGGAAAATGTACTAACCAGCTCTTTTCTTGGAAACTGTACGATACTTTGCATTTCGTCTCATGATAATTATGGTCACAACTGCAGACAAAATAGCTGCACCAGCAAATGCCCCCAAAGCAATACCCACCACTGCACCAGTGCTTAGACCAGATTTTTTTTTTTGATACACTACATTATAAAAAAAAAAAAAAAAAAACCATATTTAGCAGTAATTAAGTATATCAGCCAGAGTCTCGTGTAGTCATGTAATGAAAATGATTGATGTATCAGCATATATCCTCACAGGAATCGTAGAAACCGTCGGTGATGTTTAGAAGTTCATAGGGACCATAGATATCCGAATCAGGGATTAACCAACCAGTGAACATGCTTTTTATCCGATCTAACTCATCTTCACTAAACTGTGTAAGGTTGCCATTTGGGAAGAACTTCAAATTCATCTTGAGTCTTGGCCCCTCTTCCCACAAAAATGACTGAATCTTCAATTGGTTCAGCGATATCGTAAGCCCATTTGTTAAGTAATGCTCAAAGTCCTCATAGTAAGGACGAAAATCGGTAAAACCAGGACTCTTTAACCGGTAACCAACTTCAAATGGAACAGAACAGAAACAGGTGAAAGAGGAATCGGGGTTGATTTCATAATTGGTGATGCAAGGACCACAGTTGGCGATAGTGCTGTTGCTTTTTGCGGTGCCTCCTGGTATGTTCACTGTCTGCTCCCCACAATAACGGCTAACTGTATTGACTAGGTTTGCATTTGTACATACAGGATTATTATACAGCCTGAAAAATACAAGTATTAGTTTCATAAACAGTAAAATGAGAAGATGTATGTGCGCAATCATGTGGATAAATAAAATAACAAATTACATGATAGACATGAATGCTAAGTAAAACTCACATGAGGGTAACATTTTGAGGAGCATTAAGAGAGGTTGATGCATTTGTGAGATCGTTATTTTGAAAATCCCTGAAACCATTAAAAATTTGTTAGATCT
Organism: Cyperus esculentus; assembly: GCA_030179965.1. Lineage (NCBI taxonomy): Eukaryota > Viridiplantae > Streptophyta > Magnoliopsida > Poales > Cyperaceae > Cyperus > Cyperus esculentus. The sequence continues at coordinate 513,330 of JASGLE010000049.1, read as the reverse complement.
CTTACAGCTCAAAAAATTAATAACAGATAAAGAGATGTTAAACTAAAAGATCTTACAAAATAAGAGTACGGTTTCCGGTGAATGTAATGCCCGACCAGATATCGGATGGAACTGTACCAGTTAGTTTGTTGTCATCAAGAGATCTGCAGCAGTTAAATATATAACCAATCATAACATAAAATAGGTCATGTGCATATATCTTGTAGTAAACAATAATTGAAAAAAAAAAATATGAAGATTTACAATCTCTGAAGCTTAGGGAGTCCAGAGAAGTCAGGGATGGTCCCATTTAGTTGGTTGTGGGAAAAATCACTGCAAAAAATTGAGAAACGGCATAATAAGAGACAAAAATGCTATTGATAAAAAAGGAGAAAATTTTTGGTGAAAGGGAGAAAAGGCATTAATACATGAAGGAATATTCGCTAATTCATACATTGTGGTGATATTTGTAGAAAGTTTATTCGTCGGTATGGACCCTGTTAATTGGTTCCAGCTAAGATCTCTGCAACATCATAATTAACATATAAGAAAAAAATGGCATTACTTTTTCTGTTCTTCTATGATAAAGTATCAAAATAAATGGTTAAAGGGATGCACAACATCATATTTTTCTCTTTATTTTGTTTATATCCTCTTGCATATTGTTAGCTACTTAGCTAACTGAAACAGATACTTGGACTTACAAATAGCCAAGTTGTGGAATTGTGCTGAGATCAGGGATTGTTCCTTGTAAGCTACAATTTCTCAGACTCCTGAAAACATAATAAGTTTTTTAGATATCTTGTATGATTTTTATATTCAAATGGCATCAAAGTGGAAAACAACTTACATCTTTAGAAGTTTGCTCATATTCTGATAAGATTCTGGTATGGATGCTCCCGAGAAATTATTATTGTCCAGCTGGCTGTAATTTTTGAAAAAAAAATGAATCATCACAAAATTTATGAACGAAGCAGCAAATAAGATTGTGAAATTCACACTTCTAATTACTTTTGACTCATCCTCTAGGAAATTTCTTACAAGCAGCAAATGAAAAGTAAAGTGATACATAATTAACAATACTTAAGTAATAACAAAGCTTAACAGACATATGAACCGAACTAGTCTTGGTCTGGCAACAAAAAATCATATTAAGTTACATTCAAAATGAGTCAATTGATTATAAAATCATAACCTAGATTTTATTTTTTTTCAAAGACCAACGTACTCCATTTTCATACAACCTGTTACAAAGTTATTTCTTTAATACAAATGATTAGTCGGTAAAGTACCTACTATTTCAAAAGAAAATAAAAATACATACATGATCAGAAGGTTTGGCAACTCAGACAGCTCTGGTGGAAGATAGCCGGTTAGGTTATTGTTATCCAACAATCTGAAATACGACAAAAAAGTGTGTTCATAGGAGAGATAAAAAAAGAAAAATAGAACCGATAGCCCAATCAGGTTTCAGGTGTTTCTCTTTCTCCATAAATGTGTATGAAAAAATTGGATATATACAGTCCACAGGTACAATTTTATATGGATGATTTACATCCCAAGGAAGGTATGATTCTGGTTCTGGAGCTTCAATTAAACAGTTTGTTGGCCGCAAAATCTTTGGCACTTACGGGAAGACAAACTGACAACACCTGTTAGGTACCATATCATTTTGAATAAATTAAATTATATTAGAAACTTACAAGTGAACAAGACTGGGTAGCCGGGAAAGCTCGGGTGGAATTTGACCACTAAGCGAGTTATTGTTCATGTGGCTGAAAGAAGACAGTCAACCTGTTATTTCTGAGAAAAGATGAATTCATATGATGATAAAAAAGCACGAACCATAATTTCAACTCACAAATGCTTTGTCTTGTTCAAATTGGCAAATGATTTGGGTATTGGCCCTGATATGTGATTTTGGTCGATCTGTATCCTATCCAGATTTTCAAGGTAACCAATTGAATCTGGTAATGGACCAGTCAGCTGGTTACCATTCAGTAGCCTGCAAAAAGAAAGCATATTTTAACATACATATATATAAGATTAAAAATGCACAACTGTGTGCTATACCAGTATTGGTATTGTGATACCGGCCTACCTTGTGTGTTAGGGAACCTGTGTGATGCTGTTTAGGGGCTCATTTAGCCAAAATAATAAGCAAAGTATTATTTGGTAAGGACTCTATTATTGTACCATAATCTGAGATAACTGCTAGCCCACATAACTGCGCATGAAATATGGCTATAAAGTACCTTATAAGAGATGCACATGAAAGCAATAATGGCACAACAGTAATTAAAAAAAAAAAACGAATTTGTGTTCGTAATGAGCAAATGTGACACTTACAGTAGTTTCAGAGAAGTAATATTTCCAACTTCATCAGGTATGCTTCCAGTCATTTGGTTCCACATAAAATCTCTGTACAGAGAAATTAAGAGAGATCGTGGTGAATACCCATTGATGAGATACTATAATATTGAATTTGGGATGTACGTCTTTTTGCAAGTTACTAAGATTTCTCACTCACAATATCTTCATGTAAGTCAAATTACCGAGGGCAGGAGACAAAGTTCCAGATAAGTTCATCTTCAGAAGCTGTCTGCAATAGAATAGCACATTAATAGTTCAGTGATAATTAACTACATTCTTGACTAATTAATTGTGGCATGATGGATCATAGCTTGTACTGTGAAATTTGCACACAAAAAAAAAAAAAATTGTGAGTTTAATTAGCGCATACAGTTCTTGCACATGCAGGTAGCCATCTGACAATGAGGTATTGTAACATATAACTCCAGTCCAAGTTTTGTTGCAGGGATCCCCCCTCCCCCAATTCTTCAAGCGGTTTTTTGGGTCAACCAGAGTGCGTTTTATATCGTTCAAAGCGGTGACTGCATTTGAGAACAACCGACACAGAGAGCGAGCGAGTGAATACTGTTAGTGCTAGCGAAGTTGGGTGAACAATTAAGGTAAAAAAAAGAAAAAAGAAAAGAAAGTTTGTACCTTCATTGGGATGAAGGATCTGGGAATCGGCTAGTTGCGATTGGAGGGAAGATAATATGATTAGAAGAGGAACTAACGGAAGAAGCCGCTTGGTCCCTGTCATAGAATATGGTGTTGTGTGGCTGCCAGTGAAGCCCCTGTGTCAAGATCACACCTTGGCCTGATAAACAATAACAGGTATGTATACATATTGTACTTATAATATGCCGGTATAACTCGAAAGGAAATTAAATTGGAATTAGGTAACATATATATTGTAATGTTAGTGATCCACTGATCTCTAAAGAGATGAGAGAACCAGTTAGTAATTCAGCTCCTGATTAAATTTCAGTACTTTCTGGTCTGTTCTGGATTAAAATCAGGAATGAATTAAGAATGAAGTCCGATACTGATCAAAGCCACATGATCAGCGCGATTAATTCACTAGGTAACCAATTTGAATCAATCAATTGAATAGCATAAATGTTTCCAGCACAAAATTAATCATACATATGCTACTGGAAAAAAAAAACAGTAACATGCTGGCATGAAGAAGAGACAGAAAGGAAAGCAATTGCTCTTAAAAAAAAAAAAACAAAAAACTAAAGACAGAACAAATTAACTTTAAAAAAGGAACAGAAGTGGGGCACCTATATATATTATTTACAAATACAATCAATCCTGAAGGAGAGGATCAGAGGAAGAGAAGGCAACATACTCATATGATATATCTAACTAACTATGTTAAAAGAAATTAAGAAGATATAAACATGAAATTAATTAAGGACATGATATAATACATACATACCAGTGCCAGTGGTGGACGAACAGAAGGAGAAAGAAAGAGGAACAAGGAGGCAGGTAGACGCAACACTATGAATATGAATATGAATATGAATAGAAAAGGTAGTAGATTTTTGCCGGGAGGGAGTCTGAAGTCTGACCGAGTCGCCTGAGGAAGGCTGAGAGTGAAAGAGACCCCATCTCCATCCCACTTTGCTATCCAGTTTTTAAACCCAGGAAAGCGCAACATATTGACTAAATGCTATGATGATCCATGGAGTTGGTGGCTAGTTAGATTAGATTTACGAGGAGGTTTCTAATACCTCAATCTTTTGTGCCTCAATTTTTTGTGCCTCAATTATGTCTTCACTTTTTAAATTTTAAATAACTCAAAATTTAAAACTAATTTTTTAAAACAAAACCGTTAGATATTATTTTGTTTGACATCGAGGGCTTCAAAAAAATACACTAATTTGAATAACTTCTAGACGTTGATTTTTATAACTCATTAATTTATATAAAATAATAACAAAAAAGTGTAAAAATTTGTTATGTGCACATAGAGAATATCATATTGATCAAATTTAACAGTTTTGTTTTGAAAAATTAGTTTTAAATTTTAAGTTATTTAAAATTTGAAAAGTTGAGACATGATTGAAGCACAAAAAATTAAGCTATTGGAACCTCCTCTAGATTTACTTCTTTTCTTTGTCTTCGCAATATACAATTGGCTGCTTAAAGTGTTTATTTATGTTATGTATATATTGGAACTTGAAGCAAGAACCAACCAACCAAGCAAGATATTTCGAGGGAAAGCGAAGGTGGAAAGTCAAAAAAAAAAAAACAAACACCATTTATGTTCGACGGTTGGAGGCTTGGAGCAGCAATCAAATCAGAAAATTAAATCCACTACAGTGATGTAAGCAGAGTAGGTAGGTATTATATATGCGCTTTAGTCCTGCTCAAATATTAAATGACGTCCAATTATTATCATTATATGGAGTAATCTACGGTGTTCTTAGGATCACAAAGACTCTCCGTGAGTTTAACCCAAAAAACATATCATATCATGTCCAAATTTTGATTTATATGACTCAATAAATTCTTTATATCAAAATCATATGTCATGCAAAAATTTCCATTTTAGATATTTTTAAGTACTTATTTCAGATTTTATAAAAGTAACGTATGAAATATTAATTATTTTATTAATATTGTATAGTTGCACTAAATCATATAAATTTGATGGTCATTGATGGAGTATCAAATGACACTAAATTGAATAAAATTTGAAGCACAATCGATCTATAAGTAAATTAATATGTTTATAAAAAAGTTTCCATTTTTAAATTTTTTTACAAATTTATATGATTTAGTGTAACATATGTGTCAAAATTATGTATGTCATTGGATCCCTCCTCTAGTTTTTTTTTTTTTTTTAAATCCGTCCCTCCTTTAGTTGCTACTGGATATGATTTGATATGATTATTCAGCTTAAATATTGTTAATACCAGTAGTAACTGTTTTAAGTTAGGTTATATAATATTATGCATCGAATAAGTTTAATCACATAATCATTGGTTTGGATGATTGATAAGTCGGTATTTCATATCGTTTTATAGAGAAATTATTTCTAAAACTTAATCAATTTTAGTTAGATTTTGTTTGAATTCACTTTGTTTCATGTCAAGATCAAGATAATGCCGCGCTTCCAAATTTATTGCAGATTTGGAGCAATTCGGAGCAGCAATGGATCAACATACCGAATATGGGTATGATATATTTGATGAAAGCGTGTGCTATCATATCCATGTTGTAGAGCATGTTTCAAACTTTCCAACGAGTTTTGAATCGTCCAATTTGGAGTTAAAATGAGAAAGTTATGGTCAAAACAATAACATGGACGAATTTCGGTCCGAAATTGTGTAGTTTGAATCAGTGAAGAATCTGTAAATATTTCGGTCCGAACTGAATAATTTCGGTCCGAAATATTTGCTGACGAATTTTCTGTCTGAGCAGTTATTGATGTTTTAAGTGACTTTTGGTCTGTTTTTTGTCTGGTTTTTTATATAGACTCTTGTTTTATTTTCTTGTGATGGCTGGCAAGCACTCTTGGAGGATCAAGTTAGAATATATCTAGGGTTAGAGAGAAGAACTTGGAGCGAGAATTGGAGATTGAAGCGAGGATTCGAGTGAAAAACTCGGTGTTTGATTTCTTTCTCTTTTTCTCTCTTTTGTTTGTGATCTTGAACATGAACACTTGTTGTTTTCTTTTGTATCCATGAGAGGCTAATCCCCTCTCTAGGGATGTAGGTTTTAGTTGAACTTGTAGTTTAGTTTACTCGGATAACGCTTTTAATTGTCATGTTGTAATTTTATTTCTTTGTTTTAATTGCTCATGTGTTGCTTAATTGTTGTGCATGAAATCTTATAAAATATTTCGGATTGAACCAATTCAACTTAGTTTTGGAATTTAAGAAATAAAATTAAGTTAAGCGAGATACTTAACCGTGAAGCATTAACTTAAGAGATCCCGGTAATTAACCATTAATTGTGCGAGGTACTTATTGTGAAGTATGATTTAGGAATTTTACCAATTTGTATCATGAACTTAATGAACCATAGACTTGTAGGTGAGGAACTTAATCGTGAAACCGGAGAGTTTTGGTACGGTATTAAGCCAAGAAATTGTAGTTTAGTACCAATATTTATTGATACCCTCTCACAACAATTGAATTAAAAGTGTTAGTCGAGTAAATTGCATCTACAAGGAATACGACACCGAAGTCTCTAGATCATGTTTTATCGAGTCCTACCAATAGTCGCTAGTGTTTATTTAATTAGGATTTATTTTCTTTTGCAAAACCTGAAAATTGATTAATCTAGATGGGTAGTTTAGATTAGAAATCAGTGTACTACGTGTTGTCCCTGTGGATTCGACACCTAAGTACTACATCGGTAGGTTCATGCGCTTGTGAACTGAACCAATTTAGTATTAGAGATTATTAGCAGATATTTCACATCAATGATTACATGCATATTCAATATGAGTAATAATCAATCATGATGCATGCGCCTTTTTTTTTTTCTTTTAGAGTTCATTCACATATTTAGTCATTTAAACTGCCATAGTATTCATAATTATTGTCCTCATTTCTATGTTTCATTAATTAATTGATAGATCTCTCACAAAATTAAATAATCAAAGTGTTAATTACTAAAACTAGAGCTGTAACCCGGGCTTCGCCCCGGAAATAAAATAAACATTGAAAGATAAACTTAAAAACATCATAAACTTAGCATATTATTTCCACCGTAGTTCTACATAAACATAAAATTAAAAAAAAAATTAAAGTATTCTCCTGTAACCCGGGCTTCGCCCCGGAAATAAAATAAACATTGAAAGATAAACTTAAAAACATCATAAACTTAGCATATTATTTCCACCGTAGTTCTACATAAACATAAAATTAAAAAAAAAAAATTAAAGTATTCTCCTATTGCAGAACAAATTGTAAATGACAAGCATATTGTCACGAACATAAAGTATGGACTAAAACAACCGTGTAGCATAAAGTATTTTTATTTAGTATGTTTGTGCTATTATTCTATTAAATACTCTCATGTCCATCCCATAGACAAATTTATACAAAAAAAACATAAGTTGCGTAGTTCCTCAAAAAAAAAAAAAAATTGCATAAAAAAATATATCATAACAAGTATGGAAATGAAATATAATAATTGCAAAATATAGTTCGATCTCAAGAAAATTACAACAACTGTTAGTAATAATGAACATGAGGATGTAGCATAAAATGGGCTAGGCAGTATCTAGCTATCTGCTATGCTTTTGCAGAATAAAATATGATATGCTTTTGATAATAAAATGTAGCAGAGAGAGAGACGCCACATTAGTAAAAACAGGACGTCTTTCCAGTTTTCGTATTCCCTGCGGTGTAGAAATTATATAGAAAGACAGCAATAGTTTTTAACTTCCCATTTTACTTGATTGAGAAGATTAATTTCTTTCTTTTTTTTTTTTTTGAAAACTTTGAGAAGATTAATTTCAGTTACAAGAATTCCACCAAAAGGCAAAACGTTAAAGCATTTATTGCCAATTAAATCACGTCTGCTGCTAATTAAATCACGTAATGGTATAGCTAAAATATCAGGGGTTGCTAATTGATCAATAACCTATGCATACTGCTAATTAAATCACATAATTAGGAAATTACTTTTGCCTTTGCTGAGGTGGTATAGCTAAAATGCTTGGAAATCCACCCCTCTTTCTGGGTATAGACTATTGAAATGTTCCAAATTAATAAACAATTATTCACTAATTACTATGAGTTCACACATTTTCGGGTTGCCATTTTTTTTTCCTGTATTTTCAATATATTAGCAAAGAACGTTTTGCTTTGAGCTGAAATTGTTATATTTTAATGTGCCGAAAGCTCATCCTTTGTAAGTAAAACTAATATGAGCTTTAAATTTTAATGGGCTGGGACATTAATGTACGTCAACGGTGATGATCAATCTAAGTAAACAATTAACGGCTGAGGTTTCTTTTTTGAAGAAGATAGAACTTTCATGTCAAAAAATCCAATCTCTTTTTATTAGGAGTAAAGATTTAGCTTTCTTTAATTTTGTGGAAGCTCCATAGTTGCAAGAGTACTATCTATTTGTTAATTGAAAATATTTTACTAGTGAAGACAACAAATCTGTATAAAAGTATTTACAAATTTGTTACTTTTGTTAGTTACAATTATATATTCTAATCTGTATATTTAATTTATTGGCAACTTTTAACTTCAACAGACTAATATTTTCTTGAAATGTATTGATTATGTTCTTTATTTCATAAAATTTCATATGATATTTGACCATCAATTTTTCTTTCTTCCTTTTTTTTTTATAGAAAGATTGCCATCAAATTAAATTGACATTTGGAACAGTTCTTTGATAGGATATCCCATTTCAGTAAAATTGTTTGAAATTTGATTCACAAGCCAATCTATGGATTCATGAACAAGTCCATAAATTATTTTCCATTCTATAATATTTAAGAAAGATAAATTTCGGAATTATTTGGAAACCCGAAACTCATTGATCATTGTCAAATTTGTTCTTAATTACTGCAAAATTTCCGTTCATAAATGTTGAATCACTTAGCCTCTTCCAGATGTTTTTACAAGTAGCAGAGTGACCGATGAATATGAATAATCTCATCCGTTGGTAGCTGCTACCAACTTTTCGAAAAAAAAGAATATGAATAATCTCATAAATGGAAGTAGAAACATTTTCATTTGCCACTTAAGAGAATACTTCAAAGTTCAAAGAAGATGATGAAGTCTTCGATAGACTGGGTCACTCGAAATTAGGAACCGAAAGTCTGCCCCAAAACCAAGAAAAATTGTATTTAATTACAGAGGGATCACTTTAATTACTATACTTATTTTGATAATCTTCACAATGAAACGTTTAAAAAAGTTGAAAAAAATATTAAAAATAAAAAATAAAAAATAAAAAATGTTTATATTTATATTTTAAAACTAGATTGATTATATTGAGATAGACTATTATACCAACCTTAGCATTTCGAACCGAAATGCTAACGCCTCAAATTTTATGTTATCGTGTATGAAATCATGATTTATGGTACTCAATAAATTCTTTATACGAAAATATTGGGGAATACAAAAATTTTTCATTTTTAGAGTTTTCTAAGTATTTATTTTGAATTTTAGAAAAAAAACTCATAAATGATAATAAAAGATTGATGTCTGTACATGGTATTTAAAAAAAATGCAAAACAAATACTTAGAAAACTCTAAAAATAAAAAAAAAATTATGTATTCTCCCATATTTTCATGTAAAGAATTTATTGAGCACCATAAATCGTGATTTCAGACACGATAACATAAATTTTGAGGTATTAGCATTTTGGTCTAAAATGCTAACGTTAGTATAATAATCTAACTTTGATTATATTTATATGTTTATTTTTGTTTTACTATCAAAGAGGAGGTAATCTGGGTGTATTCCCTCTCTGATAGAGTTTTTTTGGTGATGGGAGCTTTAGTGCTCATTAAATGAGTATGCAAAACCCAATTTTAAGATTTTGTAATGGAATTGGTAGGCCTAGAGCCTACTTTTCTAAAAAAAATAAACAAAAATAAAAAAATCAATATAAGTGTCGTTTAATAGTCCGTTAAAATCTTTTTAAGTTACAACCGTTAAAAATAACTCAAAAATCTTGATGAGCTATCGAATGATACTCAAATTAAATTATCAATCTATATATTAAAAAAGAGAAGAGTTCCAATGCCTCCATTTTTTGTGCCTCCATCATGCCTCTACGTTTCAAATTTCATATAACTCAAAATTTAAAACTCATTTTTCAAAACAAAACCGTTAGATTTAATCTATATCCTTTCATTTATGTGTATATAAAAAATCATCAAATTTGAATATTATTTTGTTTGACATCAAGGGCCTTAAAAAATTGTACTAATTTGAGCATTTCTAGACGTTGATTTTTATAACTCATTGATTTATATAAAATAAAACAAAAAATTGAAAAAAATTGTTATGTGCACATAGAGAATATCATATTAATCAAATCTAATGATTTTATTTTGAAAAAAATATTTTTAAATTTTGAGTTGTTTGAAATTTAAAAAGTGGAGGCATGATGGAGGCATTGGAACCCTCCTCATTAAAAAATACATCTATAATTTTTTTTTTTCCATTTTAAAGATTTTTCAAACATTATCTTCAAATTTATAAAATATCCCATTGTGAAGGGATCCTCCTCTTAATTATATGGTACCTATTACCTAATGTGAAAGCAAACCTCTTTACTGTGGCCCCGGTTTTTCTTAGGTGTGTCGTTTTCGTACTAAATTCAAATAGCTGGAGTTTGATAAACCAACGCTCAGAATATTTTTTCTTTTATGTTAGAAATTTCGATTTATGATCCTTAATAATTATATATATATATATAAGAATACTGGGAAAGTTTTTTTTTTTTTTTTGATATTTTAATTAAGTGTTAGTTTTTCTTATTTTAAATTGCTCAAAAATAATAACAAAATATTGGATATTCGTATATGAAAATTTGTTATACGAAATAAATATTTACCCAATCTAGATATATATATAAATATTAGTTTAGAGTTGTACCTAGCTTCCAAGGAAAAACCGTCGATAGCGTCTATAGGTTACATTGTGGAATATATTTGTTACATTTTAGGGAGGTATCTGTTACATTCCGTACACGTCTATAGTTTAGACTTATGGACAATTTTTCAATTTATGATAGATGTTCCTATATAGTTTAATTAGACTTAGTCAAATTATCGAAATTAAATAAATACAGTACTGGTTTGTTGGGATGATGAGAGCAGCAAGTACAGACACATTATGTATGTAACTTATGGTCTTGTTGAATTATTCTCACCTGCAAGTATATGTATATGTAGAGTTTAGGTGACACTTTGAAACTTTCTTCATTCGAATTCAAATGTACTATATATAATAATTATTAATTAATTAAGTGTCAACTCTCAAGCACTGCTAATTAATCAATTTTGAAGATCAGAACTACACCACCCATAAGGATTCCATATCCTCTCTAGCGCTGCATTGTGTAGCGCAGAACACGAACCATCAGATCATCTCAAGATCCGTGCCAGCTCGAATCTTGAGATGATCTAACCATTCACATTCTGCGCTACACAAATGCAGCTAGCGCCTACAGAGGATGAGCACTCATCACCCTTTACGTGCTTATTGTCATTGAATTGTAACCCTGTAACCCTCCCTCTAGCTGGTTGATTGAGACGGTGGTATATATCAGGGAACATAGTACATAGGATTGGGGATCTTGAAGTTGCGATCCGCCAGATAGTCGCCCTGCAGATCGCTCCATTGGTCGCCTACGTTGCCCCTAATCCTGTACCCCTCATCGATCAACTGCTTCCTGATCGCCGATTTGTAGATCTTCGCACCCAATCCCTTGTAGTCCGATGTCCTGTATTACAATTGTATACATATATATATATATAGCAGTTAAATGCCAAATTGACATGACAGACAGATTTAACTCTACACATGTTAATTATGTACATTATTTACCTCATGATGAGCCGTTCGTAGCCGACGTATCCCTGGTCCTGCAGATTTGCGGCGGTCACGGTGCGGAACGTGGAGTCGTCCCGGCCGGTGAGGAGGAAAACCTTGTAGCCTCGCTGAATGAGATTGTTTAACAGACTGAGGACTGGAGGGATGGCTGGGCACATCCCCTTGCCGGCCCAGCTTTTGAATGCCGCCGGATCAAATGGCCTCCCTCTGCATCATCATCATTATTGTTGTTGTTACTGTTCTTAATTCAAAAAAAAAAAAATCTTATTATTATGGGCCGCATTATGGGCCGGCCCAACTGGCCTATTTGGTTAATTTAAAACATCATATTATGGGCCGGCCCAATTGTTCTATTTTGGTTAATTTAAAACAACATCATATTATGGGCCGGCCCAAATTGGCCTATTTTGTTTAAAGGAGATGATAATATCCCCTTTAAAAAATCCTTCTTAACTGCACTCTAATACATTTTTAGTTTAAAATTATTTTTCAAATATAACAAATCACTTTTACCGGTTCCAATTCACACCTTGAACCGTGCAAAATACTCATACATGTACAATAGAAAGATAAAGAATAAAAAAATTCACTCAAAATTTATGAGAACATGAGAGAGAAAGAGAGAATATTACAAATATAGTATGGGGGGTGGATAAGTGGTGTAGTTAAGGGGATAAGAATAATTTCTCTTTGTTTAATTTAAAACAACATCATATTATGGGCCGGCCCAATTTGCCGATTTGGGTTAATTGAAAACATCATATTATGGGCCGGCCCAATTGCCTATTTTGATTAATTCAATGCTTTTGTAATTATAATTAATCAGTTAATCTTAATCATGCAATGCAACTACATATTAATCAATGGATTATAATTCTGTGATTACCCAAATTGCTGGCCTTGGTAATAAGGGAGATTAGAGAGGCATGTATCATCAACATCCAGCACCCATGCGTCCATGCCGTCGTCCCCGGCCTCCATTCCGTCCAGGTACGCGCCGATCATCTCCATGACCGTCTCCACATCTCTGTTGTACTGGCCCCCAAGCATGTACCTGCCCACATACATCACGCATTCCCCCGGCACGGTGCGCCACGGCCCTGCATTGTTCGCCTCCACCGCGACTCTCCAACTCGTGCAGTAGCTCGAGTCGAACAGCGTGTTTGGGAAGAACGGACCCATCTTATGGGCCAAGGCAGTTTTGGCAAGGAGATTGGTGAGTATTAGGAGGAATAGTTGCCACATTGCGACGACCGGAGAGATGATCAAGCCGAGTGCTTTTTGGAGGTGAGAATTTGAGGTGTCAGTTTTGAAGCTGCCTGGATGGTGCATATATGAGAGAAGACATGTAATTAAGAAATTGAGATCAATATATATATATGGCTTTAATTAACGAAAGTATGGTTTTTATATGTAATTCCAAGCATAACATATGCACAAGAAATTGGATTATTCAATTAATGCACATTAAACACAATTAATTAATTTGCTCATATATATAGGCCGAGTTGTGATAATTAATAATAAAGAGTAAATTAATTAATTATGTAATTTGGCCAAATCATATCAGACAAGTATTCCTACTGATCTGCTTTACTTCTTGTTTTAATTAAGGAAAAATTTATACTCAAAATTCTCATGCCAGTAGCCTAATTGGGGTCGAGATTATATGTGTTGCGCACAATTTCTCTTATATATTTATGCAATGCCTATTCAACTCAAACAGGTGAAATTCATGAACCATATTTGTATCAGCGGCACACAATTATTCAATTAATTATCTCCATCATGATCAAAACTACAAAACCATGAAGAGATCGAGAGCTAGACTAATTGGCAGCTTAATTCTGGCAATTCAACTCCAAAAAAAAATAAATAAAAAAAAGGAGCTTGACAGGAGGAGCTAGCAGACATGGGCAGAGAGAGAGAGAGGGAGACATGACAAGACAAGGCAGCCGTTGCCAATTTGTTTAAAGAAGAAAACAAACAGAGAGATGCATACAGATACAGTAACACAGTACTCCCAAGTTTTTGAAAAGGGGCTGAGAGGGAGAAAGAGTACCTAAAGAAGAAGCATAAGGTGGCGCTGGCATTGCAGGCATCTCCATCCTTTTCCTCTCCAGAGAAGTTATTATATATATACAAATCAATTAATTCATTAAGGATGTGTGTGTGGCTTTATAAAAATATAATAAAGAGAGATCATGGGGTGGCCCCTAAATATATATGCATGCAAATTGTAAAGCATATATTACAGTATGGCCCATACATCAAGCTCCCCCCTCCAGGCATATATACATTGCCTGACTTGTTTAGTTCATTTCTGGCATCAAATAAAGATGATTATGTTGATCACTTTAATTCAAATAACACGGCTCCTCCTCCATCTTTTTATCAAAAAAAAAAAAAGAAAAAAAAACAAATATATAACACGGCTTTATTCGTTGACTTGGACTCGATCAAGTGCACCGTGTTTAATTTCTGCAGTCTTTAATTAATTACGTTCATTATATATTTTAGTTTTTCTACTGTTTGTTATGGTCAATTTGACTTAAAAAAGTGTGTCTCAATTGAAAGTAGGATGCTTTTGTGTTAGAAAATTTATATGTTCTGTTGACAATTTACTAATGATAATAACGTGTTAAATGCAGTATAATTAACTGGAGGGATTGGCATGATTATTAGTTTAGCCATTAATTAAATTGACAATATATGGTTCCTCTCTAAAAATAAAAAAAGTTATGGACTTTTTCAAAAGTGTGCAATTGTAACTATAGCTTGACATACACAAAAAGAAAAAAAATAATAAAGGGAGTTTGCATTCAGACATACAAAACCTAATTACAAAAGTATTGATTTGTGTAATTAATTAAGATAAGATGGATATTGAAATCATGTGACAAGTCTGAGATGAGGTCTAAAGCTATATATCCTTATTTTATTATTGGATTTTTTTTACACGAAAGTTCTATCTTCCCAAAAAAGAAATCTCAGTTGTTGATTGTTTACTTGAATTGATCACCACCGTTGACGTACATTAATGTCTCGGCCTATTAAAATTTAAAGCTCATATTAGTTTCTTCACAAAGATGAGCTTTCGGCCCTTATAATAAAGATATAATAATTTCAGTCCAGAAAAAGGCGTGAACTATTTACTAGTGTAATATATATTTAGTTCTGAATTTTAAAACTTAGCATACATGTATATATGCCTGAATGACATCACCAAGTATTAAGTATTAACTAGACCTTCAAAAGAAAAAAAAAAAAAGGTTAGCAACTAGGCAACTAGCATTCTAGCAACAACTAAAGTTGAGCATGCACATATATTTCTACATCGTGCAAGTCCACTGAAGAACAAGGTTCCAATGGAGGGGCATCCTAATTCCACCGGCGTGTTCCTAGATGGGTGACACGTGTTCCCCTCAAGGATCTTTACGTGCGAGAACGAAGTATATTTTGTCAGGAATGAGTCAAGCATTCCACATTTCCACTAAAAGAATTGATTTGATATGCAAACCACCTTGTTTTGGTAATTTAAATACCAGTTGACCCCTCACTAAGAGGCGCTGAAATCTGCTATTTGATTGCAACACCTGATATCTTGATCCGACGGTTCTGATTATTTTAAAACCGCTCTATTAACCGCATTTGTCGGATTTGGATCTTAGGACCTTGAGATCCGATTTGGATCGCAACTGATACTCTCACTAAGAGTGAGCTCTAGTACAGCTAGGGGAGGGGGAAGGCTCAAAGGGAAGGGAAGGAAAGGGATAGAAGCAAAAGGAGGTTAAATTTTACCCTCCAAATTAGAGTGTAACAAAATTATATAATTTAAATAGAGGACTTCACCTCCAGACTCTCTCTTTCCCTCTTCGACCCTTCAAAATTTGATGTTATAAAACAAGTTAACAAAGTTGGACAAATCCGGTCACCTCTCCCCTCCCTCTCTTTACCCTCTTCTAGAGCAAAGGTAAGTCACTTGCTAGAAGCGAAACCTAAATCGAATATTGTTTGGCAAACTATTGTTTTTCTACAAAAAAAATTAAGATGCCTTCCACGATGAATGTGCAATATTATTATTATTCGTTTTGGTCTTTTTGTCTCATTAAGGAATTAATTAAGAACCAAAATTAAATTAAACACCATTTCTACAAAGAGGAGGGTTTCCCTTGTACCAACAACTTTTAACACCAAATAAAATTAGAGTAATACCTAGCGTTCATAGAAAAATTGTCCATAGCGTATATAGTTTACCTTTCAAGATGTATTTGTTACATTTTTTAGCGTATTTGTTATACGTCTATAGACATATAGACGGTTTTTTAATGGACGCAAGATGTTTCTCATTAAATTACACCAAACCAAACCTAATAAACTTATTTGGTTGTCGTTGTGGATTCGACATCCCAAAAAAATACATCAAAAAGTACTTTATTAATAATTAATTAAATCAATTCATGCATGGGCCAGGCATGCCCAAACTTTCCTCCTTGATTTAATTTGTTCTCTCAACTCAAGGCTCACCCCCAAATCCAATCATGTAAATTCCTATGTGATATGATGTCTGGTAATTTATATGTGGCAATCAACGACCTATAATAATGGAAAATGATTCTGTCTATATATGCCCCCCAGGAGAGCTAGCTAAGTAGCTATCTGCTCTGCTGCTTGCCAAAAAGCGGCTATGTATGTATTGTATATTAAAATTGAGAAACATCTTGCGTGCACTGAAAAACTGTTTATATATTTATAGAGGTGTACGGAATGTAACAAATACAATCTGAAATGTAACACGTGCATCTCAAAATGTAATTTATGGACTCTATAGACAGTTTTTCTATGGACGCTAGGTATTACTCATCAAAAATATTGCCCCTTCACCACGACTGGGGCTGATCCACAACAGCAAAAGCAGATCGATCGTTGATTCGTTGGCATGATCACATTTTCCTGGGTTTGTCAAGCATCAATATGATTGGATTTGGCCTGGTCAAACACTGCAGCTACTAATTAACGCTTCTTACACGCACCATATATATATATCCTTACTATATTTATATATATATATAGTAAAACTATGGTGCTCTTAAGTTTACGGGACCTCCCGTGAGCTTAATATCAAAACTATATCAAATTATATCCAAATTTTGATTTATATGGCTCAATAAATTCTTTATATCAAAATTATGTGTCATGCAAAAATTTTCCATTTTTAGAGATTTTTAAGTATTTATTTCAGATTTTTTAAAAGTAACATATGAAACATTAATTATTTTATTAATATTATATAGTTGCTATTAAAAAATATGAAATAAATACTTAAAAACTCCAAAAATGAAAAAAATTTGCATGATATCCTTCTGTTTGACAAGCGTAGTAAGTTAAAGCGAAGTAAAACACTAAATCACGGTAATCACCTTAAAGCAGTGATATTTGGGGTGAAGTAAATAGATGAAGTAAAGTTGGTAGAATGTGTAAAATGTGTGAAAAGTTGGTGATTTAGTTTAATACACCTATATAGCTGCGTTAACTTACTACACTTTAAATCACTTCCGTTTGGTGACTTAAAGTACATTAAATCACCTAACTACAGTTCTACTACACTACCAAACTGGGTGTATAAGATTTTGATATAAAGAATTTATTGAGCCATATAAATCAAAATTTGGATATGATTTGATATGTTTTTTGTGTTAAGCTCACGGGAGGCCTCCGTGAGCTTAAGAGCACAGTAGTTTTACTCTATATGTATATATAAAAGCATATTCGAAAAAATGACATTAAATAATTAGGCTATCTTTCCCAAATAAGAAACCTGAGCCGTTGATCATTTTCTTGGATAGATCAGAACTATTGATTTACGTTAATGCCCGCTAACGTTAATGCCTCAGCCCATTAAAATTTAAGGCCCATATCAATTTCCTCAATATAAGGTCCATTACATATTATCTTAAAAATTTATTATAAGAAATAACAATTTCAGCCCAAAGCAACGCGTGAGCTCTTTACTAGTATATATATATATGCATGATCAATAATATAATTTTGGATTTAGTTTGTGCTGTGCTGTATGTGGTATATACAGATGTATGCGCTGAAATTAGCTGCGATCCAAATCGCAAGACTCTGAGATCCTGATTCAACGATGCAGATTATTTTAAAAAACCCCCTAAAAATCATATCCGTTGGATCCGGATCCTGAGATCCGATTTGGATCGCAGCAGATTACTGGTAAATTGACTACCGGTCCTGCGGTCATTAATTAGTCGTTAATGAATTATTAATTTATTATCTCGATCTTCTGAAATTCTGATTAATTAATTAATTATCTGCCATGCTGCCTATTAATTAATTACTGTATTACACCAGCACCGTACGTTGTTAAGTAATTAATTAATTTACGGATCATATTACTTTATAGAGAGAATCTCGAAACAGTCAGCATTATAATATATGCTTTATATACTCCTAGTAAAAAGGACACGCCTTGCTTTGAGTTGAAATTGTTATTTCTTATAATAAACTTTTAAGATAATGTATAATGGACCTTGAATTGAGATAATTTATATGGGCCTTAAATTTTAATTGGCTGAGAATGTTAACGGACATTAACATACGTACGTCAACAGTGATGATCAATCTAAGTAAACAATCAATGGCTGAGATTTATTATTTGGGAAAGATAGATCTTTGACGTCAAAAAATCCGATATACTTTTATTAGGAGTAAAGATATATTTTAGATGATGAGCGTGCAACACACTGCAATTCTGCAAATTGAGTAAGAAAGGTTGATCCCGTACGTGTGGAAGACGTACGACTGGAGGTTGAGAAAATGGGAACCGGCTTTTTTTTTGTTAGTAATAAAACATAATAATTTCTCAAGATAAATTGATGGATTTCATTGATATACTATATTGTAAGGTTGATATAGGCTATATGTAATTATAAAATTTCTAGTTGGATAACTTTATATGTTAATATTACAAAAACAAAATAATTAAAGTAAAATAGGAACAAATGAGTAATGTCACTATAACTAATTCTAGTAGCACTTACCATAAAAATATTTTTACTATATACTGTTTAACTAACAAAATATAAAGGTCGACCATCACTAAATAACACTTATAAAAATCAAAATTATATATAAATAAACAAAGATATGGAATAATGTAAATTTATATTACCAATAATTTCAGACTTGAATTAATTTGAGAAACATCTTGCGTCCATACATCTATAAACGTGTGCAGAATGTAACAAGTACATCCCGAACTGTAACATATGGACGTTATGGACGGTTTTTCTATGGACGCTAGATATATATTACTCGTTAATTTTCAGTACATAACCCACATGGAATTAGTTGCCGAACGATTTGTAATCCATTGTCGTGTATATAATACATGCATGTAACCGGGTGAGTGAGTGAGTGAGTCCTCTTGGCCCTCATTTAGGATGCATAAGTTGGTGCTTATTGAAGCACTAATTAATATAATGAAAATGGTGTTTTCGAGTGGGTCGAAATAGTATTTTACCACTCGCGCGTGCATGCTAGCTCTGGGAGCTAGCTAGATATAGGAAAATATATCCTACCATCATGCACTAATTATATGCAAAGAATTAGAGATTAAGGGCGTGTTCGATTGTCATGGAAATATACGGGATGAGATTATATGGGTACGGGAACCCACCATATAATTTGTGGGAACCCATACTCACGGGTAGGATCGTGGGTATACAAAAATGGTTGTTCGGTTGTATTATGGAAAATATCAAGGAAATTATATTTTCCTTTTTAAAATAATTTATACGATTGTATACTCATAATCTTAGTAAAAATATATAAATTCAAATGAAAATATGGTTGAACTGTTTTCAAATAATTCAATGCAATGATTTATGTAAAGTTTAGGAAATTTGAAGTAGTCATTATAATCTATATTAAAAAGTTATTCTTAGCGCACACAAAAAAAAATATCCTCAACATTTTAATTTTATTGGCCCGCCAATTATATTTAAGGTTTGAGATGGATGAAGGCATTGGTTATTTATGTATTGTGATTTGAAAGCTAAGTAATTTGCAAACAAAGTATAAATTATTGAATACATAACAAGCATTGCTTCATGGGCAGAAAATAATTCAATCTGAGGTGATTATTTTTTTTCCATCATATTGTACATAGATGAGTTCTAAAATGAGATTTCTAATCAATTCCCATTACCATCTAGATGGTCACCTAACAAGGCTGGGCAAGATTACCCAACTGGGCATGAATTCCCACAAATTTTTTTGTCATCGAACACGCCCTAAGGGTGTGTTTGGATCCCCTAGGATTAGTACTACCCCTTGAGTAGCATGCTAACCCAAACAACAACACAATCCAAACATAAATTAGAAAATTAGAGTAATGGTTGAGTAGCACTACTCTACTAAACCAACGAGATGTTATTGGTTTAGCAAAACAACTCATGAATGAGAGTTGTGATAATAATAAAATATATTTCCAAACTTTTTTTTTTATTGGTGCAAATGTAGTTTTGTTATAAAAATAGGATTAGTTGAAAACAAAAAAGAAATTCATTATTTTATTTATTCCCTCTATCACTACTCGAAAGTTACCATCCAAATAACATTTTACTATCTAGAGAAGTAAAAAGTTAGCTCTACTTACACGTTTCCCAAGTTAGCACTAACCTCACAATACTTTCAATCACTAACCCAAATATCACTAATCTTGCACTACTCGTTGCACCATCCAAACGCACCCTAATAGTTTAAGGGGAGGGTTTCTGCTGCCTCAATAAATTATTGCTTCAAAAGTATTGTTGGGTCTCTTACTCATTTCTCTTTGTTTTTCTATTTTCCATTGTTGTTTGTAATTATTTGTTTTCATAGTGTCTTATTTGTAAAAGTTGTAAAAAGACCAATAAACTCAGTTAATGGAAAATTGGGAATAGAACTTTCCCGACAAATCTTTCTTTCTGCCTCTTTCTTTCTTTCTCAAAACCCTAGCAAAATCCTAACAACTGATATCAGAGCCGTTGTTGCCGTCGTTGACGCCGCCAACGCCGCCGCTGCCTTGCTCGCCGATCACGGACGCTGGATCGCGGTCGCTGCCGTTGTCATTGCCGCTGTCGCAACCTTGCTCAGATCGCGAACGCTGCTACCACACCTGCTGTTGCCCTTTTGTCCCCGCTGCGCCTTGCTGAATCGCGCACGGATCTGGGATTTTGGTGTGAGCGGAAGCTGCTGTTGCTTGTTGCTGTGTCGATCGAAGGCAAACCAAGGCAAGCCGAGTGGAAGCTGCCTGCCTGCTTCTGTGAGCTGCGTATTTCATTTGGTCACTGGTGATCACCTTGACACAATTTGAGTTGGCTTTATTAGCCGAATTTGGCAAAACCAGAAATTGGTACAGTACCTCTATACACTGTCTCGTCTCCATTTGGGAGTTAGTTTGGATCAAATTTTTTACTAAATTCCAAATTTGTGGGAGTCTACTGGTGTTTGTTGACAGTGTTTGGTGGTTTTGTTTAGTTAGGTGTCGGGTGATTTGATCAATTTAGAGATTTGCTAATTGGGTGTTTGTGAATTGAGATGGAGGAAAGTGGTAGCAGTGGTACCATGATTAAATTAAGCTCATCCAATTACGGTATTTGGAAGTCTCGTATGGAAGACTTGTTATATTGTAAGGATGTTTAATAGAAGAATCCAATAAAATAGAAATAAATATAGAGAAATTCTTGTTATCCCCCACTTTCTGCACACCACAGCTGCACCCCATGTAATCCAGTCTAAGATTCGGCCCGATTCTCTTACCTATCATCTATTGGGACAGAGAAAAGGCTTCTCCATTTACAGAAACGTTGAAACCAATAGACCCCTTTCCGGTACCAAACCCGCCGATACCTCCAACGATGCTTGGAAAGTGTCTAATTGGAAGACGATAGCCTTGATTAGACAATGGGTTGATGATTCCATATTCCACCATATCTCAACCGAAACCGATGCCAAAACCTTGTGGGAGAAACTTGAGAGTTTGTATGAGCACAAGACCGCTCAAAACAAGGCGTTTCTCATTAGAAAGTTGGTAAACATGAAATATCAAGAGGGTTCATCGGTGTCGGATCACTTGAGCCGATTCCAAGATTGTGTAAATCGTTTGTCAACCATGAAAATGGTTTTGGATGAGGAGCTGCAAGCATTAATTTTGTTGAGTTCTCTACCCGATAGTTAGGAAACTTTGGTGGTGACCTTGAGCAATTCGGTACCAAATGGTGTTGTGACCTTAGCCATGGTGAATGATAGCATGCTCAATGAGGAGTTGAGGCATAAGGAGCTACGAGTCACTAGTGAGTCTTTGGCTCTAGTCACGGAAAATTTGGGTAGGAGTTCTTATAGAAACTCCCATAATGATGACAAACAAAATAAATCGAGGGGAAGATCAAAGTCAAGAAAGGGGATTGTTTGTCATTTTTGTAAGAAACCCGGCCATATGAAGTATGAATGCCGGAGGTTGAAAGCCAAGAATGATGGCATCAAGAGAAGTCAATCTAAAGAGAGAGGCAGTGATGGTGAGAATGAAAACACCACTGCTCTTGCTTCTGATGGAGAAGTATTTATAGCCTATAATGAATGCTTTGTGAATTACACTAGTTAAGATTCCAATTGGATCGTAGACTCCGCGACTTCTTTCTATGTCACATCTAAACGTGACTTGTTCACTTCCTACAAGGAAGGTGATCGTGATGTTGTAAGATTGGGAGATAACGGAGTTTGCAAAATTGTCGGAATTAGAGATATATGTGTGGAGACTATTTTGGGAAGCAAGCTTGTTCTCAAGAATGTTCGGCATGTGCCGGATATGCGACTTCACTTGATTCCGGTTGGTGTTCTTGATGATGAAGGGTACAAAAGTGGGAGGAAAATGGAAATTGTCGAGAGGGCAATTGATTATTGCTCGTGGTTTGAAATCGAGTTCACTTTATGTGACCCAAGTCAAAGTGTGTGGTGAGTTGAATGTTTCGGAATATAACTCGACCGATTTGTGGCACTTGTGGTTGGGAAAGGTATTGAAATTCTTTCAAAAAGAAATTATTTACCTTGTGATAGTACCTCTCTCACCTCTTGTACACATTGTTTGGCGGGCAAACAACATCGTGTAGCCTTCAAGAGAACTCCAAATAGCAAGAAACCGAGTTTGTTGGACTTGGTTCACACCGATCTTTATTCTATGGGAGCTAGAAGTATCGGTGGCGCTCTTTACTTTGTGACTTTTGTGGGTGACCATTCTAAAAAATTGTAGGCATACCCTTTAAAGTCAAAAGATCAAGTGTTGGATGTGTTCAAGAAGTGGGTTGTGGAGGTTGAAAGAGAAACCAGAAATAAGTGATGTGTATCCGGTTCGATAACGGAAGAGAATAGCGTGGTCCTTTCGAGTCATTTTGCAAGACCATCGGTATTAAACTTGAGAAGACCGTTCCAAAAACTCCACAACAAATTGGTGTAGCCGAGAGGATGAACCGCACCATTTGTGAGAGAATTCGTTGTATGCTCTCTCATTCTAAGCTCTCAAAAGGCTTTTGTGGTGAAGTCTTGAACACGGCGGTCCACTTGATCAACCGTTCCCCTTCACATGCGTTGGATGGTGACATTCCGGAAACGGTTTGGAAAGGTAAAGATGTTTCCTATGATCATCTTAGAGTGTTTGGTTGTAGGGCTTTTGTGCATATACCCAAAGATGAAAGGTCAAAACTTAATAATAAGACCAAAGAATGTATTTTCTTAGGGTATGGAGATGGTGAATTTGGGTATTGATTGTGGGATCCGATTGAAAAGAAGGTAGTTAGAAGTCGAGATGTAGTGTTCTTTGAAGAATAAAACATTGAAAATTTGCGAAAACTCGACAAAGCGAAAACCTCTTCGAGTAGCCTTGTTGATCTAACTCCTCTTTCAAACACTAACCTAAATTCCCAAACCACTCAACCAAACCCAAGCCAACCAACCGAAACTAATGACCCTCAAAATGAGAGTGAATCTCAAGCCGAAACCTCTTCAAGTGTGGTCCCTCAAACACAAGAATTGAGGAGGTCAACTTGAGAAAGGCGGGCTAATACAAGGTATTCTCCTAATGATTTTGTTTTGTTAGTAGATGATGGTGAGCCCGAATGCTTTGATGAAGCTATGGAGTCGGAGCACAAGAACAAGTGGTTGGAAGCCATGAAAGATAGATGAAATCTTTGCATGAGAACAACACTTTTGAATTGGTGGAGTTGCCGATTGGCAAGAAGGTGCTCAAGAATAAATGGGTGTATCGGGTTAAATCGGAGGGTCAAGAAGCAAAGCCGAGATACAAAGCTCGGTTAGTAGTGAAGGGATTTGATCAAAAGAAGGGAGTTGATTTTGAAGAAATATTTTCTCCCGTTGTCAAGATGTCCTCGATTCAGGTAGTGCTCGGTTCGGCCGCTAGTTTGAATTTGGAGATTGAACAACTAGGCGTCAAGACCGCATTCCTCCATGGAGATTTGGAGGAGCTCTATATGGAGCAACCCGAAGGATTCGTGGCAGAAGGACAAGAGCACTTGGTGTGCAAATTGAGGAGGAGCCTATATGACTTGAAGCAAGTGCCACGAAATTGGTATAAAAGGTTTGAATCTTTCATGTGTGACAACAATTTTTTGAAAACTAATTCCGATAATTGTGTCTTTGTGAAAAGGTATTCTAGTGGTGATTTCATTATTATCTTGCTTTATGTTGATGACATGTTGATCGTTGAAAGTGATTTGAATAAAATCAAAGCATTGAAAGAGAAACTTGGTAGTGAATTTGCCATGAAAGACTTGGGTGCGGCAAGGCAAATTCTTGGAATGAGAATCACTAGAAACCGGAAAGATCAAAAAATTTAGTTGTCACAAGAGAAGTACATCGAGAAGGTACTTGAAAGATTCAACATGGCCAAGTGTAAACCGGTAACCACTCCTCTTGCGAGCCACTTTAAATTGTCTCATGATAGTTGTCCTAAGGATGACAAGGAGAAGGAGGAGATGAAGAATGTGCCCTATGCCTCGGTTGTAGGCTCGTTGATGTATGCAATCATGTGCACGAGACCGGATATTGCTTATGCCGTTGGCATGGTAAGCCGCTTTCTCTTTAATCCGGGTAAGGTGTATTGGAACGCCATTAAGTGGATTCTTAGGTACTTGAGGGGTACAACCAATCATTGTATTTGTTTTGGGGGCACATCCGAACCGGTAGTGGAGGCATATACCGATGCCGATTGGGCCGGTGACGTAGACTCAAGAAAGTCTACATCCGGTTATTTGGTTTGTTTTGGAAATGGAGCCCTGTCATGGCAATCAAAATTGCAAAAGTGTGTTGCACTCTCAACTACCGAAGCCGAGTACATAGCCGTTACGGAGGCGTGCAAAGAAGTCATTTGGATGAAGAAGTTCTTTCACGAGTTGGATGTTCAGCAAGAAATGTATGTTTTGTTTTGTGATAGTCAAAATGCAATTCACTTGAGCAAAAATCTGATGTTTCACTCTCGGTCCAAGCACATCGATTTGAGGTACCATTGGATTCGATATGTGCTTGAGAAGAAGGAATTAGTGTTGGAGAAAATTCATACTAGTGAAAATTGTTCGGATATGTTGACAAAGCCGGTACCGCCGTTGAAGCTTGTTGTGAGAAGGCGGGTTTGGTGTGAGGACACGCTCCATGAGTCGGGAGGAGGAGTATTGTTGGGTCCCTTACTCATTCCTCTTTGTTTTTCTATTTTCCATTGTTGTTTGTAATTATTTGTTTTCATAGGGTCTTATTTGTAAAAGTTGTAAAAAGACCAATAAACTCAGTTAATGGAAAATTGGGAATAGAACTTTCCCGACAAATCTTTCTTTCTGCCTCTTTCTCTCTTTCTCAAAACCCTAGCAAAATCCTAACAACGTATTTCAAAATCTTGATATAATTCTGCTATGGATCACATGAAATATGAGCCTTCCATTTTTCATAATCAGATATTGGTTGTGATATGTCTTTTAGATATAATTAGAACTGCTCGATTCAAAAATGAAATGTTACTTAATTAGCGAATCCATAGCATAATCACTCAATAAATATATCTTTCTCAATTTCATTGCTGGATTTGTGTTAGAAGTGGTGACAGATAAATTCATATTAACTAGGATATATTATTCAATGAATTGACGATATATATAATTGGATATTGATTTGAGAAAGCAACGTACATCGCAAGTGGTGTGTGGAAAATTAATAAGATTAGTTAACTTGGACAACTCGAATGGTATCGATTTTGATATCGAATGTGGTATCTGAATATCTGAAGTTTGGACTAGAATCTTCTCTAAAGCCCACTGTTTGGACCGTCTCCGTCTAAAGTCATGACTAAACCGTTCGATTCAATTTATATATTTATCAACAGTGATAACATGTAACCACATTATTCTAAATATAACCAGCATATTATTTTTAATACCTACATGATCAAATCACGGCTGATCAATTACAAACAATTAAAAAAGTTGTCACTGTTAATCGCTGCTTTATTTATTTTGTGGTGTGATCGATGCTGCCTATGTATGTATAGGCAATATCCATTGATTATAGTGAAGAATATAATAAAGATGAAAAGTTGAAATCTTTTATGTTTATCCGTGAAGAATTTCTTCCACGGAGAAAATGGCAGGAAGTCTCCAACTGACGTGACAATTTGGTCATTTAATAATAGGAATAATGGAACTATCATTAATTTATCCCTCAACGAATTTTCCATGTCCCTTGTACAACAAGGGAACCTTCCTCTTAAGGGATTATCATCAAAAAAAAAGAAGGCGAACCTTCCTCTGTAATATGCTGGAATGATATCACCTCCTATTATCCTAAATGTGGCCGTTGGATCAAAATGAACGGACCAGATTCATTCACAAAAATCTTTGTTTTCTTTTAAAAACTATACCTTAGTATCAATCTGAACCGTTTATTTTAATCCAACGGTTCAGATTAGGATAACAGGTTCCTGTTATTCCTAAGAATAGCAGCAGATACGGACTCGTAATATGCTTGTATTGGACATCACATGATGCAACAGTGCTAGCTTTAAATTGTCATCCTAATTCGATCAAAAAAAAAAAAAAAAATTGTCATCCTAAGAAAAAAGAAGATGAATGCAAAATAACATACTGCTGTACTAATAACTAAGATATTAGTCAGACAATGGTCTCATTATAAATTTATTAGGCATGGAAGCAGAGGTTTTATGACAATTTTTTTTTTGAAAAAAAATACTCAAATTCAATTAATCAGTTGGTAGTTATCCTACTCAGTTATATGTTTTTTATTATGAAAAAAAAAAGGAGTTTAAGATTAGACAAATTTCTAAACGTGTGATCACAGAAATTGAATTAACCAACAATTTAATTGTCAGGCCGCTTGGAATGAATCTTCAATCAAGGTCATGGGCCTCCATCCTTTTCCAACAACATTGAGTGTGACTGTATCTGAGGTTATGATATATATCAGCCCAAAGATTAAATGACATAATTTTTGGACTGTCATGGTGGGATGATTATCCTCTAACCGGCTGCAACCGAGCTCGGCAGAGAGAGAAAGAGATAGTGACTCTCTCATTCGGTGGGTCCCACCTCGGTTACTCTCTCTTTCTCTCTCTGCCGGGCTCAGTTGCAGTGGGGCACAGGATATGAATTCGTCATTGGTGTCATTCCTTTGTGCTGATAGTACCTACAACGAATTCAGAAGTCATTACTGATCATGCCAGGATAAGAGAGTATAATAATAATAAACTGCTGCAGACTGCAGTGCTGCCTATAATAGAGTGCTTATCCTCTGCTGCACAGTATTTTACTGCGCAGCGAATCTACGATGCGGATTATAGGGGTGCTTTTTTGAGATTGAGTTGCACGAATCTTAAAGCAGATCTAACAGTTAAAATGCTGCGCAGTAGAGGATATAAATTGCCTATAATAAGGATGGGCCTAATTTAGTCAGCCTGCACAGCACAGCCAATTTTGTGTTTCCAACTCCTGCTTGTAAAACTTATGTTCCCTTCCCTTAATTCTTGGTGCAGATTTGGAAGTGCTGTGAACTGATATCGAATTATATATATATCGATCTATCTGCGATGTTTTAATCAGTAAGAACCTGAAGATCGTGCAAAATTAATTAAGATGACTGTTTCAATATATATGAGTGTGATGTTCTCGGGCGATGATATTAATTGTGAAAGTCGTTAACATAGGGGAAAGAATGTATCAGACAGATTGCATGTGCTTATGCATGGATTAATTGAAGTGAAATTAATGCATTCAAACCATGTGTTTAATAAATTGATGTGAATTGGGGAATAGAACTATAGGGGTGCGTTTGGATTGCTATGGAATAACACTTTAATCGGATTAGCAAGCTATTCCTAACTTTTGTGTGATCCAAACACATACATGCTAATCCGGATTAGTCCGAATAGTAGCTAATCCGCTATTCCTTGTAAAACATGGATTAGCTACTATTCTTTTCTACCATCCATTGCTATTCTAAACAAACAATCCAAACAACATTTTTACTATCCCGAATAGCACCATATTTCTACTATTCTTTAGGTAATCCAAAAATCACTATTTTCTTACTAATCTCATCTACTATTCTCTATTCTACTATTTTTTCACTAATCCTTGCACAATCCAAACGGACCCTAGATGAGTTCCAATTTTTGCATTTAGAAGGAAGAGAAGAATACAGGGAGAGAGAGTTGGAACGGTGAGAAAATGAGAAAGCGGAGGATAAAATCTGCTGAGCAGGGTCTGTTTTTTGGATCAGATAGTCGGAATCAGTTGTCGCTCCGAAAGTATTTCAGTATTTTCTGTACAGATCTCAAAGTACTTCGGTGTTTCTCAAACGTTAGATCAAGGAAAGCAGAGTCTTCTTTTCTTTTTAGAAAAGCAGAGTCTAGAGATGATAGCATTGGAATTTGGAAGGAGTATTGTATCGAATCGCGAGGGGGAGACTGGAGACGTGGGCCGTATTGGATTGGATTGGATGCGTGCCGTGCATGAGATGAATGTGAATCGAATCGTGAAGGAAAGAAAATACAAATTTGGGCTCTTTTTGCCCATTGTCGAATTGAATCAGCATTCATCTGATCTCATTCTGTACTAGCACTAGCACTAGCACTAAGCAAGCAGAGATGCGTAAGGATTATAATTTATAAAGGATTTCCCTCCGCTGCTGCATGATCGCCTCTCCTCTCCTCTCCTCTAGCTGCGCACTTCCGAATTCCGATCGAGGTCGGTCAATTTAGTTAGTTTCTCTCTTTATTTACTATTTTTACAGTTGTTACTGTGTGTGTAACTGTAAGCTAGCTACTCAGCTAGGTAGAAAGTTACGCAGCAGAGGATATGAAATTTCTAAGATTATAATTTGGCTGTTTACCCTTGGGGACGTCTTTATTTGTTTTCTTTCTTCTTTTCTTTTCTTTTCTTAGTCAAACTAGAAATCCCACATTCCCACTGGCACGATTGCGTATCCTCTGTAGCGCTGCATTGTGTAGCACAGAATGTGAACTGTTATATCATCTCGAGATCTGTGCTGGCTCGAATCTCAATATGATCTCTCAGACTCTAATCACTCGCATCATTCATTCCCAAGTTATTTCATTAATTAATGTTATCTCACTAATAATTCTTTTTTGAGTTCATTCTCGTCCATTCCCCACTAATAAAGTAATAAACTAATAATTCCTTCCTTCCTTCCTTCACAGTTCACACTGTCACACGGGCAGGGAGGGGGTACCCACTAATGGGTACCATTAGATTGTGCACACTAAACATGGACCGTCCGATTAAAGTTTTCTGTCTAGATTCGTGCGGTCAATCACTCCTGCCTTAAATGAAATTTTATTTTTTTAATGGGTCATATCTTTATCCGATAAAGCTCTCCATCTCCATCTTCCCTTCTTCACTGAGCTCGTCGGCTCGTCGGCTCTTCATCGCCTCTCCCAAGACCACCGTGCCTGGTCGCGATGTGCCGGAGGCGAGATGAGAGAGATGCTGGAGGCGGCGAGAGAGCATTGAAGCAACTTTCAGATCTTGAGGAGAACATAAACGGGGAAGGGGGTAGAGGGAAGGAAAGGTCGCACATCGCGACCGCGCACGGTCGTGTCGGAAGGCGACGAAGAGTCGACGAGCTCGGTGAAGAAGGGAAATGGAGATGGGAGCTTTATCGGATAAAGAGCTGGCCCATTAAAAAAAAAAAATTTCGTTTGAGGCAGGAGCGATTGACTGCACGAATCTAGACAGAAAATTTTAAGCAGACGGTCTAGATTTAATGTGCACAATCTAACGGTGCCCATTAGTGGGTACCCCCTCCTTGCCCCTGTCACACACACACACATGTACATCAATCTCTCGCTGGTCCGTGGAGCAGCACATCTTCCTTCCTTCACAGTTCAGCACATCTCCACTGCTTATTTATTCCCAGTTCCCAGTATACTGTATACGTTACATAATAAGATATAAATATGCAGCAGAAGAGCAGATCTCATCAGTCATCTCCCTTCCTGAATCCTGCTAGAGCGCTACAGGACAGGACAGCCAGGCCACTCGGATTTGGAGCCCGGCCCATATTTTACGCTCTCAATCTATTAATCTATTCGTAGTCTTCATCAAATCCTAGCTCTTATTATTATATTATTCACTATGCAGTCCTCGACTCCTAAGTCCTAATCCCAATTCCCAACTCCTAATTGAGTGAGTCGAGACCGAGTTGAGTGAAATTCAAGGCATTCCCACTTTAATTAATTAATTCCTATATCTTTTCTTTTCTTTTCTTATCTTGCCATTAGTAAACAATTCATTAATCAATCCTCTAGCTTTATGCCTATCTCTGCTAATGCTGCTCCCCTTTTCTATTCCCTAACCCCTCCTTTCCATTATTTATATGCAACTAGAGTTGTAAATCGCGAGCTACGCCCTGAAAAAATAATATTACATAAATTAATTAATATTAAAAATAAATGCACATATTTGATAAGTATATTTTATTAGATAAATATTGGACTTAATATATTTTCTATATCGTATATTTTTAGCTACATCTCAATTTATACAAAAGAATACAAAGAGTTGCAAATATTTTGAGTCTTAAATTGTATCATATTATCTCTTTAATTAAAAATAATTAAATTGAGTCATTTGATTAAGATAAATGAAGAGAGAAACAAAATCAATGGTTGAGATTAATGATGATGTGGCATAGCTTAAAAACTTGAAAGCTCACCCCTCTTTTCTAGAGTATGAATTATGCTCATCCTCATTCATACCCCCACTTTTTCTTTTCTTCGTTTTTTTAAGTACCATTCCATTCCATCTGTAAGCAACTAAGCATATATGTATGTATGTACGAAAATAACGGGCAATTTTACAACTTGCCCTTACTTCCAAATACTTGAAATGGATTGCCCTACCCTCTAAATTTATCAACAATGTGCCCCTCCTTTACCCTTGCTTCCCTTCCCTTCTCTTCACCCAGCCCCATTTTACCTTCCTCATTTAATAATAAAATTATTATTATTATTATTATTGTTATTACTACTACTACTACTACTACTACCACCACCACCACCACCACCACTACTACTACTATTATCTGTCTAATTTCTAGGTGAAGGTATGTTTTTCATCTATATGACTCATTATAGTCTTTACATAAAAATTATATGGGATAAAAATTTTTTAAGTAATTGTTAGATTTTGTAGAGTTTACACAAAACATTAAATATTTTATTAATATTGTATAGTTATTTTTATAAAATTCAAAACAAACACTTAAAATTTTTAAAAATGAAAAAAATTTTGTATCCCATACGATTTTCATGTAAAGAATATAATCAGTCATATAGATAAAAAACATACCTTCACCTAGAAATTAGAGAGACGACGACGACGACGATGATGATAATAATTAATAATAATAATAATGGTAATTATTATTATTGTAATAATAATTAATAATAATAATAATAATAAGTTTATTTATTATTGAAATGAGGAAGGTAAAATGGGGGCTGGGTGAAGAGAAGGGAAGGGAAGCAAGGGTAAAGGAGGGGCATATTGTTGATAAATTTAGAGGGTGAGGCAATCCATTTCAAGTTTTCGGGAGTGAGGGCAATTTGTAAAATTGCCCGAAAATAACAATTCTGTTCGGGACCCCAATTCTACTTGTATCCATTAACTGTATTCCCCATAAGAATCAGCTTTTGATTTAGTGGTTAAGAACAACGTTGTCTGTGTGGAAGGTCACGGGTTCGAAACCCCGATAGGAAGTCTTTTATAGATATTTAAATTTGAGTAGCTTGACCCTCATCTTTATCTCAAAAAACTGTATTTCCTGAAGCTACAAATGTAAGGTTTTTGTGCATCTAATTAATCAAAGGACCACCATTTGCTGATTGCTCCGCTATACAATTAATATACTTTCATTACCATCTTAATTAAACTAGTGCCTTCTTTTTGTTTCTGTTTTAATTTTCTTTTTCTGACTTTTCTCTCTTCTTTTCAAAAAGAAAACCCTTACTATTACTACAGCTTCATCTTTATATGACATTATATATTGTCTTGTCAAAATCATGACCGCTTTCTTTAAAAGTTTAAACCATATTTAAAGTTCAAAATTTGCTTATTTCAAAATCAGGCCACAAAGTTGGCTTCCCAACTTTCTTTTTTATCAAAGTGGGGAATGCTAGCTCTTCTTTGACCCTTTAGCTTTTCTCATTTTCCCATTCGAAAGCAAGATGGAAACCAAAATACTGGCTCTGCACAAGATAGTCTCAGAAAAACCTCAATGTAGTCTTATTTTTTATTAGAATTTTACTCTAATACTCCTACCAAAAAAATTTTATTTTGGATATGACGATTATAAATGAATATTATACATTATGAGATTCATCTGTAACTAATAAAATTATCTGGGTATGAGCGTGGAAAATTATTTTTGTCTATCCCTATTTTACCTGCGATCACCGTCACAAGTCAAAGTGACCGCAGCGGTTAGCTCGGAATAATTTATGTAAAAATTGGTTAGACTCTGTCTGACCGCTGCATTCACACAATGCTTCTGATTGCAGCGGTCACTTTGACTTGTGACCGTGACCACAGATAAAATAGGGATAGTTTAGAGATTTGTTTGATAATAGGAATAATATTAAGATTTATTTTGTTTTTAAGGGATAGACAAAAAAAAGATTTTCTATCAGCGTGGAAGTAACGTACTTTTTATTATTATTTTCCTTCTCTAAGAAGGCACCAACCATTGAAAGGGCCCTACTTTACCAATTCTGAGATTTAAGTATGGTTTCCATCTTGCTTTCGAACATATACTATTTTGTCAGAGCCTGTATTTTTGCTTAGAGACAAACACAAAAAAGTGCTTAGGCAGGGTGGGGTCAAAGATAGAGCCTTTACTCTTTTTCTTTCATGATACCACATTCATTCATTTAGTGAAGTTTTTTTTTATTGATAAATTATTGGATTTGCAGACTAATGATAGACTAGCCTTTTACTGTTGTTGAGGGAATTTTACTATGAGTAATACACTAGTATCTATAGAAAAGTTGTCTATAGCGTCTATATGTTATATTTCGATATGTATCTGTTATATTTTGGAATGCATTTATTACACTTTTTGTACGTCTATGTACGTATGGATAGTTTTTCAATGGACGCAAGATATTTCTCTTTTACTATCCTAAAGAGACCCCTTTAGTTTTTTAATGATCCAAATTGGTGTAGAGAGAACATTGTAAAAGAAGAATGAACTGATTCTTTTTTTTGGAGGAGAATTCTTTGTGTTTACTCATTGCACATGTAAATATTCTTCTGACTTTTTTAGTGCAATAACTGAATGCTATAACAATGCTGTGCCATGTTATGTCCCTAATTATTTGACAAAAGGAAAAATTAAATCTTGTGGGTTATCTATTATATTTTCTATCCTCTCTCTCTCTCTATGTTCGACCTACCGTCTATACTATAAACGTCCATAGAATGTAACAAGATCACTGATAAATGAGACCAAATTAATCTCATTTGTAACAAAAACAGTCACAAAAAGTGAGTATGAACGTCTATAGTGTGGACGCAAGATGTTTCATGTTCCCTTTCCCTATGCTATTTTATTTCTGTTTTTGTACCTTAAGTTCAGGCACCTTGTCGCATGTGTTCTTAATCTTTAATCTTTAACAATCAGCAATCTATTTAATACTAACCATTAACACTTGTGCACTCTTTCTGTTTCCTGATGATATAACATAACAGGTTGATCAGGGGCAGCAGCAGCGCATATTAATTTCTTCTGACAGCAAGCCACCATGGCTGATCATCCAATCCTCAGGCTTCCACTCCTCTTCCTCCTCATGCCATTTCTTGTTACCTCTCTGACCAAAGCCAGCCTCGATTCCGACAAGGAAGCCCTGCTGTCCTTCTCTAACTCCATTCCGCATATCCGCAAGCTCAACTGGGCCGACTCCAATGCTTCAGTCTGTTCTTCATGGCATGGAGTGCGGTGCAACCCGAACCGGACCCGTGTCATCTCTGTCAGGCTGCCGGGCTTCGGGCTCTTCGGTGCAATTCCTCGTAACACACTCGGCAAACTCGATGCTCTTCAACTCTTGAGCCTCAGGTCTAACATGCTGACTGGTAACCTGCCAGCAGAAGTTCTCTCACTTCCTTCTTTGCGCTACCTTTACCTTCAGAACAACGATTTTTCAGGCGAAATGCCGGGTTCTGTCTCCCCTGCTTTGTTTGTTCTTGATGTATCATACAATTCTCTGTCTGGACCAATTCCTGATCTAAACCAAGCCAATTTGAAGTTCTTAAATCTCAGTTACAATAATTTTAACGGGTCGATTCCTTCTTCGCTCCGACGGTTTCCGAGTAGCTCCTTCTATGGTAATACCCATTTATGTGGGCTGCCTCTACCTCAGTGCTCAGTTGTGCTTCCCTCTCCTGTGTCCCCTCCATTGCCCTCCTCTCCTGACACTTCTCACCCTCCTTCAGGAGCCGCACCACGTAAGCATGTAAATGGGGGTTTCATAACTGCAATTGCTGTAAGTGGAGTGGCAGTGGTCATATTCCTTGCAGCTATTCTTGTGATATGTTTCTCGAAGAAGAAAGATAGAGAAGCAGAAGACAAGGATGTCAAACTAACGGCTCAACCTGCCGGTGGCAGAAGGGGGGACAAGCCGAGGGAGGAGACGAGCAGCGGACTCCATGTGGCAGAAAGAAACAAATTAGTTTTCTTTGAGGGGTGCAATTACAATTTTGATCTAGAAGATTTGTTAAGGGCTTCAGCCGAGGTTTTAGGCAAGGGGAGTTACGGTACTGCTTATAGAGCAGTGCTTGAGGATGGTACCACTGTGGTTGTGAAGAGGCTGAAGGAGGTGGTTGCCGGTAAGAGAGAATTTGAGCAACAGATGGAGCTGATTGGAAAGGTTGGCCAGTCGCAAAATGTCGTGCCGGTTAGGGCCTACTACTTCTCAAAAGATGAGAAGCTCGTGGTTTATGAGAATATCGCTGGTGCCAGCCTCTCGGCATTTTTGCACGGTATGATTTCTCAAATCTTCGAAATGTCATAGAAATATAAATTTTTGTAGGCACAATTATAAGCCTTTTAAAACTGATCCTTACTGGTAAAAGTCCTGATGTGCAATGAGGAACTATAAATAAAAAAATTGAGATACCAATAACATCTTGATGTTGAAAACTTAATCAGGTACTCGGGGTACAGAAAAAATTCCACTGGACTGGAATTCAAGATTCAATATAATTCTCGCAACCGCAAAGGCCATCATGAGAATCCACTCTGAAGGCGGTTCGAAGCTCGTTCATGGCAACATCAAGTCCCCGAATATTCTCCTTAACCAAGACCTAACCCCATTTGTCTCGGACTATGGCCTGAGCACCTTAATTAACCCTCCAATCAATCCCTCGCGAGTTGTGGTTGGTTATCGGGCACCTGAAATTCTAGAAACCCGAAAGTTCACCCAGAAGTCCGATATTTACAGCTTTGGTGTGCTGATGATGGAGATTCTGACAGGTGCGGTTTGTATTTGTACCTTATTGTTTCATATTGACCCCTTTTCATTAAGTTTTGGTGTAACCCGTTATGTTTGTATTCAGTCCCAAACATTTCTGCTTATTGGTATTGTTCCACATAAGAAGATGGCAGTGAGATAAATGCGATATGCTAGCTTCTTTGACTTTTTTTGAAGTAGCAGGCGAATTGCCTACTATTTTGTATTGAGAGATAAATAAAGTGTAAAAAGTTTGGTTACATGAGAATATACAAGTAGAAATG
Source organism: Cyperus esculentus (assembly GCA_030179965.1). NCBI lineage: Eukaryota > Viridiplantae > Streptophyta > Magnoliopsida > Poales > Cyperaceae > Cyperus > Cyperus esculentus. The sequence continues at coordinate 477,054 of JASGLE010000049.1, read as the reverse complement.
TGATTAGAAACCTAGGTTAGGGAATATACAACACAGAGAAGATACAATAGAGTAGAAAGTGGTATGGGGTGGTAAGGTTTCCTACTTAAAAAATGCTTGTAATTAACTATCCGTTCTTTGACTTATTTTCATTTTAATCTCTTGGTGTTTATGTCAGCATGCTAATACATATTTAGGATCGAAATTACTTGATTTCTAGTTAAAACCACCGTAATTTGTTCTATAACCATAAGCATGTAATTTTTCCCTTCCGGAATTGAACAGGGAAGGCACCACTCCAATCTCAGGGGCAAGACAATGTGGCCGACCTGCCAAGATGGGTGCACTCGGTGGTGAGAGAGGAGTGGACAGCTGAAGTATTCGACCCGGAGCTTACACGAGGTGCGCTTAACATAGAAGAAGAGCTCGTGAACATGCTTCAGATTGCAATGGCATGCACTGCAAGGAATCCTGACCAGCGACCCAGAATCGAGGATGTTACCAGAATGATGGAAGAAATGCGACTGTCTGGTCCTGTGAGCCGCGCATCAACAGAGGAGAACTTCAAGGAGTCCTACGGTCAGACGGGCTTCTGATAATCCTAGATTTCTAGTAGACTAGTACTAATTTTGGACATAATAGATAGATTGTTGATCAGGTTGCGGGTGCCGTATTATAGCCTGAACAAATGTTCTTGATGAGAGTTTATTGATTTCAGCTTAGAATGTAGGTTTGAAAACTAGTACCACTTGAGACATGACATGACAAGTCAAGATAATACACTGCTGCTGCTTATTGCAATCCTGATATGTACTGCTTCACAAGTAAATACGCCTTTGACAAGTCCGTATTGGCTACGATCCAAATTGGACCGGAGGATCCTCGAATCCCTGATCTAACGACTGTGGACTTTAGGGGGTTTTGAGGATGATTGGGGGTCCTCCAATCCAATTGGATCGTAGGTGATTTCAGAACCTCCTTTGACATAGTTCTTTGCGACCTTGCAACCGACATCTTCCGGACTGCAAATAATTCGAACTGAGACTCCAGTGATTTGTTAAAATTGAATTTCTCTTTTTTCTTTAATAAATTGTTCCATTTCTCACATCTGTTCTGATGAACAGTATCAATGCCAAAATTGGGAATCAGCACAGATAAACTTTCAGCTTAACAGACAGATGGCTTCCCTAGTTCCTTCTCAATCAAAGACAATATCAAGTTCAAGCAATATATGGCATTTTGCAATAATAGTTGAATTGGTAATAGGCAAAATATCCACAAAAATCTAAGGGTGTGTTTGGCAACAAAAAATTGGAATAGAATAGCAAAGTAATAGTTATTCCATATGCTAAATAGAATATAGCTATTCGAATAGCTCTAAAAAACTGCTAATCCGCTATTCCTCCTATTTGGTCGAATAGCGGAATAGCTATTCGAATAGCTCTAAAAATATTTATCACAATACTATTCCAATTGTCATTTGTCAAACAACATTTCCACTATCCGAATAGCTCCAAACATCACTATTCTTTTTACTCTTCCAACAACCACTAATCCATTTTTACTAATCGGATAGCACTATTCTATTATTATTCCTTGATTTGCCAAACGGACCCTAAGAGAATAGCTCAAACGTCCAGAAAAATGAGCGAGCTATACAGTTAAGCTGATCCAAAGGGCAACCATGCAACGCAAGTACGCAACTAATCTAAACTTTCATAACAGATCCTACTGCCATGCATTTATATGTTTAGCCTGAGAGTGCTATATTGCATGATGAAACATCTTCACCTAGGGGTGAAAACGGATCGGATACCGACGGATACTAGTCAAAATTGTATCCATATCCGCTTTAGTTTTTCGGATACGAATACGAATACGGATAGTTCCGGATACGAATACGGATCGGATATAAAACAGATACGAATGCGGATCGGATATTTATCGAATACGAATGCGAATACGAATATACTTCGGATATTAGACTTACTATTAAAAAAATATATTGTATATAATTTTTTTCATGATAAATCATTAACTAAAATAGTTAAATTACTATAAAAATTAATCACTAATCATAAATAGGTTATGAGTTCACCGCTGATCATTATTATCAAACATAATCACATATTAGTTAAGAAAAATCCATATTATTATTATTATATTATTAATTAAAAGTATAAAAAATTAGAAAAAAGATAAAGTGTAAAGCCTAATTAGATATAAACTTCATTAAATTTGAAATCTACATCAAAAATCCAATTGAAAGACATATAATAAGTCTTTAAAACGGATATCCGAATTACCAAAATATCCGGATTCGGATAATTATCCGTATCCGTATCCGTATCCGAATAAATTTTATCCGTATCCGTATCCATATCCGTATCCGCAAATATCCTTATCCGAATATCCGTATCCGCAAAAATTCGAATACGAATCCGGATACGGACGGATAATATCCAATCCGTTTTCACCCCTATCTTCACCTCATTTGCAAAAGATTGACAACAGTTACCAAGTTCGCAAAATTTTATATGTTCCAACTTCCAAGTTTGTTTCATTTTGTTAACTTCTTGTATCTGACCTTGACATGCAGCGAGGCAGAAAAAGAAATCTCTGTGGTACCATGTCGAAAGATACATTCTGTGCTTCTGTAATGTGTAGGCCATTTATCCAAAAAAAAATACAAAAATTTCCTAGCTTCCGAAATTTCTAAAAATGTTAGAACCTCATTTACTTCGCATTTTGCTTCAAAAAAGATTCTTAGTTTCTTAATACTAACAAAAATCACATCCGATATCAACTCTGCTTAATGAAACTTCCATAAAAAATCTTGATCCTGTTCGCTTGCTAGTATACATATCCTTTGTATAAAATTATAGGGCAACAAAAAACAATGCCCTAAACCAGAACCATATGCTATAGTTAATTTCAGAATAAAACAATCAATTACCAGATTTTGAACTGGTCTGGTGAACCAGGTCAGAGCCAGCAACGTACTTAGCCATAAAAGAAAATAACCTAAAAGGTGCTCCTATAAGAGGCGCATCTGACAAGGGGACTGCTCCTGTTCTCTCATCGCTCGATGCCACTTCTTCCTCATTAATCTCTACATCTTGTAGGGGATGCACGGTTTCTTCGCTTAGGCTTGGTAGATGAAGTTCCAATTTCTGAACTTGGTCCATGTCAACTGTGATGGTGGTGTCATCACTCGAGTCAGTAGCAGCAGGCACAGTACTTGGATATTGCATTGTTTGAACAGTTGGGAGCAAATTTTCACTACTTTCTTGTATAGTTTCCACTGATGGGGGAGATGCATTAAGGGATCTCCCCTGACTAAGATCACTTTTGGAAAGGTCGTAGTCAGTTCCATTTTGTTTTATGTCAAGCTCATTCACCTGTTATCACCCAAAAAAAGAAGCAATCACAACCATATTTCTATATGAGGAGGGATCAAATGACACACTAATATTTTGACACACATGTTACATTAAATCATATAAATTTATAAAAAATCTTAAAAATGGAAAATCTTTTATAAATGTATTCATTTACTTATTGATCAATTGTGTGTCAAATTTTATTCAATTGGAGTGTCATTTGATACTCCATCAATAATCATTAAATTTAGACCGTTCTAATTATCATATAAACTTGATGATCGTGGATGGAGTATGAAATGACACTCAAATTGAATGAAATTTCATACACAATCGATCTATATGTAAATGAACATGTTTGTAAAAGATTTTCTATTTTTAAGATTTTTTAAAAATTTATATGATTTAATGTAACATATGTGTCAAAATTTTGTGTGTCATTGGATCCCTCCTCTAACTAGGATAAATTTATAAAAAGCTGAGTATTATAGGTTATTGCTTACCGATTTAAGAGTACCCATAAAGTGACTGACATGCTGATTAGTCCGTTTATCAGCTGACTGTGTAATCATCATCTCACTCGTTTCTTCCATCATCTGCTTTACAGAATATTACAAAATTGTTAAATTAGGAAACTAATTTCTGGTTCCCTGTTAAATTAAAGGACAAATTATATTGGATCTTCCCATTATTAAGAGATTCCTTTTCATACATTCTGTGCTTCCAAATATTACAAAATCGCAAAACTAAGAAAACAAATCTTTTGTTCCCTGTCAAGTTGAAGGGCAGCTATATAACTTGGCCAAAAACTACAAATCAAAAGTGGCAGGTCCTACTTTTTCTCTGGAGATGAGTATGTTATTGAGGTTTTGCAAGGCTGCAATGAAATGTTTTTTGCTTGAGATACAAACAAATGAATTCATCAAATAAATTCAAGGGAAGTCCTGCGATGCCAACCTTTGCCGCATCAGCTGACAAACTGCCTTGGATGGATTTTGCCTCAAGGGCCTCGATCCTCGATTCAACCAAGGATAAGGTTTCAATCAGCTTCCGGTTCTCCTGATCAGTATTATGTGTAGATTGCTCAAGTGCCTTTACCTTCCAAATTATGGTATTTAAATAACTTCATCAGTAAAAAGGATTTCTTGAAAAGTAAGCCTAAAATCATCAATTTGTATGGAGCCTCCGTTTGGTAGGAGGATAAGAGTACAGATAAGGGATTAAACTCTTATCCCTTGTAAGAGTGGTGATAACAGTTACCTTATGAGCACTTCTTATCCTCCTACCAAATATCGCATGAAAATACCCAAAAAAGAAAAGGGAGAGCTGGGTGTGTCCAACTCTACAAATTTAATCTTAGAGTTTGTGCCCAGATAAAGAGAAGAACATCACAGAATAAACTCATACCCGCATTTGCAGTGTTCTGTTGGCCTCCTCCAAGCAAGTAATTGTTGCATTTAGTGATCCCTGAGAAAGAAACTTAGTTGTTAGCTATTTATCCAGTTCTTCAATGGGAAGTACAAAAGCAATTGAAAGCACAGAAATTTTAATATGAAATGAAGAGTTAACTTGACAATACCAAATATTAGAATTTAGATATTAAAAAAAAAAAAAAGAAAATTCTAGTGCTACACGTACCTCCTTTAGTGACCACGAGTACTTCATATCATCTATTCTTTCAAACTTGTCCTCCAAGCTGACCTATATGATAAGAAACTTGAATGAAGATTAGGACTGCAAAAAAAAGATTACAAAATACATAATACACAGTATAATATGTTTTCGAACACTAAACATACCTGCCTTCTTGCCAATATATCATTCTCATTCTGCAACATTTGAAATTTTCTTCCCAAGTGGACCTGCAAAGTTGGGATCAGCAGCAGCATGCATTGAACAACTTGTCCATGTAAGAGTGAATTTATGAAAATTAAGCATTTGTAGTAAGTAATCAAACAGAACTAACTACCTCATTCTGAGAGTGCATGTCAACTTTATTTTGCATCTTGGAAATCTTGTCCCCCAGAGTGAACTAAAATCAGAAGGTATGTCGATTAAGATTCCGCAATTCATAAAAGTGGCAGTATATAATTTGCCGTTCTCTCTATTAGAACGAAATTAAGGAGCATGATTACCTCATTTTGAACACAGGAGTCTATCTTATGTTGCATTTTCGAGAGGCTATCTTCCAAGGTAGTCTGAAATTTCATAATTGGTACAATCAAACCGAGTCCGTGTAAATCCCCTGGTGATATAACATGAAACAGAAAAGGCATAGCTAAACTGAACATACCACTTTTTGTAAGCGGAGGTTGCCGTCTTCTTCTAGTTTTGTTACTGCCTCATGCAAATCGACCTAAACAAAGCACACACGCGTAATTAGTCAAGATTGAAAAAGTGAATTGAACAGTAGGAAATGAAAGCCTTGCAAAGGAAAGGGAGAGGGAGGGTAGATGGCGCAAGTTACGAGCTTTTGCTGACAGCCGTCATGGTCGGTGTGAGACGGCTGCTGGTCCAACAGAGATGCTCCATTCTGAGGGGGCTGCTCAATTTGAGATTCATCAGTCTGATGGTCGGAGAGGGAAAGTGGCGGTTCTTGTGAATTAAGGAGAAGGTTGCCGTCTGGATTAGGGTCAGAGGCAGCTGAAGCGGCGGCGGCATGGTCCTCGGGGGCAGTAGGAGGGTCCTGGGGAGCTGAACTGGCCTGTGGCGGCTGCGGCTGCTGGTGCTTCTTCTTCTTATTGTTTCGCTTTTTCTTGGCATCCATGGTTGTTGGTTTCAGTTGTTGTTCTCAGCAGCAGCAACTGGGAAAGATGCTGAGATCGAATCAGTAAGAAATCAACAAGACTAGAGATTAATAACAGTAGGAATCAGGAATGGCTGCATTGTTAGCTGGAAAGGATCTGATCCGGTACCAATCTCAATCCCATTATTGGGTGAATTTCGAAAGGTAAAAAGAAAATGAGAAGAGATTGAGAAGAGAAGAGAAGAGAGTTCAACCTTGGCGGGGGTTTGGTGACCGTTGAGATTTGAACCTTCGTTCCTTCGAATCAAATGGTTGGTTTGTCTGTTTCTTTGTTTGTTTGTTTCTGTTTGCTGGGAAGGAATTTGGAAGGAAGGAAGAAAAGGAGGCGGAAACAAATCAAGAAAGAAAGAAAGAGGAGGAAGAAGAAGGGGAAATACGAATATAATTATACGATGCGATGATGGTTGACATCTTCTTGGGCCGTTCATTCCTGCTTTCATCCCTCCCTCATCCCTTGTTTTATTTTGGGCCGGCCGGGCCGAAGTATTTATTAAGAAGTTTGACGAAAAAATATAAAGAAAAAAATTGATTTTTAAATAAAGAAGAACTTCGAAGAAAAATATAAACAAAAAAAATTGATTTTTAAATAAAGAAGAAGTTCGACGAATAATTATTATGAATTAAAAAATTAAATATTTGTGTAGCTTCTACTACAATGTTTTCTTTCTTTTTTTTTTCTATTTTTTGTTTATAATAGGTACCAAATGCATGGCTTATGCATTTAATATTTGTATGATTTGTTTTCGGAAAGTAATGAAAGCCGGCGCCTATGGTGCTTTTCTTTTTCAAAAAAAAAATAAATTATATTGGGGTCATACGGTCCGTCATACCTATAAAATGCGTCGCGGATGATATTAATTTCATTTTTTGTGATGCGATGGTTTGACATCTTTCTGGGCCAGTCCTGCTTTCAACTGGGCCGGGCCAAGGTATCATTCGCTCTACTCCACTGGCGGGAAGAATGAATAGGCCCAGCCCGCCAGCCTCAAAAGGAATTAATTCATCATTCATCTCCTCCTCTGCAGTGTTTGTTCCTTCTTCCGCCCCTTTGATTTCTACACACACACAGTCACAGCAGGCAGGCGGCTAAACCCTGCTAGAACCTCCCTTCTCGACAAGATCCATGGCCAAGGAGGAATCCGCGGGCGGCGGCGAGCAGCCGCACAAGGCGCATCGGAAGCACAAATCCGGGGCCTCCGCTAAGAAGAGCAAGAAGAACAAGAAGGGAGGAGGCGATGCTGCTGCGGGGGCGGATTCTAAGCGAAACCCTAAGGCCTTCGCCTTCACCTCCTCCACCAAGGCGAAGAAGCTGCAGTCCCGCTCCGCCGAGGTCGAGCAGCGCCGCCTCCACATGCCCGTCATGGACCGCTCCATCGGCGAGCCCCCGCCCTTTGTTGTGGTCGTTCAGGGCCCCCCGCAGGTCGGCAAGTCCCTCCTCATCAAGTGCCTTGTCAAGTACTACACTAAGCACAACTTGTCGGACGTCCGTGGCCCCATCACTCTCGTCTCCGGCAAGTATCAGCTCCCATATATGCTTCTTCTTTTATACCAAATTGTACTTAGCTTACCCTAATGAGTGACGATTCAATTCCAATGTTTGCAGGGAAACACAGGAGAGTTCAGATTATTGAATGCCCTAATGATATCAACGGCATGATAGACGCAGCTAAGATCGCCGACCTCGCTTTGCTGCTCATTGACGGCAGCTATGGCTTTGAAATGGTCAGTTTTTAAACCTAAACTCACCTTTCTCTTGTCCTTTCTAATACCATGCCGTAAGTGATCATCCACCGACCATCATCTAACAACCTTCCTCTTGCTTGCACAGGAAACTTTCGAGTTCCTTAACATCATGCAAGTCCATGGATTTCCCAAGGTTATGGGGGTTCTTACACACTTGGATGGATTCAAGGATGTTAAAAGGCTACGCAAAACAAAACAGCGCCTCAAGCACCGGTTTTGGGCTGAAATCATGCACGGGGCAAAGCTCTTTTATTTGTCAGGTCTCATTCATGGAAAGTAAGTGAAAAAACTTCATGTAATTGATCTTGTTAGGTTGGATATTTCATGAGATTTCTTCTTTTTGGCATGTTGTAACTTCCTACAGCTTATGTTATTCACTCCCTGTATTGTGGTGTAATAAAACAAGAACAGCCAGCACAAGAGAATGCTAATGTGTCACCTCCCTACCATACATTCCATATCCTACTCTTCACCTCCCTGTCCTCCACCTCATGAAAATAAAAAAACAGTGTTAACATCTGGGTAGTGACCGTTGTACCATTATAGCAGAATTTGAACTAATGCTTGAAAATAATTACTGCCCAGTAATTAGTTCTGTAATGTATTGCATAACTTTTTAATATTTGCAAAGTTTGCAGACCCATAGGCTTCTCTTTGAGTATTTATACCTGATATGTTAATAAAACTTGGAGTTCACACCTCATGATATTTATCTTAGTCACAGAATTTACTGATTTTACTGGGTTTAATTTTGTTTTGTAAGGTATGTGAAACGTGAAGTTCATAACCTTGCAAGATTCATCTCTGTCATAAAACCAACTCCTCTTACTTGGAGAATGGCCCATCCTTATTTGCTTGTTGATCGTTTTGAGGATGCAACCCCACCTCACCGAGTACACACCAACAAAAAGTGCGACAGGAATGTAATTTTGTATGGCTACCTTCGCGGTTGTAACATGAAGAAAGGTTCAAAGGTTCGTATTTTCTGCAAGCACTATTAACTTATAGCTCTAGCAATAAGTGGTTTCTATGATGGTTCCATAGGATCAAGAAACTAGACAAGATAGTAAAGGAACAAATTAATGCCAGAAATGTGATAGAAAATAATAACATCAGAAATTAAGCTTCCTGTTCCTATAGATTCTTGTTAGACAAAACAGTGAGTTGCACCAGTACATGTTGTAAGTTGTGTCGATATCTATATTGGAATACTTGTTGGTATATGAAATTTTCATTTATTAGAGATTTAGAGTTGAAGGATGGTCCCCTCATTTAATCTGATCAATTTGACTAAGATGGGTACAATTATTCTGTTAGGTGCATATAACTGGGGTAGGAGATTTTAGTGTGGCTGGTATGTCGAGCCTGGCTGATCCATGCCCATTGCCTTCGGCCGCAAAGAAAAGGGGCTTGAGGGACAAGGAAAAGCTGTTCTATGCACCAATGTCTGGTCTTGGGGATCTACTATATGACAAAGATGCCGTTTACATAAACATAAATGACCATTTTGTTCAGTATTCCAAAACTGATGACGACGGTGGTACATCTTCGACCAAAGGTACTCTTGGTGCTCTGCATTTAATCATACTTTGAGCTATGAGTAAAAAACTCTTGTACGAGTATGCTTTTAACCAAAGTAGTGTATATTCCTTGCATTCATCTGAAATCAATTAATTTTCTTTATATTACATTACTAGGGAGAGATCATGATTTTGGCCAAGCAATGGTGAAAAACCTCCAAAATACCAAGTTCTCCATAGATGAAAGGCTGGAGCAGAGTTTTATTAATATTTTTGGTAGGAAATCCCCTGCTTCAACCCTTAATGACAATAATGATGAGAATGATGAGAGGCAAATTGATCTCCAAGATCAAAATCAAGAGGATGACAAGGATTTGTCTGAGAAAAAGAAAGCTGTTGTGGACTATGATACTGATGAGGATTCAACTGATGATGGAGACAACAGTGAGAGAGAGCAAGAACAAGATCGTTTTGGATTGAGAGAAGAGGTTGATACTGGCGGTGGTAGAATCAGAAGAAGAGCAATATCAACAAACTTCAGTGATGATGTGGAAGACGAAGACGGAGATGAGGTGTATTTCTCTACTCTTGTTGACTGACACCAAACCCATTAATTCTATATTCTTTTTTATTGGATGTTTGATGGTTTGTTTGCTTGCTAATTTGTTTGTATGTCCAAATGTTTACAGGGCTCTGATGACGATGAAAAAGACAATGACAATGACAATGACGAGCAATTATCTGATGATTCTTATTATCTAGAAGAAAATGACGAAGATGAACACTCAGGTGATAAGTGCACTTTGCCCTCTGTTACTGATTGCATAAAATTCTTGAATTGTTTCTGAAGTTACCTTCATCTTATGGCTCCTAGGGGATGAGAATGCGAACTCCTCGAAATGGAAAGAATCGTTGATAGCTAGAACTTTGGCTAGGAAAAGTGTTAACTTGATGCAACTAGTGTATGGTGAACCAATGTCAAATCAGGTCTCTGTGAAGTCAGATAGCAGTGAAAGTGAAGGAAGTGATGATGAAGATTTCTTCAAGCCAAAGGGACAAGCTGACAAGGTATGTCCATATCCTTCATCATATGATCTTATTGAAAATAGTTGCATCTGCTGTCTCTATGAAGATTTGGCCGCAAAATCAATTTCTTGGTGAAAATACCTGTTCTAAGATAGCCATAACTGAGTGCGTGTTTTTCCCTGTTATTTTAAAATGCCATACAGGGAACAAGCAACAAATTAAGCTCCGATGACATAAATGCTGAAGATTGCTCGAAGTTCTTGAAGTCAGAGCTTAAAGATTGGCATGACCGAGATTTGATTGAAAGCATCAGGGATAGATTTGTGACTGGAGATTGGTTAAAAGCAGCCAAGAGAGGTCAAATCACCAATGATAACGGAGAGGAGGGGGGTGATGATGGGGCCTATGATTATATTGAAGATCTTGAAACTGGTGAGGTGTATAATGGAGGTGTGGGTACAGACAGAGATGAGGTGGATCAAAGAGAGGCTGATACAGAAGCAGAGGAAAGGAGGCGCAAGAAGCTTGCACTTCGAGCAAAATTTGATGCTGAATATCCTTTTATGTACCTTCTAGATTTTTCTGCACAATTTTATGCAGTTTGAGACCACATTTTTTTTTTTCAGATGACATTCCTGCTTGTACATTTACACTATGGTAGTCTGTACTCTACCATTGTACCTCCGACCGTTCCAGAATTGGTGGAAGGTCTTGTTTGAATGATCATGTTTAGCTTGCTGTATCTTTATATCTTTGTTGAAGAAAGTTACATTTGAAAGCCTTGACTTTGAAATACATATAATGGCTCTGATGGGTCAGATGAGGAAGAGAAGGAGACCGAGAAGAAGTTGCATGGAGATAAACCTAAAGAAGGTGGATTCTTTGACAAAGTATGCATCTTCCTTCACTCAATTATATGGCATAAACTTACAATTGCATAGCACAAGTTTACTTATGTACTTCTGTTAACAGCTGAAGGAGGAAATGGAAATGCGCAAACAACTCAACTTGATGGAACTGAATGACATGGATGAGGAAACCAGAGTGGAGGTCGAGGGATTCAGAACAGGAACTTATATTAGGTTGGAGGTTCATGATGTGCCATATGAGATGGTCGAGCATTTCGATCCACACCACCCACTTCTGGTCGGTGGAATTGGTCTCGGAGAAGAAAATATTGGATATATGCAGGTTATTATAATATTATTATAGTTATCCCCAGCACCACGCAAATATTACTGGCTGTCATTGGCCAATATTTTTATATGATTGAGTACTCTAAGTGCGTTATACAGTTTGAAGTGTCAATTCTGCAATTGTCTAGATTTTATTTTTCACAGTTCAGAATGGTGGGTGTGAAAGCACCAAATGGCTCTTGCAGTCTGTCAAAATACTTTTGACTTGGTTGAAAGTGTGTAGCAGCTGTTTTGAACTGACATGTACAAGTGTGCACTCTTATGGTGCATAGGGAACAGTGTCGGGTTTATTTTGGAGGATTCTCGGGACTGCCGAGATTGTAGGTTAGAATTCCGGTGACTAGGGACTGGCACATGCAATACTTGCAACAATACTTGAGGGGAGTTCCTTGAAGTTCTAGCGATGCTCCAAACAGAATATTGAGAACATATTATCATTGAGAAAAGCATTTGCTTGCATACTGTTAGGGAGTAAAGACTGCTTTTGTTTATTACTTGGTTTCTAATATATGCACTGCATATGCTAAATGGCTCAATGTATATTGGTAGGCTACTGTGAAGCGCCATAGATGGCACAAGAAAGTTCTGAAAACACGAGATCCAATCATTGTCTCAATAGGTTGGAGGCGGTTCCAGACTGTGCCTATTTATGCCATAGAAGATCGAAATGGTCGACACCGCATGCTGAAATACACTCCTGAACATATGCATTGTTTAGCTATGTTCTGGGGCCCACTTGCCCCTCCTAAGAGTGGTGTCCTTGCCGTGCAAAACCTGTCGAATAATCAGGTAATACAATTATCCTTTCATCTTTGGGAATGATATGCAGCAACTTTTTGTTAATGTTCCCTTATTTGTTCAGGCTTCATTCAGAATTACTGCAACTGGTTATGTGCAAGAGTTCAACCATGCCACAAAAATAATGAAAAAGATAAAGCTCGTTGGCTATCCTTACAAGATTTTCAAGAAAACTGCTCTTGTTAGGGACATGTTCACTTCTGATTTAGAGATTGCTCGGTTTGAAGGTGCCGCTATTCGTACAGTGAGTGGAATCCGAGGACAAGTTAAGAAGGTAATGTGTACATGTTACAATTAACTCCTTTATGTGCCCCGTTTTTTCAGTTTTTGTCTTCTTATGTTCTTTTTATGCCTGTACAACCTTTACTTCTGATAGAATTGATTTCCTTTGGCATCTCTTTATTGTGTTTGCCTGGGAATATCTTGATGTTAAAAGCTTGCTTAAATAAGTATAATTTTTGTAATAATTTTTTGTAGGCTGTTAAGGCAACACAGGGAGATATGCCTAAAAAGAAGGGTGAAAAAAGTGTTAGAGAGGGCATAGCAAGGTGCACATTCGAAGATAGAATATTAATGAGCGATATTGTGTTTTTGCGCGCATGGACACAAGTTGACATCCCTCAATTTTACAACCCAGTGACAACATCTCTTCAACCACGTGATCAATCGTGGAGGGGAATGAAATCAACTGCCGAGCTCAGGAGGGAGAATAACGTCCCCATTCCTTACAACAAGGATTCTGTTTACAAGGTATTGTGTCATGGCATATAAATAGTTTTTGTTCTGTTTTTCTGCACCAAATGACTGGTACATGAAAAGGAACTAGTTCATCAATAAAACAACATTACCAAATACTTAACAAGCCTTGTATCTAACATCATAACCAAGTTCCGAACTCTTAACTTAGCAAAGAAAACCTATCACATAGCTATTGAACCCTACCTTATGAGTCACCTTCATTACAGAACCAAACAAAAACATTAAAAAGTACTCCCTAGTTATCCCCTGATATAAAACTAATCTATTAAACCCCCCATCACAGATTAGAAAGAAGTGGATATATCTTCATCATCCTATCTTTGAAACATTTGAAGTTCCTCCATATCCAGTATAATTGCTTGATGTTTACCAGGTTTAATTGTTTACCTGTTGTACATAGGAACACATCCATACTGAAATATGAAATAGGATCTCAATTGAATATCATAATAGCAATAAATGTTTGTCCTGAACTGAGTTTGTTTTATTTTTTTCCCCTTCAGCCTATAGAGAGACGACCAAGAAAGTTCAACCCACTGGCGATCTCTGCAAAGCTACAGAAGGAGCTTCCATTTAAAACAAAGCCAAAGGTTCCTCTGCCAAGGAAGCGGCCAACTTTGGACCAAAAGCGGGCTGTTGTAATGGAGCCCCATGAGAAAAAGCTTTTGACCCTTATCCAGACTCTCAAGACCATGAATAATGAAAAGGTAAAATGCCACCCACCATACCCCTCTTTTGTCTCAGCCACTGTTCAATAAATTCAAAGAATAGAAAATTTATGCAAAGGGACATTTGTAGTCCTTTATCTAGGTAACTCGTGAATAATCGCTGCTGCTTACAGGTATTGCCAGTTACCAGGAACCTTTTTGCTGAGTTCTAATCTTTGATTAAACTGTTTGTTTTAACAGAAAAGGAAGAGGGACATGGAAAAAGAAAAGAAGAGGAAAGCACATGAAAAGGAAAAGGCTAAGACAGAGGAGGTACTGAAGAAACGCAGGAAAGAGGAGAGGAAAGAGAGGTACCGCCGAGAGGACAAAGAACAGAGACGAACTCGCCGAAGGATCGAAGCGTGATAAAGAAATAGCTAGAATAATCACTAAAGCAGATTCGACATGCAGGTCATTTTTATTTTTTTTTGTCCTCTCTAGTGTTTAAGTTCTTCACATGCTGTAATTTAAGACAATTTTGTTCCTAAGTGGAGGCAGTAATGCTTACAAATGTAACAGTTTTGACTTTTAACTTCTTGTCCGGTGACTTGCTCTTTCTGTTATTTGCGACGGCCTGTTATGCAAAAGTCATTAGGGACATTTGCTGAGTTTTGGTCTTTTGCCATAAAATTTTGTTTCTGATATCAAAGATCTGATAAAATTTGAGATTATATTATTGTACGTGAAAAAAGTAATTCTAGTTCTTTGTTTTTTTTTTTTTTTGAACATCAAAGCCCGTAGTCAACAAATTTCATTCAAAAGAGATCATTACATCCATAGAAATAACAGAAAATTTTTCTAATCCAAAACTAATAACACAATAGCAAATGAATCTATCACCAAATCAACCTATTTTAACAATCTAATTGATTTATCTCTAATACAAGAGACAAATTTGAAAGCATAACATTCTTTTCCCAAATTACCGGTTTGATGAACATCATCATCTTTGGTATAGTATAGATCAGAAGCTTGTCAAGTGCTCCATAAGACTTTAATTTCTAAGGCATCATATGATTTGTTGAAGCCGAAGCAAATTTGTCATCTCAAGTTTCTTGTAGCAATGGTAGAAGATCTCAAATGAAGAAGAACGAAAGTCTCTTGTTTAGAACCAGAGTAATGAAACGACGGACGAAACGATAAACGAACAGACAAACCAACGAAACATAAGACTATCAGTAAGAATAAGTAGAAAGGGAGGTGGCGGGGGAGAGACAGCAGTGGTCTCTCCCCCACTGTGAATTTGCTTCGCTGGGTTTCTTCTCTCTTTCCGAAAAGATGCCTCGAAACAGAAGAAAGGGAGATTTTTAAGTAAAATGCTCGTGGGGCGTAATTCTAGTTCTCAGTTAAGGAGAAATCATTAAGTTTTCATGTATGATGTAATCTACCCCCGATAAAATAGCAACATATCTTATTCCTCTCCAAATCCAGATTATGTGCAAGAACTTTTATGCAAAATGATGTCATTTTACTGTCAAAATTTACACAAAATTTGTTCGGGACCAATATTTGTATTGAAATGAAGAAGATCAGAACAACTTGTTCAAATACAATGAAACTCTGAGGGACCAAAAAAAAAAAAAGATATTGAGAAAGGTTCTAGCGTATGAAAGGATTTAATATCTTTACCAGAAGCATTGTTTCATACAAACGAGCAAGGAACCCAGAAAATGAAGGCTTTAAGATCTATACTTTTCATCATAGGAAATCGAAATGGGCGTGATCCGAGGGGAAATTTAAAAAAAAAAAAAAAAAGGGAAACTAATAAAAAATGGAAGGGCACCGACGTGCAAGCTATGAACAAAATGGGGAACCGGACAGAAAAAGATAGCACAATCAAAGACGGAATAATTGGCCCAATTCAAGGAAACTCTTTCTGGTACCAGCAGTGCCACGTGCTCGACAGACTCGATCAAGAATGGAAGGAAAAAAAATAAAAAAAAACACCTGTTGTTGTGGTTGACAATTAGCACTTTGAGCGCACAGCCACACACGTATCACCTCGAGATTCGGGCCATCACGAATTTTAAGGAGATCCAATGGCTCACGTGCTGTATGACACCGTGTGGGTCCACATCTGCTGCCATAAAAAACTATGGCACGATCTTGCCATAGTTTAAAAGGCCCTCGGATCATTTTGAACGGCCCAGATGTTTAGATATAGGGAGTGTCTTGTAACTGTGGGTCTCACTTGCAAAGACAAAAAAAAAAAAACTATGGCACAACGGTGCCATAAAAAACTGTGGCAGCAGATGTCATTCCGACACCGTGCCATATGTTAGGAGATGTCAATTGCGTTAGTTCATCTTCATCATGTGGATGACAGTTTACTCTTTCGCTTCAGAAAACTCCTTGGTATATCTGCGATTATTATGCTTTGTTTGTCTTGGATTAGTCTGTGTTTAATTGTGTGGAGGATCAAGGATGTTTTATTATTTTTCGATGGATGCACATGTATTATGTAGGCATATTGTTGGAGTGACGATATTGGTTTAGGACTAAAGCTGGACAGCCGCCTGTGCTGATGCATGATTAAACAGTACTTTTCCTGACTCTAGACATGATTCGTAAGCTATAATACACCAAAGACTAAGATGTCCAAACCTTCGGATTGCACATCAATAAGCCATTTGGATTTTGGACAGTTTTCTTGCTTCATTTATATTTGTAACCCTTTCTCATCTAAGTCATTTCTTAGCCTGTTCGGTTGCTCAGAAAACCGACCCAGAAAGTTGCTTTCGCTGGAAATAAACTTTCGCTCCGTTCGTTTGGAATTTAATCCAAAAATCTGCAGAATAAACTTTCCTTACACATAAACACACTGAAAAGAAACTTCACTTTTTTGTCCTTACAAATGAACACAGGAAATTGAATTTACTTTTCCTTATTAAAATTACTTTTCATGGAATACAACTTTTCTTTTCTTTTAATAATGACAAATGAACGGACCCTTACATAATTGTCTGCGTGCTTTCACGAAAGGCAAAGAAAATAAATCCAACGAGCCAAGTTAAATAACAATGCGTTCCTCAAGAATTCGGAACAGACACAAACTACAACTAACAAGTCAAAATTATGAACTAAACAGATTAAAAAAGGAACACAAACACGATGCTTTAATGTAATGAATGCATCAAACTTGGTATTGTTGGAGTCGACGCTAACATATTACACAAACATGATCAAAAGTATATGGTACATACATACATATCTAGTACGGTAAACACTTCTCCAGAAAAATTTCACATTTCAAGAAATAGCATAAACACGTCAGTGCACAAAGCATCCCCAATAAATAAAACAAAATGTGACAAACAAATTAATAATCCCCAAAAAGGATGTAAGAGAACCCAGTCATTTGAAGCAACATAAATAAACAACATGCACCTCTTTGTGTTGTTTCTGTCTCGCTTCCTCTACCGCCCCTTCGGATTCATGATCTGAGAGAAAACGGCACTTGGCGTGAGACCATCAGAGTCCTCACTAGCAACGCTCCTCCCGCCAATGGATATCGATGTATTGGTTGTAGTGGTAGTGTAGCTAGTATCCATAGAGACATCATTATTCGGGTCTTTCTTCCCCGGCATCATCAGAGGGATTGCCTCATCAGAAGTACCACTTACCACGCTGCCATTACCCTCTGCCGTTTCTTGTAAGCTAAGGGCAAACTCAAGATTCCACAAGACATCTCCCATTGTTGGTCGGTCCACACCAGCATCGGAAACACATTTCTCAGCTGTCTCGGCAAACTTCTTTAAGCACTGAGGTGCAATCTTTCCCTGGAGGTAGGGATCAACTATTTGATCCAGGATGCCCTTCCTCTGACAGTGCACAGCCCACTCCGCCAGACTCACTTCCTCCTTGGCCAGAGCTGGATTCAAAGCTGGTCGAGCACACAGTACTTCAAACAAAACAACGCCAAATGAGTACACATCAGATTTGTCGGTGAGTTGCTGACGCCTGAAGTACTCAGGGTCGAGATAACCAAAACTTCCCTTGACCACAGTGCTGACATGTGTGTTGTCCATTGATGGACCTGTTTTCGACAATCCGAAATCAGATACCTTGGCTACCCATTTCTCATCTAGTAGGATGTTGGTGGTTTTCACATCTCTGTGGATTATGGTGTGCTTTGCACCAGTGTGTAGATAGTGGAGCCCACGTGCTGCCCCGATGCAAATTTCAAGGCGTTGCTTCCAAGGAAGAGGCGGATTTTGGCTCTTGTATAGATGCTCCCTGAGAGTACCATGTGCCATGTAATCATATACCAGTATCATTTCATTTTTCTCTTCACAATACCCAATTAGAGAAACAAGGTGCCGGTGCCGCAACTTCGATAACATCTCAATTTCAGTCTGGAACTCGTGCACACCTTGCTCTGACAAGGGATTACCTCTCTTGATAGCAACCTTGGTTGTACCACCATCAATCTCACCTCGGTACACCTTACCAAAACCGCCTACACCAAGAAGTAGGGATTCATCAAAGTTTTTAGTAGCTGTACGGATCTCAGCAAAGGAGAAATGACGGCAGAGATTGGATGGCAGAGATGAAGTGTAAGAGCCAGTGGTCTGAGTCTTAGTTGAACCACCAGAGTGAGAGTTGCCGTAAAGAGAGAGCGGAAGCCAGCCCGAGTGCCCTTCACTAGTGGCTGAATCCTTACCGGGTACAATACCACGCCTCCTGAAAACTCTAATGAGACAGAAATAGGCCAATACTAACAGCACAAGCCCACCTACAATGCCACCTACTATAGCCGGTACGATAGCCTTTGATGACCCACCTTTGCCTGCTGGTTTTACAATGGGCAGCTTTTGAGGTACCGGGTTGAGACCTGCAAGACTGATGTCTCCATTTTGCATCTTAAACACCTCCAACCCATTCAAAATGGCATCATAATACTGAGGTTTCGCGGCTGCATCTGGGTGAAGTTCAATCCACATGTCAACCCAACCTGTCCCAGTGGTTAGTATATAATAATCCTGGTATGTTGGTACGCCAAACCCAGTACTCCACAAAATGACATCAGCTCCCGTCTGTGCGGTCTGGTTGTTGATATATATGTTAAACACCCGCATGTTTGGCTTGGTCATCGGGTATTGGATCTCGCAGAAATGGAACCGCACAAGGTAGGTGAAACCAGCATCCACACTAAGAATCCAAGTAAGATTACTGTTGATGTTGGACCGTGAATTTGGTCCCATGGAGCGAGCTGTTGAGTAGACATCCAATGGAGCGATGTAATTAGGATCAGCGATAGTATACTCGATTGTAACATTGGCATCCTTGGAATATGTGACTCCGAATGCAGCCCCAAAAATGTACGGTGAGTCGTCTTCCCAGGATCGGAACAAACCAGAGTCGCCAGGTGGTGAGATTGCGCTGCCACCAACATTGAGTCGGTACATGGTCTGGATAGCTGTATTGGAGTCAACAGTGAAAGGCTGGGGGTTGCCACCATCGACGAGAAAACCGGAGGTAGCAAACAAGTCGGGTGTTGAGACGATCTCAATCCCATTGACAAATGCATAGGAATTGGAGTGATTGGCGGCAGGTGTGAAGGTGAGGTCAAGAGAAGGAGAGGTGACATTGAGTGAGAACTCACGTACCAAATAAGCATAATTGAGCGCATCGGCGGTCTGGTAGGCGCTGAAGTTGCTGAGGAGAGTGACATCTCCGGCTTTGACAGAGAAAACGCCGTCAGAGGCGGCGCGGGAGGAGTAATTGGAGGCATAGAAATGAAGGCGGAGAAACTTGCGGCCGGCGCCGAGAGGGAAGGAGTAGGTGAAGGCAGAGGTAAAGATGCGGGCGGTCATGTAGGGGACCTGGGGCACGGAGGAGTCCTGGAAAGGGGCGGTGGCGCCGGGGGAGGTGAGCGTGGACGCGAACTTGGAGCCGGTGTCGCCGGTCCAGACACGGCTGTCGGAGTCATTGGCCTGGCCGGACGCGCCACAGTTGAGGAGGATGAGGTCGCGGGGCACGTAGGGTGTGGTGGAGGTGGAGTTGGAGGTGGAGTTTGAGGAGTCGGCGGAGAGGGCGGCGGGGATGAGGAGCAGCAGAAGGAAAGGGGAGAGGATTGGGATCAGGTGGGGCTTCATTGGGAGCATCCAATTTGCTCCCCGGCCCTAGCCCTAGCCCTAGCCTTCGATAGAACGGCCGATTTGCTTGACGGCGAAAGAGCTGCTGGTGATACTGATGATGATGGTACTGATGCTGGTAGTACAAGTGAAGTACAGTACAGAACTGAACAGATCTGCAAGCAAAATGGCGGATTCAATAAGGAAAGTAGTCTATCTGTCTGTGTAACGTGTAATGTGTAATGTGCAAGCAATTATCCCAGTGTCTAATTAATGTGTACCGGATTGAATGAGGAAGCAAGTAATGAGAATGTGATAGAGGAGAAGAGGGCGTTACCTTGGCTTGGCTGATGGAGAGGGACAATGGAGAGGAGAGGAGAGGCGCTGACCTTGGTGGGTTGGGTGTAGTGGAGACGTGAAGAGAGGAGAAGAAACTGATTTGGGGCAAGAGAAGGAACGAAGGGAAGTGGTAAGAAGAGAGAGAGAGAAGTGAGGTTACAGAGAGTGTCGCCAACTACTTTCCTTTTCTTTCTTTCCTTTATTTAATAGCTCACCACCGCCGTTACGCCACTCCAGCTACTACCCCCCACATTCTCTCCAATCCATATCCCCTGCTGTACTGCATTGTGCAGCTCACAGCGTCAGCCGTTGGATCGTCTCGAGATTCATGCCAACGCGGATCTCGAGACGATCCAACGGATGACGCTGTGAAACTGCACAATGCAGTGAGTTAGGGAATGAGCACTCCACAGTCCACATTTCTCAGACAAACCACACCGTGTATAATCAATCAATCGTGTTCTCCTTTATTTTCATTTTTTTTTAGTCTTAGGTACGTCCGCTGAGGCTGAAGCCGTGGCCCCAACGCCCAACTGATTGATAAATGATAATTGATGCTTCAAGCAACGCGGAGACCAAAGGCAAGGCAGAGATCAGAGGAGAGAGCCAGCCGTTTCTAGCTGGGCACCAGTAAGACCCTCCTGCATTTGATGGATGGACCCATCCGTGGGGTCCTGTATTGAATGTTTCCACATATATTTTTTGGCCTTCTTAAAAAAACTACTTATCGAAGAGGGGAGTTGTTGATACTGAGCACATATTTTACTTTACTCTTTGCAGGTAAAAGTAAAACAGTCATGGTTTTAGACTTTTAGTTCCACGATCAAACAGCCTAAATTAACATTACCAAAAACACACATACATCTTCTATTCGTAATTTACCAGTACAGATAATTACAATTCCTGGTTTAGTAATTACCACGTAACTAGTATTTTTTATCAGGTCTGAACAATTCAATTACAATTGCATCTCCCATTCTCATACTTAGCAATAAACTCTCGGTTCTTCAACATACATCATCATCATCATCAATTCATCATATTATAAAATACAATTAAACAACTGCATAAATTTCCCCCTTGAAACGATAAAAAAAATCTGGGCGATCGAGCTGTGAGCGAGCGGTGGCCGGTGGAAACGCGCAAATGGGAATTATGGAATTTGGCAGCTCTACCACAACTGAGGAGTGGGCCACATTAAGTTCAGCAATGGGACCCCACTAACGTGAGGGGCAGTTAGACTTAGTGCAAAGCCAAAGGCCAAAATGAATAAATCTCCCAGCTGTCTATCAATTCAAACCTCTTCTTCTAAAATATGAAAATTGAAAATGACACTTCTATTCTAAATGAACTGGAATTATTCTATTCGCTCACATCTCTTGTATCAACATGACCATGTCGTTGTCCTTCAATCTAATGCTTAGCTGCTCATACTGTCATACATGTAACATATGGAGTCCGTATCTGCTGTTATTCTCAAAGAATAACAGGACCATGTTTATTTAATATGGACCGTTAGATTAAAGTAGACGGACTGATCAGCCCAATAAAAATTATAGGAAGCTTTTTTGTAATTAATCTCATCCGTAGATTCTGATTCAATGATAAAAATTTAGATAACAGGTCCTGTTATCCAACTTGCATATTTGAATCCGTAACATATGTATCTTGTCATTCCATAACACAAATTGTTTTGATGCTTCACTTCTGGACAATTGTCTAGTATTTATTTATTTTCTTTTTTAAAAATAAATTTATGAGATGTACTATTGTTTTTCTGGACTCATAGCATGGTTTCTATCATTTATTGTATTTTATTTAGTTTTCACGAATAAGAGAAATTTTACTTGTCTTGTAACTGATTTTTTTTTTTTTTTTTTTTTTTTTTTGTTTGATTGAAGTGTTGTGTCTGTTTTATTCACTTGTCATCCATCAAAAGTAGAGCTGACAATCTCCTTCCAATTTTAATCCTTTTCAAGCCCATAACTTAACTAGTAGAGTTGCTACCTATATTAACCAACTTCTATCTTTGTGAGAATGGATTCAAATTGATTCAATAGAATTGCCTCAGCTGGAAGATACCGTGTACTTAATTTGTGATAAAAATTCTGGTACACATTAGACATTACATAACAAACTTCTGTCTTTGTCCATTTCTCCCCAACCTCAAGCCAAAATGTCAAATACCAAACACATATATCTTAGGTCATATATAATTAATTAATTATATACTTACCTAATTCAGCCCTCCGTTTATCACAAGTAGCTCAGATATATGCAACTCGAAAAGGGAAATAGAAATATTAAAGTTAAAAATAAAATTGTTAAGCTACCTGTTACCAAATTTATGCAAACAGAAGCACCACTTCGGCACTTCCCCATTATAAGTTTATAACGGGAGATTTTAAATGAGGAGAGATAAAATAACCATGTTTTTTGTGACGGATTGGTGACCGTGAAATTAAATCTTAAATAACTACATTTTAAATTCTTAAACAACGAAACTAACTGATAGAATATATTGTATATATCATATTTTATATGTATATAAAAAATTATATAATTTTGATTTTATTTACATGTGCATCAAGCACTAACAAAAATTAACGGTTCAAGTTTTATAATTTTTTCTCCTTTCTTGATGACTATCAAAACAATATTAAAACTCTATCATTTTTTATGGATATCAATGTCTATGGTTACTGGGTCCCTCATCTTTACAAATTGCCCTTCATACTAAAAATGTTGAAACAATCCATCCTCCCCTCTAAATCTTTCAACAAAATACCTATATTTTATAGGTCTTTAGAGGGGGAGGTAGATTGTTTCAACTTTTCTGTAGGAAGGGCAATTTGTAAGTTCTCCCCTTTATCACCTCTCCACCCCTTGATAGTTGCTGTCAACTTTTCAAAAAAAAAGAACTCTTCTCTTAAGTCTACCAGACAAAGAAAGCTATGCATGGCACATCCTTTTATAGTATTCTAATCTGCGATGAGTGTCTACAGTGTCATGAACAGTGAAAAATAACAGTAACTTTTTTTTTTTTTTTTTAAGATTGGTGCACAATGAGCCAAAGCATGGAGATAGAGGTAGCATATTGTTGGGTTGGGTTCGGATCAGGTCGGGTATCGGGTTGACGTCTGTCGGTAATTTTTCGGGTCGGGGCCGGGTGATGGGTTTTTCGAGTCTGGTCAAATTTTGCACCTCTATTCTCGGGTCATCTAGAGTTTTGGGTCTTTTGGGTTCGGGTCAGTCTGCCAGGTCGAGTCGTGGTTCGGTTCGGATTCAGGTCAGTTTGAATTTCCTTGAGACACGGGTTGGGTTGGGTTTGGCTCAATTTGACTTTTTTTGAAATACGGGTCAGATCAGATCGGGCCGATTTTTTAGGTCGCTTGCCACCTCTACATGGAGATGATCATGAGACAAGTAAATAGTTTGCACTATTTGAACATTGCTATTCACCCAACTTTTCTTCTTTTTTCTATATTGAATCTTTCTTTTCTTCATTAATTATTATATTTTTGACAATTTATAGTCTAATTTTAGGTCTTCATATGACTCAAAGATATTGATTTTATTTTTAAGTGTTCAAAATGCTAATCATAAAAAATATAGATATATCAACAACAATTGATTTCATAATTAAATTTAATTTGCAATGAATTTGAAAATATGATAGTTTATAAAAATATTGACTTCATCCAAATTTTATGTAGAGACTATTTAATTTAATATTAAGACATCACAACAAAATAAATTATATTATTTTATTAAGGCACTACAAAGAGTGAATTTTCTTGAGAACTTTTATTTTAACAACTGACAAACATATTTTTTGTACATTAATTATATTTCGAATTTCATTAAAATATGATAGTTTTTAATAGAAACACAAATTGTTTAGAAAAAATAAATGATATTGCTCAACTTTTACTGCCGAAGCAAAGCGAGGCGCTTTTTCTAGTTGTAAACAATTTTAAATAATCAATAGTGACATCTACACAAGTATTTATTACCGGGCTTATACGACATCTGATACTGATAGCAGTTGTGTTGTTTGGGCCTATTTCAAGCCCATAAAAGTTCATCACTAACCCTTGCCTTGCCCATTGATATATAGGAGACATCAATTGGCACTTGCCCTCGACCTCATGCGCCGTCGTCTAATGTTCGAGATGCTCTTCATAATTTATTTGTAGTTCTGTTTGCGTTTTTATCCGTGAATTGAGATTTAATTTTGACGTTAGATGATATTGTTGTTGATTCTTTTTACATGGCGTTGTGAGGTTTTGAAAGCTCAGTGATGATTAATACAAATTATGCCTACATTGTTTGATCTCAAGCATGAGAACAAAATATATACAAGTTTTTCTGAGGCTTTCACAGTTATCTATACATTTTTGCTATGTTTTCAACTTTCAATGCGGATATTTTTTTTTCCCTTTTATTATTGCCTTTCTTCTCTAGAGTAATGTATGTTCTTAATTTCTTATACTGTGATAAAACTGAGTGCTTATCCTCTATACTGCGCAGCGAATCAACGATGTAGATTATGGGGGGCTTTTTTGAGATTGAGTTGCACGAATCTCGAAGCAGATCCAACAGTTGAAACGCTGCGCAGTAGAGGATATGAATTGGATAAAACTGGGCTATCAACGATTTTCAAGTTTACATATGATTGTAACGTAGAATCCCTACTTATTATATAACCAGATTTGCAGACTTCTTAACAAATGGCTAATCTTTACAAAATATGCCCAGTCCATTGGTCTCAAGATTTTCATGTGTTAACGCCAAGTAAAAGAATGTTCTGATTTTGTCAATAGTTATTGCCAGAAAATTCGAACAAAAAGTAGATCTCGTCTCGTGTGTGTATCATCAGTGACACCAAACGCTCATTGGGAAAACATGTATCACAAGTTCACAACTCGCGAGGATTGGTACTTGGTAGTTATATTCTTTGCCAATGTGCAACACTCGTGTGTCATGCATACATACACCACAAGCACACTCTGATCGGAATGAAAACAAACATAGAGTTGAATTGAATTGAATGGAATGGAAATGAGAAGAAATGATTTGGAATTGAATTCTCTTGATCGGAATGGTTAAGGGTAGAAGAAGAATTCATTTATGGCATAATTAGAAAAGGGTATTATTTTTATCAAATTTACCTTACATGCCATCGAAATCTAGTTTCTAGGGTTCTGGTTTTGAGAGAAGAAACAGTCAAATCACCAAAAAGAAAAATACAAAAGTGCATACATTGGCAATGAGAAGTGATATTTCATCTCGTCGGGTTCCAGTATATAAAAAATGTCTCACATCCGCTTGAGTTGATTGCTCTGATTGGAAGGAAGAAGAAAGGCAAAGACGACCTTTAACCCTACTGAATTGAACTCTCGCCAAATACCACCCTTTTTCCCACGATTTCACCACGGGATTTGGTGCCTCTCAAATCATATCAACTCTATTCAATTCTATTTTTTTTTTGCGTTCCGATCACAAGATTTACGGAAAGAAGAATTCTCATTCTTGTTTGAAGGGGTTGGAATTCATTCCGATCACAGTAGCAATGTGCCAGAAATGTTCTGAGATTTCCCAACTAAAAATTACTCTCTTTACTGGTAACTATACATAATGCAGCTACAGATAGAACCTTTTAGATGTAACTATTATTTGTTTCGTTAGATCGGGTATAAATCAGATAGCTTTAATTTGCTAATTAAAATCCTACAGTGTTCATCCCATTGGTCAAGCAAGCATCTTTAATACCACCATCCAACGATTACAAGTACCATTAACTGAAAGTATCTTAAACAAAGAAGGGTTCATCCCACATAAAAGAAATATGAAAACCTACAATATAAGCTTATAGTCTAACTTCCACACTTAAATAGTCAATACACATAACATAATAATAATCAGAAACAAATAAAACAAAAGATCCTAAATAGTAACAGTAGAAGTTGTGGCAGATTTCACCTGAATCATGGTTATGATCAGGTAAAACAAAAGCCCCTACAATCAAGCAATTCTCGGTGCCAGATTTCCCGAGAAAGAGATATACAGTGCCCTTATGCAAGTGGACTGGGTTCTTTGACAAACTGAGAAGGCCTGACATAACTGAATCCCAGAAAATCGCTTCCAGCACCAGGGCTAGCAACTGGAGAATCCAGTAATGGCATACTTGTCCACCGCTCATCAAAGTTCGCCACACACAGCTTCCCTGCCACGTTTGGGCGGAAGCTAGGCTGGATTTGACGGGCCTCCAATTTCTTCCAGTTGATTGTTTTGAACCACTTGTGGTTCTTTATTTCATTACTGCCTCCAGGCCCACTTCCCAGGCGCCTGTTTGCCTCCTTGTTCAGTAACTGCAGAAGAGAACAGATTTGAGCAGAGAAATTTACAAAATAAAACTTACAACTGAACTGACACAGGGCTGGTTTGCAATTCACTCTTTACTTCACACAATTTTGAAACTTAATACTCAGGGTTGCTATAATTGTTATCACATAACAGATTCAATTTTGTCAAAGAGCACAAGAGAATGGCAGTAGTGGCTGATTCACACAATTACAGAGAAAATAGTGGGTGTCACTCATAAGCACTACAAAATAACTGGATTACGTCTACCAAAAATAGTAGCACAAATACAGAAAAAAGGATGAACTTACTCCTTTTAGGAGCGAATGAGCTTCACTGGAGAGGAAAGCAGGGAGTTTGATCTTCTCTTTAATGATTTTCTGCTGAATCTTCTCTCTGTTGCCGCCTAAAAATGGTGGCTGAAAGAGCATACATAGACTAATATTAGTCCATTTGAAATATCAATTAGTAGAAAATCCTGATCCATCAGGACAATAATTATTCGAGCTCAGGATGAACTCCAAATCACTGTTGGAGTGCACGAAAATCAAAACAATGCCTTCTTTTCATACCACATCCATGCTCACAGAAGCAATATTACCATTCATGATCATAGTAAATAAATTGCAAAGCAGCATCTTCTATAGGCATGTCTTGTGATGTCATTTATTAACAAAAAAAAAAACCAATACCATACGGTTTCTCTCATGAATTGTCATGCTGTTAACAGTGGTTATATTATTCATGACCAAAACAATTCATAACGGGTTCCAAAATTCTTAAAGAAATAAGAGGGGAAAAGATAAAAAATACTGACCTTGCCAGTAAGCATTTCAAAGAGAAGGATACCAACACTCCACCAGTCAGCAGCCTTATCATGGCCCCTTCCCTGAATAATTTCTGGAGCCATATACTCCACTGTGCCACACATTGAATTTGTTCTGGTATTCTCATCAAACTCCTTTGCTAGCCCAAAATCTGTCAGCATTGCCTGGGCAAACGATGGGCAAAACAGTGTATATGTCAAGATAAGTCGGGCGAGAGCCGGAGTATCATATTTTCAAGCCAGTTTAATCACAATCAACTTATTAATTTA
Source organism: Cyperus esculentus (assembly GCA_030179965.1). Lineage (NCBI taxonomy): Eukaryota > Viridiplantae > Streptophyta > Magnoliopsida > Poales > Cyperaceae > Cyperus > Cyperus esculentus. The sequence goes on along the minus strand of JASGLE010000049.1, from coordinate 449,259 downwards.
TATGCTTGTAATGGGCTGTGCTACTTTGTATTTCTACGTTAACAAAGGAATATGCCAAAGGTCTATTCACTAGAGAGTAGAGAGGATATCAGGGTGATGTATGATATACTACAACATGAATTGACAATATCCAGCACTTACATGGCCCTCAGAATCCAAGAGAATGTTCTCTGGTTTGAGATCTCTGTGCATAATGCCATTTGCATGGAGGTGGGAAACAGCCGACACTATTTCAGCAGCATATACACGCGCAAGATCCTCCCTGTTATATAAAAAGTGAAAATTGTTTTTTAGCGTTATGCACCACTGAAATGTTAAGACAAATGTGGCAGTATATATCATTGTATACTAACCTGAATAAACCTTGATGATAGAGCTGGAAAAACAAATGGCCACCATTTACAAAGTCCAGCACTAAATACAGGCGATATTTAGTCTGTAGAACAAGAGACAGTTTTACAAAAAAATATAAGAACAATTTACAGAATGTGCTATAATAAGTGGAAAAGAAGTTATTGCAAACAGACTAAATACCTGGAACGAATATCTCAGCTGGACTATGAATGGATGGTCAGTTCTTGTAAGAATGTCCCTCTCAGCTTTCATATACTCAACATGATTTTTCTCTAAAATCTTATCCTTCCTCACTACCTTCATGGCATAGATCTCGTTAGAACCTTTCTTTTTGACTTGAAAAACCTTTCCAAAGGCACCTTGCCCCACCAATTTCAGAATTTCAAAATCATCAAGCCCCACTCCTTCACTCGTCTCGCAGGCCTCAACTTTTTCCTGCTCTCTCGCACCTTCTTCTGAGAGAGGTTCTAGAAGGTCTAGAGAGTTCTTGGTCTCGTGCAAATTGAGGACGCTAAAACGGGGAGACTGAGTAGTGACAAGGGCCGTGGGGCCCACCAGAGAATGGGACCGCTTAAAAATGACAACAGGGTCATCATAAACCTCCTCGGTCAACTCAGCCGCAGTGGGAGAAGTTAGAGACTGAATAGGAGTTGTGCCGAAAACGTCAGAGAAATCAAATTCGAGATTCTCGGTACCCACTACATCTGGAGGGCCTGTTGGGAGAATGATCTGTCTAACAGTGGTTTTGGACGCAAAGGCCTTTGTCAGAGCGGAGACTTCGGAGGAGACCATCTTTCACAGTTGAGGATGGCTTAAAAAGAGTTGTTTAGTATGATGGGGCTTGAACAGAACGACTAAGGGAGAATTCGAGCGAGGACTGAGGAGGAGGGGTTCCTGACAATTGCCTTGAAGAGGAGGAAGTTTACATAGACAACAAGGAACTGAGAGAGGAGGCAGGCGGAGACGCAGCAGGAGCAGTTGCAGGTGTTGGAGTTTCCCGACTTACAGGAAACTTTGTTTGCCACAGTGCTTCCAGAACTCATCAATAACAGGTTTTCTCAAGCTGCACGCAAATATGGCAATGTTAGTTTTGATTAACGAGTAACATGAAAAAATGGGTATCATCCAAAGCCTACCATAATAAAACTGATAGCACAATAAAAGGATGTTTAATGATGAACACTGCCTTTATATAATTTCATTTTAGGTTAAAAAAAACACGTAATTGGCCATTCCGAAGTATAATGAAACAATTATTATTATCTTAATTAGAGAATTGTTATATGCTATCAATTTTGGCAGACCACAGCAACCGATTTATGTTCATAATGATGCTGCTGAAGAAAACAAATAATAAACATACATATAAAGTGTAGTATTCAATTATTTGAGGTTTGGAGTTGGGCTAATTGAAAAGGGACAAGGAAAGGGGATGGATAATTCCGAAATTTTGGAAAATTGGGCTAGTATTTGAACAGAATTAATTGAAGCAAGGAACACAATTACGCCGCAATTGATATCGAGGGACGGCTAATTGGTCCGATTTGGGGGAATTCGAAGTTGCAAAAAAAAAAAAAGAAGAAGAAAAAGGGAGGGAGGGAGGAGAAGTGTAAAAATTGGTGGAAAAGAAATAGGAAGAAGAAGAAGAAGAAGAGAAAGGGTTGGGAGAACTTACGGAAACAAGGAAAGGGATTCCTGAAACCCCCAAGAAAACACAAATAAATCAAACCCAACTCAACCCAACTGAATTGAATCGAATTAAGGAGATATAAACAGCCCCCGAGTTAAATTAAGGACTGGCCGCACACACACAGACAGACAGATCTGCTATAAACCCAAAAATAGTATCCCACGGTCGGACGGAGGGACTCCAAACAAACAGATCTACGATCTACCTAGTCGGGAAAGAAACAGAAGAAAAGAAAGGAGGAACGCACTTACTTGCCTTGAAGGAGAGCAGGGCAGAAGTTGCGGGGAGCTAAGCAATAGCTAGCGGAGGAGATAAACACCACTCGGCGATTTCTTTCCGCGGCCGTCTCTTCGCTTTTATATACCGGATCGCCTTTCCTTGTTCCAACTTGCGAGTGTCCATCCCCTGACTTACTGCATTGTGCAGTTCACAGCGTCAGCCGTTGGATCGTCTCGAAGTCCGCGCTGGAACGAATCTTAATACAATCCAACGGCTAGCGCTGTGAACTGCGTAATGCAGTACATCCGGGGGGGGGATCCCCAACTTGCAGCTCTCGGATCCGGATCTGGTTGTTAGCGGACTCGTGTTATAAAACTAGTGGTTCGTTTTTGGAAAGGGGATCCGGATGGGCCCATCGGCAATTCATATCCTTTTACCGCGCAGTACTCCGGCCGTTGGATTTGCTTTAAGATTCGTGTAACTCAATCTCAAGAAACCCCTATAATCCACATCGTTGATGGATAAGCACTCGCCGATCGGATATTCGGATTGGGAAAGTTAAATGCCCTGTCAAATCAAAAAAAAAAAATGAAAAAGTTAAATGCGCTGCCCGCGGCCAATATTTGAAGGAAAAGGAAGAGAAGTTGTATCTATCTTTTGTGCCCGCGTCAAGATGGGTTGGCGCTTGGGGTCCCACTTGGTCAGCCCAAATTATTGGACTCTTTTCTATTATTATTTCATTGTATATATATTCTCGACGGAATTTCTTTTGTCTATAGACGCGTTGTACGTGCATTGTGAGTTGTGACCAACAAAATAAAAGGTTTATTTGTCGAGCATGGCTTTTGGTTTGCATTAAGCTCGTAAGGCAAGTTCATTTGCAGATATTGGAGGAACTTCGGCATGTGGTCGGCAACGCAACTCGAAGCCGTCACGTTTTTTTTTTTTTTTTTTAAAGGAAAACACATTGCATTATGTAGCGCAAGATGTGAACCGTTAGATCATCTCGAGTTTGAGTTAGCACAGATTTGGAGATTATCTAACGGTTCACATCCTGTGCTACACAATGCAGAGCTATAGAGGATATGAAATCTATTTTCTATCACTTAATTGTTATTAAGAATTGTTTAGTGTCAAGCCAATGAAATACACCATCTTAAGGTTCCCTGCTTGAATATTTTTAGTTCTTCGTAGAACATCAGGTAAGTAAAATATTTTTAAATGTGGTACGTAGCGAGCGTACATGAGTCGTGATTAATTGTTTTAACTTAGCTCAATATCGGGGGTTGATTTTTTAATATAAAAAATAAAAAAGTATTTAAAAAGTAAGAAATAATAAAAATAGTTAGACCTACCTTTTTATTGATGGACGGTCCATAGTAGTAACAAATAGTATGACAAATAGACCCTATACGTCGGAGCTTTCTATTAAGAATTATGGTTTTTGAATGTTAGTATCCAAAATTCTGGATGTTATTTAATATATAATTCAGTGCATAATGATGATTGTGCACAATTAAATTAAAAAATCATTAATATACAGTGAATTCAATATAAATTCAGTCCATAGATTCAAAATTTGCTTGGAGATTCAGTACAAAATCCATTATGTATTGAAGTCAATTTTAATCTGTTATTTTTAAAGTAGATTGGTAAAACTTTTTTTGAAGAAAATAAATAATAAATATAAATGAAAAATAACAATTTCAAATATTAACAGATTAAGATGAAACATTATAGTACTAAGTCATGTAATGCAAATTATTAAATTATATCATCTACTTGAATAACTACTAAAAATCACAAAAATATTATTTGAAATTACGGAGAGAACATGTGAGAGCAAGAGTAAGAAAACAATTGAAATCATTTATGTTATATTTAACCATTATGTTTCGGAATAATTTAAATTTTATAGTGCTTCATTTAAATCTTATCAAGTTTCACATCAATTTCAGGTTAATTTGATATATCTCACGTAGAGCTAGCAAAAAAGCTCGGAGCTTGTGGATCGCTTGTGGCTCGCTCAGGATCAGATCAAATTAGGCTTGCTTATTAAGCTCGTTAAGCTAACGAGCTGAGTTTGAGCTTAGCATGGTTCGGCTCATTAAACTCATTTCTCGATAAACTATTACTAATTGCAATTTGTACAATTGTACTGCTCTTATCATAGATTATTAATATATTATATAAATGGTCTAATATATATGAAATTGTTATGTAAAATATATATGAACATATTTTTGTTAGTCCTTCTGTTGATTTTTATATAAATTGTGATATAACATACTTAAAATTTTATTATTAAAAAATAAACGAGTTTAATGAGGTAGCTCGGTCAACTCATTAATTAAACAAGACAATCTTGAGCTCGTGTTTTTAGCTCGTTAACGTAATAAGTCAAGTTTGAACTTATCTAACTCGGCTCAGCTCATTTACACCCCTAAATTTCTTACGGACATTTTCCAAATTATATTACCCAATAAAACCTGTACAAAAAATCCGTGAGACGGAATGGAGCGAGTCGGCGTCGGCGTCGGCGAGCCCAAACTTTGGACTGGAACCGAAGTACCGAACCCAGCTTAAGCTTAGCTGACCTTACCTGCTAGAAGTACTTCCAAATCTGGGCCTGGGCGCTCGGCTGTGACTGACTGACCGACCGAGTGACTGAGTCTGTGTGTGATGGCTGCCGTCTCCGTGCTCCTCCGATCCGTCCTCCACTTCCCCATCCTCTCTACTCAGTCACAGTCACAGACACTCCCCCGTCTCCATTTCCATGTCGGAGTCACCGCCCCCGCCCCCCGCTCTCTACCTCTACTCCCCATCCGGTCCATTCCCCCGGACCACGACCACGACCGCCCCCCCGCGCTCGATCTCAAGTCCACCAACGGGCCGCCAGTTGATTTCCTCGACCTCAAGAGCAGCGAAGAGACTGGCTCTTCTTCCGAGCTGGAGAGGAGAGTGCGGAGCAGAGGGAGTGGTAGGCAGATGGTGAGCCGGTCCAGTTTGCTGGCCAAGCAGGTCATTAGCATCCGGTCGGCTCGCAGCCTGGGCTTCGTCTCCCAGCTCTGGGTCGACACTGCCATGGTGATGGTCCAGCTTACTCACTCTCTCACTCACTCACTCAATTGTGCTCCAATTCACTCTTCTATCATATCATCATATCATATCAGCTTAAGAAAAATGTTATAGAGATACCAAAATTGATACCGACTGTATTAATATTCAAATTAAACAAGTATGTATTTGAATTATTAGTTTTACTGTGCAACTTACTTTGTGCAATGTAGAGAAATATATTATACAAATAACTTGAATGTTGATACCTTTAACATCAATGCTAACACAGTCGGTATTATTTTTGGGATCACTTCTGGTATCAAAAGCTTGGTATCCATGTATCGGTTCCTTAGTTTAATTGGTCATTAGGATAAATACTAGAATGCTGATTGTAATATTGCTTCTGAACATACTGTGCAGTGGGTTGTTGCCCTGGTTGAAACCAGACCCAATCTCCTCTCTGCCCAAATCGACAAGTTTCTGCTCGATGATGTATCCCAGGTTAAGTTCATTACTCAGTACTTGAATACTTCTCCCCTGTTGCATCTGCCCATATCACAATACTCTAATTCTCGACTGATTGCTTATATATTCTTTCTTTATTTAAGGTTGGTGATGTTGTGCTTGTACAAGACGAGACCGTGCTCGAAAATGAACTTAATCTACTCGGCCTTGACACCTTGGTATACCCTTCGCTCCTCTCTCTTATTCTCTCTATCGCAATAACTTGATCCTTACTTGATTTAGGTAACATTATTACATGATCTCTAATATTCATATAGGTAGGATACAATGTTACAACAACTGGTAGGCGTACTGTGGGCAAGGTCAGTTCTTTTTCTCCTTTTTAACCCTTCCGTAGATAGCTTTGCAAGTTTTGATTCTATTATTATTATTCAAATGGTCAATTATTTTCTGTTCATGAAAGTTTCAAAATCACCCCAAAAAAAATTTGATAGGTAAAACAAGGTACATGCATGCACTGTATTGAATCAGAAATCTTATCAAACTAATTAGTGTCTGCTTGTGGTGGCAAAAAATAATGCCCTCATCCTTTTTGTCATTTCATAAGGTGCGTGGATACACCTTCAACATAAACTCTGGTGCTGTGGACTCCCTTGAGCTTGATTCCTTTGGGTTCTCTCTGATTCCTTCAAGTCTGGTATGCATCCTCAGATTGTTTTGGTTATCTGTAAAAAAAAATTGAGTTGCATTGGTTTTCCTGTGCAATTAGTGTTAGTTTATAATTTGGAGATTTTCTCTTCTTAGGTGAGCACCTATTCTTTGTTAGTTGATGATATACTTGAGGTTGTGGCAGATACAATTGTAGTTGATGAAGATGTTGTTTCTCGACTCCAAAGAATGACAAAGGTATTGGATGTAATAGACAAAAAAAATGTTTTATTTTTATTTTTGTCTTTTGCATCTGATGCACTGAATGTTGTATCATGTTTATATTGATACAAATTTGAACTGGACATTGATTTCCTCAATTTGACACCCGCTATACTCTCCTAATTAGGAGCTGGCACTTCTTTTGTTGATTTTTATTCAACCGAACATATCTTAATTTTGGGTGCGGTTTGTTGTGGCATTTTCTTCAACAGCTTTGCATAGTATAATGGTACTAAAATGGCTTAATACATGGTCATAACAGGGAATCTGGGGTTCTCAAAATATCCGACAGAGAGACCAGATGGACGCATATTCTGGCTTTGAAAGAAGGCCCTGGTCTGTCGAGAGAAATCATAGAGAAAAACCGAGTGGTCGAAGGTCTAGGAGGAGAATGACACGTGATGTGGAGGATGACGATTGGGAGTTTCCTATGGATTACTAGTGACAATATTATATAAATAGCAAAGCTTGTTCTTTTTCCCTAATTCTTGTTGTGTAAATTTTCAAGGTGAATGTGTCATCTATAGGGATGCTTGTAAATAGTTAATTGTATCTTAGGCTGCCTTTGTAAGTGGTAGAGGCATACAGCGAAGCTATGAGTATAGAAGTGGCATTCAGATACGGTTGAGGTTCCAGTAAAATGCTTGAACATATTGGTACTAATTTTTCATTTTTTGATCTGATATTATTTCTTCTTCTTATTTTTCAATCTGTAATCAGGTTGTGGTGTTCATATTTGGGTTTAGTTTCATGTTTGTAATACACAGAGACGAATGATGGAAATATTTTCAATATAGATAAAATAGTTTAGGAACCTTAATAATTTATTTTGATATTTGTTAACTTTGACGAAAAGATCTGAAATGTGTTGAAGTTGTTCGATAGGGCTTTACCTCATCGATTCATCTAGCTCAAGCTGTTTGTTCTCATAGTCATTGATTCATGTTGGAGCTTTGTGGTCGTGTTAGTACAGCTAATTATTTCGCATTGATTTATGTTGCAGAACTGCACCAAAGTAAATAAATACCAAGGAAATGCTAGTTTTTGTCAAGAAAAATGAATTGAAATATTCAATTGGGAAGCTACAAAAGAGGATAGAAAAATAAAGCAATAGACCAATGAAAAAAAAAAAGTTTAATTGGCCCATGCAGGTCTCGAACCTGCGACCTTCGCGTTATTAGCACGACGCTCTAACCAACTGAGCTAATAGGCCACTTTGTTTCAATCTAGGAAAATACTTTAACTAACTAGTAACGCTTGCATATTCCTCCCACCATGTCACATGGGGATTCTGTCAAGTAGTCTGCGTAAGTGCGCATTGAAGGCTGAAAAGGTCTGTAATTTGGGCTTACAGTAGATTGTATGTTCAGCCCACGGGCCTCAGCGTCAAATAATAAATATGTTCTAGAAACGCCAAGTGTTTAGATATTGGGAACTGATACATAGATATCAAAAAAAATTATCGAAATTGTTAGTATTCTTTGTTAAATGAGACAATATTTATATTAACTCATATAATATTCAAGTTATTTGTATAATACATATAATACACTTCACAAAAAATAATTTATTGTTTAATATAAATACTAACAGCAGTCCGTTTGATTTTAGTATCATATATTTGATATCTCTGTTACATTTTCCGTAAATCTGGTTTAAATTCTTGTGAATGCGGGCCTTGAAATGTTCAAACAAGAAAATAATAATAAAAAAAAAAACTAAAGAAAAGAAACGCCGAAGGAATTTTGACGACTGAGTCAACTGAGTTTGGGGCAAAAACCTGAACAGAAAAGTCAAAAAGAAAAACTGGAATTGATCAACTTAATTGGATCTTCCTTTGCATTCTCAAACATATATAATTACATACCAGATAAGATTATTGCTGCTGCTCCATCAAAAAAGATATCTTATCTTTGTCGTATGCTTCAAAAGATATAAAATCTGATAATTTAGTTAGACTAATGGCATAATGTTTGGTGTATATACAGTTTATATAAAATAAAATTAGGCCAAATTGGCACCATAACTCATCTTTCGGAATCAATCGAGGTTCATCTAGCAGACTTGCTTAATTTGTTATTAAAATGTAAAAAATTAAAAGATGGAGATATATAATTAAGCGTCAAACTATATATTCAATTTTAAAACCAAACTTTCTTTTATAGCATCTTCTAGTAAAATATTGACACCAGTGTTAATTTTGTCAAGCATAAGTATTTACACGTGTGTTATCAGTGTTGAATTTTGGAATTACCCGAGTACTCATAATCACATTTATAACTTAATTATAAGCACATGTTCGTACGTGTTTATATCCGTTTAATAACTTTATGTTCTTACAAAAATATCATAAAGTTCAGAAAAAAAAAAATTTAATCAGAAAATTATCGATACTGCAGTACTATAAAGATTGATCTTTGCCGGCATAAAAAAGGATAATTTAGATGCCCGTCTCCACTATTCGGCCTTTATTATATATATATGCTTCCCTCCCCTACAATTACAATCAAAGGTTCTTTTTTTTTTTTTTTTTGGAAAAGTAAATTCTCAAATTAAAGTTGAAAATGGAATTGCGAGGTGTGATTGATGTCATATATCCTCTCTATGATAACAACAACAATAAAAAAGTTGCTTAGGCTAGAAATAAAACCCAATCGATTGGGTTTCATTTCCACGAAAGGTTGAATTTGTCATGTTGCATGTCTGGTCAAGCCTATCACAATCCTCGTCATCATTTTTTTTAGAGCTGAAAAAGCTATGTAGAAAACTAATAGACAAAGAAATCTCTTTATGAGCAACAAAAAAGATATTTAAATTAATTTTACGTAAATAGAAGCTTATAAAAATAAATAAAATGCTAAAATGATCGATACATATATATAATTCACTCATCATTTAATTTTCGTATGTCTGAAAAAAAAAAAATATTATGTGGTTATTTAATAGCACTCAAGATCTCAGAGAGTCACGCTCAAATTATGCAGATTTAAGCATCTCAATTTTAGTAGGTAGGAATGACTTAATTAAGAACTTGAATGCATTTTGACACAATTTTTATTTCTAAGGGGCTGGCGTTGACCGGCAGAAATCCGTGCATCCATTCCAGAATTCAGCCCAAACTCCACAGAGCACATATAATGTTGACATTCTCTACTCGGAAGTCCAGTCTGATGAAGCTGCATAAATAAAATATAAATAAATGGTCGTTAAACTGATTGATTGAAAATCTTGCTATAGATAAAGAAGAGTCCTAGGAAGGCATACATATTATATGTGACCATGTGACTTTGACAAAGAAGGCATGCAATGCAACTATGCAAGTCGATCGGTCAACCACTCATCTCTTCAAAGTTCAAACCATTGCTTGAATATACTCTAGATGCCCGGGTTTTGTTTCTAGAAGAACAAGATTTCAGAAACGAGTCAGAGAACAAACAAAATATAGGAAAGCTAAGTGCACCCAACAAAAATCCCTCAAAATTGTACTCCAACCCAATAACGCTCATGCACAAACTATGAACACCCAACTACAGTTAGTATGAACACCTTTTATCGATAAGTATGAACATCGCGAAATTAGGACGGGTGGGCCATTCGCGTTCTACTAAAACATCAAGGGCCCTAACCTTATCCATTTCCGTAACTACCTATGGGGACCACAGATATAACTGTCAATTTGAGTACGTGCTAAAAAACGGCTGCACCGCTGGATCCCATTACTGCTGCACCTTCTGCTGCGTAGGGTGTTCAGGCTTGGTGTAAGGAGTGTTCATAGTAGTATAAAAGTATGTACATACCACTTAAATTTCATGTTCATACATTCTAAAAAATTATGGTTCAGCGGTCCTTGGGCCCCATACGGCTGCACCTTATGCTGTGTAGGGTGTTTAGGTTTGCTGCAAAGGGTGTTCATAGTAATATAAAAGCATGTACATATACCACTTGAATTTCTTGTTATACATTCAGTGGTATCTAGTTTATTTTCTATGGTGTTCAAAATAACTCTAAAATATTAATAAAATAGTGTTTGTTAGTATACGGATTTTAAAAAATCCGAAATAAATACTTAAAAAACTTTTAAAATGGAAAATTTTTGTATCCCCTAGTATTTTGATATAATGAATTTAATGGGAACCGTAAATTGAAATTTCGGACGTGACAAAATATAATTTAGACCGTTAGCATTTTGGAGCGAAATGCAAACGTTTTCACGATAGTTCTACACGTGCATGTGGACACAAGCACCTAGCTACTTCAAATAAATTAAACAAGCACGAGCAGCATAATTGATATAAACCGAATGCAATAAAATTTTATTAACTAACTGATGAAAGCATGGCAAGTTGGCCGCACATTTCGTTCAATTAAATAAAATGTGGAAAGAGCGGTGCTTAACCGTTGTCAGTTTCTAAAAAAGAAAGTTTGTTAAGTGCGGTTCTGTGCGGAGCGGAGCTGAGCGACGTCACGTAGCTTGCCAAAAATGGAAGACCGATGCGGGGTACATCTCCGGGGGATTGAATCAAGGGTGTATGAAAAGATTTCCTCAACAAAATAAGCCTACAGGTAATTTCCACTCCAAATAAAGCAGTAGAAGTATAACAAACCAAAAAAAATAAAAATGGCCCATGCAGGTCTCGAACCTGCGACCTTCGCGTTATTAGCACGACGCTCTAACCAACTGAGCTAATAGGCCTTTCGGTTATTTTCCTATATTAATTCTCTATATTATCTCACTTCACGTTCTTGTTGGATAAATTAAGTGCGTTCCAACTTTTTCCAGAAAGCGAGATCGAGCTGGGCCTGGGCAGGTTAATTAATTAATTAGCTGTTTTCCAGTATTGCTTTAATTTGCATACATACTGGTGTCAAGTGTGAAGTGGCTATCTTCTGTTATTCAATGCGTGCGCGCGAGTGACACCTGTGCATGTTAATTAATTTGGGTTGGCAATCACATACAGTGCAGAGTTGACATGTTCTGCACAGAAATTAAATTGAAAAAGGTTTAGAAATTAGAAAGAAAGAAAGAAACATATGAAGAGGATAGGAGAATGGTTCAACAAGTGAGCACCCGGTAGTCTGTAGTCAGTACACCACGCATGCTCCATCGATCTCCTCAAAAGTCTGTACTCCACACTCATCATCATCATCATCATTTCCTTTTCCAATTCCGTTTTCTTTTCTGATTCCCGTTCTTTCTACATTGCCACGCTAAGCGCGCGAGTAGGATGTTCCATGCTTGGCGCCGGAACATCATTGCACTTCATGACCATTCACGGAGCACGGGGGCGGGGGGGGGGGGGGGGGGGGGGGGGGGGGGCGTTTGGGGGGGACATGAGCCCCCTTGATCTACCCAAACATTATAGATGCATCATTTATAATTTTTTTGGTCTTTCAAATTTCAAATTTCATATTTAGTATTGATCAATTCACAAACATTAGAGTTCATAAGTGGTAATTTATATTAAATCTTTTGATTTTATTCAATTTGAACCATATATAATTAAAAAAATAATAAACCATGAGATTGTATAAAATTAACTATACTATACATGCATATGGTCATTGTTAAGAATACATTTCAATACAAAAAAAATATGTTGCGTTTAAATGTACATTAAGTTTCATAATAGAATATATTTATTAAATGAATGTAACTATCAAAATTTTCCCTCCATTAATTATCTCCTGGCTTCGTCACTGTTTATGACTTCATGACTTGGGTAGTTCATGTAATAATTCAATTATTAATCTATACTATATTATAAAGCATGTAAGAATTGGACTTCTCCATTTTTTTTTTCAAGTTTCTTTAATTCTCATTCTACCCCTTAATCAATGGTACAGATCAAAATACATTGATTTCAAAGGTGTTGATATTCTCCAAATAAACAACTTCCTCTCCATTTTAGTTTTTACAAAAACGGAAATATTTTAATCTTGTTATGGAAGACATCAATATTGATTTGAATTTACATTAATGAGGCATTAGCGCTTTATATTCTAATATTCAAATTTAGTGTAAAGATGTAATTTAAATGGTAAATAATTAGCCAAAAACCGAAAGCACATTATATGTATTACACGGCATGAGATCAGAATTTAAAATGCCCACACAACGGTGGGTTTCTTGCTAAATTAATTCAATAATCTTTAAGATTTTATAAGTATGACAATTCTAATGAAGAATAACATCATAATATATAGAGTCATACCTAGTGTTTACACTATAACATTCATAGAAGACACATATGAGTGTAAGTGTTACATTGTGGGTCCAATATTTTACATCCGATGTGTCATCTATAGATGTATATAGTGTGGACCCATAAGATTTCTCTAATATATATATGTGGGGCTCAAACTAATTAACACAGCATTTTAAAAGAAGAATACGCATCTAATTCTGATATTTTTTTTGTTGGATTTGAAGATCTGTGTTTAGGATCACTGTTTTCTCTCCCTTAGGAGTGAAGTGAACTCATGCATGAAAATTCTAAAGTAATATATAAAAAACCTTACGAATGTTCATATTAATAATTCATATGAAAAATGTTATAGAGATTAAAAAAAAATCAAAATCGATACTGGTAGTGTTAATATTTAATTATTCATATTAAATGGGTATATATTTAAATTAATGACTTAAACTATGCAATGCTACTTATTTTGTACAGTATATAGAAATATATTATACAAATATATATTACACAAATAAGTCGAATATTTAATAAGTTAATTTGAATATTTGCCCACTTAATATGAATACTAACCCATTTTACATTGATTTTGGTATCTATGTATCGGTTCCCAATTTAAGTAACCTAAATAGTTGCTTATTCAAAGAATCAGGAATAATCTGAAAAAAGAAAAAGGTTTCAATTAATTAACTAGATATGGGGGTTGTTGTGGTGCTTGCTCGTGTTTGTTTTGTACTTTTGTTATTAGATAAATAAAGAAAGAAAGGAAGAAAGAAAAGGAAAGTCATAGGAGTACGGACTAAGACTCGGCCAAGCCTGCTGACGCCTTGGCTGACCTCACCTCATCCTTCATCTCAATTCTCAGCTACGCATTCCATTTGGGTATTTCTGATTTACCCTGTACGGCATGCACCAAGTCTACTGCACCAAACAGCTGAAACCTGAGGACAAATTTCAGGGCTTTTTTAATAGAGAAAATAATCAAAATTTCAACAAAATCTGAATTCATGAAAACCCTCACTTTGAAAGTTATTTTTTATTTTTTTTTTAACTTTTATAATTTAGATCCCATCGTTAATTTTATGTTGCCACATAGCATGTCCCAATTGGAATAGACCATTTAAAAGTTGTGTGCTCAAGTCAAGGTTTTCCTCTCTTCAAAATTAATTCAGAGCCACATGCCCACATTCTACTATTATATTATTTCTTATACTTGAAATTCACTTATATTATTTATCTTACAAAAAAAATATTTTTTAACTGATTATTAAACTTTAAATCCGTCAATTTGTTGAATAATTATTTGTTGCACCGGTGAAATATATCTACTTCTGCCATCACGTTCACCATTGCGTAATTTTGTGTTCATTAATTATTACCGGTTCAAAATGATAGACAAGTACAATAATAGTGTAACAATTTTCTAGTTAATCAAGTACTCACCGGCGTTTCTGCAAAGTGTTGACTTGCAAAATCCAGATTGCAACATTCCAAAACTGAGGTCAGTGGCTATTAATTATTGGAAAATGTTCAGGATGCAAAAGTCAATATAACAGAGAAGTACCACACATATACAAAGTTGAAAGTTAATATGAAACATCACATAATAAAAATAAAATATTATAAAGTTAATATAGACATAATAATGAGATTAAAATAAAACACAAAAAAAATTGTCAATTTCTCTCTTTTAATAGCAATTCAATTCAAGCAGATGATTTAATTTTTTACTCTGTATAATTCAACTTAATATAATAATGCTTCATATTAATTAACCCATTAATATTAATTTCGACTTAATCAGTTAGCTTTTACATCATATAAAAGCTATGATATATGTTTTAATCTACTTTGTATCAGTATATAGGACTCTTAATATACTAAATTCAATACAAAATTACGAACAAATCAACCATTAAATTAAGTTCAATAAATGCTGTCCGTTGTAGGTACGTTTCCACTGGTACTGTGGGTCCGTTATATATCCCCTTTCTTATATTATATTATATCCATCCAGTCTTAAATGTGAGCAAGTGCCAAGTGCTAGAAACTTCTTATCTTAGATCTCTTCTTAATTTCTTCTTCTTTCACAGCCTCCAACCAAACATGGTCTTAACGGCTGGCCTGACGGTGCTGGACCGCCACTCATAAATGTACAAACAAACCTTTACGGTGCACGCATTAAATAAATGGTCGGTTCAATTTCAAAACAAAACAGGGCTAGCCTACTCAAAAACACGTAAAGTTCACCCTATAAAGTAGGTCACCCACTCATCTCTCTCTCACAATCTGACATACCCACATGTACCTATGTACTTGTCACAGTTGCATAAATGTTCACTTAAAACCGTAATGAATTTGTTTACTAGATATATATTGATCAGATAATTATAAATGTTCACTAAAAAATGATCATTACAAATACGGTGAACCGGTGAATAGATAAAAAAGGTGATCGCCAGCTGTTACTCTAACCTATTTCCCTTGACCTACTATTTCTATTTCTAATTCTATTTCGATCTTTCTTTTTGTACAAATATGAAATAACATCAGACACGGTCCCCAAAAGACGAAGACTCGGTAATTCGTCAAACTTGGAGAAAAGGTCAACCAACCAACCGAGTTTCTTTCTACTCAACACCTCGTCTCTTTTTTTTTATAACAAATGGAAGGATCCATTCGGTACACGGTAGTAGTGGCCACTCAACTCAAGTTTGAACAAGTCAACACATTATTGTGCCTAATTAATTAATCTCTAGTTTATTGGTTTTATGGAACTTAACTTATAGAGTTATACAAGAATGTGTTTTTAAGTTTTAACTGAGCTAGCATGAGTTAATTTCCCTTTTAATTAATCTCTATGATGGCTCTACCTAACTATATAAATAATAACAAATTTTAATATGTCATGTCATCATACAAAAATAAATAAATAAATAAAGGAGGGGTCAAGTAGTAGTTCCTCTGTCAAGTCGTTACCAACATAATAAAGTTCATTTTATTTTTTTCAAGCATTGCGATGGTAGTTTCTTAATTAGATGGTACTTCAATTATTTAATCTGAACAAATAAACAAATATATTGTTATTATTAATTTACAAGCGTATTTGATAATGGAAGTACTAAAATTTTCTTCTTTCTTATACTCAATGAGGCATATATATATAATATATCAGGAGGGATCTAATAACCATGGGCACCAATGCCTATGGTGACCATTTTTTTTATTTATGCATAAATTGAAAAATCTAAACCGTTAGATGTATTCTATATTATCTTAATAACATATATATAAAAATGATAAAGTTTTAACAATGTTTCGATAGTCATCAAGAGAGGAGAAAAATAATAAAACTTAAACAATTGATTTTTGTTAATGGTTGATGCACATATAAATAAAATCAAAATGATATCCATAATTTTTTGTATACACATAAAATATGACATATACAACATATTCTATAAACTAGTTTTGTTATTTAAGAATTTAAAATGTAGTTATTTCAGATTTAATTTTATGGTCACCGATCGGTCATGTTTTTGGTTATTTGATCCCTCCTCATAATAATATATATTGTATAAAAGGAGATTAAGTGTAGCACTAATATATACAACAAGTAGAGATGTCAGAAATGGAGAGGATGAGAACCTGAGAAGGCAACGCGGTCTGCTCTGTTTTGTTGCTCCAAGTATTTATTGTAAGATTGCACTAATAATCTCTCTCTCTTTTTATAATAGACTCAGACTCAGACTGCAGAGGAGAGGAGAAGAGAAGAGCTCTGCTTCCTTTTCCGCTCTCTTTCTCGTTTCACACTTCAACTCCTACACTACATACATACATACACACCAATCATATTACTTTACTCCTTTCCACACGCTGCTGCCGGGAAACTGAAAGCTGTGTGCTTTACAATTTACAATACAACCTCCTCCTTCAAGGCCAAGGGAAAGAGATTATTCATTCTTGAGCTACCCAACTGCCTGCTGAGTTTTGACATGGCAGAGGGGAATTATTAATTTGAGCCGATTGAAAAGGTACAATTCTGTGAATTCTGTTCTCCAGTTCTATGATCTTTGAGTGCTGTTTGTGGTTTGTAACATTGTTTCTGTTATGGGTTATTGAATATTGGTAGTATTGGTTATTTTGATTTTGAATTTGAAGGGTTTAAGCTGTGCATATGTTTGATAAAGATTGTCAATTTATAACTTCTGAACTTGAAAAAACACCCAAGTCTATGATTATGATTTTAGAAAGTAAAAGGCAGCCATGTAATGCAATGATGCTGCTTTTGGTGCCTTTGGAGTCACCTAATTCTTCAATTGGGGCCTCCACACCTGACCAAATTGCCACACAACTTACACTTTACTCCAGTCCATGGTTTCAATTCAATTTAATACTCAAAAAAAAAAAAAAAAAAAAAAAAAATTTCCAGGGTTGGTACCAGAATCAAGCATCATTACCAGAATTATGAACTTCTTTATTCTTCAATATGGTCTTTAATTTGTGCTTGCCTATTGAATTCCATGTTTCTCATCTCATTTCCACTTTAAACTCAGATTGCAGTTTTGGGGAAGAAAACTAACTTCTGGCTGGTAAATTACTGTTAACCCCTTGCATCAGAAGGCCCTATGCGATATCTCCGGTAACCCAGCTGTTTTAGTTGTTCCTACTGTCATTTTCATTTCAACCATGACTAACGGCAGTACCGGGATTCGTCTTGTAAAATGCCCGAAATGCTACAAACTCCTCCCGGAAGACCCAAATGTGCCAGTTTATAGGTGTGGCGGATGCGGCACTATTCTTCGAGGTACATTTCTAGCTATTGGTTTACTTTAAGCAATTTGTTGCCTAAAATATCTCCTGATTTTCCCAATCAAATGGCAAATAAAATCAGTCAGTTGATTTCGGTGACAGTGAAGATTTTAGTTCGGTTCTGATAAATCTTTTTTTAAATGGTTCAGCTAAAATTCGTACCACAAGCATGGAAACTGCCACGGCAGCATCGAATCAGGGTATTTCTATGGAGCTGTCGGAAAAAGACTCCTCTAATGTGCCACTAACTGCCTTGCCAAGTGCATCTCCCGTCTTACACAATGATTCAGAAGAAACTACAGAACATAAACCTCTCAATTCTACTGAGATGCAGACAAGAATCACCGAGAAATTAGATGCTGTTAAGTCTGAGAACACAGAGAAATTAAGTCATGGAAATTGGAATTCGGATCCGAATTCAAAGTTGAATGTAACTGAAGACAAGCTGAAAGAAGAGCATGTCGAAGCTCGTGCGGAAGAACCCATAAAGGAAAATCGTTCCCCGTTAAATGTACAGCAAGTTTTATTGGATTTAAGTGACAGATCGAAGACGAAGCATGAGGTTCGAAAGAGCAAAGAAATCACCTCTTCTTCCTCAGAGGATTTTCATACTGCTCAGAGCTTCATGGGTTTCGCAGGCGATAAGCTGGTACGACGTGTACCAAAAGATGCAGCTGCTTACAGAAAACATGTCGTACCAAAAGACGCAGCTGCTTACAGAAAACCTCCTAGAGGTCCCCATTCTTATGAATTCCTACAAGCCGATATATTGAGCAAGGTTGATAAGCTCAGAAAAGAGCTTGTGGAGTTATTTGGCAAGGCCCCAGCAGAAATCGAACTTTCAAATTTGTTGCATGCCGAACATGAATCAAGCCGGTACCGGCGCATCAGAATCACACCACAGGAAAACATACCGAAGCCGCATCAGCACCATTTCCATTCTCAAAGCATACAACCGCACAGGCACGGTAAAAGGCACCAATTCGTGCCCAAAAACCACTGCCGACCAATATTAGTCGGAGCACCTTTCGTTATCTGTTCTAATTGTTTTCAACTGATCCAGCTCCCGGCTGATTTTAATGTGTCAAGTAGAAGGTTACGCAAGCTACAATGTGGCAAGTGTTCGACAGTTCTCCTCTACTCGTACCGAGCACATCCTTACAACAGCAGAGACACTACACCCCTGACCCCATCAGAAAGTGATATGGATATGACTCCATACACCGACACATATCCTAGAGGAGGCCGGGTATCAATATCCGAGGAATACGGAATCTCTTTCGGTATCAGTCATTCCACTGATCCGGACCCGGGACCGCCTCTTCATGTGTCGAGAAATTCTTCTTACAGCACAAGGGATGGTCGAAGTGGTAGGCAAACAGTTGGTTCGAGGCTTCATCAGATAATGGGGTACGAGTCGGCTAGCGAGATACTGTTCCGTCAGCATTCTGACAAGAGTGTGAGAATTGATGAAGCGTCAGAGAGGGAGCGAAAAGGGAAAGCTATTGTGGATGAGCATTACGAAATCGGGTCCTCGCAGGGTAGATTGAAAAGGTATAATCCGGAATCGCCGAAGCGATCAGGAATTCAGGAGCTCATTAAGAAGAGCATTACCAAATTTAAGCCTTCAAATTGAAGCATAGGGGGGTGATTATGTAGGATTTTGTAGAGTTTGTCTTGGTTTGTAAGTAGGTTAGTGATGGTGCTTCTTTAGTATATATTCTGCAATTTGTGCATAGGTGTATAGATAGATATTGTCTGATTCTTTTTAGGGAATTTGTGGAAAAGAAAATGATTTTGGGGTTTCATATTCTGCCCTTTTTTTTTTCATCTCTCATGAGAGTGATTACTGTATACATACATTCTGCCTTGCAAGGACATGATTCTAGTCTTTCAGTGAGAGTTGATTTTGTCATATATTAATGTCAGAGTTTTCTTTTTTCTTTTTTTGTGATAAAAGTGAATAAATCGACCAATCTCGTTGAAATCAAATACCTATGTCACTCAGAGATACCAAAAGAGACCACTGGTAATAACAAAACTTACAATTACATCAAACCTAATGTCATAAAAACTGACTAGTCCTTTTTCTTGCATCTACTTTAGCATATTAATCCAAGATAGCAACTTTACCTACACAAAAGCAGCAACTTCATCATTGCTAACATGGTAATTACAAAACAACAACCTACAGCATACAAAAAACATTATAACAAAATAGAAGTTTCTGCATGTTTGTTCTCTCTGCACGACTCTAAAAGCAGACTCTCATTTCTTGATGCGATAGTTGAGAAACACCAAAGTACTTCGAGATCCGTGCAATAAAAATCAAAGTACTTTGAGATCGGTGCAGAAACCGAACCCGACCATCCGATCGGAAAAGCAGCGGATTCAGATCCCTCATCTTCACTGCTGCTGATAATAATTCCTTGACCAGACCCATGGAGAAGTTCCTCTTCCCCTTGTTGACCATCAGTCCATCACCATTAGGCAAATACTTAGGCCAATTCTTTCATTCATATTCTCAAACAATCTTAGGCCGTTAGGCGCATGTGAAAACCGGCAGTGCAATGGACTAGTTTTGCAAAGCTGGCATAATAGTTTCTAACCAATTAGATGAGTTACAATTACAATCTTACTTATTTTATACAATGCTAACATAATCTTGCAGAAGATACAATCAGCTAACATGTAGACATGTTAAGGATTGAAACCAATTAATGTTGCTATGCCAATCAGTTTTTTCAATAAGGGCCCATCTATAAACAGAAATATAATGGAGCCAGCCAGTTTATTCAATAAGGAGTTACTAATTTTGTCTTCGGAGGCATTTTCAGATGCAACGATTCGATTTCATGCATTGAACTCAATTTCCCAGGTTGTTTACTTAAATCGTTAATGCGCTGCAGGTTATTCTGTAGAAAAAGGAATGCAATGGCCTTTTACAACAGGAAAACTGAACTGTACCACTCCTGCTGAAACCGTACCAGTGCATTCAAAGTATGAAAACTTAAATTGGACCAGTGGCTTTCATGGCAGGGAAGCTGGAAATAAAACATGGTGCCGACTCGCCAGAAAAGAAGTGAACTGGCTTTTACAGCAGGAAATACCCGGTGATGCAACAATGCTGCTGAAACAGTACCCGGTGTAATCCACAGCAGCTAAACTGATCCCCTACCAGTGGCTTGTGCAGCAGTTAAGTTTGTCTTCAGAGGGATTTTCAGATGCCATGATTCGATTTCATGCATTGAACAATTTCCCAAACTGTTCACTTTAATCGTTAATGTGCTGCAGGCTGCTCGGTATAAAAAGGAATGCAATGGCTTTTACAACAGGAAAACTGAACTGTACCAGTACCACTCCTGCTAAAACTGTACCAGTGCATTCAAAGTATGAAAACTTAAATAGGACCAGTCGCTTCTATGACAGGGAAGCTGGAAATCAAACATGGTGCAGACTTGCCAGGAAAGAAGCGAACTGGCTTTTACAGCAGGAAATACCGGGTGATGCAACAATGCTGCTGAAACTGTAACTGGTGTAATTCGCATCAGTAAAACTAATCCCCTACCAGTGGATTGTGCAGAAGGGGAAAAGGACGTACTAGATCCTGAACAGATGAAACAGCAAATGGTCACTTCATTTATTTGTGCACATTTTAGGGGTACTGCAGTGAACCAAAGTTACTGCAATGAACCAAAACAGGAAGTCAGCACACAGGTAAGCACAGCAGTGAACAAAACAAACCGTAGAAGGAATATACGAGAGAGAGAAAAGAAAATAAACAAACAAAAGTACAATATAGATAACCGTTTCATTGAAAAGGGCACATTAAGCTAGAATTATTCCATTAAACTGCATTTTCAAAACCTGGTACCTGGAACAGCCTGTGATATGCAATTCCTTAAAGGGGCATTAATGCTCTCCACTACTGACACCAACTTGAAACATATCTTATAGAACTATTGAATCAATATTGAGCAATGATCTCGAGGCTGCAGACAATCTGTATCCTTACCAGTAATTCTGGAGAAACTGACATAATTTGATTACTTTATTGGGATTCAGCTTGGTAATATACTACTTAGTCACCTATTAAAAATTCTTCTGGTGCCTGATAATCCTTGGATTAACTCTATTAATCTAATTCGGTTTGCAGTTATCAAGTTACTTTCTGTTGCCATCGTACCTGGCGACATGTTTGCCAAATGAAAGAAAAAAAGAACTGGAACAGGAATGTAACAGTAGGATTGATGTAGAATGTGATCAATTTCAAATTAATACCAATAATAAATTGTTAAATCATTCACTGACAATTCAATAAGACAGACAATGGGCCTTTTTCTGAGGGGTACAAGAAAACATACCAGAAAGCAGCAAATGAGATCAGCAGTGGGAGTCACACAGAGCAGTAGAAAGAAGAACACATTGTTTCTTTATATAAGACAGCAGAGAGGAAAGTGGCAGAGAGGTAGGAAAGTGAGGGCACGAGGTGAGGCCGTGCGTCAGACAGCAGATACAAAGAGGGAACTTTGTGTCTGCTCAGCAGAGACATGGCTTCCCCTTCAGAATAGGAGGCGGTGTATCCAATCTCCAGCCGACGAGCAAGAGGCGGATTAACTAACACATGGCAAGGAGGCAACACCTGCGGATTGGGGAAAGGGACAGGGAGAACGACATGGACGAACTAACTACGGAGGAAAACAACGTACAGTAGCAGACAACAGCAGAGGTCACAAAGACCATCCGCAAAAAACAGATGCCAATTTGACAGTTCAAAGGCGGTGTGTTACTCTTCATCGTACATTCTTCTAAAAATACATTATTCTAAAAAATTCTTTAGTTTATAGTTCGCTCGCAACCAGAAAATCAAGAGTGTCGGCTATTCAATCGGCTATTGAAATATGAGAAACATCATGCGTCCATGCGTCCATAGAAATATTGTCCATACATCCATAGATGGGTACAGAATGTAACAAATACACCCTAAAATGCAACAGACACATTCTAAAATGTAACCTATGGACGCTATAGATGGTTTTTCTATGGACGCTAGGTATTACTATTGAAATATACAGTAATGATGTGATTAAGAGTAAATCGATCAAAACCTAGCTAGTTAGTTGAAACATGAACAGAAAGGGATATATTTACTGAATTTGCAGGGTTACAGAAACAGAATCCAATCCAAGAAGCACAATACATGGAACTAGAAACGAAACCTAGGTAGGTAGTTAGCTACGTACGCCATGCTAATTATTTCTGTCTCCCTATCCGATCCGATCTGATGTAATCTAATGTTATGTAATCTACTTATCAGCGGCGGTGGCGGTGTCATTCTTCTCCTTGAGGACCTTGAAAACCCTGGAGCTCCGGTCGAAGATGTGAGCCCTGCGATCGTAATCGGAGGGGTCACGGCCCTCGCGTGCGGGACCTTCCATGGCCTCCTTCTCCAGCACCTCCATCTCCTCCGCCAGCTCCTCGTCGGACGGCGCATCATCATCCTCCAGATCGTCGTCGTGCTCGTCCTCCTGCCGTAGCAGCTCTTGCTGCTGTTGCCAGCGCCAGCGCTGCCTGCCGCGGCGCTCCCTGATATGGGGCTTGATGAGGTTGTAGTTGTGCGATCGCAGGCGGACGATGGAAGGGCGTCCGATGGGAAGGCGCGAGCGGGGGATGACGGCGGAGCGGCGGAGGAAGGAGGGAGAGGCGCGAGGGATGATGTGCGAAATGGATGTTTCCATTTGGAATGAGTTGTTTTGTTTCTTTCGTTGTTTGTGTTGTTTGTTTGTCTGGTTTGAAAATTGAAATCCAACAGTTGGTTTGGTTCTAATTTATACGCGTCTCTTTCTGAAGAAAGGAAGAGGGGAACTCATATCCCCTGCTGTACTGCATATTCACAGTGTCTGCCGCTGGATCGTCTCGAGATTCGTGCTAGAGTAGATCTCGAGACGATCCAACGGTTAACATTGTGAACTGCACAATGCAGTAAGTCAGGGGATGAGTACTCGGAAGAGGGCTGGGCCAGGGCGGCTATGTTGTGCTGTGGGGAGTCTGGGACACCTCAACCTCATGACTCATGGTTCATAGATTACCTTGCCGACACTGTACGTGCACCAAACGCTCTTTCCGAAGTAGTAACCCGGGTATTTTAATTTTAACATTGGATTCACTTCCCTGCCATACTTCTTCTATGACAGCAAAATGTTATAATTTTTTGTTTGAATGTATATTGAGGCCCACAACAAAAAAAGTATTCTAGTAGCTAAATACCAATCCGTTAAAAATCAATCTAACAGACATAAACAACTATTGCATTTTGCTGCTATAGTTTCTTATATCCCTATCCCTACTCCTTTACTAAGCATGTTGTGTCCTGATCCTGCAACGGTTGGGATTTATCATTCCAGCCTTTGAAAGGCCCAGATTGATCGATTAATTGTCGGAGCTAATTTGAATCGTTGGATACTCTTGTCCCGATCCTGGGACAGCTGAGATCGTCTGCTTCAGAACGCTCTTTCGTATACCTCTCTTTGAAACACTCACAGTGCTCTCCTCTCGCTCGCCGCCCCCTCTTACCAAAATCTCTACTGTCTTCATCGATGTAAAAGAGAGCACACCGACGCCATCAGCCTCCAAGCCCTCCTTCGCCTCTTCTACAGCACTAAGGCCGACTCCGCCTCAGTCGCGCATCGCGCTGTACGCCCTCCCGCGCCTCCCCCTAATCCCTGCAGTCGCCCATCGCATCCTCTTTGGAACCCTCCCAGTGGTCTCTCTCTCTCTCGCGGCACCCCCTCTTAACCAAATCTCTACCGTCTTCCATCAATGTAGAAGAGATAGCTCCAACGCCGTCAGCCTCCAAGTCCTCCTTCGCCTCTTCTACAACACCAAGCCTGGACACCGCCTCAGTTGCCTGCGCCTGAAACGTCCGTACCGGGAAGCTCGCTCACACACCTCTGATCTCTCCGCCTCGGCTTAACCCCGACGCCTTGAAATTCTCCTTCAAATCAGCTTACTGTACCAGCCCTGGGTGCCTAAGATCCCTTCTCTACCTCACGCTGTGTGTTGTGTGTCGATTTATACAGTCAATCAGAATGTAAATCGGTAGGAATTATCATATATTACTTGTTACTTTCTTTACCCATTCATTATTTATTTAGTGATTTATTAGATTATATTGTTTCTCTTATAGTGAACAGGAAAGTTTGCTCTGCAGGTGGCAACAGCATGAAACTAACATCCCACAATCCCAATTTCATGTTTTGGCTAGAAGGTAACCTTGCTCCTAATTTCTACTCTCATTTTAATTTGCAATTATGATTTATAATATATTCCCGTCATTTGTTCCTCTTTGTCAATCTGTTTGTTTGATTGTTGATTTGTATTTATAATTCCTTTCATTTTACTGATTTGCTGATACATTTGTCGGTACAGTACAATATGTAGTTAAGCACTATCGTTCAGCCTAGATCACTTACAAGTTACAACAAAAATGATATTGCAATTAAAATACACATCGAGATGTTTATTTTCTATATTGTGAATGGGAATCAACTAAAATCTGCTTATTTGGTTTATAAATCTTATTCCAGTTTGATTTGAGAAAATCACTATTTGTCTTCTCAAAAATCCTTTGCCGCCCCTGCCCCCAGTGTCGATTCCTTTGAGATCTTGCATTTGGTTGCTTAATTTATCTTGATAAACATAAACATTATTGACAAAGTATCGTTGTACTTGTTTTTTTGTATGCAGACAATTTGATTTGGCTAAGGAAATGAAAGATGAAGATACAACAACTACAATGACAGCTTGCATAGATAATGAAAGAGGAGTATGCACACCTTTCTTGGTTTCATTTATATCTTTCTCAATCAATTTCTTATTGTATATAAAAATCTCAAAATTTTGTTGTATTAGCAATTCATGATACTGCAATATTGTGAAATTAAGATTGTGAAGATCTGCGCGCAACAACAAAATGTTATACAGCTTAATTAAAATGTTATTCTTCGGCCATTCTTCTGTGTCAGTTGGTATTATCAATTCTACTTGATTCATGCATACTTTTTTACCCTTGATTTGCAATGGGGATAAATATTAAATTCAATTTGAAATTCCTCTATTTTTTTTCAGGGTCTACTCAAGAGGAGTAAAGAAACAAAAATAGGAATATGCTTCATTGGCAATTTCCATAAGTAAATTTAGCTCATTTTAGCAACAGTAATTAGCTCATTTATTTACCTTAATTTGTGCTGCTATCAAGAGGCATTTATGGGAGAATATATATATGGCAACCGATATATAGCACTTAACAAAGATTGCGCCATTCCCCTGACTCTTGCATTTTTAGTAACTCTTTTAAATTTCTTATTCAAAAATGTGTATTTATTGTAATCTTTAATGCAAATTTAAGCTATAATGCACTTTTTGGTAACAAAACAAATACAATATATTGCGTTTTTGCTTTACTGGTAAATAGTAATTAATAAATCTGCCACACAATGAAACTCTTATTTTAACTATTTCTGAATACAAAATGTTGCATTTTTGTAATTTATTCCTGAACTTTAAACCTAGAGTTGTATATTGTTGTCCTTCGAAGTAACTAAGAATAATTTATATTACTTGCAATTATATTAGATAAAAACTAACTAAGAAAACCTCTGCAGGAAACAAAGCTCAAGGATTCGGTGTATGGTTTTGTTATGGATCAGCTTCAAGGTAAGGTTTATCCATTTGCAGGTGTGCTGGTATGAGATATGCTTCTACAACATACATACTGGTAGACCCAAGTTTAAGTGTTTAACGACGAAAGAAACAAAGATAGAAGAGCAAGGGTAATGAAGAGTAGTACTTGATGTATTCATCCAATCAACAAAAATTTCGTCCAGTTATATGCCTTTCATAGGAAAGATCATTTGCTCATCCATTGGTACATGGATACTTCAATTTATTTCTTAATTCATGTATGTGGTCATTATATATAGAGATATTTTTCCCTGTTAAATAGCATAATTTGTTCTCTCTTATTTGCTTTATTCCTTAATTCATGTAAATGCTGGTCCATCCTAATATAGAGATATTTTTCCATGTTAAATGGCATAATTTGTTCTCTCTTTGGCAGTGATATAAAATGCACAACATGGTTCTCATGCTTTAAATTTCTATATGAACTAGAATTAAAATTAGAAGAACTAATTAATTTTGTGAAAATTAGTTGTGAACTTTCAATTCTTTTTTCTATTTCATTTTATGACGGTTGCTCTCAGAATTTTTTTTTTCTTATGCATATCAATCCGACTGCCAATTAACAATAATATATTAAACTTTTTTTTTATATAGAAATCACCTGTTGCAACGCACGGGCAGTTTACTAGTATGCAGCTACGCAGCAACGGGTGAAGATCCTCTCAAGTAACTCAGATCGTGCAGTAGCTGTCCAAAGCATCCGAGCCGTCCGTTTTAGAAATCGGGCAGCGGGCAAGTGAGACGGTGTGGTTTTGAGATTCACGAGCTGTTTAAATTTGAAGGGCATGGGTAACCCAAATTTTGGGTTACTTGAGGTGATCTGAATTCCGCAGGAACGCCACAACTAGATGTGGCAAATCAGGCGGGCGGGTCGGGTTCAGGTTTGGGTCGGGCAGGTCGGGTCAGTTTGACCTTTTAGAGTATCTCGGATCGGGTCAGGTCGGGTGATGGGCATGTCAGGTCGGATAAATTTTAATATTTGGATTGTATGTTGATTTGAGTTGGATTGGATGCTATTTGATCTCGGGTCGGGTCGGTTTCGGGTCAGATCGGATTGGGTCGGATCAATTTGACTTTCTGAAAAATACTGAGCCGGGTCGGACGGGTTTCTCGAGTCGGATCGGGTTCTACCACCCCTAGCCACAACCCAAATGAGCACCGGGTTCAAGGTATAGCCAACTAGCCGTATCCAATCCAACCCGATCCGTCACGGGTCACATGAACTTGCTCTATGTCCGATTCGACGATTCGTTCATTCTCAGATCAATCAGATAGGGTTCGAGCCGGATTTTATGAATTGATGATGACAAATACTCTCTTTCACTCTCTGATTTATAATTTTACTCTAGTGGAGCTCATACCAAAAACTAGTATGCACCGGCGAATAGAGTAAATAAATGAATTTTAGAGCCAGATTTTGTGATTATTATAACATGGTAAAGAGGGGTAAATAGTTTTTTTTTATGGATTTAACAAGAATCACACAATTCAATAAAAACTATACAAAATGACTAATAAGAATCACGCAATTCAATAAAAAGCTATACAAAATGACACCTAAATTGATCTCACGATTCTAACAATCAGCAATTCAACAAATTCATTTTAGAGAGGTGGTTTGATCAACAATTATAATACTCAAAGCAATTAAACAAGATATGCAAAATAAAGTAAAGGTAAGTCGAAAGAAAGCAAGCCCGATAACTAATAAATTGTCTTGTATAACACTCGAATAAAAGTCTCTTCACAGTACACTCGAAAGGTCTAATCCATTGATTGGAGCTCCACGTCCCTATTGCAAGACTAGCTTCAACCTTACTACAAACCTACCAATCCCTAATCTAAAACATATTTGGCTTGATTTTTGGATAGTGATGAGTCTCGGTTTTGCTTTAATGGATTTGAAACAACAGTAGAGAAAAGGGTTTTGGTTGTTGGAGAATAAGTTAGAGCTAAGGGTATTCTCAATGTTCAGCAAATATGTTTATTAATTGGAAGGGTGCTGATACGCTGCCCCCCAATCCGCTGCCCCCAAACTGCCCCGGAAAAAAAAAAAAATAAAAAGACATATTACAAAACGTTCTAAATGAATTCTGGGAACAGATGGGTAGTTTACAAAACGTTCTAAATGAATTTGGACAGTTTACAAAACGTTCTAAATGAATTTTGGGAACAGATAGGCAGTTTACAAAACGTTCTAAATGAATTTGGGAACAAATGAGAAGTTTACAAAACGTTCTAAACGTTCTAAAGGACAAAAATACAGTTTACAAAACGTTATAAACATTCTAAAATACTCTCCCCCCCTCTCTCTCTCCCCCTCTCTCTCCCGCCCTCTCCCTCTCTCTCCCTCTCTCCCTCTCTTTGCCAGCGCATCGAGAGTGGAGGGGGCAGGGGGGGGGGCGTGATATATTTATCCTAATTGGAATTTGTAACAAACGCGCTCTTAAATAAACATAGAGCTTTTATCAAGAGAACAATTTCTTATTGGATGTTGCAAAACTAGATCTTGAGAGAATTGAAGTTCTGGAAGCATTGTGATAGGTCTGTGTTGAGTTTTGGATGATTTGCTTCCACTCTGGTCTAACTCATCATTTCCTATCTTGCACAAGTTTGCATCCAAGACTCTAAACTATTATAAAATGCAATAAAAAAATTGGCCTTCAATCTTCTTCAATTTAGCTCCACATCTTCATTGAGCTCCATTTGAGAAGATGATCCATCAATTTTGCTTTATTAACTCCTTAGCTTAATTCTATTATCTCATAAGCTCATGACAAACTTGTTAAATGCAAGATAAATGTGTTCAAATTTAGTTACACTTATTATATACTTTTTGACTGAAAATATATAATCGTTAATTATCAGTATCATGTTAATATGTAAAATGGATACCAACTTTTCAATACGAAAAAAATGTTACAGAAAAAATAGTATAAGCTAGCCTGTACAATACTACAACGTAGTATTATTCTCCATATATATATTAAATATTTCTGGCTTTCTACGTTTAACGTATAAACTATTTGTGCTCTGCAATTTCTCTATGAAATTTGGATAAAGTTTTTACTCGGAAAAAAAAGTCCATTTTCGCAATAATATTTCATAAAATTAATTAGCTGTCTCAAATATTAATATATTATATAATTGTTGATTTCGATGGACAGAAGTTCAAAACAATGTGATGTATGATAAACAAAGTTTCAATCAAGCCAAATTGATAACAAAGTAATTATACATTATCATTATTATATTCTTGGAGCGTTGAAATGCATGAAAAATTATAAAATGGAAGAATAGAATAAAATGTGCGACCGATTAAAGAATACTACATTAAGCAGCTGGCGCAGCAAGTAGAGGCGTCTCGTTGTAAATGAGGCAGGCGACGGAGACGGAACGTGGCTGCCTCCAGGAGACAGCTTGACTTGAGCAAGCAGAAGCAAGCAAGCAGGTGATCTCATCACGTCAACCAGGCGAACGAGGCAGCACGGTTGTAACGGTTAGATCTCATCACGTCAACTTGACTTGTGCAGTTCACAACGACAACCGTTAGATCGTCTTGAGATCAGCGCTGGCACGAACTTCGAGACAATCCGACGGCTGACGCTGTGAACTGCGTAATGCAGTACAGCAGGGGATATGAATTCTGACTGCCTGGCTTCCGTTCCGTCTCCTCAGTCATCCCGTCATCACGTCAACAAGTCTCTTTCCCTTTCTAGCCAAATTTAGACACCCCCCTCCATCCATCTCCTGTCCGTTTCCTCTTTGACTGGAAGAACCACCTTCCATTTCCCACGCGCTGTCTCTGACTCCTCCTACGGATACCGGAGGCGTCCGGTCTTCGAAAACTGGCGAATGTTAGTTACGAACATGTGATTCCATATCCTCTCTGTAGCGCTGCAAAGTGTAGTACAGAACGGGGACCGTCAGATCATCTTGAGATCCGTTCCAGCACGGATCTGGAAATGATCTAACGGCACCCGTCCTGCGCTGTGCTTTGCAGCGCTACAGAGGACGAGCACACCGAAATATAGAGGGGAGGGGTCGAAGGGAGGAGGAGAAAGAGGTGAAAAAATAGAAAAAATTGGCGCTCCGCCACCCGTCTCTCCTTTCCTCTTCTCTTTCCGTTCTTCTTCTTCTCCTTCCCTGATCTCGCTGCGACTCGCGAAAACCTACCGAGGAGAGAACGCAGCGGGCGCCATTGCTGCCGATCGACCGATCCCCCGATCCGCATTGGATCTCTCCGTCCCCTGCCTGCTGCGCTGCCGCTAGATCTGGCCCGCTGCCAGATCCCGCTCCCGTTCGCGCCACCGCACCACCCTCCCCTGCCGCCGTCTCCAAGCCAAGGTAACGCACCTTCGTTCCGTTCTCGCACTGTCGGTAGCTGCTGCTACGCAGCTGCAATTTCGTTTTATTATGTTTGTAGCCCTAAGATTGGTACCAATTTTGGCCCTGTAAATCATGTAATCAAACTTCTGTAGATCAGATCAGGTTTTCCCAGTCTGCAATTTATGCCATGTGCAAAATTAGAACTGCAATCGGTTTCTTGACCAGCATTGTTACCGGTTTTTTCAAACCTGGCCATGCCAATTGGTAATAAAACCGGCTCACAGATGCTATTTTCATCTTTGCTTCTGTTGACAGGTGCCGACTGCCGAGCCAGAAACTCTGCCTTTTACCCTTATGTGGATATCATGATAACCATACCGTCTGCCTCTCTTTAAATGTTTTTCATTCTATAGAGAGATGCATGGGTTGGGAGCTTATATATGAGTTCAGGTGAGCCCTTGCTCTCTTCATCCACGTCTCATCAGGACTTGTCAAAGCCGCCACGCCACCCTTCCCTACAATCCTCCTCCTTCAACTGTCTCTGCACCAATACTTCCTTCTCTTCTTCCACCTACGAGGACTGTGAGACCAGGTTCTCTAAGTTTTCAAATGGGGAAGCATTCACCTCCGGAGAATTCAATAGGAATGGATCCGACATTGACCATGTGACTGGCCAGTTTCACTCGGCCGACTCACACTTTTTCCAGAGTTTTCAGGTGGAATGCTCGCAAGAGGAGAGACCTACCCATCGTGTCAATTGGAGTGTGATGGACCGACCAGCTGCTGATTCAGCTATCGAGATACCCGTTGCCTCAACACGTGAGGATAAACCCAACAAGTCGCAACGGATTCGACACAAAAGTGGTGCACTTGAAGATCCCTTTTCTCCTGAAGATGAACCAAGGCTTGTTTACATTAATGACCCAAGAAGAACTAATGACAAGTATGAATTCACCGGGAATGAGATATGTACCAGCAAGTATACCTTAATAACCTTTCTACCCAAGAATTTGTTTATCCAGTTTCACCGATTGGCGTACTTATATTTCCTTGTCATTGCGGCATTGAACCAGCTTCCTCCCTTGGCAGTTTTTGGCCGCACTGCCTCGTTATTTCCACTGCTATTTGTTCTTATTGTTACTGCAATAAAGGATGGGTATGAAGACTGGCGCCGACACAGATCTGACAGGAAGGAGAACAATCGAGAGGCATTGGTGTTGCAGTCTGGAGAATTTCAAATGAAGAAATGGAAGAACATTTGTGTTGGAGAAGTGGTGAAGATTGATTCTGATGAGACCATACCTTGTGATATCGTACTTTTAGGGACAAGCGACCCAAATGGGATTGCTTATATCCAAACTATGAATCTAGATGGCGAGTCAAATCTAAAAACAAGGTATGCTCGTCAAGAGACGACCTGTATGGTCACTGAAAATCTTTATTCTGGTCTGATCCGGTGTGAGCAGCCGAATAGAAATATTTACGAATTTACTGCAGCTATGGAATTTAATGGGCACCGTGTCCCGCTTGGTCAGTCAAACATTGTATTGCGAGGTTGTCAGTTGAAAAACACAGAGTGGATGATTGGTGTGGTAGTTTATGCAGGACAAGAAACAAAAGCCATGCTAAACAGTACCGCTTCTCCTTCTAAAAGTAGTAACCTGGAGAGCTACATGAATAGAGAAACCCTTTGGTTGTCTCTATTTCTCTTTGTGATCTGTGCTGTGGTGGCGGCTGGTATGGGTATATGGCTGATAAACCACACTAACCAGCTCGATACTCTGCCATACTATCGAAAGAAGTACTTTGGCCATGATGATGGAAAGGATTTCAAATACTATGGCCTTGGAATGGAGATATTCTTCTCCTTTCTAAGCTCAGTCATTATCTTCCAGATCATGATCCCAATTTCTCTTTATATAACCATGGAACTTGTACGTTTGGGACAGTCATACTTTATGATTGGGGATCGGCATATGTATGATGCGAGCTCAAATTCGAGATTTCAGTGCAGATCTTTGAATATAAATGAGGACTTGGGCCAGATAAGGTATATTTTTTCAGATAAAACGGGCACATTGACTGAGAATAAGATGGAATTTAGAAAGGCTAGTATATTTGGGAAGGATTACGGTGAATCATTGCAGGATGTCGCTGCTCCATTGCATGATATTACCAGTTCAGGCAAGGTTATCTGCTCTGTGATATTTGGCTTTTTTCTTTGAATAATTACCCAATTTCTGCATAACCCCATGTGCTTGAATCGCAAAAGGGGCTTAGTCTAAACTTTATGTTAGATCAATTACTCGTGTAATTGTTGCCACACAGATACTACATTGTACAAACTGGTGTTGTACTCTCTCTTTAAGTTATGGCATACATGTATTTCTAACTGGCATGACAAAACTATCTGGATATTATAAATTGTAACAATATTTGATACCAACAGTAACTATGACAACCTTTCACAGAAATGGTTTTGCTTTTGTTCTGTGGGCATTTTTACTTTTAAAGGTTCTTGCAAGCATTACGGAAACAAGCAGTTCCGTAGTGCTGAATGTTTCCTTTTCTTGTTTTTACAAAGAGCAGATGTTAGATACTTTCTGTCTAGCCGTGTCTAATGTTGTATGCAACTTCGTTGAGTACTTTCTTAATGGTAAATTGCCCTTTCAAGTAGTCTTCTGTTCATCTTGATTTATTTATTGAATGTGTTTCAGGACCATTAACCAGCCAGAGAAATAATAAATCAGAAGTTTCCATCGACTCAGAACTCGCAAGTTTGTTACAAAGAGACTTGGTTGGAGAGGAGAGAATTGCAGCACATGAATTCTTCCTCACATTAGCTGCGTGCAACACAGTAATACCTGTGCCCTTAGAGGATCATTTTGGTGGCCAAAGAGAAGCACCATTGATTCAGTATCAGGGAGAGTCTCCTGATGAACAAGCCCTAGTTACTGCTGCTGCTGCCTATGGCTATAAACTTGTTGAAAGAACAACTGGTCATATTGCTATTGATGTGCATGGAGAAAGAATGAGGTATGTTCTTATATAGTTTGCAATTTTAACATTAAACTTGCTAGTAATGTGTTGTACTTTGTTACCATAAAAATGATTACCATCAAGGGAATCTTCACCACCACAGTAGATAAATTGTTCTTGGCATTATGTTACTTATATAGTGAATTAGGGGATTGGTAGCATTTCATCAGAACGTGAACATAGTGAAGCGTCCTCTAACTGGAAAATTGACATCATTGGATTTGCATTTGTTCCCTTATGGAAATATTTAGTGTTGATCAATATTGAAGTTGAGATTCTTATTTTAGTAACCACGCGGAAAGTTACAATGGAAGGGTGTAAAACGGTGCCAACCAAACACAAAACACTGTTTGTTTACTCGAAATTCTATGCAAACTGTCTTAGACACGCAATATATATAGCAAAATAAACAGGTTGCTTTATATATTTCAGGTTAGATGTTATTGGTCTCCATGAGTTTGACAGCGTGAGAAAGAGAATGTCAGTGGTGGTACGGTTCCCTAACAACAGAGTTAAGGTCCTTGTTAAAGGCGCGGACAACTCGATGCTAAGTATCCTCAACCCTGATACTGAAAATGAACTCGACAATCTTTTGCAAAGCAAAATCCGGCAAGCCACAGAGAGCCACTTAACCAACTACTCATCCCAGGGCCTAAGAACCCTTGTTCTTGGTTCACGCGACCTAAATGAGATCGACTTTAATGAGTGGCAAGAGAGGTATGAAGAGGCAAGCACCTCAATTCATGACAGAACTGCCAAGCTTCGCCAGGCTGCAGCATTGATTGAGTGTGATTTAACACTACTTGGTGCAACTGGTATCGAAGATAAGTTGCAAGAAGGTGTCCCTGAGGCAATTGAGTCCTTGCGACAAGCAGGTATTAAGGTTTGGGTCCTCACTGGAGATAAGCAGGAGACAGCAATTTCAATTGGTCTCTCTTGCCGGTTGCTAACACAAGAAATGCATCATATTATAATAAATGGTACATCGGAAAGTGAGTGTAGGCGGCTTTTATCAGAGGCTAAGGAGAGGTTTTTGATTAGATCTGGAAATGAAATTGGAAGGAATATGCAAGGGGCTTATGACTCAAAATCGGCACATATAAATGGTGACTCTCTGGGACATGGTGTTGCCCCTTTGGCTCTTATAATCGATGGTACCAGTCTTGTGTATATCTTGGACAAGGAACTGGAATCTGAGGTCCGTTCATCTACATTGTTCTTTTTTTTTTTCTTATATTCTTTGCTGGTAACATAAGGGTAGTTTGTTGTCATTACAGTACTTGTCTCTTGAACTTGTCTATTCGTTTGTTTGGCAGCTTCTTTTTGAATTGGCTACCTCTTGCAAGGTTGTATTATGCTGTCGTGTAGCTCCTCTGCAAAAGGCAGGAATTGTTGATTTGATTAAAAGCCGCACATGTGACATGACTCTGGCCATCGGTGATGGTGAGACCTTTTCCAATTGGATTTTCTCTAAACATATTTTGTTTACCACCCATGCTTCCATTCTTAGATAAGATCTGAAACTAGCAGTGGAAACATATAAATTCAACCTCTTTCGGTTTAGATGCGGAAAATCATTTATTTACAGCTAAGATCCTTAAGATTCTGAAATTCCTGAATCAATTTAGTTAATGTCTTGGGAACTTAAAGACTATTTATGTTTGTCAAGCCTTGAATTCTTATCGCTTTGCATTTGTCGCAGCTTATTGAATCTAATGGTTTTCTTGAACAGGAGCAAATGATGTATCTATGATACAGATGGCAGATGTGGGAGTGGGGATATGCGGGCAAGAAGGCCGTCAGGCTGTGATGGCTTCTGATTTTGCTATGGGGCAATTTAGGTTTCTCAAAAGATTGCTCCTTGTGCATGGCCACTGGAATTATCAGCGTATTGGTTACTTGGTCCTATATAACTTCTACCGCAATGCCGTATTCGTGCTTATGCTTTTCTGGTATGTATATCTTTTACTTGACAGAACCTCATAAACAGAACAATACTTTCTATGTAACATATAAATGTGATCAGCATATTTGAATGAGATGTAGGTCATTTGCATCATCTAGCTGGGTTATAATTTTAGAAAAAGTTCTATTGCAAGTTTTTAAATTTGTTAATTAAGGTTTCTGAATATTATTTTATTGTCCAGGTATATCTTATACACTGCCTACTCGGCAACATCTGCACTGACTGACTGGAGCAGTGTTTTCTATTCCCTCATCTACACCTCCCTCCCAACGATAGTAGTTGGCATTCTTGACAAAGACCTCAGTCACAAGACCTTGCTTCACTACCCTAAGTTGTATCAGGCAGGACACCGGCATGAGAGTTACAACTTTCAGCTCTTCTGGATCACCATGCTGGATACACTGTGGCAAAGTCTTGTAATCTTTTATGTGCCATACTTCACCTTTAGTAACACTTGCATTGATATATGGTCCTTGGGGAGCCTTTGGACCTTGGCTGTGGTTATTTTGGTAAATGTGCACTTGGCAATGGATACACGACGGTGGGTGTTTATAACTCATGTCGCTATTTGGGGTTCCATTGTTATTACTTTTGTAAGCATGGTTTTGATCGACTCCATTCCAGTTTTCCCCAACTACGGGTTAGTTTTCTCTGGTTTTAATTATTACTTTCATTGTTTTTATATTTATGTTCATTAATATGGGCTCAATATGCACATAAACACATGCTTTGCTAAGACACTTCTCTGATTTGATTCCAAAAGTAAGGTTTCAGATAAGCAAAATGGGTTTACAAATTAGCTCAATTGCTTGGGAAACCCTGAACATGCTTGTATAAAAACTAGCCATCGATATCTAGACCGATACTTGTTTAGTTTATCAGCACAGGCAAGACTAAGGATGTGAATAATAATAATAATAGATAATATTAAACTGTAAGTCTAGATTGCATACCCTGAGACCACCTTAGAAATCTTGAACCGGGACCTGATCCTACTGGTGTGATTGCGAATTTCACACAGAAATAACTACTAACGTTTATAAGATCTCAGCAAATCATATTGTAAGGCTGTAGCTATTTTCTTCTTACTAATCAACTCAATACAAAAATCAAGATGAATGGTCTCATTTTATTGTGTGCATATTTTTGGGGAAAAAACCCTACTTATAATTTTATATATCCACGAGACTCTATTATGATATATTATATTATTCTTACATTTCTGACAGGACCATATATAATATTGGGACATCGTTGACCTACTGGATCACAATTTTACTAATAATAATCCTGGGATTGCTTCCTCGGTTCCTTGGAAAAGTTATTTATCAGATGCTCTGGCCTTCTGACATTCAAATAGCCAGAGAAGCTGAGATACTCCGAAAAATAATACCGAGGCAAATAGAGGTGAAACCATAAGCGCCATCAGCTAACTTTCAACATGCTTGGTCATTGACTTCAATATAAGAGGCATATGTTGGGAAACATTATTTCATTGTCCTACTTGTGGGATCTATTCTCCTTCACCTGTAAGTACTGTGCAGATTTGTTCATATATACGATATCAGTTAATTGTATAGTGTATTTACTATGTTTGTCTTTTATTGAAATTTCAACGGTATTAAGTGGGACTTGAAAGTTGTCTATTTTGTCTATTTGCTAATTCTTGAACAGCACCATAAATTTGTGTTCTGCTCAAGGCACACATGCTTAATATTCTGAATTTTGTTTTACCAAATATTTGCATCCATATGGTGAGTTCAATAGCTGCACTGAATTTTGCTTGTGTAACCTCATTGTGAATTAAGCTCTTAAGGGTTTTTGCTCGAGTTGGATAGTTCAAATTGTGGGTTTAAGTAGAAGGTATTTTGCATCCATGCTTTAGAAAAAAGAACATGTTTATGGTGCAAAATGAAATAAGATAACAACCATGTCAAGAAACCTAATGGTATCTTGTATTTTTTTATGCTGCTCTAAATGATCATTACTCAATATACTGAAGTTATATGTTATGATTTGTACCAGTTACTTTTTGTTATTGTAGAGTTCAGAAGCTGCAGAAACCACCATGCAAGTAAAGCTAAAAATGGATAGGCTATAAGAGGTCATTTTTTTTTCTTTTAACGGATGGAGAACTGACAACATGGCAAATGTTACGAGGCAAGATATGATATACATGAAAGTGTACAGATATTGGTTGAGACGTGAAGTGCTATTAACTCTTTTTTTTTTTTTTTGTGGGTTTTTCCTCGTGTTAGTTTTGAAGTTAGGCAATAAGAGTACATAGCTGTAAGGATACTAAAGGGTAAAGGTTTTTTTTTCTTTCTTTCTTTTTTCCAGTTTCTTTTTTCTATTTTAACTACATGTATTGTCTGTATTTTTCTTTTATCCATAGCTAACCTTTAACTTAAATTTTAGCTCTTTACTCGATTAAATATTTATAGGTTTAATTTGATAAACTTTATGGGGGATTATATAAATTATGTGTTGCCAAACTTGCCATATTTATCCTATATTAGTTAGTTGTCAATCAGGAATCTAGGATTTCTAGACAGGTCGTTTCAATTTTCTGTATGGTCATCTTAGAAGCTAACATGACACCAAAATCAGGCTCCCATTTTAATACTAAAGGAGCTGATATGGAGATACTAAAAAGAAAATGATAGATTTTTGCAAGCGAAAAATGATAGATTTTTAAAAAAGAAATTGAAAGTGGTCTCTCATCTGAAATTTGCTTCTGTCGTTGAAGACAATCATAGATTTTGCAAGCAGAAGAACCGAAGAAAATTACAATTGTCCAATGCTCTGTCCAATGCTCTGGTTGAATATATAAAATTATAAATAGTTGTTTCAGTGAGAACTCTGGACGGATGCATCCAAATCTATCATTTTCTTTTTTTACAACGAGCATCGATCAATTCCTTCCACCTCAGAGTATGTTGATGTACCTGAGACTTGACATACCTTGCAGTTCATCTGTCTGGCACTCCTTTTGTTATTACACACCTAATATCTGCGGCCGAAAGATTATATATTCTTCTATTTGTGAGTAGTGGCTCCACAAGGCAATTCTAGAAGACATCAAAAACAATGAAACGATAGACTGATGGGTGCCAAATTTTAAAGGAAGTGAGCCTGACAACTTTCATTTTCTTTTACAACTTTGACAACCTCTATAAACAACTGCAAAATAAATTCTTAAAGAGTCTTATTTGAAACAAAGACCATCAAAATTACCTGATACGTACAACTGTTTAAAGAGATCTAATAAAACATCAAATGATATTCAACTTGAAGGAAATTGAAACAGACCCAATTCAAAAGCACAATCAAAAGATATGTAAAACTGCTTACGAGATTTAATAAAACATCAAATAACATTCAAATTGAAGGAAATTGAAACACACTCAATTTATAAGCTCAAGAATATGTTTTGCAAATTCTTTCCTACTATAGTTTGTTATGAAGTTGCTTAATAATTGGTCGTTAAAACTGTTAAAGTATTACTTGCAAAGAAACCCCTTCAAATGTAAATACTTAAATGTGATCTCTTCTCTGGTTTCTTCCATTATGTACACTGTTTCACTGAAAACCTAAAATTTTGGTTGAAAGCAATCTGATTTGTGTTACATGCAATTATGATTAACACCAACACTAGCTCAAGTGGCTATTTCTAACTTTTCATAGGATGACCTCAGGATGCTTTCTTGACACAAACAATCTAAACCTCGAAACCAAATAGAATAAAGTCAACAGAAAACAAATTTATGCCAAATTGCCAATTAATAATATAACTCGGATTAAGGACTAGGTGTCGGATGTCATTTCCTATGGGTGTAACATGCCAACAAGATATGAATAGGGTTGAGTAGAGGTTTTCTAACAAAAGAGATGCTTCAGAAGATCACTACTGTAATCACTGAACAATAACAATCATACTTATAATATACAAGGCCAGCTCACCAGCTGTATCCATAATCATTATTTCAACTTCTCTTTTCCTATTCTTTCGCGACTAATACATATAGTTCACTAATAACATTAAACGAAGAGATATTCCTAAGCTACAAGCAAAATAAAGCTCACTTCTCTCATATGCAATTCAATATGTAGATTAAGTTCATCCGAGTTTGATTGATCTCCAACAGAATAGCATTCCTGTACTGCAAAGAAAAGGTTCTACCACATCAGGGAAGGTAAAATAGTAAACAAACTGAAAAGTGGTCAATTCATTCTCATGTGAAAACTTCAGAGCTGAACTGAACAGATGTAAAATCTTGTATATGTCCACTTAAGAACTTCAAATGTTTTAACCGTCCACAAAATTGTAAAGCAATACAGTGTAAACATTTTGGCATGCACAAAAATAAATGAAGGAAAAGGAAAATTTGAGCAATCACTATTAACGCAACAACCTGATGCGGATAGCATCTAGTTGTGGTCTTGTGGATGCTGGCAGGGCCTGTTTGGAAGTTTACTTGAGGATGCGCGTGGCTGGGCTGTTTATGGGATTTTACTAAGAGTATAATCAATTTGTAGGAGCAAGACTAAACATACCAGTAAACAGAGCTCATGGTAGTAACCAAGTCTCTGGAGGGGCAACTTTTATCATGCAAGCTTATCCACTTCATTAGTGCCTAAACCAAAAACATGATCTGATGTCTTTCTATCTTTTCTCTCCAATTTGCTCACCATGTCTCCGGTTCCAGTGAGAGACACTCCCTCCTCATCAAAGTCATCCCCCGTTTCCTCCGAGTAAGCATATCTGTCAAGAATTCAATATATATTTTTTTTATTTTTTCGATTCACAGGACAATGAACTAGCCCTCTGTAGACAGGCAGAAAATTTTTGTTCTCAAAATAGTTTCTTAAAGAAGAATCAAAACTGAAAAATTCTTATATTTTCTATCAACTTTGTAGCTTTAATACAAGCTTATTGTGCCACTACAACCCCATTTAATTAAACATGCCACCTGAAATTTCAAGCATTCTTGTATGATGCCAATTTATTATCTTTGCCTTTTTGCTGTTTAAGTTTTTAATCATCTCAAATCTTTGATCTTGTGGGCTTAAAAATAGTAGTCGATCTAACTTCTGATATAATTTATAATAGCAGTCACCTTGTGGGGTTCCGTGAGGGGGACCAGAGAAGACAAATTACACCAAGGAGAGCATAGGATAAAACATTCCAGAAAGCTGGGATGATCCAAGCTCTTTGCCAAAGTTCACTCAATGGATCAGTCGCATTAAAATATAGCTGACATTTCACAAAAAAAAAAAATAAATAAATCATTTTAATGTCCAAGGATGTCTAATGATAAATGAGTGTCTTGCCTAAGTTTCATTCCTCAAGTGCTTTAAATTTCAAGTTGATATGAATGCATAACTTGTAATGGCTGCATTACCTCATAGCCAATCCATGCAACAGAAATAAGCACAGATACTGCCAGTGAATTTGTAAACTTTCGATAGAGCTCAAGCTTAGCCATGCTCCTCCTCACCTAAATGTATAATAATCAATTAGTAAATTAGGCAATGCCCATTCATTACAAGGTACATTCTGCAGTGAATCAGTCTCATTTCTGAAGAAATTATTAAAAACCTAACCTGTAATTTCTCGAGAGTTCGTGACAAAGATGAAAATATCCACACAATAAACGTGGCATCAAGAACTGCAACTGGCAAAACCAGAAACAGCCTCATTTTCCCTGAAAAGTCGTTAATATTTCCAAGATGCTCAACAAGCTCTAGTGCCTCTGATGCCAAAAAATACACAACCCCCAGAATCGTCACCTTAGAACTGATCCCACCAAGTGTGGGCCTTACCACACCATACCCCATAGAAACCACCAAGAGCAAAAGCCGAGACACTGTCTTTTTGACAGCCGTAAAGGTAACCGCCCACAAGGTAATTCCCATGGGCCTCACCCCGGTCGAGTTAAAATTCGCATACTCAAAGTACCAGAATGCCATCTCGCACATGCACAGTGCAATGACTGCAGTGATGTGGTAGTGAAGCTGCAGAATATCCTTCCAAAATCGCACAAATTGGAGAAACCAGAAAAGACCCAGAAGCAGGTAGGCCAGCGACATGAGGCCGAAGAACGTCATAAGGGGCGCCATTTTTCCCGGCAGATAGCCTTGCGGGTTGCGCCAGACAGTCCTTCCGGTAATAGTCAAGCCCTCAAGCTGCGGGTCGCAGAACATAAAGTAGAGATAGTACATGCCCGTGCGGTTAATGTAGATAGTCTGGGTGACCATGCTGGTCTCCACATTGTCTCCGTCAAAGAAGGTCTGGACGCGCTTGGGCCAGTCGGGGTTATCATCTCGGGGGCGGATGATGACCTCCCCGACCTTGCAGGACTGCTTGTCGTGCAGTTCGGGGGTGCAGCAGAGCTTGTCGGAGTTGAAGTATGCGCCGCCGATCTTGTCCCGGTCCTGGATTTCGACAATGATGGCCTCGACTAGGCCCGTCTTCTGCTGCATCGCATGGTGCAGCGCCGCCGAGGCCTTGGTTCTCCGGAAGGTCACCGATTCAAACCTGAACAACAGAATGCACAATTGTGATTGTGATCGAAATGTCAAGATTGAATTGAAATGTCAAGATTGATATGGTATGATATGATATGATGAGAGAATAAATAGAGCTAAGTGAGAAAGGGGGGAAGGGGGGAAGTAGGTACCGGATGAAGGAGTGGGGATCGGAAGCGTTGGAGGTGAAGGGGTGGGAGGAGGCGTAGAGGCCCTCGCTGCCGCCGTGGAAGAAGAAGGAGTTGGATCGGGGGGCGAAGAGGCCCTTGGCGTAGTCGTGGACGGAGGCCGTGGCGAGGCGGGGCTGGGTGCCGACGAGGAGGAGGAGAAACCCTAGCTGCAGCAGCAGGAAGAACCCCAGCGGCGGAGGAGACGAGCGCATCTTCCTTTTTGTCCTCTTTTCTTCAGTTGAGTTGAGCTGAAGGAATTAATGAAAGTGGCGTTGGTGATGGGATGATTCCAGAAACACTTCTCCTTTCTTTCTTTTCTTTGTTTGTTTCTTTCTTTCTTTCTTGCTACTCGAATGAAATGAAGGCCGGATTTTCTGTCATTTAGGACTGACTCGGCTCCCCAAAGTCCGAAGTCACAGTCAATGCCTTCTCTGGTTGTTCTCTTCTCCCTTTCTTTCCTTTTTCTTCTTTCTTCTTTCTTCTTCTTCTTTAATTAATTGATAATTGACTTGTTCTTTTTCTTTTTGCATGCTTGCTCTCTAAACTTTCTTATTTGCCCCATTATCATCTATGGCTAGTTTTGTCGACCACCCTCCCTGTCGTCACATCCTGGTGGTAGATTGTCGGGTTCGGGTCGGGTCAGTTTGATCAAATCGAAAATATCTGGTCAGGTAGGGTACGGGTCGGATCGGATATCGGGTTGATGGCTGCCAGCTGTCGGCATTTTTCGGGTCGAGTCGGATTCGAGTATCGGGTTGACAGCTACCAGCATTTTTTTGGGCCAGGTCGAGTTGGGGTTGGGTCAGGTCGGGTCGGGTCGGGCGGGTTTTTCGGAATTGGTCAGATTTTACACCTTTATTCCCAGGTCGGGTCGGGTTCGAATCAGTTTGACTTTCTCTGAAACACGGATCGAGTCGAGTTCGGGTCGGGCGGTTTTTTCAGGTTGGGTCAAATTTTGCCACCTCTAATCACTGATTTAATATGGGATGCAAATTTTATGTCCTTTTCTGATAATTAATATCGTTCCATTGTGATTTTATGATATAACTTTCAATATTTCAAAAGAGTAAACCATTAAATTTCATGCTTTATATTTCTTTAATGGGTTACCATCAAATTACAATGATGTTCGACGTTTGATCTTGTAATTACCAAAAATCCGTCATTGTTATTTACTTCACCAATTTCCATTTGCGCGTCGATGATATCCAATATTTCATATTTTCATCTAAGTACGTTAACGATTATATGACAAATAATTGCAAGGTAAAAATAAATAAAATGCGTAAAATCAAAATAAAATAAATACAAAATATGAAGTGTGAAGTGTGAAGTGTGACTTTGAAAGCAAGCTTGAAAGGGTCATACCGGAATTAGCCCAGGTCGACTCTCATGCAGTTACCCTACAAATATTGTATTATGAATGGCCTGGCCCAGGTCCAACAGTAGTACAGACCTGAGGCCCAAGGTCATGACCCACAAATCCATCATCTATCGAGTTCTCAGGCTTGGATCTTATCAACTTCCCAATATAAATTGTTAGCTCTAACTAAAGATTTAAGAATACAATATTGCAATTAAGATCCTCTCGCCCGGTCCCGGTGGCCCCTGTCTAAACTAGTTTATAGTTTCTAACTAAAAGTTATTTGC
This sequence comes from Cyperus esculentus, assembly GCA_030179965.1. Lineage (NCBI taxonomy): Eukaryota > Viridiplantae > Streptophyta > Magnoliopsida > Poales > Cyperaceae > Cyperus > Cyperus esculentus. The sequence continues at coordinate 405,105 of JASGLE010000049.1, read as the reverse complement.
TCAGTTTGTTAGGTTAGAGCGCCGATCCACTAATTAATTATGCCAAATGTATTAGAGGCATCATAATTTTGATATGATTTTGAGTTTAAATTGATGGAGACTTTCCGTGAGCTTAAGCTCACTGTATATTTGCTTTGAAATATAGGTATGTATTATGTTATTGGTTTTGCTATATATGCAACTTATACAACTTAATTTGTATAGTGTACTGAGATAAATATATTATACAATTAACTTGGATACTTTAATGAGCTAATTTGAATATCGGCACGTTTAATAGGAATATTAACACATCGGTATTGAGTTTGGTATTCTTTTTGTTACCAACGTCAGTTCCCCTTAATCATTATTTCAAAAAGAGTAATACTTAACATTCACAGAATATTCATCTATAGTGTTTATAGGTTACCAAATTTGAGATATTTGTTACATTTTATGATGTATTTGTTACCTCTCAAGCAGTGGGAGGAGAAAATGACTTATATTTTTCTACATTTACGTATGGACATCTTTTCAATGGACTCAAGATATTTCTCTTTAAAAAACCACTACCAATAAGTTAATTCATTTCTAAAAAAAAGATCCAACCTAGCCATAAGGTGTGATGCTGTGGTACTAGCTTTAATTCACAGCTGATCAAGTGGAATTGACATCGGAATACTCTGTGGGGTGAAGTACTGCCCAAAGACAAAATCCCGTTATAAATCTCCTTGGCTCGATAATCGAGGTTACCCATACTTTTTGTATGTTGATATCTGACCACTCCACGTTATAAAGTGACTAATCATTCTAGAGAATATGGACTTGGTCAAGTGTCCACATGAAATCTTTCCTGCCAAACAGATTAATAATTACTTGGCACCAAAGCATCCTCTTGCAGCAAAATCCAACACTTCTCCAAAAGGTCCAAATTAAAGCTCTGAATTTTCTATGCATCTCCCACACAGCCACATGCACTTAGCTGCACTTGTGGTTGAGAGAAAAATTAATGAGAAAGAAATCCCAATTGTTGCTCCAAAACGCAACCATGATGTCAGCCTCAGTCGTAAGCTTAGCTGACGACTCAGTTTCGATTCAATTTCAATTTCAATTGCATTGTGCATAGTTGCATACATGGACCCCCCATAGCCTCTCCTCTCCTTCCTTGCTACTTCCTCTCCTTGTTTTTTCAAACTTACTCGCATTTACAAACTCACACTTGTCACTACCAGTGAGCTTTTCTCTTTTGCCCCTTCCAAGATTTAATGGTTCCACTTTACCCACCTTTAACTTTACATACTACAGAAACATCAAGCGTCCATAGAATAACTGTTCACACATACACAGACGTACAAATTTTTTGTAATAGTTATATCAGTTTTATAACATATGAACTCTATAGACACCCGTTCTATGAACACTAGATAGCACTCCTACAGTTTATTCATTCTTTTACTTCATCTAAGAACATGCATAAATAATGCATTAATATATATATGTATGTGTATATATATATAGAGTCCGGCTACAATAATATGCATATCACGGTTTTACCGTGCTATGCGGTCCGTATCTCAGTTTCCGGCATCCAAATGGTCGATCCGAACCGCTCAATGTGATCTCTATATCAAAATATGCTAGGAGGCCAAATTTTACGATTTTTAGAATTTTTTTGCTATTTTTAATGATCAAGAGAAAATGGCTAGATCCAAGGATTTTGATTCGTACGAAATAACGATTTTCTCCCCCATCATTAAAAATAGCAAAAAAATTCTAAAAATGATAAAATTTGGTTTCCTAGTATATTTTGATATAGAGATCACATTGAGCGGTTCGGATCGACTATTTGGACACCAAAAACTGACATATGGACTGCATAGCACGGTCAAACTGTGATATGCATATTATTGTAGCCTAACTCTCTCTCTCTCTCTATATATATATATATTTTGTCCCTTGTCCACAAAGTAAATGCGAATATAACTTCTTCGGGGGACAATTAGGAAAAAGACCAAAGTTCTGTTTTATCTTTTTGACATTGATTTCTGTACTGCCCATATAAGCAAGGGCCTCAACTAATTCTACTCATCATCTCCTTGCTATAGTAGTGTTGTGTATGTAAGTAACACACAGTGAGAATCTAGAGGATAAATTAAGTTTGATAGCTAACTAGCCTCATCTATAAAAATAGTGATCAATTGGAGCATGTCATCTGGCAGCGAAGGCCGAGCACCGGTGGACGGCGCGACTGCTGCGACCCAATACATAAGCGAAGTGAAAGAGTACGTGAATCGGCTGCAGGATCTGTTGGAAGACGAAATCAGATCGAAGCCGAGCGCTGCGAGGCTCATGGATGAAATGAGAGAGAAGATATCTAGAGGTCTTTCTGAACTGGAATGGTACAAGGCCGCGTTGGACCCTGGCTCGGTCTGCTCCGACGATCGCAAGAGCGAGGTTTGTAGCGGGAAAAGGAAGGCGGTGCCCGTACCGACATCTGACGGACGATCAGGCGCTAGCCGGAGAAGGTATTAGTTAATTAATTAATTAATTAATTTGGCTTTTTTTAATTAATATATATATGGTTCTTCCTCCCTTCTACACTTATGTTATGTTTTTTTATAAATGATTCTTTAATTAGTACAAGGTTGTTTAATTATTATTTTCAGCTACTAAATTTGGTCCAATTAATATCAGATAATTTAATCAAACAATAAGTTAGCTAGAAAGTAGATCATCAGCTAGCTAGATACTTTTACCAATAAAAAAAATGAGAATTAGTATCCTGGCTTTGGTGCTTTGATTTGGTGAATCGTTTGTATATATGTAGACCTTACATATGCTATATGCTATATGCTATATATATATATGTTGTGTTGAAGAGATATCTATATATATGATCCGATCAATTGCTCGATCTGATAAACTCTCTTAATATTAATACCTGGATAAATTAATGAAAGCAGATCACAAGTGTCTCCGGGGAAGATAATCACTCGTAATTCCTTGGACGATGGCCACACATGGAGGAAATATGGTCAGAAAACTATCCAAGGCTCCTCACAATCCAGGTGCATATATATATGCCTAAATGAATCTATATCCAATATATGATCCATATATATATATATATATATATATATTTTTTTTTTTTTTTTTTTTATATCAGTAAGATCTCCACGTATATATATACCCATGGATGTAACTTTTAGAGTAATACGTACCTAGCGTCCATAGGTTATATTCCGAAATATATTTGTTACATTTCGGAACACATCTGTTACATTCTGTATATGTTTATGGACGGTTTTTCAATGGACACAAAATGTTTCTCTGACTGAGTAATTTATTCATAACATGCATGAATATAACTTTTCAATTTTAAATTAGCCTCCTTAAATAATATATAAACTTCACCTTGCATATGTTATATATATGTTAATACATATTGCTAATGGTTAAGTAATTGCATTGCAGGAGTTACTTTAGATGCACACACAAACATGACCAGGGCTGCCAAGCCACCCGGCAAGTGCAACGATCCGAGGACAATCCCGGTGAATACAAGATCAGCTACATTGGCGCGCATACCTGCCGCGATCCGTCGACGTTGCACCAGATCATCAGTATGCCTGATCACAATGAGGTCATGAATGGAAACTCCTTCTTGATCAATTTCGGATCAAGAAGTTACAGCGGCCCCTCGGATATCATCACTCGCGTAATGCAGAAGCAGGTGCAGATGCCGATGGCTATGCCATCGCCGCTCCAATCTCCCATGACTCAAGATTGTAGTGAAGAGGTGCTGAGTAACCGCACGCCCGGAAGTTCGCCGGCGGATTGCTTCATGCTGTGCGATGAACTGGCTCCGTTGGTCGGGTCTAGTACATTCACTCCGCTCTATGCCGGCTGTATGCACGATCAGGCAGACATGATCTCTAGCCTCCATTCTTCTCCGAGGAGCCTGGACATCGGGTTCGGGTCGAACCCGATCGCCCAACTGGATCAAGATTGCATGCAATTCGGGTTCGATCACGAAGACGATGATTTCCCTTTAACTTGAGATAATTAATTTAGAGCTTAAAAACTTATATATTAGGTGCATGAATGCATGTATATATGTTAACAATTCATCACTTAAGTTCTTGCATGTAGTGTGTATATAGTTCTGCATGATCTTTTTTTAGATAAAGATCATGAGGTCATGCCACTCTAATTTAAATATCTATAAAAGACCTCATATTCAGGTTTCGAACCCGATGACCTCCCACATGGAGGGCGTTGCCCTTAGCCACTAGACCAAAGTCTGGTTCTAGTTCGGCATGATCTTAAATTTGATATGATGACAAGTATGTAGGGCAGCATAATGTGCCTTTTTATGTAATATATTGACTAAGTAGTATTTTTAGTGGTGTGAATATTATATATTGTTTTAAGGAAACTTTTTTGTTTTGCAATTTTGGAGTTTACGACCAAAGTGATGATTTGTGAAAGCATGTAAAGAAAGGCTACTTTTGTTATGCCATTATTGCATGCGTTGCGGCTGTGTTAATATATATATCCCCTTTTCTTTAAGGGCAAAGAAAAAAAAATTAGGCTCATTCATTTGGAGTTGAGGATCATACAATTTGGTAATCCAAAATATCCAGACGTTTCTGTTACTTCCATTTTGTTTCAAATAGAGACATTATGGAATCGTACTTTAAAAAGTTCTTTTGTCTCACTAACCAAATTATTTCTGTTTATGGATGAATAAGTAACTTATTTTCACAAATGAATTTAACTAGAGCTGGAATACTATTATTTCTCCTTATTTTATTTGGATCGAGTTCCAGACAGCACGACTCGAAAATTATTTAGTAGCGCATCCTCACATATTAAAATTATATATAAGACTTATACTTGTAAGTGATATTTTTTTATAGACATGCATACTAAAATGTTTTAATTAGCTACTAACTTTTGTACCCTAGTATTTTTTTTTTTTTTTTTTTCCAAAATCAGTTGGAGACCATATTCTCAACACTCCCGTTATGGGAAATATGACAAGATCATAACACTTTTCTTAGATAAAATATTCTTATAGGAGCATACTTTGAATATAAAATCTATTGCCTAGTCCATCTAAATATATTTTACAATAAAATTGTGGGACGCCTAAGAAGTACACAAAGCGCAATCACAAAGCGCGGGGCCTTACCCTAGTTAGAGTACTTGTTATGCCATTATTCCAATTATTATTGCGTTGTGTGTTAATTAGAGCACAGAAAGTAATTGTTAGCTAGAAACTTAATTATTTGAAGTTCTGATGCTGGGGGTATAATTAATTGGATATATATGGCCATATGAGTTATATGAATTGCCTAGTGTATTATATAAAATAATAATAATAATAATAATAATAATAATAATAATAATAATAATAATAATAATAATAATAATAATAATAATAAATAGTACTGTACTTGTTTTACATGAAATTTTGAAAAATCCTAAACAAAGTCATGGTGACAAAAATTAAGGCAATAGAAGAAGCAACGAAAGATATTCACTTTAATTTGTTTCATATAGTGTATCATTACTGTTATAATAATATAAGATAGTATGAATTAGCTATATATATATATGAAGTCAAGCTTGATTCGAGGTGAAGTATATCAGTACCATCAACTGGACGGTAGTCTTCTCTACTTTCACTATCCTTTTGACAGGAATCTGTGTTGGCTCTTGCTTCTTTGACTGGGAAACCCATTAACCATCCTAATTAATGCCCCATTTAGTACTTCAATCTCAATCTCCCTAACATTATATATCATTTCTTTTGGCATCACAATATATAAGTATATGTATAATTTCATGAGAAACATGGAAAGTCCACCCTATATATATAGTAGGTCATCCATCTATCCCCTCTCACAGTTCTGACACACCACGTGCACGGTGCACCCATGTGCTTAGCACTGTTGCATAAATATTTACTGAAAATCTTTATATATCTGTTTACTGAAAAATGATATTTGTTCATTGAAAATATAAATGCTTAGCAGTTGCATAAATGTTTACTGGAAACTTTTATGATATCTATTTAGTAGAAATATATAAATATTCACTGAAGAATGATATTTGTTAACTGAAAATATGATAGACCGGTGAATAAGTAAAAAATGTGTGGACACTACCTAATACTCTATATTCATTGCCTTTCATTTTCACCAGTACAAACAAAACTGAAAATATGAATGGATATTATCTTCTTAGATTAGATATATAGATCGAGTAACTACCGCTGCAAAGATCTCGAAAAAAAAATCTATTAAAACTTTGTAGCTGCAATGGTACTTAATTTCGTTGCAATGGTACTTAATTTCGCAGCATTTCCCCCCTTGGACCCCGCATATATGCCTGATGCATATATATATATAATATCCCTCGTCTCTTTCAAGGAGGTTAGCCTTTTCTTCTGTTCAATTGTCGCTTTGTCACTTTAATTTGTTGTGTTGTGTTGTTTAATTTGGAGCTAGAGAGGAGGTTTCCGTGTTATATATATATGAATCTTTTTACAAGTTGCAGTTTTGTACAAGTATTTTTGAGGTTTAAAATTTGAGAGTGGTTCAAGATACAGTGATTAATTATATTCAAGATGATCCGGAAGCTTATTCTACTCCAAGATTGGATTTTTTTTGACATTAAAGTGCTATCTTCTCTAAGAAATAAATCTCACCTGTTGATTGTTTACTTAGATTGATAACTACCATTGACGCACTTTAATGTCTCAATCTATTAAAACTGGAAAACGGGTGGTAGCTCATTTGGTTAGGAAAGAAGTCCTAGGGTTGTTGTTTACCCAAAGATCGGGAATTCGATACTCGTCCGCGCAACTTTGTAGCTGCTGCAAAGATCTCGAAAAAAAAATCTATTAAAACTTAAGGCCCATATAAACCTTTTCAATTTAAAGTCCATTATATATTATCATAAAAAATTATTATAAGAAATAACAATTTCAGCTCAAAACAAGGCGTGAGCTCTTTACTAGTGTTAATAGAAAGTATCAAACAAAACATTGAATTCGGTCTGTGGTTTTTTTTTTTTTTCTTTGGCTTAATTTTTGCTATACCCATCAAAACTTGCTAAATAGCCAATATCCCCATCAAACACCCATAATAGCCAATATACCCATCAAAAATCATTTTTTTTTTTGCTTCTATCCCCTTTTATTTATTTAACACATCATTTAACTAATATCAAATTGAATGGACCATTATACCCTTTATATTAAATAGTGGGCTTCCTTAGTATCTTGACTGGATGACCGATGAGATAAGAAAATAAATAACAATGATTTTTAACATCCACGCCTTGAGTTAATTTCTTACGCTGGATGCTCTTTTTTTTGGTCAAAATTTTCTTCTATTAGAATCCTTTCATATTCTCATTGTCTTTGTACCATGTTTTATACAAATATTGGTACACAACATAGTATCTATACTGGGACTAAGAGTTTGTAGCGTTTAATACTAAAATAGGTTTTCTTTCTCTTGGTTTTTCTCTTTCTATATTTTTCAACATCGAGAAAATCATGGTGCTTAATAACCATGACATGGAGACAAGAAGATAGAAGCGAACTTTATCATCTAACACACTTAAATGAACATGTTCACTTTAAATGGTGGGTAAAAAAGTAATTTCATTATTTTATAACATACTAATAGTTGGTTTTATAAATAAAAGGGATAAAAGCAAGAAAAATGACTTTTGATGGGTATATTGGCTATTATGGGTGTTTGCTGGGGATATTGGCTATTTAGTAAGTTTTGACGGGTATGGCAGTGCACATAGATTTCTTTACCAAAGATATTAAAATTTTTGAAAGTTACGATCGAGAAAAAAATTAATTAACGCACTAAAGTTTTGATTCAATCAGATTAGAGGGGCTACCTCAGAATACTTAATTATTTTGACTATCTTAAAAGTGACATTTAAAAAAAGATAAATAATTAAAAATAGAAAGGTTTTGAAATTATTCTTGAACTTTTAGGTTCAAATTCAACAAACTTAAACATTATTTGATAGTTCATCAACGATATTAAATACATTTTATGCAATCTGCAAGGGGCTTAATTAATTTAATAAGTCTTTAAATGGAAAATAATAAAAATTTTCATAATTAACCCAGGGGATCAAGGTAGATGAAAATTGTTTGAAGAAATAACAATTTATAGAAAACATTGATGATATGACATAGCTATGGATCTTAATTAAAAGTCTGACGTCGATTATAAATGTATTATGAATAAATACATATTGTGACCAATTAGCCTACAATATAAGATAATAATTAATTAGATGCTAAATCTGTCTCTCATAAAATAATAAAAACAGATAATTATGCCTCTGTTTTTAATTAGCATCAATTCAATTGCATGTGTATACATATTTTTTCTTCCTTCCTCCTTTCAAACCTTATTCAACGGTGAGATATAGCATTGATCTTTTCAAGATATTTAATTTTCATACTTAACATATAGTATGTGTTTAATTTAATTATTTAGGTAATTAAGTCAACGTACGCACATCGTTTACTTCTTTATTTACTTTTGTTTTTTTTTGAACGTTAGAAGGCCCCTAGGCTATTTAATTTACTTGGTTCTTTTATTTTCTCCCAATTGAAGAAGAGCTGACGTACCTCATTGCATTGCATATTTATTTGCATGTGTTATTTCATGGAACCTTTGACCGGATATGCTGAATATTCACACCACAAAACCTTAAGCAAGTGGAGTTATACTAATTTTATTTTTTAGATAAATATGAAGGTCAAGTTACAGAAATTTAGATGTCTACAAAAGATCTCCTATCCGAGTTTCAAACTTGCAAACTCTGTGTACCTCTCACACAGAGAACGTTGTGTTGCCCTTAACTACTAAACCAAAGGCCGGTTTCTGGAGTTGTACTAATTTCACTCAACATTTCACCATTCCTAACTTCAATTTTTTGCGCATGAATTTCGAAAAGTGTTGGGATCGCTCTCATGTCATATTTGGAATGATATAATATATATGCGTGGTCATCCTCTGTTGCACAACGATCCAACGATGAGGACTAACAGGATAAGAATTGAATATATATATAATTAGTACTTAGGCTATGCTTCAATATATAAAACTCGGAAGGATTTTATATAGAGCATTTCCCTTTCCTTCTCTTCCCTCCAATTTTTTTTTTGTTTCGGAGCAAGTAAAAAAAATCTAGACAGGGTTCGGTCACCCTTATCTCCCTTTCTCTGCTCTCTTTTAGGGCAAAGAGTAAGAAAATTCATATTTGGAGCCTATAACAATATAAAAACAGTCATGATAAATGCATTATGATCAAATATAAGAGCAAATTTACGGTGTTTTTAATCTCATGGAGGTCTTTCATGAGGTTAACCTCAAAAACATATCAAATCTTTTTCAATTTTTGATTTATATGACTCAATAAATTATTTATATCGAAATCATGTGGCACAAAAACTTTTGGACAAGTTAATGATATAAGAAGCCTTTTAGATGACAACTGAAAAGGTACCCTCTCAACTAGATAGTCTGTCCTTGTGATTTTCTATTTTTAGAGACTTTTAAGCACTGTTATTAAAACCGGACCGGACCACCCGGTTCCACCGTAAAAAACCAGAACTGGACCCTTTACGGTTTGGTTCAGCTAAAGGACCGTACATGCAAGCAAACCGGTGATAAACGGTTTTTTGTCCCTTTTTTTCTAAAAACCACGGTCTCGGGTTGGTTGAAAATCCGGTTATATACAACTTTTGACTGTTGCTTCGTTTAATATACCCAATGAGGAGAGAGTGGGTCTCATACTCACATAGTATGTTATATATTTTAATTCATTTTAATTCGAGTTAGTATGTCCGCTTTGTAATGCTATATAAAAATATTATTATTTATAATATATTTGTTTTTAAATTTTTTTTAGAAAATATTTTCTTATCATATTATATGGCTATATGTATTATACATATATGTACATAAAAAGCTAAGCGGTTGAACCAGTTGACCCGACGGTTGAACCTATAAACCAGTGACCCAAATCTTTTCCGGGTTGATCTCCGGCCCGGTTCTGATAACATTGCTTTTAAGTATTTATTATGGACTTTTTAAAAGTTATACGTGAAACATTGATTATTTTATCAATATTGTAAAGTTGATATTAAAAAATATAAAAGAAATACTTAACAGTCTCTAAAAAATGAAAAATTTATGCATATCACAAGATTTTGATGTAAGGAACTTATTGAGCCATATAAATTAAATTTTGGATATAATTTAATATATTTTTGATGTTTAATAGGCCTCCATAAACTTAATAACACCGTATATTTACTCCAAATAGTAATTAATCAATCAATATGGTTGTTCGAGTTCGACCCATTTAATATTTTTGGGCCCGCCATTGACCGTATTTGGCAAATGTCGATATCTATGTCATGATGGTCAAATTGACCAGGTCAAAAACAATTTGAGAATTTGTTTGAAATTAATCATGCCATGTGTAAATCTAAAATTTAAATTTATTATTTTTTTATTTTTATTTAGATGTCTTAGGTTTTATTAAAAAAAAAAGAAAGAAAAAAAAAGAGGAGTTTGCTTGGTTTCTCCAAATACACAGGAAACTTTCATACTTTGTCTTGTCGCACTTTAGCAATTTACTTTTCATAAACACAAACAATTATAAAACGGTGATTGCTAAAATGATTAAGCTTAATTTAACAATCCGTTTAAATACAGCACGTCAGTTAACACGCCCATGAAACAAAAAAGGTGATTTAATTTCAGGTAATCAAGGAGAAGTTACAAAAAGTTAGTTTTGGCTTGGATTTCTGACTAGGAGTAACACTCCAAAGACCCAGAATTATGGAGTGATTGGTTGGAACTTAAAAATTAAGAGAGGTGATAATTGCCCCCTAAAAATCCTCCTTATCCATCCCCAGTACATTTTAGTTGAAAATTATTTTTCAAATACAAAAAATCACTTTTACCGGTTCCAATTAATATCCTCAACTGTGCAAAAATACTCATGCATGTACAATAGAAAGATAAATAATAAAAAAAATTCACTCAAATTTTATGACAGTGTGAGAGAGAAAGAGAGAATATTACAAATATAGTATGGAGGACTGATAAGGTGAAAAGTTAAGGTGACAAAGATAATTTCTCTAAAAATAATATACAGCATCACATGCGTTAATTGTACCTGTTGGCTTCTTTGAAAGGGTGCAAGTTACGTTAGTTGTGTTACTAAAGAGTCAAAGAGATTAATATGCGTGTCCCACTTGATCACCTTTGAAATGAGAGCGAATCAGCTGTATTTAATTAACAACGGAAAATGGATTAGTTTAGTGATCAAGTGTTTGCATTGTCTATTTGTCTTTGGACATGCGTTGACGAAAGTGATCAACTTGAAACACAAATGAACAACTTGAAACTTTCGCACCAATTTCTAGCTGCCTGCCTTCCATCTAGGCGCTCACATCAGCTACGTTCCAATTTGGATCGGAGGGCTCTTCAATCTTCATCAAACGGCTGAGGTTATTCCAAAAAAACTCCCTGCAAACTACAGTCCTCAGATCACGATTGGAGGGTCCTCCGATCCAATTTGGATCATAGGCGATACAGACTCTGCCATGCCATCTACATCAACAAGGAAAACATAACTAGAACAATTTGGATCGTAGCCGATACGGACTCTGCCATGCCATCTACATCAACAAGAAAAACATAACTACAACTACTGTCATAATATAATCATCTATCTTCTTTCAATATCAAATTCGATCCATAATTAATTAAACATTCTGAATTACCTACTTTCACCAAAGCATTTGATTGTTTTGGTCCTCCACATGTCTATATATATATACAATTTCTCGATCTCATGAAAATATTAAAAGAGAGGGACAGAAGAAGAAGATTGACTCACAACGAAACAAATTGATATCTACATCCAAACAAAGTTTTAAATTACGAGTAGTTTGTCAAACAAACAGCTCAATTACCAATTTATTGTGATCCCAAAAGTGATACTGGTCTGACTGTGTTTATCAGAACAACTCACTTTGTCAACTTTCCCAAAGCTCTTGGAATAATGAGAAATTTGGGATCAAAATTGTTAACCTATACTAAAAGGTAAAAGCTCTTCACTGATTGGAAGTTAGATAGATCTCTTTGTTTTTTTTTGTTTTTGTTTTTTTTTTTTTTTTTTTTTTTTTTTTTTTTGCAGGATTGCATTGAATGCGTCTTTGCCAAAGCTGGCACGTGCTGTGACTTAATTGTAAGAACTGCTTTGGTAGATATTAAGATCAGATGACTAATTGCATTGTGAGAATTGGTTGCATGCATTAATGACAAATTGTCAAAAGCTCAATTCTTTGGGCAACGGTTGAAGGTATATTCTCCTTTAATTTCTTCGTTGGCCTTGGCCACATATATTCGTGTATGCCAAATTGCCAATAGCCTCTGAGCCTCTGACTTCAGCATCATGACGTACTGCCTAATGGCCTAGTATATTTTATCATCATCTTCATTGCAGCGCCGACTTGGCTTTATTTTAACTACAAAGTGGTGGTGGATCATTGGATCAAGACAAGATTGTAAAAGAACATGTGCAGTGTAGAGTATCTTTGGAGAGAGATTCCAATCCAACTTTTGATCAAGTACTATATCCTAAACTTATTTTATTTATGTAATGTTATGTACCCATTAAAATAGAGCACAGTTGCTAGCATATCAACCATTATAACGTGCAAATAGACTGAGAACTGAGAAGGGAACGTTCTACCAGCAATGACCAAGACATCTATAAAAAGAGAGGTTCCATGGGTGAATAGGGCCTTTATCTAATTGACATCCATCCTTTTGGGCCTTCAATTGGGCTTGCAGTTCAGCCCATTGAGGCCTTCCGATATACTTTTTTAAAAAAAGGCGCGCAGTCCTCGGCCCGGCCCGGCCCGCGACTCCCTCGCCTTTTCTTCTTTCGTCAAAACTATTTCTTCGTTGCGTTCCGAGTTCTCTTCTCTGCCCAGCACGCGACGAATTCGGAATTCCTCCTCTTACCAAACCTAAAAGCGACGCGAATTAGAGAAGCGTATCCATTCGATGGCGTCTCCGGCGATGTTCAATTTCCTGAAGCCGCGCGCGCGGCCGCAGAAGGCAGAGATCGTGGCGGCCGCCACCTGGGGAGTCGCCGCCGGCACTGCTGCTCTCTGGCTCGTTCAGGTCTCCTCCTCTTCTTCTTCTTTTATCTTTTGGATGGATAGATCGTAGATCGTAGATCTGTTCTTTCTGCCAGCAAGTTCCTGATCCATTGTGCTCCCACTGATCACACGGTTCAGTTTTGTATGAAAATCTCTGTTGGTTGCTGCTAGATGATAGATCTAGCTTCGTCAAACTTGCACGACCTTACCTTTACTGTTGCTTTCATTCAATCAGATGATATGTGTTTGTACTACTTCACCCTTTTTATCATAATTAGTTCGGTCTCAAATTTCACCAAACCGAATTTTAGGTTCGGAATGAGTAAATAATGACTTGAATTACTCCACAATGAATCCCAGAGAAGTATTGTCCAATGTCGTTGTTACTTGTTAGTATGTCAAGTTTAATACCGGCACCATTAGTACTTTGATGAAATTTGTGGTATGACCACTACTTCCAAAAAAACATATGTAATACTGGTACCACACTATATTCTTGGCTGTGGACGAGTGGTATAAAACTTTGTTTCTGTAATTGGTTATTTCTGCGCTGTAAGCTTTGTTCGATTCTTGTCCTTACGTCTTGTAATTCTATTAGTGAAATAGATTGCATCTTTTGTATTAATATTTATACAGCTTCCCCCTTGTTAACATAAATTTGTTACTTTACCCGTCAAACATGTTAGGAGTCATAGAACCTGGTACCGCTCCTGCTGTTAGATGCTTCCGCCATCGAAGTGTTCATTGATAATTCTGGCTGATTGACATGCCGTTTTAGTTCAACCTTCTTTGAGATTGGATTTGCAATATGTTGTTATTGCAATGTGATTAGTTCAACCTTGTTAGTTAAAAGATTGGATTTGCTCGTTTGCACTTGCTTATGCTGTTATCTTTTTTTTATCTCAAGTGCTGAAATATTTTATCTCCATATTTTGCATTGCAGCCCTTTGGTTGGATCAAGAAGACCTTCTTTGAGAAGCCACAACCTGAAGCCTAATTTTGGTCTGACTATGGCTTTTTTAACAAAAAATTAAATTGTCTTTTTTCCAGATTAGTTTTCCTGAGAGATGAAAACAAGAGGTAAACTCGATTTGTTCGAAATAATACTGTACTTGTAAACACTTTGTTCTGCTTTGCTATGAAATGCCAACCTCAGTCTCCTTAGAGCTGATTTGAGGATTTATTGTTTCTTTTTTCATCGTTGAGGATTTATTGCATCTTTTTCCATTGTTGGTTAATATATTCTGAAGATTAACAGTGATCAGGCATCGTATTTATGTGTACTCCCTGATGTTAGTGACTAAATGGGGCCTCTGCTCTTTCAAATGATAGGGACTAGAGAGGTCTCTTTGATAATGTACCTAGTTTGAAATGTCGGTGATATTTCTTTAGTAGACGTGACAAAATCCGACTCGAGCCAGCATTTTTCAGGAAGTCAAACTGACCTGATCTGACCCGAGATCAAATAACATTTAACCCAACTCAAATCAACATACGATCTAAAAAAAAAAAAGGTCGGTACTATAATTGACTCGACCCGACCCGTCCATCACTTGACTCGAGATTTTCCAATGTCAAACAGACTCGACCCGTCCGACTTGCCCGATTTGCCACTATTTTTTAGGGAATGAATCAGTTGACTACTAGAAAGTGTGACAACCACCACAATGGATTCTCAAATAAATATTATTCACGAATTCTGAAGTAAATACTAAAAATAAATCTCTAAATTGTGAAAACTTTTGCAGAAATATTCGTGAGCCTCTAGATAAATTGTATTTCAACTTTTGTATTGTTGGAGTGTCATTTGATATTTCATTGAAGATTATCAAATTTTATTGGACGTTACTCAAATTTTATAAAGTTTGATGGAATATCAAATAAAATTTAAAATTACACAAAATTTGATAGAGTTCCGATCTATATGCTTAAGACTATAATTGTTATTCTTTTTTCAATTTAAAAATCTTTGGGTGTGTTTGGCAACCAAAAATTAGAATAGAATAGCAAAATAATAGCTATTCCATGTGCCAAACAGAAAATAGCTATTCAAATAGTTCTAAAAAATTACTAATCCGATATTCCTCCTATTTGGTCGAATAGCTCTAAAAATATTTTTCACAATACTATTCCAATTGTCATTTGCCAAACAATATTTTCACTATCCGAATAGCTCTAAACATCACTATTATTTTTACTCTTCCAACAATCACCAATCCATTTTTACTAATCAGGTAGTAACATTCTATTGCTATTCCTTGATTTGCCAAATGGAGCCTTTTTTACTATTTAAGTAAGGGTCTCTTATCGTATCAAGCTAGCCACGATAGTCAAGCTAGTCTAACTTTTCGTGTTCCCAACCGATCCACCTATTTTATTATGGAAAATTCCGTTCATGTTCAAACTATTAATCTTATAAACAGTTAAGTTATTTTCACTAATGCCCAAATTTAAGGACGTGAATCCAACTTGCGCCCTTTAACTTCTTCTTATACTACCTAAACAACCAAGTTACACAGGCAATGGATAGAGGGTGGGCAGGTTGATATGGGTCTAAAGGGTGCAAGTACAACTTGCGTCCTTTGATTTGGGTATCTATGAAATTAACTTAACTGCTTAGGCAATAGTGCAGTTAAGATAGAAAGTTTGGACATCTATAAAATTTTTTCTTTTTTCTTTACCACCATCCGATCATATTATTCTATGTGATGGGTAGATCAGATCACTCTATAGTGTATTTTGTACTTTTGTGGACTACCATTAGTTCATTCAGTCTAATTTGTATGGGTGGTCTTAAAAATATATTCGTTTTGTTTAATTTTTCGGCTGTCCAACCATTTAAGTCTAATGATTATATTTATATTACATTAGTTTATTAGTTTTATTTTGATGACTAAATGGATAGATGAGAATTCTCTAATTAAAAACATAAACTACTTTTTTTAATTTCACTTGCATATTAATCGTTTGATGTGAAGGTTAAATAATAAATTTAATAATGTAACTTATAGCAAATACCCTAGTTTGTGAACTATAACCTTTTCCTTATAAGCTCAGAAATAACTTGTACAGGATAATCTAAACAACCGGGAGTCAAAAAAGGAGGAGGAAAAGAAAAGGGAGAATGAATAGAGCAAGAAATAAAGAAAGTAAACGGCGCAAGGTAATCCATGTCTGCTACAATCCAAATCGAATCAGAGCACCCTCCAATTACGTTCCGACAAATAAGGATTTTAGAAAGAATTATCTTTTATAAATAATCTCAAGGGTGATGTCAGTTAGGCAGATTGGCATTGACTTTGAGAGAGGAGGAGAGTGGCGGTAACCGTACGTGTGGCAGTGAGATCGATCAGATATGAGAGACGGGAATCGAATCGAAGAGAGACTAGAGAGCATTGACTTGCACGTTTTCCATGTACAGAGAAATGATTTTATATGCATCGGAAACAGTAATATAACAATAAAATAATAAGGCTCTTAACAATAAAGAAGGCTAATTAATTTGGTTTGGTTCGGTCTGCTCTGGGCGCTATTGAAGAAAGAAAACAACAAAGAAGCTGAAAGGGAGGAAGGGAAGGGAAGGAAGCTTCTCATACCATCCATCCATCCATCCATCATTCATTCATCTCATTCGTATGTTAATGTTATGGTTGACGTCTTGACGGCGTCTCTCTCCTTTCTCTGGGCTGAGAATTGAGAAAGAATTGGTTTTATAGACTTTTCGAAGAGAAGATAGATCAGTAGATCTTTTTTTGGTTTTTCCTTTTTTGGGCACGCAAAGGATCCAAGTTCCAACTGCAGGCTGAGGCAGGCAGCTAAGCTCCTCTCTTTGCTTCCAATCTCTTCTCTTTTCTTTTGTTTGTTTTCTTCTTCCCCAAGTCACCAATTGATCGATCGATCGGCATGGAAGGCAAGCAGCAGCTCTTGCTTTCCCTCTTCGTCCCGCTGATTCTGCTGCCGCATCTCGCCTGCGCCAAATTCAACGTCGAGAAGAGCAGCCTGCGGGTCACCTCCCCGGATTCGCTCAAGGACGTCTACGAGAGCGCCATCGGCAACTTCGGACTCCCCAAGTACGGCGGCACGCTGCACGGCCTCGTCCTCTACCCCAAATCCGATCGCAAGTCCTGCAAGCCCTTCGCCGACTTCGATCTCTCCTTCAAGTCCAAGCCCGGCGACCTCCCCGTCTTCCTCCTCGTCGACAGAGGCGGTAACTGCTGCTTCTTACTTCCTTTCTCTCTCAATTGTTCTCATAATCATGCTACCAGATCTTTTGTATATATGACACAATTCTAGCTAATCTGATCGTTGCAAATTACCCCCTGTACTGATTGCTTAACTTTCAATTTTTGACTGCTATAGATCTCCAAATACATTCGATACTCTGCTCATATCAATTTTTTTTGTTACAATGTGTATATGTTCCCTACAAAAACAGATTGTTATTTCACAACAAAGGCATGGAACGCTCAAAATGCTGGCGCAGCTGCGGTTCTGGTATCTGATGACAGAGTTGAACCGCTAATTACCATGGATACCCCGGAAGAAGATGCTTCTTCTTCAGAGAACTTTGTGAACAACATCACTATTCCCTCTGCTTTGATTACGAAAAGACTCGGTGACAGTTTGAAGAAGGCGCTGGACAGCGGGGAGATGGTCACCGTTTACCTTGACTGGAGAGAGTCTTTGCCCCATCCTGACGAGCGCGTGGAGTATGAGTTCTGGACTAACAGCAACGATGAGTGCGGTGCCAAGTGCGAGATGCAGTTGGATTTTGTCAAGGATTTCAAAGGAATGGCACAGGTCTTGGAGAAAAAGGGATATACCCAGTTTACCCCTCACTACATTACCTGGTAGTGCAACCATCTCTTGTAATTAAATAACTTTGAAAATTGATTGTGCAAACTACTTTACTAGCCTGCCTTTTCTGGTCTGATCCCTTATGGATATTATCGTCTTTTTCGATGCCTCCTACCTCACCAAGTTTAGCAATTTATAATAATACATTTTGGCCCGTTTAGAAGTTTACAGTGCTTACAAGAACTTTCAATGGTGCTTATATGCAGTCACCTTTCTTAAAAAATGCTACTTACTAAAATATCAGATCCATCCATCATCTTTTCTGGACCATTCCAGCTGCAAGAATTAAGATGCTCTTAGTCTCGGCAGTTCACTGAGTACAAATTTTTATTGGTTTTTCAGGTATTGTCCCGAGGCATTTGTTCTGAGCAAGCAGTGCAAGTCACAATGTATAAATCATGGCAGATACTGTGCGCCTGACCCAGAGCAGGATTTCAGTACTGGTTATGATGGCAGGGATGTGGTGATACAGAACTTGTACCAGTTATGTGCCTTTAGGGTTGCAAATGAGAGCCACAAGCCATGGGTATGGTGGGACTATGTAACAGATTTTGCTGCCAGGTGTCCCATGAAGGATAAAAAATATACTACCGAGTGTGCTGATGAAGTACTCAAATCTTTAGGTAAGTTTTGAGGTTTTTTTTTAATTTATTTATTTTGCTAAAAGTGTGAGTTTGAAGATTTGAAATTGTTTCTTTCATTTTTTATTACGTAGATGTAATGCCAACTTTGGTAATCATGTTTTGTGTATCCATAATTATCATGAAGTGAAAAAGGGAGTCCATAAATAAATTTATTTGATGAATTTTGTTTAATTATATTTGCAATATGTTTTGTAACTTCAATCTATTTTAGGATTCGACCAAAAGAAAATGAAGGAGTGCATTGGGGATCCGGAAGCAGATTCTGATAACCCTGTCCTTAAAGCTGAACAAGATGCACAGGTGAAAATCTTTTTCTTTTTCTGTTTGTTATTCTGTATCCTTTTCTTGTATAATAGCTGAAATAATTATTATCTTTTGTGCATTACTTAAAATATCTGCTTGGTTTTAAATCTTATGCCTTTCAGGTTGGTAAAGGAGATCGTGGCGATGTTACAATTTTGCCCACACTTGTCATCAATAACAGACAATACAGAGGTGTGATTTATGATCACTTATATTCTTTGTGACGATGTTTTTGAAATTGTTCCTTTATCAAAAATCTTATATGAAAAATTATATTTATGTTGTTAGGCAAGCTTGACAAAAGTGCAGTACTTAAAGCAATCTGTTCTGGATTTGAAGAGACCACTGAGCCTTCTGTTTGTCTTAGCACAGGTGTAATGTCTTCTTAAGCTTTCTCTATTTTTTATGTAAAACTGGAAAATTGCTATACTAAGTTCATAATCTATTTCCAGATGTTCAAACAAATGAGTGTTTGGATAACAATGGAGGATGCTGGCAAGATAAGGCTGCTAATATCTCAGCATGCAAGGTAACCCTTGGTAATGTCCCTTTTTTTCATTTGAACTTTAATTGCCATAGAAATTGGAATAACTGAAAGATTGACATATTATTAAAGGATACTTTCCGTGGAAGAATATGTGAGTGCCCAGTTGTGCAAGGTGTAAAGTTTGTTGGCGATGGGTACACAGAATGCAAAGGTATGTGCATTTCATTTGGTAAAATTGTTGAATAGTCTGCTCGTACCAGTACTTTAGTCAGACTAGATAGAAATGCAATTGAGGTAGAAACTGAAAATTACAAAACTGACAACCTGTTGTAAAGAAGATGCTGAATAAAACAGAACAAAAACGAGAAGAATTTTGCTGACCTTAGTAGGTCAATACTGGTATCTGGTACAGCTGCCTTAGTCTAATGGAAAGACAAATTATATTTCAGCATCTGGAACTGGGAGGTGTGCAATAAACAATGGAGGGTGCTGGAATGCAACTAAAGATGGGAAGACGTACTCAGCATGTTTGGTAAGTAAAATTTAAAAAAAATTCAATACTAAAGTTCTTCTTTAGTGGTGTGCAGTTAAAAAAATAATTTAATTCTTTTATAGAACGAAAAGTCTGAAGGATGTAAATGCCCCAGCGGTTTCAAAGGTGATGGCGTTAACAAATGTGAAGGTACTGCTTAGTGACACAAAACTTGTTTTATTTAATGCTTCATGTGTTGCCTTAATAAATAAATTTTGTTATTAACTAGATGTGGATGAGTGCAAGGAAAAGACTGCTTGCCAGTGCCGAAACTGCCAATGTCAGAATACATGGGGCAGTTATGAGTGTAGCTGTGGTGGTAGTCTGCTATATATGAGAGAACATGATACCTGCATTAGTGAGTTCTTCTCCGTTTCTTCATTCTTATATTTTCTGTATGTCTAATTTGCACAAAATGCATTGCTGATTTATCCATGATATTAGTTAATGCGATCGCTTGATCCAACAAAACCTTGGGGGACCATATAGTGTTCAAACATTTACATGACCAATAACACAGCAGTATATGCCACTAAATGATGGTGCCAAGGTATAAATACAGATGCGATAGATCATGTATCATGTTACATATAAGTTCTATTGTATATCTAACTATTTCAAGCACAAGGAAAGATGAGATTGTTACTTAATTTCTGTAAAATGGTCATGTGTTTCTTTGTTAGATGATCTACATTTGATTCGGTCAACAGAATCTGGAATGACTCCCAAAATCTGACCTTATATCTTGCATATGTTCAGAGTTGTTATTCTCTATTGTTATGGTCATTGTGTACGGTGTTCTAATCAGTAACTGTAAATGTTTGTTTTGGTAGGCAAAGAGGCTGCTAAGGTTGGCTGGGGCTTTTTATGGGTTATTTTCCTTGGGCTGGCTGTCGCTGCAGCTGGAGCATATGCAGTGTACAAGTACAGACTACGGGTAAATCTACTGCTCCACCTTGGTATTTTTTTTTTTACTTTACCTCCCCTTGAAAACATTGCTGATATTTGCATTTTGCGTTGTGAACAGAGTTACATGGATTCAGAGATACGTGCAATCATGGCTCAGTACATGCCTTTGGAAAGCCAGGGAGAGGTGGCAAACCGAGTTCAGCATGCTGACATTTGAGTTATATCAGCTTTACTTCAAAGATAGTTATTTATTAGATTGCGGGCCTGATTTTTCAAAGGTTTAGTTGCAACACCCAGTGGCTATGCATCTTACCATTTCGTGCATCATGCGGTGTTTCACAAATTTGTGTGTTCTGGTTAGCAGGGATAGGATTGGTAAAGAATACTTTTTTTTTTATATATAGGACCCTTTTGTTTATTCTATTTAATCTGTTTGCTATACCATAGAATAACGGCACATTGAAAGCATTGCTGTAAAGAAATATCGATGTACTAATTCTTTGGTTTTCTTTATATTGTTTGATTCATGTCAGTGTGCCTGTGCCGTATGAGTGTGTTGTACCTAGAATATTTTATCAATCAATAATAAAAGCATACTTCAGGGAGTTTGTGTATATACAGATTTTGTCGGAGTTTACGAATAGATTAAGTGTCATGTAACCCTTTTTTCTATTGGTTTAATAAATCAAATATAACAAGAA
This sequence comes from Cyperus esculentus, assembly GCA_030179965.1. Classification (NCBI taxonomy): domain Eukaryota; kingdom Viridiplantae; phylum Streptophyta; class Magnoliopsida; order Poales; family Cyperaceae; genus Cyperus; species Cyperus esculentus. The sequence goes on along the minus strand of JASGLE010000049.1, from coordinate 383,450 downwards.
CCGGCCTTTGGTCTTAGTGGCTAAGCGCAACGCTCCCCATGGCGTATGCATGTCCACCACATTTTGTGCATTTCATGCAGTCCTCTATTATCTGTTTTATATGATAAACATGTATGTAATGTAGAGTTTGTTTGTTGTTCGTACATTTGAGGTGAGCTAATAAATTAGCAAGTTGCGATAACTGCGGTTAATGCACAACTACATTTGCTAAATTTAACTGAAACATTAATTATATACCGGTAAGTGTAAGTGTCTCATCATGACATTTTATATAGTAGATCATTTGGAAAGCACTTGCACTTGTAAAGACATCTATAATGAAACAGCAGTTGAGAAAAGAAGAGGCCCGTTGAGTCTTCTTCAGTTGCGGTTCTGCTGTGGACTCAAGGCAACTAATTTAGGCTGCGCTGGGCTGGGCTGCGCTGGGCTGGGCTGGGCTGGGCTTCATGATTGCACGTATGAATATATGATAGCTCAGCTCAGCAGGATGCTTGTCATGTGTGTGTCTTCAATCTACAATGGTGATCCAAGTGGTGTTCGTAATTGGCGCTGGCTTTTGGGCTTTTGAGCTGACAAGTAGGAGCCGTTGGATACCATACCACTATACCAGTGCTCGAGCAAATTCGTAGCAATAAAGCACGAGCTCGTCACCCGTCCGGACCGGATGTCCTGGATGAAAGTCTGCTGCTTTTTCTGAGAAAGAAAAGCAGGGTGTGTGTTCTTTTCGATCGGATGGTCAGGATCGGTTGTCGCACCGATCTCAAAGTACTTCGGTGTTTGCCGCATCGATCTTAAAGTACTTCAGTGTTTCTCAGTCGTCCGATAAAAAAAAAAAGGTAGGGTAGAATAGAAAAGCAGGTGATCTCGATCCGTCCTGCTATGGCCTATGCAGCCTAATCCTAACAGTCTAACACTCTCTGGTGGTATATTATAGTAGAGCCCATTAATTAATTAATTAATTAGGTGTTTGTTTCATCATTACTGGAGTGAAGACTGAAAGAGAGTGACTGAGCTAAGTAGGTTACGGTTTGGTACCCATGCCCATGCACCATCCGGACCCCAGACCCCAGTCCCCCACCCACTTTGCTTTAAACTTTAAAGTGAACAGAACCAGATGGAGCAGAGAGACCATAACACAGTAGGACTGCTCCTCCCCTGACTTACTGCATTGTGCAGTTCACAGCATAGGCCGTTGGATCGTCTCGAGATCCGCGCTGGAACGAATCTTGAGACAATACAACGGCTGACGGTGTGAACTGCACAATGCAGTACAGCAGGGGATATGAATAACGAAGGGTCTCCCAAAAAAAACATCAGTCCTCACTCCTCAGTACTTGCATTTCCCAAGATATTCTTCCTCCTTTCCCTCCTCCCAAAACCAAATTCCAAGCCCCATATCAATATGATACGAGTCTTCATATGCTACTCAGTCCTCACTAGTCACTCTTCACTCTTCACTAAACATGTCTCCTTCTAACCCTCTCCCCTTCTTCATCTTCTTCTTCTTCTGCACACTCCTCTTCCTGCCTCTCCCCACGCTCTCCTCCTCCGCCTCCCCCGCAGCCAACCCCATCAACGACGACGTCCTCGCCCTCCTCCTCTTCCGCGCCGACATCCTCGACCCTACCTCCCGACTCGCCTCCTGGAACGAGGACGACTCCACGCCCTGCTCCTGGCCTTACGTCACCTGCGACCCCGCCACCAGCCGCGTCACCTCTCTAACCCTCTCCGGCCTCTCCCTCTCCGGTAAGCTCGGCCGCGGCCTCCTCCAGCTCGGCTGCCTACAAACCCTCGACCTCTCCCGCAACAACTTCTCCGGCGCCTTCAACCCCGATTTGCTCCGCCTCAAGGACCTCCGCTCCCTCGATCTCAGCCGCAACTCCTTCTCCGGCCCCGTCCCCGACTCCTTCTTCGACCAATGTAGGTCCGTCAGGTACATCAACTTGGCTGGCAATCTGCTCTCCGGCGACATACCGGCAAATGTCGGTTCTTGCCCCACACTCGCGGAGCTTAACCTCTCTAATAACCGGCTTTCCGGTTCCCTGCCCAGCGGCATCTGGGTGCTGAATGCTCTCAGAAACCTTGATCTGTCCAACAATCAGCTCACCGGCGAGATCCCGCTCGGGATCAGCCGGATGTTTAATCTCAGGAGCATTAATTTGCGAGGCAATAAGTTCACCGGCAAGCTTCCGGAAGATGTCGGTGACTGCTTGCTGTTAGAATCACTTGATTTCACCGGTAACTCCCTGTCCGGCGATTTGCCGGTCTCTCTGAAGAAGCTCTCCACCTGCACTTATCTGAGCTTACGCAGTAACTTGTTCTCCGGTGAAATTCCGAACTGGGTTGGGGAAATGAAGGGCCTAGAAACTCTAGACTTGTCTTGGAATAAATTGTCGGGTGAAATCCCCAGTTCAATTGGGAGCTTGAATTCCCTCAAAGTGCTCAAGCTTTCAGGAAATGGGTTCACTGGAAGTGTGCCGGAGTCGATTTCCGGTTGCCCGAACCTGCAGGAAGTCGACTTCAGCTGGAACTCGTTAACCGGCAATCTCCCCTCCTGGATCTTCAAACCGGGCTTGCAAAGTATTTCCTTTTCAGATAATGTACTGAGCGGTGTGCTTCCTGTTCCTGCAAGTGCCAATCCATCTATACAGTATTTGGATTTGTCAAGCAATTCGTTGTCCGGTTGGGTACCGGCAGAGATCTCCAACCTTCAGGGGTTGCAATATCTGAACCTGTCCTCGAATTCGTTTTCTGGGTCTGTCCCTGTGAGTTGTGGGCAACTTAAGTTGCTGGAAGTGCTTGATTTCACTGGAAGTGGATTGAATGGTACCGTACCATCTGAGATTGGAGGTGCGGTTTCTCTGAAGGATTTGAGGTTGGCAAAAAACTTTCTGACCGGAGAAATACCTGCAGGAATTGGCAAATGTACGTCCCTCACATTTCTGTAAGTGTCTCTTCTACCCTGATTATTTTGCTTTACAGTCTTGTCCCTTGTCACCAACCTTGCCAAATTACTTTCTATTTTTTCCATTTTTTGTCTTCGGTATATTGCAATATCCGAATAGGTTATGCCATTGGTTGGTTGGAGAACAACTCTATTATTGTACCTAATATAACTACAAAGGCCTTGTCCAGCTCAAATGTAATAATTTTGTTTGGATTTAGCTAAAATTACATATAAGTACAATTATAGGAACTATCCCTTTAGTTAACGCTTAGTCTACTCTGTCATCATTACATATCACCCAAATATACAAACATTACTTTCATGGCCCAATAATAATATTCAACTATTGTATATACCCTTACCCTATGAACTCATAAGCAGATGATGACCCTTGAAACCGTGAGAAGCACACTGTACCCTTTTCTCTATTTTACGGGAAAAAAAGAAGAAAGAACCTGAAGTTACTCCTAATCTATAGATGTATAATTTGCACATGTTTCTTATAGTTTGATATGGCATGTTTGATGTGTCTTCATTCTGTAGGTTAGATATCAAACAGCTAATTTGTTGTTGCAGCTTATAACTTCTTTTATTTTTAATTTCTTCCATGATATTTTTTTTTCAGGGACTTGTCGAATAACAACCTCACAGGCTCAATTCCAGAAACTCTTTCTAACCTAACAAATCTCACAACAGTAAATCTTTCACAAAACAAACTTAGCGGACCGATACCAAAACAACTGTCAAACCTACCTCGCCTTCTCTCTTTTAATGTTTCTCATAACCTTCTCTCCGGCGATATCCCTTCTGGCACCTTCTTTGACACCATCCCTTCATCTTCACTCTCGGACAATCCAGCTCTGTGTGGTGCTCTTGTCAAAAAGTCATGCCCAGCTGTCCTTCCCAAACCAATTGTTCTCAACCCGAACTCATCAAACCCATTAGTGGAATCAACATCCAATAACCCTACAAGTCTTCACCATAAGAGAATTATACTAAGCATATCCACTCTGATTGCAATTGCGGCCGCAGCAACTATTGCAATTGGTGTAATTACAGTTACAGTTCTCAATTTGCGAGTGCGTGAAACTGAGGTCCGCTCGACAGCTGCCCTCGAGTTATCGGACGGGTACTTAAGTCAGTCTCCTACAACTGACATGCATTCAGGTAAAGTAGTTATGTTTGATGGATCAGATCCTGAGTTCATTGCAAGGAACCATGCTGTGTCAAACAAAGATTGTGAACTTGGACGAGGAGGATTTGGGTCGGTTTATAAAGCCACAACAATTGATGGACAACCTGTTGCCATAAAAAAACTGACTGTTTCAAGTCTGGTGAAGTCACAAGAGGACTTTGAAAGGGAAGTCGGATTATTGGGAAAGCTGAAACACAGAAATTTAATTGCGATGAGGGGATACTACTGGACCCCTTCGTTGCAACTTTTAATTTATGATTACATTTCGGGTGGAAATTTGTCCAAGCACCTTCATGAGAGTTCTGAGACAAATGCACTCTCTTGGAAAGAGAGATTTGATATAATACTTGGCATAGCCAGAAGCCTTGCACATTTACATAGACATGGTATAATACACTATAATCTCAAATCAAGCAATATATTGCTAGATCCATCGGGTGACCCAAAGGTAGGGGACTATGGCTTGGCTAAATTGTTGCCAATGCTAGATCGGTATGTGTTGAGCAGCAAAATTCAGAGTGCTTTGGGGTACATGGCACCTGAATTTGCATGCCGAGCGGTTAAAATCACTGAGAAGTGTGACGTTTATGGGTTTGGGGTTTTGGTGCTTGAAATTTTAACGGGCAGGAGGCCAGTGGAATACTTGGAGGATGATGTGGTTGTGTTGTGTGATTTGGTGAGAACTGCATTGGATGAAGGCAGAGTAGATGAGTGCGTAGATGAGAGATTGTGTGGTAAATTCCCAATTGAGGAGGCAATACCGGTTGTGAAATTGGGGTTGGTTTGTATCTCTCAAGTGCCTTCAAATAGGCCCGACATGGGTGAGGTGGTGAACATCTTGGAGCTGATTAGGTGCCCCAATGATAGTCCTGAAGGTGAGATTAGTTAGAATTGTAGAATTTAGTTTTCTCATCTAACTTTTGTAAGATCTCTGTGATGTGAGAGATCCTTTTATTTTGTTTTCAGAACTAGATATTGTCTTTTTTTTTTCCTCCTTTTTTTTGTATGTTCTAAGTTAATCAAGGCCTATCATGATATAGCTCTCAAGGTACTCTGTAAGTGAAGATTACCATGAGATTTATGTCATGAATTCCCCTTTATATAAAGATTGGACTTGTCTTTAATGAGTAATATGTTGCCCACAGAAATGATATTCTTTTGTTTGTTTGTTTGCTAATGTCTGTTGCTGTCTGAGGATTCAATATGAAACCGAAGAGTGCCTATGCAAGTATGCATGATAATGCACGTAATGTGTGGAGTATGGACTCATTATATAAAGTTAGTAATATATTAATTTCTGTTCTGGACCACTGTAATTCTGTAATTAAGCTTTTCTTTTTTGCTTCCCTCAAAATAAAGTAAGCTTTTGTTGTAATGTTGTCTGCTGACTAACTTGACCATGGTCTGACTGAGTTTTTCTTTTTTTTTGTGCAAATTGGTCTGACTGAGTGTACGATTGTAATTTCTTATTTTTTTTCTGGACTGAGTGTACTAGTGTTGTAGTAATAAAAATATACAGGAGGGACCTACAGCTCTCCATTTAAAACAAACAAAGGTTGGTTCTTGGTACTTGGTAATGCTCATTACAAAGATAAGCAAAGGCAAAGCACATCGATGATGCCAGTGCCACTTTGCCAGCTTGTTTTCGTAATGAACCAATAATTACAATGCATATTTTGGTGTGGATTTTGATAGGCGATGATTACTTTTGTCTTTGGAAATTGGAATGCTATATATAATATACTGGTATCATTGCACATTATTGCGTATCAAAAAAAAAATGATGGGACAAAAACAAAATTAATCGTACAACTACAAGGGTATGGAAATCAGCAGTGACTGTTCCAAATGGAGAGGACTGAAACGTCATTATTATTATTATGGTTATTATTAAGAGGCTGTGAGCTGTTTCTGTGTCTCTGCTGAGCTTTGAGCTTCCAAGTTCATGCGGCTCCAGAGAATCTTTGTCAATTCTGTCCTCGGGACAGAAAAAGAAAAAGCTAAAAAACCAAGCATTTCTACATTTTGCTTATACCAAGAAAAGTATTTGCATCTAATACCGTGAGGCACATATGAGTAGATGACAGATTACATTAAAATAATAAACGTGCACAAGTGACGTTCAGGTTTTTAGGACAAATTACACAAACATGGCATGCCCAATCAATTTTTATTATTTGCAATTATATATGACATGCAGTATGCACATTTATCAGAAAAAATAAGTTGTTAATTTATTACTGGTTACCAGGTCATGGTAATTTGTTAGTAACTATTAACAACTTATTATTATTACTTTTTTTTTTATTTGCACTTCTATGAAACTGTATCCTCCTGTTCATCCAGTTTAATTGTCTTGTACGAGCAAAACACTTTCATTTTTCTGGGTCATGACTCATGAGACTCATCACTCATGACACGCAATTCCCAAAAAAATAAATTATTGCTTTTGTTGTTAATATCTTCAATGTTTCCTAGCTTGAGGTACAAGTTCTATGCTTTCTAGTTCCATGCAAATGCTTTCAGGAGTGCCCATGAAATTTACATTTCATTGCGTTACAATATCATTGATGCTACGATGCTATTAATAATACATAATAACATGTACTACGGCTCCATGTTATTTATTTTTTAATAAAGATGAGGGTCAAGCCACCCAAATTTAAATGTCTATAAAAGACCTCACATTTGAGTTTCAAGCTACTAGACTAAAGGCTGGTTCTTCAGCTCTATATTATGATTTTTAAAGTTCAAATAATCGATCCAAATCGCCCAATATGATTTCTATATGTTAATGTAGTTCTAGACCAAATTTTATATTTTTTAAAATTTTTTAACTATATATTTTTGATATATAAAAACCCACATTTTTGAATGGTCTATAATGTTTATATAAAGTCATTTTCTAATTATCTAAAAAAATAGTAAAAAAGCACCAAAAATTAGAAAATTTGGTCTACAGTGACATTTATATATGGAGATCGCATTGAGCGGTTTGGATCAATTAATTGAACTTTAGAAATGATAATATACCGTAGCCTCGTTCTTACAATATTACATTACATTACATACCAAAATTACATAATAAAAGAAACAGAGATCTACATTACAGACCAAAATTTCATGTTCTCTAGTACATCATAAACCTCCCCAACAAATATAACGAAAATTTAATTCACATGCTCTGTCTTTGGATTTTTTTAGTTGTCACCAAAGATAAGCAACGCTGGAGAACAAGTCTCACATGTACCCGGTTAGGCTTTTATATATTAAGGTTATCTGTCAAATTGATAACTGACAACCAACATTTTTGACATTTTGTTGTTCGGTTGTTATTTGTTAACGCTAATAAGTGACCACTTTGTGAATTAAGGGCCCCTTAATTATTTTCTGCTCAATTATAAGCTCCTTCTAATATATCATTGATGACATGAAAACAAAATTCTGTCCTGCTTTTAGAATTGGACTATTCAAAATCACATGTACCTAAATTGTCTCAGGCGATACAACTTGTCAAATACATCTAATTTACTTTAAAGAAATTATATGCCATAAATGGTGTCATAAGAACCAGTTATGTTTGGTCCATGTTTTTTGTATGGGAGGTAATGTATGAAAAATTGAAATGAAAATTAATTTAGTATTTTGATTTTTCTCTTAATTTACCTAAAAAATTACGCTAAGTACATGGTCCTTACGAAATCTTCTTTTTACCAACACAATGTATTACAATTTCTATTTATGCGATCAAATACTTTTGTGGCACATATTGTGTCTATACTCTATAGATATTAAAAAAAAAAAAATTCATTGCCGTAATTAAATATTGTATGGTTTTGGGAATTTCGTGTATCCCGAAGAGCAAGTTCTGGCATATGGTGAAATGTTGAGTTAGACTATTATAGAAATTCTTCATGATTTATATACAGTGCAACATACTTTGTTTTCTAAGTATTTGTTTTGGTGTATTCTAAGTACTGGAACTGTAACTTGGGCCCCGAGTGGTATCAATTAAATAACTAAAAATTTTATAAAGTTTTAATATTTAAAGTAAATAAAATTAGAACAAAATTTTTAAATTTTTAATGCAATTTAATAATAATAATAATAATAATAATAACAACAGCAGCAGCAAGAACAACAATAATAATGCAATAATTTATTAATTTATAAATAAGAATATATAAATATTGGACCATTTTAAGGGTTAAAATTTGTTTAAGATATATCACATTCATCTTATTTAATGAGGAGAGAAAAAAAAAACATAAACCATTGGATCAAAGTAGATGAAGAGTTTCAAACAAAATCAATGGTTAATAAGAGTGATAATGTGGCATAATTGAGATGCTTACAAATCTACCACTCTTTATGGAGTACATATAGATTTGTTTTGAATTTTTGAAAAAAATGCTCATAATTAACAATAAAATATTGACTTTAAAATGTAAATAGTACTTAGAAAACTCTAAAAATAAAAATTTTTTGTATGCCCCAATATTGTTATATGAAAAATTTAATGAGCACCATGAATTATGATTCGGACACAATAATATATATTTTGAGGCAGTAGCATATCAGATCAAAATGCAAATATTAGCACAATAATCTAACTAGTCAAATGTTTACTTTCCGAAAATTGTGTGTGATTTTGTTTTTTTTTAATGGCTATGACGCCAACTATCTGGCATTTTTCTTTGCTCTGGGGAAAAAACACTAGAATCAAGCGAAGGTGCTGTGTGTGCAGATACAATAAGTAAATTAAAAAAGAAGAAAACAAAAGAGATCTTCTTTAAAAGGTATACTAAACAATTAAAATCTGACGTTCTTAGATATATAATTTTACTGTTATAATCATATGATTATCAGATGATAACTAAACTAAGTACTTCAAATCTATTTCATACCGTCCATGGGCAACAAAACACAACGTTTTATATATGGATGCAAAAATTAATATTGAACAAATAATATACTGAATAGAATAGCTGTGGAGAAGATGTTCCAAGCGAGTTCTGCTTCTGCTTCTGCTGCAGTTAGTGACTTAGTGGAACTGAGGAAACTGCCTGAATTAGTGAATTGGCTTCAACGCCACACAACACAACACAACATTCCACTAACCTCACTGTGCTGGGCAGCCTGTGCTCAGCTCCACCAGACAGACAAACGGGGGGACAGCAGCTCTTAATTTCTGAATTCCCATCCCAGCCTTTATTTTCTTCTCTTTAATTATTACTATACTGTTCATGTTATACTTTTTTAACGCAACTAAAACATCTTTTTTGTTTGTTCTTTATTTTTTATCGAGGGAAGGGAAGTCCCTCGGTCGGATTCAGTCATCGAACTGCATGTATTGTATTTGTATGTAGTACCTCCCTAGCTCCATCTGATTAATCTTGAAACATACATGAGACTACATCTGCATGCATGTTTTTGATTATTTTCTAATTAAATATATTATTGGTTTTTTATAATTTTATTTTTATTTTTTGCATGGCTATGCAAAAGTTGCAGATGAGTACTCAATTTAAGAGCAGTCGGATACAAGACAAATAAAAAAAAGAGTCGTAACTATCGTCCATGTATAGGGTTCTAAAAAATGACACGGCGTGGCCAATTCCGGCACGGGTACGGATGGTAACGGCACGGGTAAGGTACGGGCACGGATACGGCACAGGTCATTTACCGTGCCGTGTCTTAACAGTGTCGTGTCTGAGTTTTGAAGATTTTGGAACGGCACGGAACGGCACACATAGTGTTCCAGAAACGGCACGGAACGACACGAAAAAACGGCACGACACGGAACGGTTGTCAGACACGGCATGGTAACGGAACAGGACACGACAGACACGGTATAAATAACATAGGTGGCACGGGTAGGAAATGATAGGACACAGGTAGACACTGATAGGTTACGGATAGGACACATGTAATAATTCCGCCTATATTTCAAACATAACCGGTCCCAAAGCCCGAAAAAAAGAGGAAGGGTAATTTATAAAATATTATGTTTATTAATTAAGACAATTTTCATAGTATATTGATACTTTTTGATATTTTTTATGTATTTTAAATTTTGAAAAAAATAATTTAATGATTTTTTGGGGTAAATTTTAATTTTTTAATTTTTTTAATTTTTTTGGAATATTTAAAATTTTTATGTTCGAAATGAGTGGACAAGTTTAGCACGGTTAAGACACGTAGATACAACACGGTAGGTCACCTATCCGATTGGACACGACACGAATAAGTCACGGCACGAATAAGTCACGGCACGAATAAGTCACGGCACGAATAAGTCACAGCACGATAGACACGGTGTATGTTATCCGTGCCGTGCCTCCTCTTTCCAATTTTTGGCAAGGCACGGCACGGTACGAAAAAAATATTAATAAAAAAAAGACACGGCACAGCACGGCACGAAGGCACGGCGTTTCTGGACACGGTACGGCACGGAACGACACGATTTTAGAACTCTATCCATGTATGGACAAAAGTCGCAAAGTTGTATGACAAATAAAACCTATATAGATCTTAATGTAACCATTTGTGTCAGACATGCAACTCTATCACAGACAGATTGAAAAAAAAAAAAGAATCCCACAGCAAAAGGAAAATGAAGTGCGCATGCATGCGACAGTGTGAGGCTATGAATTGAGTGCATCCAATGCATAGTTGCATACATACATCATTCAACCCAAGAAAGTACCATTGCTCAGGTACGTTACGTACGCATCCTATTCTTCTCCAACAAATGCACCCACCACACCATGCAGATATCATATGATATCCGCTTAGATTGAGAGTTTGAATAAACAATTCATGAACTCCTAAGATATGTTATTACTACAAAATGGGAAATCACATCTCCTAACATATGGCATGTGCTATTTTTCACGTAGGCCGTTGGATCTCCCTTGAGATTCGCGCTGGCCCAGATCCCGAGGTGATCCAACAGCCCACGTGAAGAATGGCAGAATACCATATGTCAGAGGATGAGCACTCACAAAATGGCATTGGTTTTGGAAAAATAACTCATTGGTTTTTTTGGGTATAAATATATATGTGTATAGTTTCCCTTTGAAAAATTGGAGCTAGAGAGCTAGACCACTTGTTGGTGAGACGACCGGGGCCATTAAAAGAGCACTTTATCAAAATACACACTCTCTCTCTCACTTTATTCATTACTTTTACTTGGTACCAATTACCAAAGAGAAATACACTCCTCAGACTGCATGCCCACTGGATAAAAATGATATAAAGAAATCGAAAAGCACAAGTGTTAAGTTACAATGAATCATTTGTAATTATAATTACAGCATGCAGTTATATAGCTTTGATCTGTTGTTTCATTGTTTGGTTAATCAATGGTTGCTCCTCTCTTTTTGTCTTTTTCCGAGATATACAACTTTCGGCAAACAATGTCTTCGCCTTTAAATTTCTTTCGACAATGTCTTTGCCTTTTCAGTTTGAACTTTGAAGCGTCCGTACAACCCATGGCAAGATGTATTTATAGTGTAGAACTAATTATAGATTGTTAAGAAAAGAGGAGGAGAGAAGAGAAATAACATTATGGGCCTGATGACATTGATACTGACTGCCCATCAGCCCATCGGCCCATCGGCCCATCGGCCCATCAGCCCATCGTCAACTGCTTGGTCATAAAACAGCGGCGTCACTTGACGGGCTTTCGTAACATATTCCACTACATATGGGCCGGACTCATGGGCCCATTCAACAACAACACAACACGGTGAATGAATGAGATAACGAATAAACCATTAAACCGGCGAGACGGCAAAACCGCTAACCGCCTCCTTTATCCATCCATCCACCCATTCACAAAGAAAGTAAGAACCAAGAAGTGGGAGCTCTCTCAGTCAGAAGAATTCTTCTGATGGCTGCTCTGAGTCTCACTCCCCTCTCCACACTTGCCGCCTCCTCTCGCCAGGAGGACGCCAATCACCGGAGGCCGGCACTCTCTCGAGGTATATCCACTCCTCTACCCTCTCTTCTTGTTCTACCCTTTCGGGCTATCCCGAAGCCCCGGCTGCTCACCTTTCTTTGCTACTGCAAGCCTCATGGCGCAGGGTTAGAGACCCAGCTTGTACACTTGATCCACTCCAGCAATGGCAGCGCCCTTCACTTGCCGGATGCTACTGGCCAACACCTCCAGATTGCACAACCGCTGCACGGTTATATTGTCAATACCCAAACACCCCCGAGGGCACCTGATTCTGATCCGGATACGGCTGCCACCAACCGACATGAAAAATTGGGAGCGGATGGTGGTTGTGTATGTAATGATTCAGATGATTTTAAGCCCCGTTCTGCTGTCAGGCCGGGCAGCTTATCGGTTGTTGATTACGTCAAGAGGATTATCGGCATGCCGATGGAAGAGCGTGTCCGGGTTCTCGATTTGTTGCAGTGCGACAATCAGTCTCTCACGATCTCCGATTACAATGACATACTTGAGATTTTGTTGCGGGCTGAGCAGCATGAGCATGTCATAAGACTTTTCTCTGAACTCCAACCCAACGGCATCACTCCCGACCTCCGCTCCTTCTCCGTCCTCGCCCAATGCTACTGCAAGAAGAACGACCCATTTGAGGCCAAACGGGTTCTGGACGAGATGTTGGTTAAAGGGTTTAAACCCAATGTTGCCACTTTTACAAGTGTCATTCGGTCTCTCTGCACGAGAGGCCGCGTTACCATGGCAATTGATGTGCTCGATAAAATGCGGAAAGTCGGTGTGGACCCCACAATCCGTATATACAACAGCCTCATGGTTGGTTTATGTTATGTGGGCCGGCTAGAGGATGCGTCGGATTTGATGAACAATCTAAAAGATTCACCGACAAAACCTGATATTTACACGTACAATGTTGTAGTTGACAGCTATTGCAAGGTCGGAAAAGTTGATGAGGCTGTTCAGTTTTTCGCCGAGGCTAAGAAATCGGGTTTGCAACCAACTATAGTCACATATAATGCCCTTTTGAATGGCCTATGCAAAGAAGGACGGACAGTTGAGGCGATTTCTCTCTTGAAAGAGATGCAAGCACAGGGTAACGTCCCGGATTTGGTTAGTTACAACATTGTGTTAAGGGGGCTCTTGACAAGCAGAGAGTATTCCCATGCGTATAAAATGTTTAAGAGGATGAGAGAGGCCGGTTTCCAGGTGGGCATGCGGTCCTCGAATGCAGTTTTAAGAGGCCTTTGTAGGCTCTGCATTTCCAATAAGGAGCTCCTGAAGGATGTGAAACAACTGTTCCAAATTTTAACTGCAGAATTGCACTTTACTCCCACACCATATACCTATTGCTTAATGATACAAGCCATTGCAACTGCTGGGGAGGTTGATTTGGCGCTCGTGCACTTGAATAATATGGTAAGCATGGGTGCGTCCCCACGTATGTTGACTTTTAACATTTTGATCAGGCTTCTGTGTCGGGAGGGGAGGGTGTATGATGCACAAAGCGTCTTCTTAACTATGTTCAAATTTGGCACACTGCCGAGTGTGTTCTCATTTGAGATACTTATAAATGAATTTACCAGCCAGGGGAAGATTTTAGGTGCACTTGCAGTATATGCAACTGCAATTAAACTGAGTATCGACCCAAAATGGAGGTTGAGAGATGAGTTCAAGTGCAGAAAGGACTAATGATCTTCTGGGAAAATAAAAAGCAAAGAGGTAGGATGAGAAAGCTTCTGGTTCACCGAATAATCCACAGCACGGAAGAACTATTCTCCAAACTTTCTCGAAGAAATGGGCTACCCTTGTTCTATGTAAATCTCATCTTCAGACCGGTTGGAGTTGAATTCCTTCGACTGATTGAATAGTTTGAGAAGACAAGATCACAAGTCCTGTAAAGGCAAAGAAATGCTCATGATCAATTGAAGAAGTCATGGTATTCAAGAAACTTTGCAAAGCAGTTCTGGCCGACAAACTGAACTGCTTCGCGTTATTCTTCTCTTTCTTTTTTTATTTATATATCGTCCTTACCATTGTAAAACTAGAGTGCAATGGAGAGTTGTGACTAACCAATGTTCATGTCCAAAGTACTTAAGGGAACAGTGTATGCGCAGTCTTGTATAAAGAAAATTTTGAGCTGAAAAATAGAGATTCCTGGTAAATTGCATGCTACTGCGTGAATTCCTTGATTGTTGGTTTCTTTTCTTTTTTCTAATAAGTGGTTTTGATCACCTGTTTCAGCAAGTTTTGTTTACATCCTACAACATTTAACCTACTCTAATCCTGTGAACAGTATACATTTACCTATGAATCTGAAAGTCTATTAATTCTAACCAAGTAAAATATATCATCTCTTACATTTTGTTGCCTAAAAATACGTCTCTTTACAAAACAAAAGCAAACAACGACATAATCAACAATAGCAAAACTTCAAGCTCTATTCATTTCTTAATCAGTATCCGCAGCATACTCATTTCATTTTTGTGTTCATCAACATGCATGAAAAATAATCAAAATTAGTATAGTATAATGTATGCGAACGCATGTAATAAAACTAATCTGTATCGCATGTGAGGGTTCTGATTAGCACCATGCAAATTCATCTCTAATTATGCAACCCATCAACGGTAGGAAGAGAGGGTGAAGAGAACTCTTTTGCAAATTATGAATCTTATTTTTTCCTTTGCAAATAATGATAATTATTTATGCAATCCTGTATTGTAATGGGCATCGTGATACAAACTCTTGAGCCTTATCTAGCAGAGACTGGCATGTACCAGCAACTGACACTCTCTGCATCTACCAAGTTACCATTAACCAGTCTTTTACCAGTACGATTATAAGAAGAACAAGAAGAAACTGTTTTTTGAGGAGTAAAACAAGAAGAAACTATTAAGTTCAAGATATTTACATGCATACGGCAAATCAACACAAGCAACCGATACCTCCTTTTATTAACCACAATTTGTTACAGTGACACCATATACAAACTACCCAAAACAAGCAACACAAAATGGAAAGAGAACAGTGTTCAGTTCACATAACAAACACTAACAAACAGATAAAAGATACAACTGAACTGAAGCAATTTTTGTTCTCAGAGAAAGAGAGGGCCCATCCACCTCCCGGCTCTCGCTACTATAAACTCTCTCTTCTTCCTCGGTTCCTCTCCTTCTCCCTCTTCGCTCGCTCTCTTTCTCTGCGGCTCCGGCCATGAAGGCAGTATTATCTCCTCTCTCTGTGCATCCACTAAGTCTCTCAGTTTGCTCTCACTGACACCAAATCCGGCTGCCAGCTCAGGTCCAAGCATATTTTGCAGAATCGAACTCCGACCCAATAAAAACTGGGGATAGTTGCGCCTGGCTGAGGTCGTGAAGCCGAAGAACTCGAAGGGTCCACTGAGAGCTGCCACTTGACAGAAAGGGAAGTAACGGGGTATCCAGAAGACATCTCCTTCTGACACCTTGGCATCCATTGCGGTCGTCCCATTTGGGTAAACAACAATGATTCTACCCGATCCACCGATTACGATTCCGTATTCAATTGCGCGTGGGTTCACATGTGGTGCAATCATAGATCCCTGGGGAGGTGGTATGTTATTAGTTATTGCAGATGTATCTTTGAATCGTTATACTGCCATGCGATAAGTAATAATTACCTCAAACCAGAATCAACCTGACAGTTGCTTTTTCTTCTTAAAATATAAATGTAAATTCCTGCCTTGTAAGAAAATATAAATGTAAAATTCCCACCTTGTCACTAGGCAATTCTAACCTTCCAGGCCGAGCCAAAATAAATCTCCGAGAAAATCTTATGTGATCATATGACCAATCAGACAGACTTGTGCATTAAAAATGTAGTAGTGAAAGATAAGAAATTTACTAATCGTTCCTTTATATTTAAGATATAATACGAACCGCTGTAAGATTGACGATATAGACTCCAATATCAGAATCCTTCAAGGGCTTATAATCGTGCTCATCGAGTGCTGTGCTCCAACCATACTTGTTGCGGAAGCCAGGGTCACGGTCATAAAGATTGTATGGATCAGGTGCCTTGACAATGTTGTTCTCTTGGATTCCAAAAAGCCAAACAAGCATATCTTTCAACGGCTTCAGTGGAAAGCTCTTCCATTCTGTCAAGTTGTCTATGAAGCCCGAGCCAGCATCCTGGTGTTTCTTTTCTCGGCCTGCAGGCTCGTCAGCTACGTATATTATTGGGCCCCTCGGATTGCCCCCAAGCAAGGTATCAACTTCATCAAGAGTCACCTAATTAAAAAAAATATATAAGAACATATGATACTGGGCATAATTTAACATATTTTGGTGCTTGTTTGGGTGTGTGCTCATGCATGTGGATGCGCGTGTTCAAGTTTAGAGTCTTTAGTTTCTTCTATGTTGACTCGATAAACTCGGGTTGACAAGTTAATTACCAAAATTAGTTGAGATATAGTTTCCAGTACTACCGGTGTAATGTCGGGACATGATTGGTAAGATTAAAATAAAGACTATCTAAATCCGGAGATGTCTGGATTATAATAGATGTGAAATAGGAGTATAGGACACTTTTGGTTTGGCTAATCAACACCGAACTGGTATAGTGGTATTTGTTGCTTTAGATAATTACGATACTAATGGTTTATTGCATGACATCATGAAAAAGGAAGAAAATGAATAACATGCATCTAAATTAAAAAAAAAGCTTACATTGAGGGCAGTTGCAAGGGTATTGGTGTCAAATCCGGCCAGTACTGATTTTGGAAATGTCCCTCCACCTATATAAAATGCCTATAAAACATAAAATAGTTTCAGTAGCAGCATTGCATAATTTCAAAACATAAATGGAAAGATATTTTCTCTAACAGCATATATGACCTCATACAGGTTTGTAGTTCCAAGGCTCTCTGAAGGATCAATGCCACAAATGATTTGTAACTGCTGTCCTGCACCGACGTTAACGATGTAAAATGTAAACCCCGCAGGGATTTGAACGACATCTCCCATTTTCAGCTTTCGTTCTACCAACGTGTCTTTGTGTATCCATCCAACCCTAGCATCTCCTATATATGGATCAAAGAAAATTAATATACTGTCATAAAAGAAATTCTTGACTATGGCCAGTTGTCTATCTGTAATTAAGCTGATCGGACTATCTCGCAATTCTGTTTCTTGCCATGTGGATTAAACTTTAAGAGAAGCACAAATGCAGTTCAACATTCACCATGCAACCTATATTTTATCGGATAAACAATTTGCGATAATTAAGGCGCACTGAATCGAGCTTTTATTGTTGCACACCGGCAGAATAAGAGCAAGCAGATAGATTTTGGTCATATGTCGCTCTGTTACAACTTTTTATTGTTTATCTCAATCATCTGATCTTGCGGCTTCATGGCTTCAAATAAGGCCAAAAACAAGTTTTTTTTTTTTTTTTTTTTTGGCCGACGATCCGTCGTCTTCTTCAAGATCTACTAAAAATTGATTGATGCATGCAATTGTTGAAATAACCACAACAATATTTGTAAGCATTATAATTATACTTAGAAATTACGGGTACAAGTGATCTTTATACATAAAAATATGGCTCGTTAACTGGATCAATCATTTGACTAAATTAGATCAACCAGTTTAAACATTAATAAAAATCCTCAATTAACTTGGTAATCTATAATTGACTAAATTATAGATATTCCAATTTACAAATTAATTACTCTACGGACCCGTAAGCTCCCTTTTCCAAGCCTCAAACATGCAAATATAACACATTAATTAATTAATCATCTAATATATAAAGAATTATCCTTTTTGCTTGTACGCACCTCTCCTGACGAAGAGGATGAGGCCGGCATCTAGGTACTGAGGCACAAACAGTGTCTTGGGCTCCATCGAAACAAAGCCGATATGCAAGAGGTGCCCCTTGTAGGAGCCATGACCACCAGTCGGTGTACCGAAACCTCTGGCAACACGTACGTCGCCGCCTTCCGACTCGATCACCTTCTCCCATTTGTCCAATATGAACAGATCCTTCTTGCTCTTGCCGCCTTTCTTCCCCCATTCTTCCTCCTCCCCTTTCTCCCTGTGGTCGCCTGAAACCCCAGTGAAAACCCATGATGAAACAATAAGCAAGGAAAGGAGTAGATACCTCATCTTTCCTTCCCTGATGATCTTTCTGAGTTTGGTATGATGCATGTATGGATGTATGCTGATCAAGCAGCTAGCTTTTTGAGAATTCTGGCCGTTGAAGAGGAGACGGGTTTAAGAGAAGACGGGTGGAAGGAAGGAGGTAGCATTATTTGTGTGACACGCGTTGGCCATGCATGCATGGCAGCCACCTGTACGTGTGTGTTGCTGCATTTGGAAGTGGCGAACAGATTCAAACAGGTGTAGCAGTAGTGCAGTACCCTATTTAATTCGCTTTTTATATATATATATTTTCGTGCATTTTGATTTTTGGAAGATATCATGAACTCTGTATTAAAAAAGATAAAGCTTTTCCTAAATTATAATAATACGATTGCTAATATTGTTTTTTATCATGAATTTTCCTTCCATTTTCTTTTTATGAAACTGTAACGTCATACTTCATGCGAATTTGAAACCAACAATAATCATTATTTCCATGTTTAAACTTTAAATACATAATTATTTGTAGTGTAGCAATGCTGCATTTTTTATTTGATTAGAAAAACTCTTGAAAATGAAAACAGACTAGGAAGGCCCGCGACGCGATAGGAAAAGCGAGCACAAGCAAAGCAAGCAAGCATTCATTGACAGCCCATATCGGAATATCGAATTTTCATCGATGAAGCCCATGAGAAAGTGCAACTTTATCTACAGAAAAGTAGCCAGGGGCATTGTACTATTTTGCGCGCTTCTCATGACTCACTCTCATCAGTCTACTACTGGCCAGAGTGGAGAGAAACAGGAGAAAAGAAATCGATCGAGATCCCGCACACAGGCACAGCACTACAAGGCACCTCCCCAGTTCCAACTGACCAAGTCCCAGCTCCCAACTAGTGTCACAAGTGTGTCTCTGTCCTAAACTAAACTCCTCAGTCCTCAAGTCCTAATCCAATCCATCCATCCCATCATTGCGATTTGCAACTCCAGTCTCCAGTCTCCAGTCTCCACCCCCATCGCTAGCACTAGAGCACTAAGTAGAGCAGCCGAGCACCGCCAATCATCATCACTGTGTCTCTCACTCTCTCCCTCCCTCCCTCCCTCGCGTCCAATCCTCAGTACCACACCAATGCAACAGACCAAGCCCACCGATCCGCCGCCTCCGCCCCTCCACCACCACCCTCCGCCGCTCCCCTCCCCTCCCTCCTCCTCCTCCTCTCCCCATGCCGCCGCTGCCTTCGCGCCGCCCCCGCATTGCCCTCCCCCGCGCGGTCCCCACCACCGCCGCGCCAGATCTGAGCTCGCCTTCCGCATCCCTGACGATCTCGACCTCAGCTCCGCCGATCCCCCCTCCTCCGCCACCTTCGACGAGATCGCCTCCGAGGACGACCTCTTCTCCACTTTCATGGACATCGAGAAGATCGCCAGCAAGATCGACGCTTCCTCCGCCTCCGGATCCGACAATGCCGCTGATGCAATAGCAGCCAATGGCAATGGCAATGCCCTTCCCCGCCCCAAGCACAGGCACAGCAACTCCATCGATGGATCTGCAATCATGGGCTCTGCTGGCGCACTCTTTAGTGAGGTCATGGAGGCTAAGAAGGCCATGACTGCCGAGCAGCTTGCTGAGCTCGCCGCAATCGACCCTAAACGAGCTAAGAGGTTTCTTCATCTTCCTTCTCATTCTCATTTTTACAACCAAAGGAATAATGCACACTTTGTGCAATTGGGTAGTTAGGGAATGTGCACTTCAGGATTGTCTGTTTAGGGGCTGTTCTTATGTGATAATTTAGACCTACTAACCCCAAATGCCACCAACAAAATGTAGAATCCTGGCCAATAGGCAGTCAGCAGCCAGATCAAAAGAAAGAAAGGCCCGTTATATAGCTGAGCTCGAACGCAAGGTGCAAACCCTTCAAACCGAAGCCACTACTCTATCTGCACAGCTCACTCTGTTCCAGGTACCTTTTTTTTTTTTACCTCTCGATGCTTGTTGTTTATTGTGACATTTCTCAGTGTCATCAAATTATTGTCCCCTAAATCACGGAAAACAGGCAGAAAACAGGGGTGGCTAAGAACCATGGCATGTTTAGCTATAAACAGAATAGAACAGAACAGAAGTTTTGGCTTACAAATACTGGTATTTAGCAGACCACTATGGTAGTGATGTCAATGTGCGATTTTCACCTCAAACCAAACAAATCCTTAATTCTGCAGTTATCCCTTAGATAAGCACTCGTGCAATTGAGTGCAGTCCTCAGATCTCCTCAGGTGTGTAAATTAAACACTGACGGTCAGTAAAGAATCTGCAAAAAAATTGATGACCAAAATAATTATGGAACCAAACCACTGCTTATGTACATACTCTTTGATTCTACCAAAAAGTTCATGGGCAACAATCGGCAGTCAGATGAATTGTGACCATGATATTTTTCAATGTAAAAACTATTTTAAAAATTTGAGCTAACCTAAGATCATATATGTATCCATTGTAGAGAGACACAACCGGGCTTTCTGCTGAAAATGCAGAACTTAAGATAAGGTTACAAGCCATGGAACAACAAGCCCAATTACGTGATGGTATGATACCCTACTTATATATCAATGTGGTATTTTTCTATTTTGCCAAGTGATATCTTAATGTGATGTTTAGCTGGTCCTTGCAATATATCATTCTGTTATTCATAAGCATATACAACTTATAGTACTGATTCTCAGGACCTTTTAGGTACTTTCGTTTTTAAAGGATGGGTTTTCTGTGATTCCAGTTAAATTCTTGCAAATAATTGTTCCTATATCACCTTAACATTGATATTTTATTCTGAACCAGCTGGTTCTAGTTGGAAGTCCAAAGTCAAAACTCAAAACTTTAGATTCTGGGCCAATTATTGGTGATTGACTAGCTGCATTTTGACTTTTGAGCAAACTTGAAATGGTGTGTTCATCTCCTCTATGTGCTATAAGTAATCAAAATCGCTTGACATGGCCTTATGGATACGTCCATGCATAAAAATAAAATTAAGGCAAGCTAAGGGCTTCTTATTTCTGCATATAAACACAAATAAAGTAATAATCACCAAGGACATGCACCACATTACAAAGTATATATCATAAAAGCTGCAAACTAGAAAATTAGATAAAGTTTTACCAAGTCAAAGATTACTTATTTAAAAGGTTAACTTCTGTGGTACTAATTTTGAAGCCGAAACCATTTAAACTTTCATTATTTATTAACAGCACTAAATGAGGCACTGAAGCAGGAAGTAGAGAGGCTGAAGATGGCAACAGGAGAACTGTCGAATCCTAGTGATACATTTAATTTTGGAATGCAACACGTCCCCTCTTTCAATCATCCATCCGCCTTGTTTAATTTGCCACAAGGCCAATTGCAACAGCAACAACCACACCAAAACCAGCAGCAGCACCACCACAATACACAATCTTTCTCCCAATTCCACCATCAGTCTCCATTTCACAGCCCCAATTCCTTACCAGACATGATGCACCAAGAATCAATTGGTCGGTTGCAAGGCCTGGATATAAGCAAAGGGCCTGCTATTGTGGTAAAATCTGAGAGCTCTTCTATTTCTGCAAGCGAGAGTAGCAGCACCTTCTAGCCTGACCTAATTTGTTAGATTGATTCACTTTGTTTATAGCCTGACCTATTTGTTGTTTGTTCGTTCATGCTGCTTTCTTTTTTTTTGGGGGGGTTTTTTGAAATTGTTATTCTTTTGTTGTTCGATTTGTTGGTTCAATGGGTGGAGAAATGTTTGTAATTTGTTTTTGGTTTGTTCAAGTGCTGTAATTTATGTTGGACGTTGGATAGCTGGATGGCAAATTTGTGTTGTTCGTTTTTGTTGTATTATTTTAGGGGGTGGAAACTTGTTATCTTGGAATTCGTTTTCATGCAATGTTTTGGACAAGTCAAAAGTGTTGTAATTTTTTGTGTATTAATTGTGCCCTAGATGTGTTCCAGATACTCAATTTGTAGTCTTTGCCAATTTCAGATGCACACCAAAAGCTCGGCCTTTCTGATGCTCATGGACTATCGAATCTGAATATTAAAACTTGAATGATCATGGTCATTTTGTTTTTTGACTTCATTCTCAATATAAAAGGTCCGTTGCTTCATTAATATTTTTTTTCTCTACTAACATTTAGTCGGTATATGCTTGAAACAATCTCAAATCGATCTTCATATAATCATACTAAGTCTTGTGGGTTACATTTCTATAAGTTAAATTGAATATAAGTAATTTATTACTTAAAAGTTGTAATCATACTAACATTCAATGGTTCTTTGAAGCTATAAAACATCACTTAAATTGAATACAATAATTAAAAAAAAAAAATCAATCTATAAGTTAAACAATACTTCCATAATTTTTTTTTTTCAAATTTTAGCATTTTAAATAAATCTAAAAATGAATATAATTATTTTTTTTATTTTAGCTATTATTGCTGATTTTAAAAGTTATATTGAAATATTGATTATTTTATTAATATTGTATAATGTATAATTACTACTAAAACAAGTTCAAATTAATATTTACTTAAAAATCTTCAAAAATAATTTTTTTTGTATGCCACGAGATTTAAATAAAAAACTTATTAAGCTATATAAATCAAAATTTAGATGTGATTTAGACATTTTTTTTATCACCTTGTTCTTCGAAATTAAGTAGAAGAGGGGCTATTCTAGAAGAAAAGGTACCAAAAGGTTGAGGAATAGAGTGGAAGTTCACACCAAAAAGACAGAATATTTTCTTACATCAATTTAGTGGAAGAAACTATATCCTGAAACAAAGTCACGGATCTTCCCATTCTCTTTCTTATTTTATTTTATTGTTTATCCTCCATTCTCCTTCTTATTTTATTTTTTTTTTCTCCTCTCTTACCACTTGATTCCACATTATATATACCCTCAATTGGTAACGCGTTAAATGAACTGTTTTTTTTTTTTTTTTTTTTTTTTTTTTTTTTTTCAGGAAGCCCATAAACAACACGTTATCCCAACAACTAATTTCAAATTAATTTATAGAAAATTAAGAAAAAAAATTGTATATAAACTCGCAGATTGATTGTATTAAAATTTCATTCAATTTGACTGTTATTTGATACTCTATCAAGAGCCATCAAAATTATAAAGAAATTATAACGGTTTAAATTTAGTGATTCTTGATTGAGTATCAAATGACACTCAAATTGGATGAAATTTGAAATACAATCAATCTAAAAATATATTAATATGTTTATAAAAGATTTTATATTTTTAAGATTTTTTATGAACTTATTTGAGATTGGTTGTCATGGTCTATAACACCGGTAAGTTTAGGGACACATAAGTAATTAATCACCAAATAAGATCTCATAAAAAAAAATACACTTGCTTTATATAGTGAGTGTTGCACTCGTGTTATAAAAAAGATGGTGAGAATGTTTCTTCCTCTTCTTCTACCAAAATGGTGATACTAAATACTTGTTCAAATATTCATAAGTGAAAGAGGATTTGTTCCAAAAGAGTGGTATTCTGCCTTCTTCTGAGAGATGCACACATTACCAAACACACTGTTATTATATTTTTTTTAGGTTAAATACACGGAAGACTTTGTGAGCTTAAAAACATATAGTTCTACTCATTTTCAATTATCTATTATTATTCTAAACATACAATCTAAACAATATTTTTACTATTCTAAACATCACTGCGTTTTCTATTATTTTAACCCACACAACATGTATTGGTATGATCCTAACGTATCCTCAAAAGTTGCGCTCGACCTCTCTTCATAAGAGTCCATAAATCTAAATCTTGACGGGATTCTCACCATTTATGTAAATTTGATACCCCTTAACGTAGAAATTTAAATTTTGAGTTGTTGATAAGGTCTAAAATCGTGAATTGGCAGCCACTACCATTCTTTCAAAAAAGATAAGGTCTAAAATTGTGGAGGAAGCCTTGACCTTGACCATTACAAAGAGAATTATATAAAGTCACGATAAAAAAAACGAAAAGAAACTGAAATAGTAGAATCATAATAAGGTAAACTAGAAATGGTGATTTGATTTTTTTGTTATTCGTGAATGAAAAATGTTTTAACGATATTGTAATTGATACTAGACTCGATATCAACTGTATTTGGTTATATAAACTTCACATCCATCCACTCTCTGCCTTCCCCTTCCTCCCCTCTCAATCGAGTAAGATCTGCTAAGCTAGCAAGAGCGAAGCAACAAAGAAGGTGAGGCTCAGTCGCGGATAAGCGATAATAGATGGGGATAGCAATAGCCGATCTACAACAACCTTTTTTTATTTTTTTTTTGGTCTTGGCACAAATATACTTGTCGACTACGCGGAGTTCATTTCACGGCACAAAATATTTTGGTTCTTTCTATACATAATTTCTTTGATGTTTCATGTTATCGGTTTATCTTTCATTATATTGTCTGTATGTTTCATGTTATTGATGTGAGATACAGAGTATCGACATATCTGTTCTGTACCCTTCATGAACATGTCAGAGATTGAAAAAATTAGGTAAAAATTGTGAATCGGCCACTTCAAGGAAAGCGTGCCGGCTTCATTTAAGATAATCGGCCACTCAAGAGCTGTTTCATCCTCTTCTCTCTCTTCTTGTCCTTGCGAGAGAAGCGACTTAAGAGAAAAGAAAGAAAAAAGGCAAGTGCCATCGATACACGCCAGAATCTCGTCGACGTCAGACATCCTACAAATACCGGCCATCAACAAGCAAGTTCGTTCCTTTTTTGTTTATTTAAAAAAAGTAATAAGAAAAGAAGCAAAAGTTCGTTTCTTTCTTTATTTCACTTTCAATATTATATTGTTATATTTAGGCCCATTTCCATTTCCTCCTTCCCAATCCCACCTTCGTTCATCATTTCCCACCAAATCACCGAATCGAGAAATCCATTATCCATCGATTATCATCAGCAATGGGATCTCTGGCTGGTGCTGCGAGTGCGGGCGACAATGAGCTGCTGGTGATGAAATCGCCGATGGACAAGAGGTCCTACAAGACCCTGCATCTACCCAACGGCCTCTTCGCCGTGCTCGTCCACGACCCCCAGATCTACCCCGACGACCCTGCCCATTCCGTGCAAGCAGATGGATCATCCGATGAACAGCCCAAAGCAGCCGCAGCCGCAGCTCCACCGACCAAAAAGGTTATCGCTTTTTGGATTTGTTTTCCGTATATACCCCTCGCAACTTCGGTATTCACGCTTCCGGATAATAAAATGGTCAAATTTGACCAGTCAGTCAGTCTGAAATTCTGAAGTGCTCCGTGCCGCCACGCCGAATTTATTGAAAGAGCCATCGTTTGAACATATTCTGGGCTTGGATGGGCTGGGCTGTAAAACACTGAATACTATTTTCTCTGTTCAAAGTCAAAGAAAATAGTGGAAGAGTGAAATTACTTTTATGCCTTAAATTAGTAGAAAAGTGAACATTCTTGGAAGGAGGTGAGGGACATTTTGAGAATTTCGTAATATATATATATATATATATATATATTTTTTTTTTTTTGAGGAAGAAAGTGGATTTAAACAAATGGTATAAATTCATTTAATTGTGGACAAGTTATAAATGATATAAATTCATTTAATTGTGGACAGAGAAAGTATTAACTAATTCTCAATTTCCAGGCAGCAGCAGCCATGTGTGTAAGAATGGGAAGCTTCTCTGATCCGCCCAATGCTCAGGGCCTGGCTCACTTTTTAGGTCTGCAAAACCTTACCTTCTCATCTAGTCATCTTTGTTTGGGAACTGATATCAAAAAAAAAAAAAAACCAAATTTGATATTGATTGTGTTAGTATTCTCGTTAAATGAGTAGATGTTCATATTAATTTATTTAGTATTCAAGTTATTGGTATACTATATATATTACATTGTATAAAATAAATAGCTTATTGAAGCTTTTAATTTGAATATTAATACAGTCAGTATCAATTTTTGTATTACTTTTGGTATCTCTATCTCTTTGTTTTTGTTTTGGCACATTGTCAGTTAATTCTGCAATCTCATGAATGATATTTACAGAACACATGCTTTTTATGGGAAGTTCTGAATTTCCAGATGAAAATGAGGTTAGTACCCTTCAAAGAAAATTTCTTCTTGGTTTCTCTTTCTTTCTTGTATATTGAAGTTTGAGCACATAAAGACATACTCAGTCAAAGACCAATATTTACTTCTCTTTAGTTGTTTTCTCTTCTTCTCTTACTCTGGTTGTAGTATTCTAGTTACCTGTCCAAACACGGAGGTTTCTCAAATGCCTTCACAGAATGGGAATACACATGCTACTTCTTTGATGTAAACCGTGAATTTCTCCTTGGGGCATTGCAAAGGTAATGTCAGTTATATACTTTATGACTTGCAACACACAAAATCTGGTTTCGATGAATTTACTTGCTTTTTGAAGGTTTTCCCAATTCTTCATATCACCTCTTGTTAAGGAGGATGCTCTGGAGCGTGAGGTTTTAGCGGTTGATTCAGGTACAGTGTACCATTTTTTGCATTTTCTACATTGTTTTTTGGCTAACTAATGTATTACTATCATCATTATTCATGCTTCTTTTTCTCAAATCCTAGAATTCAACCAGGTATTGCAAAATGATGGCTGTCGGCTATCACAACTTCAGTGTCACACTGCATCTCCTAATCATCCAGTGAATAAGTTCTCATGGGGTATGATCCCTGATTAACATGAAATTCCATTTCGTACTCTGATAGTAGCCTTTAAGAATCTCTTGTAATACATTTGTGATATTTTCTCCTAGGAAACAAAAAGAGTCTATATGAAGCCATGGGAAATGGTGTTAATATGCGTGAAGAAGTCCTAAAAATGTTCAATGAAAACTACCATGGGGGAATGATGAAACTAGTTGTAATAGGAGGAGGTATGTTTCTTGATGATTGTTGGTACAACACGTTTTAATTGAAGTTGTAATATTATCTTTACAAATAACATGTTTGTGTTTCTCACAGAGCCAATTGAGATACTAGAGGATTGGGTGAGGAAGTTGTTTATCAAGGTTAAAGCTGGCCCACCAATGAATATAGCCGTCCACGAGAAGCCTACAAAATTTTGGAATCACGGGAAACTATACAAACTAGAGGCTGTCAAAGATGTACACAACCTGGAATTGTCATGGACACTGCCATGTTTATACCACGAGTACCTAAAGAAGCCACATAGTTATTTGAGTCATCTCATTGGCCACGGTATTTCTTTCTGGAGTTTTTCCTTATAAAATGGTTAAAGGCACCAAATGTTTAATATGTTTGCACAAGACATAATAATTGTGGTTATATTATGAATGAAATTGAGTGCTATATTAATTTAAATAAGAAACACTGTAATCCAAGGAAAATAATGCTTTTAGGTAACTATAGTTTTCAATTTATTTAGATTTGGTGGATAATTTTCTGTTCAAAAGTTTTTCCCCTTCTGATTATTTTCTTTGTAGTATTGTTTGAAACATTTCTCTCTAATTCTAAGCTAAACCACATCTGAATATGCAATTATCTGTGCAATAATAATGGAAATAATTTGCCGCACCATAAAATAATAACTTATTTTTGACTTAATAGGAATAACTTTATTCAAATATACATTTATAATGCATATACTCTTTTTATTTCAAAAAAAAAAAAAAGAGTCGTAGAATATTTTGGATTATTCTGGGACTAATTATAAATGCTTCAGTTAACATTCTGTGATGTCCCGGTTGGAACAAATTTGAGGACATTATACTTTCTCTATGTTTCGGACATGTTGAACAAGAGCTTCCTAATAGCTTCACTTAAATTTTACTGAATTGGTTTCAGAGGGGAATGGAAGTTTATGGTCTTTTCTGAAAGCAAAGGGATGGGCTACTTCAATAAGGGCTGGTGTCAATAGTGAAGGGACACATAGATCTGCTTTTGCGTACATCTTCTCTGTGACCATTCAACTAACTTCTGAAGGATTGGAGAAGGTGCCACATAGTTAATTGCAATTATACATAAGAACAATATTATTTTTGTAATATATAGTCCCTCCATATCTGTCAACATTCCAAAAAAGAATAGAGGAAATATTAACTAAATGCTTTTCCAGATGTATGATGTGATTGGTGTGGTTTATCAATACATAAAGCTATTACGGCAATCCAAGCCACAAGAGTGGATCTTTAAAGAGCTCCAAGAAATTGGAAAAATGGAGTTCAGATTTGCTGAAGAACATTCTCAGGATGACTATGCAGTGGATCTTTCAGGTGAATTATTTAATCTGAAGTGTTTTATTTTTAAATAGGAAAGCAGAAAATTTTGATTGGCTGCAGATTTGGCATTCATTGGTTCTTTTCTCTAGTTTTTGCTGCAATTATCTGCTGTTTGTATGTGCTATCAGATCAGTGACTTGACATACCTATTGCAGTAAGTTCACTGTTTTACCCGGAGAAACATATCATCTGTGGGGCATACGTTTATGAAGAGTGGGACCCAACTCTAATAGAGCATATCCTAAGCTTTTTTAATCCAGAAAATATGAGGATTGATCTGCTTACTAAATCATTTGACAAAGATACGGCAGGTAACCAGATACCTTTTAACTCATCTCTCTTATTACCTTCTTCTTTTTTTGTTTGGCCTATATACTAATAGAACCACCCCAAGTAGAGTGCAACCAGAGCAAAATTTAATTTTCTGCCCTACTTGTTGTCTGCTATCTTTCTGATACTTCAACTAACCAGTCTTGTTTAACCCTGCCTTTAAGTATCTAATCATACTAAATACTATTGTTTGGTTAAAACTCAGCTGTTCAATATGAACCATGGTTTGGTTCTTGCTACATAGAGGAGGACATCACACCAGATGTCCTTGACGCTTGGAGGAACCCAGTAAAGATAGATGCTTCTCTGCATCTTCCTCCAAAAAATGAGTTTATACCTTCTGATTTCACTCTAAGAAGTGACGGCCTTCCAAAATCTCCAAAAGACTCCGTGCCAAATTGCATTGTAGATGAGCCATTAATGAAGCTTTGGTACAAAATGGATCAGACATTTAAAGTTCCTCGTGCAAACGTGTACTTTCTAATATCACTGAAGGATGCATATAATAACCTCAAGAACTCTTTGCTAACTGAACTTTTTGTTGATCTTCTGGGAGATGCATTAAATGAGTTATTATATCAGGTAAAAGAAAAATATTACTTAATTTTGGCTAGCCCCTTTCAAACATAAAATAGACTATAGGAAAGGGAGGATCAATGCACATAGCAAATTAATTTGGTCTCCTCCTATCAGTGTTGGCATGATATTTAAATTTTTGAAGCACTAAAGAATTTTATGTTTTAATCTTGCCTCATTTACTTTTTCTCCTTTCCTTTATTTTATGACACTTTTCAGGCAGATATTGCTGGTTTGGGGAACTCAATATGTAACTTTGATGACAAGATGGAAATTCGGATTTGGGGTTACAGCGACAAACTCGCAGTTCTGCTGTCAAAAATAATTTTGACATTCAGTTCTTTCTCACCTACGTTTGATAGATTTAAGGTAGCCAATAGTTTAATATTCTCTCTGTTTTAATAAACTTCTATCAGACTGTTACAACTTACAGCAGAGGTTGAGCCAAAAATTAGCTGTTCCAAAATAGTGGGCAAACATTTATGAGAATAATTCATTTTTTTACTTGGGTTTCTTTATTATTGACAGAATCTTGCAATTGTTTACCAGGTAATTAAGGAGGATATGGAGAGAGCCTATAGAAACTCGAACATGGAGCCTCTCGATCATTCAGCTAACTTGAGGCTGCATATATTGTACGAAAGAAGTTGGGAAATAGAGGAGCAGTTGTCAACTCTTCAAAGTTTGACACTTTCTGATTTACTAGACTTTAAGCCGAATCTTCTTTCTCAGGTATATGGTCGTGTTTTGTAGTTTCCCTATAAATGCTAAAGTTTTAAAATGAGCCCGAGTCTTTCAGAATCTCATTTGATTGCCTATTAATTTCCTGAGAACTCTGAAGAGATCCTATATAACCAGAATTGTTATGGTTTTTTTTCAGAGGATAGTCATCATATAGTACTTTTGAAACCACGGAAATCATTATTCCCCTTCTTGCTACTACATTGAAATTTCTTTTACTATAAAAAAATATTTCTTACTTTCTTATAGGTTTCCAAAAAATAATTTTGATATTGCAGATGTATATAGAAGGGCTCTGCCATGGGAATTTAACTGAAAAGGAGGCAGTTGACATATCAAATACTATTAGAAACACCTTGTATGTGAAACCACTACCTAAGGAACTGCGGTATTCTGACAAGGTCCTCAGCATTCCATCTGGCACATCGTTACTTAGAACTGTGAATGTAAAGAACAAACTTGAAGCTAATTCTGTGGTTGAGGTAATGCATTTATTGCTTTTGTTTGTTAGATGCAAATTTTAAGTAAATTTTGGCCAACTTTCTTAATATTGTAAGGATCTTCCATCACTCTGGTTTATATGATAATATTTTTTTTTCCTCTTTGTTGCAGCTTTATTTCCAATTTGAACAACAACTCAGAGGAAGAGAAGCAATCCGATTAAGTGTTATCACTGATCTTTTTCATGATCTAATTAATGAACCCTTTTTTGATCAGCTGAGGTATAATTTAGCTGAAATGTAATAAGGTTTCTCTTAATGTTGTCTAATCATACATCAAACATGCTGAATTTTCTTCTTAAACAGGACCAAAGAGCAGCTTGGTTACACTGTATACTGCAGCCCACGTTTAACAACTGATGTGCTTGGGTTTTGCTTCATCATTCAATCATCGGAGTATAATCCATGTCACTTACAAAATAGGATAGAGGACTTCATTGATGGTCTTCAGAAATTGCTTGTACATTTTCTCAACTTGAAAGACTACTATTTCAAATGAGTTACACAGCTTCTTACTTGCAATTTTTGGATATGCCATACTATTGTAGGCTGATATTGATGACGACTCCTTTGAGCATCACAGAAGTGGGTTAATAGCTAATAAACTGGAGAAGATCCCTTCTCTTGTAAGGGAAGCCGACACTTATTGGGAAGAGATTAAAATGCAAAGGTAATTCACATTGTTAAACTAAAATAACTAAATGCATTGTAGTTGCAGCGTTTTAAATGTTTCGCTTGAAATCAGGTACAACTATGAGAATTCTAAAGCTGAGGCAGAAGAGCTTAAGACTATCCAAAAGAGCGATGTCATTGATTTATACAATGCTTACATAAAACCGGATTCTGAGAAGTGTAGACGACTTGCCATCCATGTATGGGGTTGCAATACTGATGTTGCTGATGCGGCAAAGATGCAACAGAAATCATGGAAGGTTATAGATGACATTAAAACCCTGAAGCTGTCATCGGAGTTCTATTCTTGCATGCACTGAGCAGTTGGACGGTTTCAAATTGGACGAGTATGAAGTTGAAACTTGTAGTGGTCTGGTTCATAGATACTTTAAAGTTCATTCGATTGTCGAACGCATTAAGAAAAGAATAAGGAGAAGAAATTAAAGCAGTGTTTTTAAATTTGCAAAACTGTGGTCAGTGCAGACTGCATACCGTCAGTTCTTTTTTGTTCCATCTCCATCTTGTGACCAATTGTTTGCCTCCATTGACAAAGTTGTCTTTGTTTTGTAACGTTCGACGAAATCCTCGATCACTGTGGGATTGCGAATCTACTCTCACACGGTGTATAGTCAATTGTTTTCAGTTTGTTTGAAATTGTGAGAAAATAAAAGAGTGCTATGTAGCGTTTATTCAATGGACGTCCATAGACTTTATATATTACAAAATTTATATAAAAATTGATGTATATATTACAAAGTTGATGTAGAAGTTATAAAATTTATATGCTATGGACGTACGAACAAATTATTCAATGGATGGATGCTTGATGTTTCTCAAAATAAAATAGGGTGAGAGTCAGTGGAAGCATTTTTCTTCATTTCGTGGTTCCCATCATGTTCGGTTTGCTCCTCTTGTTCCGTGAGCATCCATCCGTTCGTCGGATAATGATATGATAAAAACGAAACTAATGAAAACCATTCATCCAAATAATGCCAGAAATTAGGAAGCAACTAGATATCTCCAGTTTTGTTTTCTTGACACAGAGATTTCTCATTTTTTTTAAAGGACTAAAGGAGGCAGGGAATATCTCGTACAAGTACAACCTTGAGAGGTACACTGGTACAGTATAGACGCAGAGGAGGGATCAAATAACCATGTTTTTTGTGACCGTAAAATTAAATCTTAAATAACTACATTTTAAATTCTTAAATAACAAAACTAATTGATAGAATATGTTGTACATATCATATTTTATGTGTATACAAAAAATATATCATTTTCATTTTATTTACATGTGCATCAAGTATTAACAAAAATCAACGGTTCAAGTTTTATGATTTTTTCTCATCTCTTGATGAGTATCGAAACAATGTTAAAACTTTACCATTTTTTATGTATATGTTATTAAGATAATATAGAATACATGCATCTAACGGTTTAGATTTTTTCAAAATATGCATAAATAAAAAAATGGTCACCATGGACATCAATACCTATGGTTATTGGATCCCTCCTCATAGACGTATAGTCCAATAACAGACTTTTAACTGCCCATGAGATCCGGGCACACTATAATATTTCTCTTCATTTTCTCTGTATTAATTTCTCTGCGACGAAATATATGTCAGGTTATAGCATGAAATTATACAAGTATTAAGATCTTTTGCCAGTGAAAAGTTACCAACAACTAAAATATCTCATAGATGTCATTCTTTATGTCTGAATCATATGTTGACATATATATTTATTTTGTACAATATATAAGAAATGGGCAAGATGTGAGATTATTAGAAAGTAGCTGTTTTATTAATTATTTGACAGCAACTTGCTATACACATATTATTTATATGAAAGATATATCATGGTAAGGAAAACAGATAACAAAAAAGGAACCGGTTGTACTGTACTCACACAGTGCTTTTTAATTATATATGCTTTTCACATGATATTGTTCTCTCTCAATACATACATACATATAAGACTCACCTTCTTATCACAATCTCTCAATGCAAATAGGTGCTTCAGATAAGTTGTAGAAAGAGCAATTCCTTTCTGTTAAAAAAAAAAAAAAACACAAAGTTTCTTTTCTTACCCTTCATTTTTCTGCAGTAGATCAGCAGGGTGATTGTATTTTAAAGGACAACGGCACTATCGAGTTCATGGACACGTACTGTGTTTGATATAGGAGTGGCTTAGACAATAGACCAGTGTAGTGAGACTGCCGTAGGTGACACGGAAGATCAAATCAAGTATAAGTCGAAGAATTTAGATGCTGAAAGGAGGAGGAGATGAAAACTCAATAGCAAGCTCTTGATTCTTCGGTCTCTGGTGCCTAAGATCGATTACCAAGGTTAAAGCATCAGCTTATCTTAAAAGTTAAAAGATTGCATTACCAGTAAACATAAACTATTAGAGATTCGAACAGTTAACGAGTTCTACTAAGAATGGAGTGTAATAACAGATCATATTAAGCTGCAGGCATTCTTTTGGCTGGTAAATAGATATGAACTATATTTAAAATGCATGCAAAATTCATAAATTCTTTTCTGGAATACTCATTGTTCCCGGCATTTTTTTGTTATATATTTAGATGAGCAAGGAGTCAACACTGCATTAACAGCCCTAACCACTTACAATGCAGATGTGGTCAATACGACCTTGGTATCTCAGTTTGGTTACACTGAACTGAAGCTGTCTTTTTACTTTGAAGTTTGTAAATCTTAATTCTATTTTATTCTATTCTTCTTTTTTCTTGTTGATTTTATTTTTTCTTTATTTATGTATATAAGGTTCATATTAAACTTTTATGTATTTTTTATCCTCTCTTTAGATGAAGGATGAGAAAGAAGACATAGTGACAGAACTCCATGATCAGATGATCTTCTTTCAGCTATTGTAGGGTTTAAAAGTGGTTGACTATGTTACCTGAGTGCGGGTATCGTATCTGGTGCGGTGCGGGTGCGGCGATACGGAAATTCTCAAAAAACTCCGATACGGGTGCGGCTATATATAATATTTATTTAATAAAAAATAATAAATATAATAAGAGAAATTATATAAATAATAAATTTATATTAATCGGTAATATATTTAGTTGAAAACAAATATTATCACGAAGAGGCATTTGGCCTAGTGGTAGTGTTGTGTTGTGGGAAAGGAGGGGAGCTGGGTTCGAATCCCCCTTCAAGCAATTTTAGAAGGTATTTCGCACCCACGCCGCACCCAAAACGCACCCTGACCGAATCGGCTGGTCAAACTCGTTAAAATAATCCGGTTCGCCACGTGGTGCACCCGGTACGCACCCGCACCCGCACCCAATACGGATTTTTCTGGGATATACCCGTATCCGGGTAACACAGGTGGTTGACTAAGCACCTCACTTATTTTGATACAAATCAATAGTCAAGTAATCTTAGATACAACTTTGTAGCTTATCCCAACAAATGATTTAGTCATATTATTTAGTAGCAAACGAATTATAAACATTAATTAGTGAAGTAAAACATACACTAATTAGCACCACTAATTAGTTACACAATTTTATAAGAATGTAATGGAATTTATACAATTTCTCTTTTATGTACAACTAGCACATGATCGCGCTCTGCTGCGATATGATATCAGTTTTATGGTATATATACATATGCTATTTCTTTCTGTTTTCTTTTTGGTTGATTTATGGTCTGATAATTTTTCATTAATTAACCACGATTATATGCTGTAATTGTATAAAGATTTCATTCTTTATCAGACATGACATTTTTTTTGTCCTTTTTTTTTAATGAAGAAAAACTATGCAAGTTTAAAATAACTGTACAAGAATGGTATATATGTTTCATAGCCTAAAAGTAAATTAGCCAAATGGGAAGTTTAACTGTTATGCATTGCTGATAGATATATATTACAACAAATTATATCAGCAATGTAAACTGCCGTAGTAGAAGTTTTTTAGTTTAGGGTCCTTACGGAGTTCGTTAATTCATTCTATATGACTGGAAAGTTAAATGGAAATAGAAGAAATAACAAACGGCAATGTGTCCATATCCTACAAAAACAATATTTACATATTTCACATCAGAAGTACGATCCATCGAAGTCACATGAAGAGATCAATCACCTGTAGAAGCTGAGTCATTCAGGTTTTTTGTCCTATAATATTCAAAGAAATGAACATGATTTAGAATTAGTTAATAGAGGATTATTGTAAGAACTTAATACATAATAGGAGTTTCACCTTTCTATTAAGAAAAATGCATAATGGAAATTTGTTTAGTTGAGATAATTTACTTTTGATACGGAAACAAATTCTTCTTCTTCTGAGCTGAAGTCCATCTTTCTTTTTGCTGGTGGAGATATTGGATATGATTTTTCATGTTCGCTGGATAAATGAAGAAAAAATTGAAAAGGATATTGTCATTTTATGATAGTAATTATTTGAGTATTTATTTATAATGTCAATTTGTTATTAAAAATGACCTTTGTATTGCAGGTGTAACAATGTTCAAATTCTTCATCTGTGGAGTTAAACCTGTTTGAGCATGCATTGCGGAGGATCCCGTTGCAATCTGTTCAGCTCTTTGGGAACGGACGGGAGTAAAATCTGGTTTGCTTGCTGGAACTGGTTCTACCTTTTTGATTATGAAGTCTAGTTCTGATCTGTGAAGAGATGTTTTGTTCAAATTAACTGTAAATAAAAAACCCTTTGTGTAGAAGGGCTCTTATTTCTTCGGGCAAATTATTATTGTTAGGGTCTTCATCTGTTGCCAACTTATCTACTGGATATCCAACAAATTGTTCAGTGGTTTGTCCAATGAGAGTGAAATTTGCAAATGTTGTGTCATCAGCAACTCGTATAAGTATCTTGTACCTTTTATGAGAGAAAATGTATAATGAATACGGGGAAAGTTTTTATTTTAAGTTATCAGAACTAATATGCAATAATAAATATGAATGCAGTTGGAAAAGGTACCATGGAATTGCTTCTGACATATTACTTGGACAAGAACCACATTTTTTTTCTCTTTCAACCGTACGAATGCTGCTTTTGCATTTTCGGCAACCATGATAGTACCATATAAGATTATCGACGAAATCAATGATTTCTGCAACACATTTATAATCTGTATTCTGAACATGCAAAATAAATGTTTCTATCATTATTAAAGCAGATATGACAGGTATGACATATATGTAAGAAAATTAGAGAGGTGGATGTATACCTCATTACTTTGAAAGTCCTGTGCAAGTAGCTGAGCAAGTGATAGTTCTTTTGTTGAACGCTGAACAGTTGGCCTAGCTTTTTGTAGATCTTCTGTTGTTGGCATTATGATTGGGTCATGACCTTCTCCAATGCTTGTTATTTATAAATGAAGGATTTTTGAATGAAATGGATAAGATGACCTCTGTGATAATTATGCAGATAAAAACATCATAAGTATATCATGAATATAAGTGAGAATAAATGCAAAGTTACATTTGTATTGAATAACTCATATTAAATTGGTCATTCCGTTGTTCTTTCTTTTTTTGACCAAATGTTTGAGACCAAAACAGAAAATGTTAAGGCTTCATGTGTTACTGTATACATTAAAGTTTGATGATGTTTAGACATTGAAAATTTTCATGTTCAGTGACCTATTTTTTCTATTAATTGGTCATACTTCAATCTTTTATCTCAATTCATATTGTTAAAAGCTTCTGTAAGGTAATGAATTTTAACTAAGCTATCAATATGTTTTAATTACTAATTAGTTTGTCAGTATACATTCTCCCAAATATGCGTTGTACATTACGCATCTCAATCAATAGATAATAAGAGAAAAAAATTTAAGAAAATCGTAATTTGAGGAAAAGTAGATAGACCTGCTTCAATAACGAATGACAATGAAGCCAATAGTTCTTTCTTAGGAGCTTTTGACAGAATACTGATATCAATAACTATATGAGCAGGACGCTTGATGCACGGGCTAAGTGAGAGAGCAACACTAAAACTGAAAAGGAAGAAGTATTTAGTAGGTACTTGCTGCATTATTGATTTGACAAAAAGATCAAAAGAGTATAGTACATGACAAGCTTTATTAATTCATTCTTTTCTTAATCAAATAGTCTCCTATTATTGTATTACTTGTAGTACCAGATAATAGGATTGATGTGTATAAATTAAATTATAGTTCACATTTGATACATTTATGATATCAGAAAATGTGTGCTCTTGAGTACCAAATATGTTGCTTAGATAAATAAAACTATAAATTTCTAAAGAATTGCACAAACACACATTAGTGTGGTTTCAAGTAATAAATTCAACAAATCCTATTAACTACTCAATTTGAAAGTCATTATCTTGACTCATTACATTAAGTCGCTAGAGCCCTAGACATGCCCATCCCTATTACACGCTTTTGAAACTAAGAATACAAAGACAAGGAACTAACCAAATGAATCTGTCATTTTTCTACTCTCAAACATTCAAATTATTAGAAGAAAAATGAAGACACAATTTCACAAAACAATACAAGATTTGGTTTGAGCATTTCATCGAACACATAGCAAGCATTAAACTGTTACACGAAACGAAAGCATATGGTATCGTTATAGAGAGTCCTCTTACAAGCACTAAGGCTTTGAAATTTGTGAGATTTCAGTACTTGGTTTGGCTTTTAAATTGAAGTCACTAATCATCAGAGGTGATGAGATTCTAACCATATAAGAAGAGTTGATAAACATTGGAAGCCAGCACATATTTGTTCCATTTTCAAAGTGTCATTCCCATTTTTTTTCTATAGTATTTCATTGTAGCATGAGGATAATTAAAGATATAAAATCCTAATTATTCATCAAACTCCTAAGTATTTCAGTACTCAAAAGCTTGTCCGGCCAAAAATTATTTGATATGTTACTAAAACTATTTTGGACCAAATGACTAACCATAACTGCAATTAAAAAAAAAAGAAAAAAGAAAAAAGAAACAATTGGGATGTTTTGGTTATATTAGGTCTCTTTTTAACTTAGTTCTCTAAAATTTCCTGATTGCTAATCTGTTCATGACTTAATTCCAGATTTCTGTACAAGAATGAGATGCAATTCGACCAAGACCAGGAGCTCCAAATACAACATGATGATGGAAGTGATGTCTTAGAGGATTGTTTCAGGTCCAAACTAATTTATTTGTCCCAAAATTACCATATACACATTGTTAAAGTACCATATTTACTGTGCAGTACGTATGAACTAAAAAACTATAAACAAAAGGTCAGGGCATGGCGCATGCTCTAGTTGCACATATTGTTTGAGCTTAGTTTTTCAAGCAAACAACGACCCAACGCAATGACTTAGGGACATACGTGCTGTCTGCTGAAGAGGAAGAGGGAAGGACTCAACGCACTGATTGCCACCGCTAGTTGTGCTGCTGCTCTAGATCAACCCGCTGACAGCCGGATGGAGGGTCAGCTCGTGGCCGTCAGATCGTCCGGATTAGACCGTCGTCAGATCGTCCCGATGAGACTGCCGTCAGAAAACTCGATATCACAGTCTAGCCGTTAGATCGTCCGGATGAGATCGTTGTCGGATCGTCCAGATGAGACCGCCGACAGAAAACTCGATATCGTACTCGGTATCGCACTGGAGAAGGCAATGGCTTGGAAGTGTTGAGTGTTGAGGTGAGCAGTTTGAGAACGCAATGCTGAGGTGAGGTGGGATTCTGAGTTGGTGTCGAAGAGAAAGGGAAAGAATGAGGAGAGTTTGGGAGCTTCTAGAGAAGACCAGATTGTTCAGGTTTTTTCGATCGGACGGAGCACAAAGATAACTGTACATTACTGTTTATTGTACAGTAAGGTCAACACAACAATGGTCTGGATTAAAAGTCATCTTACAATCAATGGTGAAGATCTGATAATAGCAACTGTAGATTTACTGAATTGCCCCTTTATATATATAGTAATACATATCTGTATGCACCTGTGAGTTTAACTATAAAGAAGGGAAAGGAAGGTAACAGGGCTGAGTCGAGATTCGTCCTGAATAAGTAGAGTAAAAATGATACAAGGAGAGAAGCGCGTGAATGAGCAAATGCGATATATAATAAGAGTAGTGCTAATAGTATCCCAGTATGGGTACCCCACTCGCGTAACCTATAATTAATAGGCTGGGCGCTTTCCACATCCAGCCAGGCGCGCCAACCGAACCCAGAACGAAGCCTCAGCAGCCCAACCCAAAATGCACGAGCGCCAAACCCAATCCAAAACAGAAGCGCGCCAAACAGATATAAAGCCCAGTAACTAATTAAACTGTTTATAAATACGATTATTTTCCGAGTGCTTATATTTCTCGTCCGGGTGTTTATATTTCTCGTCCGAGCACCCGAATTGCGATTGTTTATATTTCTCGTCTGAGCACCCGAATTGCGAGCGTTTATATTTCTCGTCCAAGCACCCGAATTGCGAGTGTTTATATTTCTCGTCCGAGCACCCGCGACGCGAGGTGTTTATATTTCTTGTCCGGGTGTTTATATTTCTCGTCCGAGCACCCGCGACGCGAGGTGTTTATATTTCTTGATTGAAAAATATTTTTCAATCAAGTGTTTATATATTCTCAATCAAGTATTCATATGTTTCAGATCAAATTTTTTCAATCAAGTGTTTATATTTTTTCAATCAAATGTTTATGTTTCTCAATCAAGTATTCATATTTTTTAGATCAATTTTTTTTCAATCAAGTGTTATATTTCTCAATCAAATATTCATATTTTTCGGATCAAATTTTTTTAATCAAGTGTTTATATTTTTCAATCGAGTGTTTATATTTTTCAATCAAGTGTTTATATTTCTCAATCAAGTATTCATATTATTTGGTCAAATATTTTTCAATCAAGTGTTTATATTTTTCAATCAAGCGTTCATATTTTTCAATCGAGTAGTTATATTTTTAAATCATTAAAATGCACAAAATTTTGTATGAACTTGAATTTTTTTTTTTTGTAAATCTGAAAATTTTAAGCTATTGTGCCATTATTTTATAAAATAGTGGAAAGACTCATTTTCACTGTGTTTGACCAAAATGACTATACGAGACTGGAGACCAATTAAGGGAGTGAATATAGATATTTTTTTACACCCATATCAAAGTGGGAGACTCTGTATCCGTCATCAATATTTTTTATGTGATGAATTGTAGCCTCCAGTTTTCTTGAAATGGAGGGT
The DNA here is from genome assembly GCA_030179965.1 of Cyperus esculentus. NCBI lineage: Eukaryota > Viridiplantae > Streptophyta > Magnoliopsida > Poales > Cyperaceae > Cyperus > Cyperus esculentus. The sequence goes on along the minus strand of JASGLE010000049.1, from coordinate 342,922 downwards.
TACGTGGTAGATTGCATTGTGCTACTGTATATTGCCTTTGCGGACGCGGGGTACAGAATCCGGGTACGAAGCCTCGGTACTATAAGATTTTCTCATATAATAATGAGATAACGGAAGGGTGATGTCATGATATGCTGCTGCCCAGGCCCATCAAATAAGAAAGCCCAGCCGTTATCAGGCCCATCAAATGAGAAAACCCCAACGTTATGAGGCCCATCAAATTAAAAGCCAGGCCCAGCATCCAAGCTCAGCCCGACCCAGGTAATGGTGACAGCACACTCGCAGTAGTCAGTTCCGCGTCCGCGCCGCATTAGTTAGTTTCGGGACTGGCCGGCTGGGCGGGTTTTAAGCAAGCAACGTTTTATTAACTCGTCCAGCTTCCAGCAACACAAAGAAACCCTCTCCTCCGTCCACCACCACCAGCAGCAGCAGCAGGAGGAGGCGGGGCCGCGGCTCCCCTCATCATCATCCTCATCCTCATCATGACTCCCACCTCCAACTCCTCGGACGACGTCGTCATCAAGTCGCCCAACGACCGCAGGGCCTACCGCGTCCTCCACCTCCCCAACGGTCTCTTCGCGCTCCTCGTCCACGACCCTGAGATTCATCTGGACCACCAGGACGACCAGCAGGACGACCAGGACATGGAGGAAGCCAGCGGCAGCACTGACAATGACGATGACGATGACGATGATGAAGAAGACGACGACGACGATGAGGATGAGGAGGACCTTGATTCTGCTGCCACTCAGCCCAATGCAAACAAGTCCAAGCTCCCAACTGTTAAAAAAGTTGCTTTCTTTTCTTTTCTTCCACCATCACTTTGAAACACAGGCATTCTAAATTATAACAAAATTCATTTCATCTGGTGGATGTGACTGTGACATTATTGTTCTTTATTGGCAATAAACAATAAAACAGCTTATACTCATACTTAATTGCTGCTCTCACTTCATACACGCTCGTACATGCCACAATTGACCTTTTTGTTGTTGCTTTTATATACAACCAACATCCTCTCCACTTGTAATGATTATATATATTAATCACCAATTTTGTTTACACTCCTTTGCTCGCTCTATATGATTGTTAGGCTGCGGCAGCAATGAGTGTTGGAACCGGTAGCTTCTTCGACCCTCCCTATGCTCAGGGCCTCGCTCACTTTCTAGGTATCACTATCCTTTCACATATTATATTTTCAAAGCTTGTGCAATGTGCATTTCAATTTTCTGTATATTAATTGTTTTTTTATGCTGCCATTGTTGATCTCAATCGTTCTGGGCCGCAGAACATATGCTTTTCATGGGAAGTTCTGAATTTCCAGATGAAAACGAGGTCCGTCTTTCTCCATCACCCCTTTTCACCATACAAAACAATTATAAATATGTAAGGCAAATGAATGCTTACATGGGGTTTGAGGTTTTGCTGATCTAAAACTGTCTTTCCATTTCATTTTCTTTTCCCTAGTACGATAGTTACTTATCTAAGCATGGCGGTTCATCAAATGCTATCACGGAAACTGAGAACACTTACTATTTTTTTGAAGTCAACCCCAAATTTCTTAATGGTGCCTTGCAAAGGTAAACTAGTTCTACTGCTATTTTTCATTTGCAACATATATCCCCTTAAGTCTCTTCAGAGAACATCAACTGACTATATTGCCTTTTAGGTTTTCCCAGTTCTTTATATCACCACTTGTAAAGGAAGATGCTATGGAGCGTGAAGTCATGGCTGTCGACTCGGGTATGTTTTTGCTATCCAAATATGATTAATGCATTCTTCCAAATTGCTTTGCATCAAGTGTAGTACGAATAATTGTTAAAAAAGCATTACAATTTGAACAGCTGTTGGAAGACTGTATAGCTGAAATTTCTTATACAATTTGAATTTGTTTTCTTTTATTAGAGTTTAAGCATCATGAGCAAAGTGATAACTGCCGGCTTTTCCAACTTCAGTGTCATACATCGAGTCCCGGACATCTTTTTAACAGATTCTGCTGGGGTATGAATAAAATTGAACAGAATTCTATGCAATTTGTTACTTGAACAATACTTGTTTTTAGAAAAAATAATATATGAGCTCTATTTACCCTCCTCTGGTAACACAGGAAATAAGAAGAGCTTGTCTGATGCAGCGGAAAATGGTATTAACATCAGAGAAGAACTGTTAAGGTTATATAGGGATCATTATCATGCTGGAATCATGAAGCTAGTTGTCATTGGAGGCGGTAAGTTCTTTATTTGTCTCTATTTCTGTCATTATACCTTTTATCCAGAATTTGCTCTGTACAACTAAGCTATAACCTAACATTACTGAAATATTAATATTATCCATTTTCTTAACAGAACCCCTTGATATGTTGGAGAATTGGGTGGTGGAACTTTTTAGCAAGGTCAAGGAGGGTCCTCAAGTTGATAACCTAGTTAAGAATTACCCTGTTCCTTTCTGGAAGTCTGGCAAATTGTATAGGCTAGAGGCTGTTAAAGACCTCCATTCACTTCACTTGTCGTGGACGCTACCATGCCTTAAGAAAGAGTATCTAAAAAAACCAGAGGATTACATTTGTCACCTCCTTGGCCATGGTAATTATTCTCTCTCTTTTTTTTTTTTCATAAATTAACTATGGCTTTTATGCGCTGTTTGAAGATCCCTTTAGAAAGCTCGTGGTAAATTGGAGTTATTCATATGTTGATTGTGTCAGAGGGAAAGGGAAGCATACTATATTTATTGAAAGAAAAAGGATGGGCAACATCTCTATCAGCTGGTATTGGTTCTGAAGGAATACTGAGGTCATCCCTTGCTTATGTACTCGATTGTTGCATTCATCTTACTGATGAAGGATTAGAAAAGGTACAGTTGGCTCTTTTTCTGCATAATTTTGGTTGTATATCCAGCCTTGCAGTATTTTTCCGTGCCTGATATTCTTTCTCAGATGAACACTCAAATCAAATTAGGTGTTTCCTATAATTAAAATTGGTTACTCAAGCAAGCAACTGCAGGAGAGAGACTTAACCTATTATCTTTGTTAACTAATATGCAGATGTTTGAGGTCATAGGGGTTGTATATCAGTACATAAGATTGCTTAATCAATCCAAACCACAAGAGTGGATATTCAGGGAACTGCAAGATGTTGGGAATATGGATTTCAGATTTGCTGAAGAGCAATCTCAGGATGAGTATGCTTATTCTCTAGCAGGTTCTTTTCTTTCTATTATGTTTCTATTGGAACAATTTCTATTTCAATTCCATGAATTTTATTAATTAATTTACATGTGCAAATTTAGTACTATAGTTAGCTCGTGGTACAATTTGAGAACTTGTCAGCTTTTACTCATGCTATATAGTTTCATACTTCAGAAAATGCACGGCTTTATGAGGAAAGACATATTGTTTGTGGAGAATATCTTCGTGAAGAGTGGGACCCGGCACTAGTGGAGTACGTTATGAGTCTTCTATCGCCAGACAATATGAGGATTGACTTAGTCACTAAATCATTTGATAAAAGTTCCCGAGGTATGCTACCATAATTCTGAGAAAGTAATAATGAAAATTTCTACTAAGATTTTGGCATGCTACATTAAAAATACACTGAGAAAGTAAGATCAGAAAGGGGAACTTCAGTTTAGTGTTGTTTTTCATGTGTATGGTAAGTTAGTGACTCCAACATTTGTTTCTTTTCGTTTTGAAATTGCAGGCATTCAAATTGAACCATGGTTTGGCTCACAGTACACTGAAGAAGAAGTTCCATCATCTTTTCTTCAAATCTGGCGAGACCCACCAGAAGTGGATTCCCTTCTGCATTTACCTCTGAAAAATGACTTCATCCCTTGTGACTTTGTTCTCCGAAATGCTGACATGCCCAAACCTGACTCCCATGTCTATCCTGTTTGCATCATTGATCAGCCTTTCATAAAATTTTGGTACAAGATGGACTTCACATTTAACGTTCCCCGTGCCTGCACCTACTTCTTGATAAGTGTTAAAGATGGATACAGTACTCTGAAGAATTCTGTTTTAACAGAGCTATTTGTAAACCTTCTTAAGGATGAATTGAATGATATCATATACCAGGTTAGAAAATTGTTTTCTAGGTCCTTCCATGATTCTAAATATTCCTTTTGTTTTAGTATATTACTTTTCTTATCATTGTTATTCATATTTCTCATTCAGGCTTATGTGGCCAAATTGGAGACTTCCCTAACCATAAATGGTGACAAGCTGGAGCTGAAGCTTTATGGTTACAATGACAAGATCCTAGTTCTTTTGTCAAAAGTTATTTCATTGTCAAATAACTTCTCTCCAAAGCTTGATAGGTTCAAGGTATTAATTCTTTTATTTTGAACTCCCTAACACAACTTTTGTCGTTCTTGTTTCAATAGAATATGCGATAAGGAGATTGCAAATCTTGCAGGTTATAAAAGAGAATATGGAGAGATCTTACAGAAACACGAACATTAAGCCTGGTAAACAGGCAACCTACTTGCGGTTGCAGGTTCTTCGTGAAACATTTTATGACATTGATGACAAATTAGCTACGCTAACAAAGCTCAAGTTCTCTGATTTACTACCTTATATACCAAATATTTTATCCCAGGTATGGTACTATTTTCATCCCATATTCAGAAAAAGGATAAATAATAAAATTTTAGCTGAATGAATGAATATGTTTATGAATGTGCAGATGTATGTGGAGGGCCTGTGCCATGGAAATTTATTAGAAAACGAGGCTGTCAAATTATCAGAGATTTTCGCAAGCACCTTGAGTGCAAAACCATTGCAAGATGAATTAAAGCATCATGAAAGAGTTGTTTGTCTTGCACCTGGTGCGGTGCTCCTTAGAAGTGTGCCTGTCAAGAATAAACTGGAAGTTAATTCTGTGGTCGAGGTCCCTCCCTCCCTCCCTCCACCTCTCACGCTCCCCCTCTCTGTTTAATGTGTTAATGTTAAGATTTAATGGCATTTATCTAACTGCAGTTGTACTATCAATTGGAACAAGAGAAAGGAAGGGAAACTTTGAGATTAAAATCAACTCTTGATCTATTAACTGCACTTATAGATGAACCATACTTTGACAGGTTAAGGTAATTGTCTGCACTAATTAGATGAATCGTTTTTAAACTTTTGATGATATTTTTTTAATATGGTTGTATAGTTGTGGGTTAACAAGTGTAACTTTTTTGTGGTGCATAAATAGGACAAAGGAGCAACTTGGTTATACTTTAGATTGCAGCCCACGAACAACATACCGTGTTATCGGGATGCTTTTTCATGTGCAATCATCAAAATTTGGCCCTTCTTATTTGCAAAGTCGGATAGAGAATTTCTTAGAGGGTGTACCTGCGATATTGGTATGTATTGTGTATGTTAGGGTTTCTTGTGTAGTTTGTTAAACAAATGTGACTCTGCATAACTGTGAATTATTTTGACCATCTGATATTGTTTCCCTTTTTTCTTTCAGGATGGATTTGATGAGGAGAGCTTTAAGCAACACAAGGACGCACTAATAGCTGAAAAGCTGGAAAAAGATCCGTCTCTTGCATCCGAAGCTGATGTTTACTGGTACCAAATTGTTGACAAAAGGTATGTTTATCCTTCTCTCACATAAAGCTTTTAAAACCCCAGCCAAAATAATTGTTGAAGGCTAATATATAAGCATCTTACCCTATGTAATGTGTCATCAATTATTCGAGGATTGTAAACAGAATTTTTAATTGTTAGTGTTTTATTAATTTTGTTATGGTCTTTGTTGCCGGTCTTGTATAACAATGTCAAGGTTTGAATTATATGTAATATGTCTTTTCTTTCTTGAACTGAGAGTGATTAATTGTTCTCAGTCTTGGTATGAATTATGGTTTGCTATGTGCCACAGATACCTGTTCGACATGCAAAAGATTGAGGCTGAAGAGCTGAGAACAATCGAGAAGAAGGATGTGATCGACATGTACAATACATATTTCCGACCACAATCACTAAAATGCAGGCGTTTTGCAGTACATGTGCGAGGATGCAGTGTAGACTCTGCTGATGACTTGGCAAAAATGCAAGATAAGTCCTGGATAACAATTGATGATGTTGATTCTTTTAAGCATTCATCAGAGTTTTATTCTAGTCTCTGCTGAAATTTTGGACTTCAGTCATCTGGTCATCCTCCAAAAGATAGTAGTGAAACAAGAGAGGAAAAGGAAAGAAGAAAACAGAACATGGGAAAAGAAAAGAGAAATAGGAAAAAATAAAAGGAAAGTAAAACCAAAAGAAAATATCAGGGAAAGAAACTGTATGTATCATGGCCAAGATTGGGCCCGCCGTTCTGTTCTTTTGTTACTGGTGCTTCAAAAGAGGCAGAGGTGAGGATAAGCATGAATTTTGATTAAATTAAAATTTATGTAATTTTTGAGAAATTGCAGGTTCTTGTAATTGTAGTGAATAATGAGATTTTGATACAAGACCTGTAATTGACAATATTGGTGAGAGTCTGCTATTTAAAAAAAAAAAATGAAAAAACCTATATGTCATTGTGACTAGTCCACTATATTTGATCGTCTTCGAACCAAATGCAATTAGCAGGACAGCCAGGAGTTTGAAAATTGAAGAGAGTTAAACCCCACTTTGCGAATGTTGTCTCGTTGTAGGCATACAATTGGATGTAGAAGCATGCTATATATGTTTCAAAGTCTGGGAAAAAGAAAATCCTAATACTGGTGCCAGTTAATGTTATATTAATGATTCACCAAGGAAAATGCTAAGTGATCAGAAATCGCTTATGTTATTGTCTTATTGATACCAGCATTTTTTAGTGTGTATACTGTTTGATTGTTCCATTTCTATGTTTGTTATGCATGTTATATGATAATGTGTTACATGATATGTTGTGTTAGACTATTGTGTTAACATTAGCATTTTAGTTTGAAAGGTTAGTGCTCAAAATGTAATATGTTATTATGTTTGAAATCATGATTTATGGTGCTATAAGTATTTGTGCTTAATAAATTTTTATGGGATATAGAAGTTTATATTTTTGGAGTCATTTATATATTTTGGTGGGAGGAGGAAGCAAATGGGCTGGTAAGGAAAGAGAGATCACACTTAACAACCGAAGAGCAGAGGCAGAGAGATTGGAGAAGGGGATAACTGGATAAGAAAGAGCACACATGGGGCTGTCTCCAAACCCAAAAGCAATCACCGCCGCCTACACTACAACATTAGCTAGCCTAAGAAGAAACCAAGAAAAGCAAGGCCTGCTTATCTCCCCAAATTGGACTCAACCAATTCAGGTCCACACTCCACTTCAATACTTGATGCACATAGTGACATAGACATGTTTGATCCTCAATCCAGATAATGAGATAAGCCCGTTGTCCGGATAACACATGCTAAACTTAGATATTGTTATGTGTGCATCAGTACTTCAGTAGACATTTGATGTATGACATTTCACATTTGTATCTTCGGACTTCTAAGACTAATCATATGTTTTAATTGTTCATTTCAGTAAAAGTTTGGAGAACCAGCATTTGGTTTAGTGGCTAAGGACAACACTCTCTGTGTGGGAGGTCGCGGGTTCGAAACCCGGATGGAAAGTCTTTTATAGACATTTAAATTTGAGTGGCTTGACCCTCATCTTTATCTAAAAAAAGAAAGTAAAAGTTTGATAAGCGTATTGTAAAAGACTTTTTGACGAGTTTAATTATTGTTTTCGTACAGTTAGAGAAAAAAATACTTCCATGTTTATGATAACAAAACACATACCTACTTTACATGTTTAAAATGAGCTCCTGAGACCTACCACTGTACCACAGAAGAAATCTAAGTCTTTGGGAAATTGGATCGTCAACGCAGCAAATATGAACGCAAATATTACATGTGTCATAAATTCTAATTAATCTCGTGATTCATAAGGCATAGGATAGGAGCACCGCTAATGTACGTTTTTTTTTTCTTTTCCTGAAAAATTCACGCTTTAAGATTTTTGCACTTATTCTTCCCCATGAAAAGAACGAAAAATAGGGAAACGGGTGGTAGCTCAGTTGGCTAGGAGAAAAGTTCTAGAGGTGTTGTCTACCCAAAGGTCGAGAGTTCGATACCTGCCCATGTAGCTTTGCAGCTGCTGCAAAGATTTCGAAAAGAAAAGAACGAAAAATAAAAATTGAAAATACTAAATGCACCCATTTTTACTGCCAGGTCGACCACCTTCATAATTATTGTTAATTTCAAATGAAATAATACATGCGGCATGCGCAAAGCTGAATGATGATAATTATATCCGTTAAGTTTGGGTTGCGATGAATCTTGATAGTTTCATCCTATAATCTTGATAGTTTCTTTCTCCATTTAAACAATCTGAGCTTGAATTTTGAAGCGATCGAATGGTATAGAAATCTGTAACATAAATTAACAAACATTCGTCTTTACTAAAAGCATATGGTCACCTATTGCATTTTGAAGCTAAGTTTTTATGTCATTACCAAATAAATGAATTAGGGTGTAAATGGATAGAATACAGTATTGAATATGGAATGCAAATATAGATACGGATAATTATCTGTATAACCGTATTTAATTATTTTATACAAACGGATATGATAAGTGATTATTATTTTGTTAATCTCATATATATTTTCTTACCAACAAGCTAATTATGAAGAAAAATGTATACAATTTATGATATACGTGCGATATATACTTCTTTTATAGAATATAAATCAATAATTATTTTTAATTATTTGAGTTGTGTTTATACTCGATCCGTTTAAAAAAAATTATAACGGATAAGGATACGATTTGACCATTATCCGTCTATATCCAATCCTCTTATTCTTATAGCCTTTAAGATGAACATGCAATATTAATTTGATCCCTCTATCCGATCAACTTATACCCCTAAGATGAACGTACATGCTATTTCTTAAAAGAAACACAAAAAGTTTATGCGCAACTGTACCGTGTTTTCTTTGTTACATTAATTTCATTTATGTCGATCGGGATATCCTGAATTTAATTCTACTATAAATATGTTAACTGTCCATCCTATATATATATATGGCATTGATTGGTTGCAAGCTTCCAAAAAGAGTAGCAAAATGTGGACGCAGCTATGGACTCCCCCATGTGGTGCTAATATAAACATAGTAACATGGTGGGCTCTCTTTATATATATATCCTACCAAATTTATTGAGAACTTTGAACAGAAGAGAAAAATCAGAAATGCATACACGTTAATTCAAAATACTAATAATGCGAATCATGATACTATAAATATAAATTAGTCATGACACAATTAATAATGTGAGTCCTAGCTAACACTACTAAGTACTAATATAAGTCAATATTACACAATAATGTGAATCATATGATAACATAATTAATAGAATCATCAATCATAACATAGTTAAATTAAAGTAAATACAATTACAACTCATTTGAGACTAATCATGCATTGTTGATGATCGTATATTAAGAGTTTTACTAAAAGGATATCTCAAATTACAATGTGAAACAGAAGATATATATATGTTAGAGATGATATCGGTAATATAGACATGAGTTCATAAGGAGTTTAATTAGAATAGCATCTCACACAATGTGAATATAAATTCATTTAATGTGAACAAAAAACATATATTAAAAGTCTAATTAATTAATACTATATCATTCTTACAACTTGAATTGATAGCAAAACTAATTATAGAGTCCGTATCTGTTGTTGTTATTCTTTGAGAATAATAGGGCCCTGTTTGTTTAATATGGACCGTTAAATCAACACGGATGGCACAATCGACCCAATTAAGATATAGGAGGCCTTTTTTCACAATTAATCTCATCCGTTGATTTTGATCTGACGGCCCATATTTGAATAATAGGGTCTTGTTATCCAAATTGGGATAACAACGGAATTGAATTCAATTAATTAATTAAGATGATATCGACGGATTGAATGAAATTAAGACAATTAAAAGAAATGGGAAGCTAAAGAGAGAAAATGATTGAGAGTGATCATGAAACATCAAGGAATTCACAACCACCATAAAAACACACCACTTGTTTCTAAAATTTGAGCCGTTTAAAACCATCTAATAGACCATTTTGACTATGTCATACAATCTTGCCATAGTTTTTTATGGCAGCAGATGGGAACCCAAACACATCAATAACTTGAGAAATGTAAATAGAAGGAGAGAGAATGAGGGTGAGATAATCGGAAAAACGAGATAGGCAAAGAGGCACAGAGAGAAAAAAGACAAATGTACCTGACAAAGAGGCACATTTGTTTACAGCTAAAAGACATAATATAAACTTTGAACAAAGACTGGCAAGTTTATTTTTATTTGATCAGATATTAAATATGTCTGTGTTTCAAACAAAAAAAAAAAAAAAAAAAAAAACAATTTGGCACCGATTTAACGATCCGCCTTCGATTGTTGTTCGTCTTTTATTTATACATGATCTTCTATTTTGGCAATACACATGTGTATGCATTATGTATGTACAAATTAATCAATCATGGATCGAGCGATGCATCTGATGTGCGGTGTTAATTTAAAAAAAAAAAAATCAAACACCCGATCGACATATATATATATATATATATCAAAGCTAGAGTAACCAAATAATTGACACGTACGTATGACCTATATATCACTTTTTTTTTTCTTTAGATATGAAATTTAATTATACGATATATATATAGAGGTGCAATTTAGTTTTATATATATGCAGAACAACAGTCACCGACAACGATCGGTGCTCCATTATATATTTGCAGAATCAACGTGCACATGGGCTAGTAGCTTAATTAGTACTAGTGGAAATTTATTCCATACATATATTCATATATTCTCAAGTTTACGAGGCCAGTTATGAGTTTAAATTAAAAAATCAAATCATAATCAAATTTTGATTTATATAGTTTAATAAATTCTATATATCAAAATCTTGTGGCATACTGTATGCCAATCATTTTCTGCGCTGTACCCAACATTTATTTAACCATATAAATCAAGATTTGAATATGATTCGATATGCTTTTGAGTTTAAATCCGCATAAAGCCTCCTTGTTGTTGGGTTGAGCGCTGTTGTTTTTCTCTTCTTCTTTGCTTTTTTTTTTTTCTCCTTTCTTTTTTCCTTTTTCTGAAAATATTTTATTTATTTTGTTGTACTTGTAAATTTTGTTGGTTTTAATAGAAATTTGAGTAGGCAGTTTAATTACCTACTCCAAAAGAAAAAATCTACCAACGATTACATAAAACAGTTAAATCTCGGAAAATAGAACCCAACCTAGCTAGCTAGTTGGCAGGAAAGATATATAGATATAAATCTAAATCTGGAGGCAAATTCATGATATCGTCGATATATACTCGATAGCAAATCAATTGTCAATTATTCATAATTAAGAGATGATAACAAATAAATAAATAAGAAATAGAATTAATTGGGCGTTGAAGCCCCCCTCGAGTGTCGACCAAATCAATATTTGTGTTTCCCATAATATATATATGCATGCTTTGATGGTATGGAAAATGGGGAATGGGAGCAAACTAACGCTAGCTGCAAATTAATCTTTCATCATATATGTTGTTTGGTACACAACTTAATTAACTATGCACATATATATGACATATGCATGCCGGAAGGGAAGGGAAGGGAAGGGAAGCAAAGCTAGGAAGGAAACAGAAGACCTAGCTTGTGCTAGTGCTAGTGTAAGCAGTGAGTATTATATATGAACGGATTTTTCCTATATTTAATGCTGGGCTGGGCACAGCGCAGGGACCGCTTTAACTGCCAATTAACTGATATTTTTTAAGTTATGTATTAATGAAGGTATATTTGTGTATATTAATTAAGTTATGTATATTTTTGAAGGTATATTTGGTGTAAATATTTTTCAGGGTAGGGCTAATTTTGTAAAAATTTTTTGAAGTTGAGTATAATTTTATAATTTTTCTCAAAAAGGGGATATTTTATAAATTTGTAAGGGTATACTTTTGAATTTTTTTTTTTTCCTGGGGTGGGCCAGTGCCCACCCATGTAATACACTGCCTCCGCCCATGTCCATGTGCACCCCACTCACTCACTAATCACTATACTAGAGCAAAGCATCCCTTTTGTATGCCAATCATTTTCTGCCACACTGTCCTCCTTCCTTCCTGTATATCCTCATCCTCATATATATTATATAAAATTATATAAATCACGGTCATAGAAAATGAGAAAATTATATATGATCGATCTTACACGACTGCGTGAGCAGCTAGTATCATTAATTGGTATAGAGGTATATGTCATATACAAAATTTGTAAGCGGTACGTCAATTTTTTATAACTTTTATCTCAAACTTGTAACATAAGATCCTTTATGAATGACCACTCTATAGAGTCTAGGTATATATCTTAATTGTTCAATATCCAAAGAAGAATACAGTGAATGTGTTTACAAATATTTCGGGCTCGGAAAAAGCTGAAAAAGAAAAGGATAACACCCTTTTTTTTTCTTTTTTGAGGAAAGGATAACATTATAAGGTTGCATACTAACGAAAATGCAGCTGAGAGTATACCGGCACATTTGTGATGCAGTCATATATTATGTGTCCCATCTGCGTATGCAATTCCGGACATAGAGGCAACTCTCCACTATTGCCTAGCCGTTTCTGCCCTGAATCACAGCATGCTTGTCATTAAGAAGAACGAGACACGTACAGACGTACAGTTCAGCTCAGATACATACAGCGCCAGCGGGAAGCAGTCGAGCAGACCAAAACATGGCAATTTTGCACTGAAATTAATATCCACCCTGTTTTATGTGTACAATTGTTACCCAATATATAGTCCTTTATTATATTGAGAAACCTCTTGCGTCTATTGAATAACTGTCTATACATTTATAAATGTATACAGAATGTAACGGATACACCATGAAATGTAATAGATACATCTCAAAATATAAGTTATGGACGGTTTTTATATGTTTTATTTGCTTCTATTTCTCTGTACACCACTTTTGGTTGTTGTGCGATGTGGCATTGATTTTGAGTCTAGTTAGGGATGATGATCGTCTGACCCGGGTCATGTGCTCCGAGGCATATGACCCGTTGGATCTCCTTGAGATTCGGGTTTGCTCGAATACCGAAGAGATTCAACCAAATCCCGAGGAGATCCAACGGGTCACATGCCTCGGGGCACATGACCGGGGTCAGAGGATATGAATTGCGACTTTGGGACAACAACCAGTGCAGTGCAGAGAGTAGCATATGGGTTTTTGGCAGTGGGTCCAATGGGGCTCGAGCGAGCAGAGTTGGTACTTGAACCACAAGTCCAGAACACAACACAACGCAACACAACAGACCAGACCAGACCGCCTACATCTACATGTAACATGTGCGCTTGATTCCACAACCGCAGCCAGTAATCACTTCCTCATCTTATTTATTTTCTATTCATATTTCTTTCTTTTTGCCTTTTGAGATCAGATGGGCCTCAGTCACTCACTCGAAATACTGTAATTTCCGATCATTATAAATAAATAAAAGCCCATAAACTAAAGACTATTTATTTACAAGATAAATTAACTGAAAGAAGACCAACTCAGCCACGCACATGTGATGTGAGTCAGTGTGACAGTGTCAGTGTGTATGTATGCAACTGCAATGTGACTTCTTACTATATATAGACCAGACCCCCTTCATCACTTTGCCAAACAAAGCATCAAACAAAGAACCAAACAACACTTTTGTTGAGCTACAGCTACCGATCGATCAGTTGTGCACAATAATGGCGGTTGCAAATGCAAAGTGCCTCTTCTCCTTTGTTTTCCTCCTTTCCACCTCCTCCTCCCTCCTGTTCAATTTACCAGGAGCCAGTGCTGCTTATGGTGGTGGATGGCAGAGCGCGCACGCGACCTTCTATGGCGGCGGCGATGCTTCCGGAACTATGGGTTAGTCGAAATATGTTGATTGATCATAATTTTATCCTAAATCGGTACTCGGTCGCAAATTGAGGATACAATTAATTTCCCTTTTCTAATATATATGTATATATTTTTTCTGAATTCTGATGATTTTTACAGGAGGGGCTTGTGGATATGGGAATTTATACAGCCAAGGATACGGGACCAACACCGCCGCTCTGAGCACTGCGCTGTTCAACAACGGGATGAGCTGCGGTGCTTGTTATGAAATGAGGTGCACCAACGATGCAAGGTGGTGCCTGCCAGGATCGATCACTGTCACCGCCACCAACTTCTGTCCCCCGAACTATGCACTGCCGAACAACAACGGCGGGTGGTGTAATCCCCCTCTTCAGCACTTTGACCTTGCCGAGCCTGCTTTCTTGCAGATTGCACAGTACAGGGCCGGCATTGTGCCCGTCTCCTTCAGAAGGTAGAATTTCGCTAATTTATCGATCACAACATGTGATAAGAGTTAATATGAGAGCAAAATAACATGTAAAAAAAATTGCAGAGTGCCATGCATGAAGAAAGGAGGAATAAGGTTCACGATCAACGGACACTCCTACTTCAACCTGGTTCTGATCACCAACGTCGGCGGTGCTGGCGACGTGCATGCGGTCTCGATCAAAGGATCAAGGACCGCGTGGCAAGCAATGTCGCGCAACTGGGGCCAGAACTGGCAGAGCAATTCTTACCTGAATGGTCAAGCCCTCTCCTTTCAGGTCACCGCGAGCGATGGCCGCACCGTCACGAGCAACAACGTCGCTCCGGGCGGCTGGCAGTTTGGCCAGACATTCCAAGGTGGCCAGTTTTAGAAGTTTAAATTTTCTGGTAATAAAAGAGAAAACAAAGAAAGAAAAGAAAAGAAAAGGTTTGGACTTTGGAGTTGAGTTTATGGATTTGGGCTTTTTTTATTTTTTTATTTTTTTTTGGGGTTTGCTGAGGTGGCTAATGAAGCACCCGCAGAGGAGAGGCACTGAGAGACATAAAATTTGTGATATTAATTGGTACATAATATGAAAATTAGGAGTGTAAGAATGTTTCTAATATGATTTACTTACAGCTTGGAAGTTCCCTTTTCTCTCTTTATATATAAGAAACCTTAATTTTTTAGAATTTTCTGCCATAAACTTCTCAGCTTTTAAAAGCATTGAAAACTAGGGATCGAGATCGAGGTGCCATAGCAATTGTTCGTAGAAAGAAAGCTCTTATTTACAAGCAAAACAATCTATTGACATAATTAATTGCAAGCCTAAACTACTGATAATTAACTAATTTTTTCACCACTGTTTTGCATGATTATACATCTCCTCTGACACCAGCTGAGCATTTCTTAATTACTCTTAATGATAATTTAGTCACGAAACAGACGAGTATGGCTCTAGTATTCTATTCTTCGTGCCAGCAACATGCTGTTTGAACTTTGCAATGTCCCGAACAAGGTTCTGTTCTGCCTCTCGTTTCAGATTTCGGAGAGAATCGGACTGCACAGATCCATTTCTCTTATTTAAAGTGGCTTGTTCGACACTAATGTTACAAGTGTAAAAATGACATAATAATAATGGAACAGTTCATCAGAGATACAGCGGACAAGTCAGTTGAATTGAAGATACAGGCCATGCCAGTACATTTCTTCCATATACGGTTCATGCAAACATGATCACATGTTATATAGATGAAAGCAGAAATAAGAGAAACAACTCTACATGGGCTCCAATTCTGAAACCGTTGGGCCTTTTTGGGCCCAAATTGAACCAGAAAATCACATGCTGTTTCCCTTTCGCCCGAGACCGAGATGTTTCCAGAATTGCTCACCAGAAAGAAAGAAGAAAGATGCTCAGCAGGTTCACTTCTTCTTTTTCTTCTTCTTCTGCAGTGTTCGCCAAATCCGGCGCTCGATCCAGCTTCCTCCGATCTTCTTCCATGGACCCCGCTCGCCACGCTTCCTCTGCATCATCGCTCGCTCCTTCCTTCCAGCTCTCCCCTTCCACCGCGCTCAAGCTTCACAAAGGGGACATCACCACCTGGTCCGTCGATGATTCCACCCACGCTGCTATCGTCAGTTCCCTTCCCCTTCACTAGTTCACTTCCTTACTATCTGGGCTCTTATTTGTGTTCTGTATATGTTTTACAATCCCAATTGTATGTAGGTCAATGCTGCTAATGAACGAATGCTCGGTGGTGGAGGTGTTGATGGAGGTATTTGTGTATTTATTTTGCCTATTTTATGCCTTGGATTCAGTACTAATTAACATGATCATAATTCAATACTGTTGTTTCTCAGCCATCCACAGAGCTGCTGGACCCCAACTGTTAGAAGCATGTAGGAAAGTGCCGGAAGTCAGTGCCGGTGTCAGATGCCCCACTGGAGAAGCCAGAATTACTCCGTCAGTAGTAGTTACATCCTCGATGTTTCTCTAATCTAATCCATCTTACTCTTATTACATCGTCATTGCCTCTTTTCTGACTAACACATTGTATTCGCTAAAAATAGAGCTTTTCGGCTTCCTGTGGCCTATGTCATACATACTGTTGGACCCATTTATGACATGGATAGGCATCCGGATGTTTCCTTGAGAAATGCCTACAAGTATGTTTCACCCTCGTTTTGCTATTTCGAGGTTTTTATTTTTTTTACATTATTGGAATAACAGTGCTGTGCTTATTTCAGGAATAGTCTCAAGGTCGCTAAGGAGAACAATGTTCAGTATATTGCCTTCCCAGCAATATCATGTGGTGTTTACCGGTACTGGCCTTCGTATTTCAATCCTCTCAAACTGTTTCCTATAGTATCTTCCGCTGTTGTGGTGAATATAACTCATTTTATCTTTTATTATGTTGTAGCTTTCCTTACAAGGAGGCTTCAAGAATAGCTATATCTACGGTTAAAGAATTCTCAGATGGCTTGAAGGAGGTGAGTTACTGCTGTTATTTTGTTTATCCAAATTTCAAGTATGGTGAGATCGTTGGTCCATTTTGCTGAATATTTTAAACACTTTCATATGGGTGATGGTAATTTAGACTTAACTCTCTAACTAAAGAAAAATAATTAATTTCTTTTCTGAGAGACTTAAGTGTAAGCCAGCAATCACAAGTTTACTTGGGACCTTTTTGTTTTGCTTTGCAGTATTAATCTAAAAGGCTAATTCACTATCAGTTGATGGTACAATTTTATCTGTGTTCAGTGATTGCAAATACATGCTGCTTTCTTGCAGGTGCACTTTGTTTTATTCTCCGATGAGCTTTACAACATATGGGTTGAGACTGCACAAGAACTGCTTTAGGGCTTTGGTTTCAGTACTTCTGGGTGCTTAAGTAGAGATTATTGTAGGATAATATCATATAGATGATGATTGCACTTTATTTATGTAACTTAACTTAGTAGTAAGCCTAAGATGAAGATATAATGATCATATTCTGGGGATTGTTATCAGTTAGCACTTAGCAGTGGATTTGGTCATCTACTTTTACAATAATACTGTGATAATATACCCTTAGAAGGTAAAATAATGATCATATTCTGGGGATTTTTATCAGTTAGCAATTAGCAGTGGATTTGATCATCTACTTTTACAATAATACTGTGATAATATACCCTTAGAAGGTAAAATAATCAATCATCTACCCTTAGAAGATAAAATAATTAATCCTCTACTCTGTTCTACAATAACTCAGTGACCTTTTCCGTTTTTTCCTGGCTTCTTTTCGTTTCGTTATCGTTTTCTACTGATTCTATACTGCAGTAATATTCCTGAAGCAATGCGATGCTTCGATCCTTGTAAACTATATTCTATATCTTTTGTGAATTTAAATTCCAGAAGCTTGCTAGTCAGTTTCCTTACATCGCATGAGATAAGACTGCTGCAGACATAGGCCTGAACCAGCACCTATTAATTCTTAAGAATACAACAATGAAAAGTAATTTGTGCATGATACCTCTTGCCCATGTACTTTGACAGAAACTATCCCCATGCCTGAACTTGAAATGAGAATTAGGTACACCGTAAAATGTTTGCTGCAACCAGATTTACAAGCCTATGAGCATTTACCATAAACCCCATCCCCTATCCCACAAAATGTTAGAAAAAAAAAAAAGGAAAAGGGACAGTATTTGCACGATCTGTCAACTGAGATCATGAGGCCTTTTCTTTCTTGAAGCTTCTGGGTAGTCTGCTGATCACATTTTGGTCAACTACTTTGTAATGCTTGGAGATGTTATGGTGAACGATGCCAGCGTAGCGATCCACATGTTCCTCATATTTATTGTATAAAGCAGGCAGTGTGATAGCCAGAATGCTTCCTGTCATATTTTTGGCATTATAGCATATTTTGTTGAAATCTTGTGTAAAATGTAATTTAAATGCATTTATACCATATATTCACAACTCAAAGATAAGTAAAAACAATAAAAAGAAGCAAACAGAGAAGAAAAACAACTTCAAATTGGTTTTAGGAAAATTCAAACTGCTAGGTGCATACAAAAAATCTTGTTACTTGCTAGAACTGAGCCAGTGACAGGAAATACAACAACACAGTATCATACCTATATATGCACAAGTGAAGAAGGAACAGAAATTGGCAATAACAGACAAGAGCCATAGGAATCCCAGAACCTTTGCATTTAAATAAACAGATAAATTCAGTAAGTAAATTAAACGTAATTGAAATGGTTTTTATTAAAAACAAATGAAATGTTAATATATCCAGAATAATTCCGTACCTGAAAAAATAGCCTAAAATCCTTGCCAAGGGTAATCTCATGAGCAATCATTAACAAACTGTTAACCCTAGCACGGAATGTGGCAGCTGCATTATTGACCATTTCTTCTGATACAACCAATTCTGGTAGGGGTTTCAGTTGCCTGGCCAAGATAAATTATTCATATGGGTTTAGTGGAGGCAGTAAAAGAGAAGGAAATTTGCTAGTAAATACTGACATTTATGTATATTTGCAGTACCTGAATTATTTACAAAAAAAATCACCACCAGAAACTAACACGAAGACCATAAAAGGTTAAAAAAAAATGAGCCAACAGGTAAAAACAGGGAACCACTACTAACATCTATTAATTTTCTTAAAAATTTTCAATGCATCCATACTTGTATTGTTATTGTGGCCGATTAAAAAGGATATATTGGCTGAATATAATTTCACTCTTTTGGGTTTTGGCATCTCAACTATTTCATCTTCAACTAACTTAATCTAAAACTCCGGGCCCCTATTTTTAATAATAGTGATTCCTGAATCAGGATATTCAGTCTTCCAAAATAAGTAATTCAGAAAATGTAAAGGAGAATAAAGATTTCTTGTTGTGACCAAAAAGGTATGTGGAGCTTACTTGTTTCGCAAATTAGCGGCGTTGGCCCTAACAAACTGAACTACAATCAGAATTAGAAGCACGTCTGAGCAAATTGTGAGAAAAGACAAGCCCGATTTTTCAAAGAGGAACCATGCTGCGGTAACTATGACGATGCTGGTGATGGAAACCCTGGGCTTCTTCCATAGAATTATGTTGGCAACTGCATATGAGTATTAACAAAACAAGAAATTGGAGGGCATTATGATTCTGAAACTTGAAACAAGTAATACGATTTGTACCAGTACCAACCTAAATGTACCGGTGGGATTGTTGAGCTGAAAAAATGGGGGCTTATGGTTTAGTAGAAATAATGGAAATCTGAATTTTGAGTTTGTTTAGGTTGTTTGATCAGACTGGTAACTGGTTAGAATTGATTAAAAGAAGGTAATCAAGCAAGAACAGATTATTAAATGGTAAAAGTAAGAGTCTGTTCCGTCGGCGGTGGCGAGAACAGAAATAGAAGTGAAAAGGCAGGTACTGGTACTGGTAGTGGTGCACTGGTATACCTGTTCCGTCGCCGAGGATCTGGTGAAGGGGGCGGTTGCGAGGAAAGAGGCGATATCCAGCAGAGGCGGAGGAGGTAGAGGGATCGCGATCGTCCTTGGGGGCATCGCCCTCCATGGTGGATGGAATCAAACCAAAACCCTCGCTCGCGGTTCTTGCTTTGTGTTGGGATGGAAAGGAGAAAGCAAAGCAAATTGGGATAGTCGAGTCAAGGCTCAAGACTCTTCTTCTTCTTCTTCTTCTTCTTCTTCTTCTTCTTCTTCTTCTTCTTCTTCTTGTGTAAGTTGTAACTGTAATGTAGTCTGAAAGAAAATGAGAAGTTGCTTTTCTTTGTTTGCTTTGGGAAGGGAAGGAAGTTACAGGAGTACTATATCAGGGGTACGGTCAAAATAAGCACACAATCATTGTCAATGTCAACTCCCTCCTTTTTTTTTTTCCGCCACTGTTATTATTGAGAAATGATTCTTGTGACTGTCCCCTTCTTTGTCCCGTTAAGTATCTCCACCAAGATTTTATTAAACTTCTAGTCCAATATTCGGATTTTCACTAATTACGCATGTATATATTGACTTTAAAAGTAAGATCCCACCACTTAGTTACCAAATTTGTTATATCATAGTGTCATGATAAGTAACTGCCTGTGCCAACATGGTGTTCATACCTCTGACAATGAGGTATTCATAGTCGATTCATTTGGTGCTCATACCTAGATATGCATCGAAGATTCCATGTGGTTGTCCAAAATTTCACGTTTTGGTGAATGACTATCCGTCAAAACTTGAGTATTCGTACATGGTGTGTTTGGATTGTGCAAGGATTAGTGAAAGAATAGTATAATAGAAAATAGCAGATGAGATTAGTAAAAAAATAGTAATTTCTGGATTAGCTAAAGAATAGTAGAAATATGGTGCAATTCGAAATAGTAAAAATGTTGTTTGGATTGTTTGTTTAGAATAGTGGTGAATGGTTGAAAAGAATAGTAGCTAATCCATGTTTCATATAAAATAGCGGTTTAGCAACTATTCTCACTCATCCGGATTATTGGTTGTATGTTTGGATCTATGCAAAAGTTTGGAATAACTTACTAATCCGATTAAAGTGTTATTCTTTCACAATCCAAATGCACACAATATATTGTTAGGTGTTCATATCAATTACATTGGGTGTGTAACTATGTATAAAAGAGTATACTGACGGAAGACATGTAAAGAGGGTTTTTTTAGATACAGTTAGAGACTTAGAGGTATACCTCGTTATTATTACTAGAGCTGTAACTCGGGCTTCACCCCGAAAAGTGGTATCAAGTAAATAACTAAAAATTTTATAAAATTTACATATTTATATTAAACAAAATTTTTTAAATTTTTAAT
The DNA here is from genome assembly GCA_030179965.1 of Cyperus esculentus. Taxonomy (NCBI): domain Eukaryota; kingdom Viridiplantae; phylum Streptophyta; class Magnoliopsida; order Poales; family Cyperaceae; genus Cyperus; species Cyperus esculentus. Next base: position 321,747 of record JASGLE010000049.1, on the reverse strand, counting down.
GTAATTAAATAACAATAATAATACAATAATTTACAAATAATAATAATATATATAAACGTTGGATCATTGTTAAAATTTGATTTAGACATATCATATTTATCTTACTTAATAAGGAGAGAAAAAAATATTAGCTATTGGATTAAAGTAGATGAAGAGTTTCAAATAAAATCAATAGTTAATAAGAGATGATGTGGCATAGTTGATGTGTTTGGAAATCTACCTCTTTTTATGGAGTATAGATTAAATCATTAAATCGACTTGAATTTCTTTTTATATGTTAATGCTGTTGTGTGAACGATTGTCTGGTAGGCAAGATGTGCTTTCGGCGTTTCCTATTTCTTTTCTTCGCTTCTCTTGGACTATTCCAATTCTTCCTCTCTCTTATTATACGGCGGCCCAAAACGGAAGCTGCTTCCCTTCCCTTTCCCTTTCTTCTAGATTGATTGATTATATATTGATTCCAATTTCCAACTGCAGACTGACTGCCTCACAATGTGTTCTACTTTCTGTGTTGGATCGATCGCTCACATCTAAACTAATACAATTCGGTGACCATTCCCTTCCTTTTATTTTCTGAAATGAAATCTGAATCAATGTTATGTTATGTTGTTATCCGCTCCACACTGTACGATTGCCTGGTTCGCCACACACAATTCACCTCTGACTCGTTCCCATCAGAAACACAAATCCATAAATTAAGAGTGGTTTTTGTTGAAATAATAATAATTATTTCAACAATATTAATCTCACCGTAGAGATTGTTTTCGTTGATATTTCCAATCCAACGATTATTAATAAATATTAAGAATGTTATATATTCACATTCTCACCTGCACTCGGCTGTTTTTTTGTTTCCCCTTCAAAGATATAACAATTTGACCTCAATTACAGTGAAAAAATGGACAACATAATATTTACTAAAATTTTTTTTTACCTTAAAGCCAATCTATACTATTACTATTACCTAAAGTTCTTGATAGCTGATCAACCTTTTATATATAATATAAAAAAAAAAACTTTTATATAAAAAGTGTAATAGGACTGCAACCAGAGCCCATGTAATGTAATGGACCTTTATATTAAAGTATATAACGCTTTAATTAATATATAATAATGACAACAACAAAGTATAGAAAGAAAGTTGACAAATTATATAAAAAAAAAAACTAAAAGAAGTAATATAGACCATCCAACAGGCCTCCAATATTGAGATTGCATTACCTCCAAAACTTGACATGATTGCTATCCTTGTGCTTGATCATCACCTAGGCCCATACATTCACATTTACTTGCATTACAAATAGGGCTTGGCTGGGCTTGGCTGGGCTGGGCTTGGCTGGGCTTCTGGATGTAGATACTTTACTCTTTACTGTTATGCATACCATCAGATGCCCCCGCGGGCTATATATGGGCTTCTGGATGTAAATGCTTCTTTTCAATCAGCCATCAAATTCAATGCCTACTCTCTTTTTTCTGAACTTAACACACATGATGTAGCATTGTAGCATAGCTGATAATGCAAGATGGCTAATTAATTGGTTATCCCTCTTTCCAGAGGTATAATTGTTTCCTGTGGGATGTTGATACACAAATATCATTATAACTAGCAAAATCAATACAAGCTTATAAAGGATTCGTTATTATTGGTATTAAAATGAATAATGGGACTAAAAATTAAACTAGATGAATAGTGAATTAATTTAATTATATTCATGCTGTAATTGTCAATCAGAGGTCAACATATGGGAGCGTAATCTAAGCAGGAAGACATTTAGACTCTTGGCTTTTGGAGTTTGGACTGTTAGTTGGTTTGGAGGATAGTCAAGTTCAACACTTCGTTTGCTGTCAATGGTTTTTTCCAATCACAATATCCCTTGTTGATTGAATCATTTCATGGAAAGACAAAAGTTGGGCATGCATGACAGAAACAGAGGGGAAATCCATCTTAACTTGTACGTACATAATAGAGCAGTAGGTAGTATCCACTGTTTTACTTATCCACTGGTCTAACGTATTTTTAATGAATAAATGTTACTTTTCAGTGAACATTTATATCTTTCCGATTAATAAATATCATTTTGCAGTGAACAGACATACTACGATTTCCAGTAAATATTTATACAGTATATGCACGTGATGTGTCAAAACTGTGAGAGATGTGGATAAGTAGCCTACTTTATAGGATAGACTCTATGTGTTTCTCTACATGATACGGATGCGTTTTGCCTTTTTGGTCAATAAATCAAAGTTTTTTTTTTTTTTTTTGAGAATTATAAATCAAAGTCGTACATGGAATGGGACCAATACAATTTACTCCGTCAAACAATTAATTTAATTGGGACAGACCCAGGCCAACATGTTCAATACGGTCATTTAAAAATCTTCGTTGGGACTTTTGGGACATCCAATATAATCAAAATGTTAATTGTAGCATTATTAAATTCAGAGGTCCACCAGAGATCGATTTATAAAGTTTATTTAACGCATATATGAGTTGAATTTAGCTAGTTGTGGCAGGTCGCATCAACCACTCGATCCATCTTTTGGAAGAATCTCAAACCCATTACCATTAGCGTGTGTGTCAAATGTCAATTAACAATTCACATCATCAGTTGCACATTGTATTTCTTCTATACATGATACTATGATAGATCTGTAATGACAATTGCCCACAATTAATTTATATATTTCTCATTTCTCTTTTTTCTTTCTGGTTGATGGTCAATTGATCATACATAAATTCTTAATACTAGATTAATAAGCTGAAAAGACAAAATAATTTTGATCCTGATGTAATATATAGCTTAATTATTATTGCAATATTTGCAATAACAAGTTGTAGAGCCAGCCTATAAAAAAAAAAAAAATTAAATTAATATAATATTGACCTAACCTGATTAGTTGAATTTTATATCTGATAAATCATTTTCATTGATATAATCCGGAACGAATATCTGGTATATATTCGTTGGTGCCTGACAAAGGAACCAAATACTTGATCTGAGTTTGGGCATAGATTATATTACGTCTCTTGTCCGCTTTTGCCAATCATTGAAGAAGCGATCGTGCCGACAAGGACCTGCCTTTTTGTTGCCCTGGTACGAGGGATATCTTGAAAGCTCTCCTAATGGTATAGGTAGCTATCAGATTTTTAACTCACTCAAAGCTCTACTAGGTTTATATCCTTATCCTTACTCATAATAAAAGTATATTAAATTTTTTGACATGAAAATTCTATCTTCCCCAAAGAATAAATCTCAGCCGTTGATTGTTTACTTAGATTGATCACCACTGTTGACGTACTTTAATATCTCAATCCATTAAAACTTAAGGCACATATCAATTCTCTCAATTTAAGACCCATTACATATTATTTTAAAAATTTATTATAAGAAATAACAATTTCAGCTCAAAACAAGGCGTGAGCTCTTTACTTGTATGCAAATGAAAGATTGAAAGTTCTCTTTAATTTGCTCCTTTTTGGTAAGCATATCTCATCTAAGAGAGATAACTTCCTAGGACCTATATGATTTGATTCCTAACCTCAACTTGATTCTGTTATCTAGTACGATCATTTGTGGCCTATCAATTGTTATCGTCAATGCATCAGTACCCATAATAATTAATGGTGCCAATAAATTAAATCTCGTAACAAAAATATTATCAGATTGGAGTAAATATACAGTGACCTTAAGCTCATGGAGATCTTCCATGAGCTTCACCTCAAAATCATATCAAATCAATTTCAAATTTGAGTTTATATAGCATTATATTGTTTATATCATAATTGCGTGGGATACAAAAAATTTGAAGTATTTGTTTGAACTTTTAAAAATCACTATACAACATTAATAAAATATTCAACGTTTTATGCATTATTTTTAAAAAATCCAAAACAAATTTACTTAAATTTTCTGAAAATAGAAAATTTTTTGTATTCCTTAAGATTTTGATATAAAAAATATAATGAACTATATAAATCCAAATTTGAATGTGTTTTGATATCATGATATGGTTTGGACCTTAAACTCGTAGAAGGTCTTCATGAGGTCGTTTGGCAACCCCTCCTTAGGCCTCCTTAGACTTCCTTTAGCTTCCTTAGTCTCTTAATCATTCCGAACGCAAGCTTCTTAGCACGGATTAAAAGTTTCTCCTTAAGCCTCTTTTTGACCGGGGCTTAAGCCTTGCCCGGATTCCTAAGGAAGCAATACCCATGGCTTAAGGCTTAAGGTTTCTTAAGCCTTTTTTCTTTTTCCGAACGAGTATGACTTAGTGAGGCTTAAATATTTAAGCCAATCACCTTACCGAACAACCCCCATGAGCTTAAGCTCATTGTATATTTACAGACTAGATTTGACCCTTCTGTGCATTTATACCATATTCGTAAAGCAAAAAAAGAAAAATAAAAAAGGGACAGCATGCACCTACAATATTATTCTTATTATATATCAAGTATATAATTTTAGTAGTCTCGCTAAATGAATGAAACTCAAATTAAGACTTAATGATTTTATAATTATCATAACTTTTACTACTCATTTGCTTTATTTCAGAATTTATTTTCACTCATAATTTTTTTTTATTTCACCTCTTTCCTTTTAATTTATTAAGAATTTTGATTTTAATGAATATGAAATACTAAATAATCTTATATTCACATCGTGTATGCACTATATTTACTAAGGAATTAGTTTTAAAAAAAAATATTCACTTACTTCTTATTAGGAGTAAGAATATGTAGGAATGTCTTTAATATATATATATTAGCTCGGGTAATGCATTTGTAATATACGAATTTTGATGATTTGGAAGGGTAAATTAAATATGTAATAATGAAGTTGAGAGAAGGAAATATATAATTTTGAAGTTTTTTCAAGGGTACATATAATGGGTCTAACATTCAAATTTATTCGGTGGACTACATAACTTTAAGGATTATTTAAAACTATATAAAGTGATACACTTATTGAGTCGAAATAACTTCACTTTCGGTGAAAATTCAAGTAGTAAAGAGTTAAGGATTATAAGTGAAATTAATGCATGCCACTGTTTTCGCTATATATATATTTTTTTAAAAAAAAAGTCAAATTGTAAAAGTACGAAGCGCCCCACGACAACTATCTATTATTTATCTAAACAAACTATCACAGATTGACAACCACTCTCAAATAAATTTATAGAAAATTTACAAACATGTTCAATTTGAGTTAAAAAAAAACTCTAATAGATTGATTGGATTTCAAATTTTATTCAATTTAAGTGTCATTTAATGACCTATCGGGAGTGATCAAATTTAGATCGTTATAATTGTCATACAATCTTGTTAGTTTTTGATGGAGTACCAAATAACACTCAAACTGAATGAAATTAGAAACACAATCCATTATGAGTTTATAAATATATTTGTAAAATAATTTCTATTTTTAAAATTTTGTATGAATTCATTTAAGAGTAATTGTTATAAATGTCAAAAATAAATAGTGGTCATGTGATCTCGTGGATCGCGGGTTTCGATATTTAAATTAATAAATAAAAAATAAATTCAATAAGGTTCTTCTTGTCGATGGCTTCAGAAAAAAAAAAGAAAAAAAAAAAAAGAGGTTTCTTGTTTAAACTCACCAAATATGTTTTTTTCTTTTTGAAAGAAGTGGAATATACTCTAACTCTACCATACGAATTACAACCTAAAGTTTAGATATCGATTTCCTAGTACTAGAAAAAAGAAGCCAAACAAGAGTTAATATCTAAGCACTACAAAACCTTAACAACTAATAATGTTCCATATCCTTTAGTCAAATACCAAGTGACAACTAAATCAAAACTGACCCTTGGAAATAAACCATTATTGTAACAAGAGGTCAGATCGAGGCTTCACTTAACTTACGGAAAAGATGCCGCGGCTAAGCTAGGCTAGACCGCTTGAGCAGGGACTAGGGAGGAAGCGTCAGTTGACTGTTGTTGAGTGGAGTAGGCCCGTGCCGTGCTTAGCATATATGTAGATGATCTGATCTGATCTGATCTGAACTCTGAACTCCGAAGGCAGTGGGCATAGGAGCATGCAATGATGGAACGTAGACTAAGACACGTAGTTGAAGGTCTTTTCAAGTTTTGTCACAAATGCATACAATGATACAAATTACATAGCAGCAGCCAGAGGTGGCACATTTTCGGGTCGGGTCTGGTCGGGTTCGGGTTCGGGTCGGTTCGGGTGGGGTTGGGTCGGATCAGTTTGACCAACTGGAAATGTTAGGTCGGGTCGGGTATCGGGTTGACGGCTGCCAGCATTTTTTTATGGTCGGGTAGGGTTCGGGCCGAGTCAGGTCGGGTATCGGGTTGACGTCTGCCGGCATTTTTCAGGTCGGGTTGGGTTCGGATTGGGTCGGGTCAGGCAGGTTTTTCGGGTTTTATCGTTTTTGGTCAGATTTTGCACCTCTATTCCCGGGTCGGGTTGGGTTCGGGTCAGTCTGACTTTCCCTGGAATACGGGTCGGGTCGGGTTCGGGTCGGGTCGAGTCGGGTTCGGGTCAGTCTCACTTTCCCTGGAACTCAGGTCGGGTCAGGTCGGATTCAGGTCAGTTTGACATTCCCTAAAACTCGGGTCAGGTCGTGCGGGTTTTTCGGGTCGGGTCAAAATTTGCCACCTCTAGCAATAGCACAGCTCTTTCTTTCGAATTTTTTTCTTTTTTTGTCTATGCCTTAGAAACAAACAAATTTGAGAGTTATGTCTACTCTAATGAAAATAGCGAAAATATGACTATTTTTATAGCCGGCAGTCAAACAGTCATACTAAACGTCTGCGTTTAGAGATAGATGTAATCCCAGACTTATAATCTTTTGCGAAATTCATGCTCCGAACTTCAAACTCTGACGTTCAGAGCATGATTTTAATAAAAAATTACAAGTCCGGAATTACATTTATCTCTAAATGCCGACGTTTAGTAGGACTGTTTGACCGCCGGTATTTAAAAATAGACATATTCCTGCGATTTGTATTGGAACAGGCATAGCTCTCAAATTTGTTTCCGAAAAAAAATTCCTTTTCTTTCTTTGGAGTCGACAAATGTATAGTTCCGCTTCCGCACCGCACATATGATAGCCCTGGTGCTTCACTAAAGCCACACGCAATGACGCAATTCTTAAGCCCCGACTCCTGACTCCTAGGGTCGTTCGGCAAGGTGGTTGACTTAAATATTTAAGTCTCACTAAGCCACACTCGTTCAGAAAAAGAAAAATGGTTTAAGAAAGCTTAAAACTTAAGCCATGAGTATCGCTTCCTTAGAACCTGTTCGGCACCATAAATTAAGGAGGTGACGATTGACTGTTTAAGCTCTACTAAGAAGCTGCTGTTCGGCACAACAATCACCTTATGAATCTAAGATTAGCGGATTGAAAAATGAATTTTTATATTAGAATGTGCTTGAAGGACAATACTGCCCTTATTGTATTTGGACTGTGTAATACAAACAAATTACTCTGGTTGATATTCACAAAATTATCAACTTTCCAACACTAAGGAGGATGACTTTTCGTGGTCAACATGGTCATTACAATACATCGTTTTGGCCTCTAAGGAGCCTCCTTTGCACCCGATCAGCTAAGGAAGCAACTACCCAGGCTTAAGAATTTGTCTTAAGGAAGCTCCCTAATCCAACCAAAGGAGTCCTTGTTCGGCTGAAAAAACGTGGCTTAAGTACAAAGGAGCTCTAAGGAAGTACCGCCGAACAAGTACTTAGGAATCCGGACAAGGCTTAAGTCCCGGTCAAAATGTGGTTTAAGGAGAAACTTTTAATCCATGCTAAGGAGTTTGTGTTCGGAAGGATTAAGAGACTAAGGAAACTAAAGGAAGTCTAAGGAGACCTAAGGAGGAGTTGCTGAACGGCCCCCTGAGGTCTAACAAACCAACATTAAAACCAGGTGCCAGAAGTACACAACCATTCATTAGAAAATAGAAATTCATCTTTTTCTTTGGGTGTAACCTACCGTTCATATGGATTTGATCTATAGACTTCGACAATATTCACTGAAAAGTGGACCACATAGATTCTATTTGTAACAACATGTGACTATAGATATGTCCACAGAGTGGACGCAACATGTTTCCCTTTTTCTTTCTTTTTTCTATTCTTCTTCTTTTGGCAGCGTGCAGATGTCACGATCCAACTGAACTGAACTGAACAGAACAGTCGGACTCGGATTTGCTGCGCTCAAGGCCAAGGCAAACACCCCTCGCCTCTCAGCCTCAGCCTCAGCCGCTGCTGCCCTTCAAATCATTATTTTTCCCTCCGTAACAAATAAAAACACACATCATATTTATTCTTAATTCAAAATTTTATTTATCTAATATCAAATCAAATGTTTTAGATATATCGTTAAAAGTAGGTAACAGAATAACAGATACATGTTATTGACATCTCGTAATATTTGAATAACATCTGCGATAAATCAAATGCTGCTATTTATTTATTTTTATGTCAATGGAAATTTATGATAATTGATGAAAGGTTCCATCAAACTTTATTTTCATAAACAGAGCATTTGCAACTTATAAATTGTATTTTCAAAAGAAAAATTTGTTCAAAAAATCTTAAAAATAGAAAAAAGAGATAAATGTATTATTTGACTTATAAATTGATAATATTTCTCAAACTTTAATAAATTTGGATAATGTTTGATAGCTTATCAAAATTTTATATATTTCTCAATAGTGGAAAATTAATAAATAATTGATGAACTACTAAATAATACTTCAATTAAATGTGATCAACAGAATTTTGAAATAAAGTGGCTACAAATATTTGAAAAATGTGCGAATTATATGCAAATATTTATATGATATACAAACTATGCACGAATTATACAGTTAACTCACGAATCGATGATTTATTTACAGATTCAACAGAGGTTGAAATCTAAGGGCATGTGTTGTTTACAAGTAATATCATATGTAGTTACAGCTACGTGAAGATGGAGATGCGGTAGTTATACATATTGGATTGTTGTTTGTATATCTGCAGCAAGACCTGTGGCATTAAAAAAATTCACAAAATTGTCTTTTGTATATCCGTATAAAGGGAAAAAAGTTAAAAAGGAAAGAGTATATATAAAGAAAAAGTTGGTAAGATATCTTTTATTTGTTGGAAATATTTGGAAAGAAAATTGTAAAAATTAAATTGATCAAGATTAAAAAGGAATGTGCCATAGACATAGGAATATAGCCAATGCAATGCAGATACACATTTTTTTGTATCTTTTCATACGTCAAAATTGGCCACAACATCAATTGCTGCAGTTGAGATGCGCTTTACAATTAGAAATACAGTATATTTTTCAAATGCAACCATCCAAACATCCGTGCAAATTATTCGTGCAGCTCCAACTACAGTGTTGCAATACTACCGAAAAACAAACAACCCCTAAATTAAAAACAAATTATTAATGAATAATTCGTGAAACTTATTACTGGATTCGTGTACCAATAATTCAACAAATGAACATCAAATGGGCAGCAGAAGATCAATCTCTCCTCATGCCAAAAAGAGTTCCTTCTTATTATGACCACTACACGTGGCAAATCCCAGAGTTGTCGTACTTGCATGCGCATTTCCTTTTTCCTTTTAAATTTTGTTGTATATATCCCATCTCTTTCGCTGCGTTTTCGACCTGTCCCTTGAGAATTAATTACGAGGTTAAAAAGTTAATTACAAATATATAAACATAACTGTCACTGTCCCGTAAAATGCAGTCATTTCATTTTCACCCTGTATATGACCTTTTCACTTTCTGACGGTTGTAATACGTTTTGTGAGTGAGGTAGTGAGATGTTAGTTAGGACTTGGGAGAAAAATAAATTATATTATCCTTTCTACAGTTTCTAAGAATAAAGGGGGCTTCCAGTTTTGGAGTTTACCCACAAGATAAGGATGCATTGCATTGTCTCTTTATCACCTTGCTTGCCATGGCATTCACCTAACCAATTCATGCTTTTGCCAAAACCACCCTTGTTATGTTATCTCCAGTTGCTTGTCCATTTGAGATGATCTGAGTGAGCATTCATACGAAATTGATTTGGTCAGGAATTTTGGGTTTTTTTTTTTTTGTTCCGGCACGAGATTTTGTTGTCACGCTTTATACAATTCTGACAATCAACTATTTTGAGGTGAGGAAGTGGAAGTAATGGTTGCATACTTTTGGAGGTAGGAATTTGAAAATATCATATCATAAAAAGGAAAGCAGTGAGGAAGAATTGTTGTTGTCAGTGGAGGGCAAAAGAAGGAAGCCCATGAATCATGTATTCATTGTTGGTATCGTGGTTGTGCATTTATGTGAAATTGCCATTTAAATTACGGTCGGGTCTAAAGACAGCAATCATATTACTTATGACAGCAAAATCTCTGAATTATATGGAAATAAATCTGAGAAAACCATATTATAAATAAAAAATTTTATTGTCCCAAGCAATATTCTATTCTTAGGCCTGACCTTAAATTACTAGTTAATACATTACATTGATAGTGGTCAGAATTTCTTTCTTTTTTCATATATTATTCTGCTCCATTTATTTCTAAAATTAATGCTTTGTAAGAAATACCCACAAACCCTAATATGGGAATTGTAAATGGAATTATGAAAGTAAATATCTAAAAAACGGTGGCGAAAATATAGGACAATTTAAATAAGCACAATACTTGATTTAAATTAATTTTAATCTTTCAATTGAATAAATAAATATTATGTCACAACAAAAAAATATCTACAAATTGAAGTGAGCAAATAATAATAATGATTATGATTATAGTAATGATTAGGATCTTAGTTTGTGAAATAAGTAGCAGGAGATTTTCATCTACAAGATGACAAGTAGGCAAAAAAAAAAAATAAAGAGTGAATCGTTGATTAAGATTTGAGTGTGATAAATGAGTGTATGTGTAGCAGAACATGATATTGGGTTAATAGAAAATGGATGAAATGAGGTAATGGAATGATAAACGTAGGAAGGGAAGGCCCCGGGACAGGAGAAGGGAGAAATGGAAAGGTAACCGTAAGAACATGGGAGGAGAGGAGACGGACGGACCCAAATGGAATGAAATGAATGAACGGTCTGGTCCAGTAGTTGTGACTTGGACAGACGAGTCGAGACGAGTCGAGTCGAGTCGAGTGGAGTCGGAAAAGCGAGCGTGACAGACCCATGGGCAGTGTCAACGTCAGAAAAAGAAAGAAAGAAAGAGAGAAACCTTTTTTTCATTTTCGATTTTTACCGTACTACTACCATGCCATGCCGCTTGTTCCGTTTGGTACGGTAATTCTGTGACAGTGCCTTGATTGCAAATTTGCAATTGCAAGCGTTGTTGAGTTGAGTTGAGCGTTCCCTCCATCATCATTCATCATCGCGGCTCAGCCCTCACTTGAGCTGGGAGGGAGGAGTTCGTTTCGTTTCTTTTCTCGTCTCTTCTCTTCACCCCCATTCCTTCCTTCCTTGCTTGCTTCCTTGCTTGCTATAAAACAATCAGTTGTCCTCTCGCTCTCGCTCTCGCTCTCCTCCTCGTCCCAATCCAACCCAAGCAACAACTCAAAAACAAAGGACAAGACGTCCACCAACAATTTGGATTTGGAGGGAGCGACGAGGAGTGAGTGGGGGTTTATTTCCTCCAACTGCGAGGCTTTCTTTCTCTCCTTCTTTCTTTCTGCAATTGGAAACCCAATCCAATCCAATCCAATCCAATCCATAATTACCTGATCAATCAATCCATCCATCAATTAATTCCAGATAGAAAGTTTGACAGACAGATCCATCCATCCATCATAGATCACAATTCAGACGACGACGCCATAGACGGACAAATGGGCGACGTCTGGGACACTCCCTACGCCCACGCCTGCGCCTACGGAGGCCGCGCCGGCACTACCGCCGTCGTGAGCGCCGAGGCCTGGGGCCTGGCGGAGAGCCGCGCCGCCCAGATCCTGCGCCTGGTGCAGCCCACCGCCGAGTCCAACCGCAAGCGCATGCGCGTCATTCAGTTCGTGCAGAAGCTCATCGGCTCCTCTATCGGCACCCATGTCAGTACTCCCCTTTTCCTTCCCTCCCTTTCTTCCTTCCTTTCTTTCAATTCAATTCTTACTGTTAACCACGCTTCACTGCATTTTTTTATTCCTTCCTTTTTCGCATGTGCGGGAGGGGGGACACCACGATTAATTATTAATTAAATTATTAATTAATTAGGAATTAACAATTACCGTGATGCCAATATGTATGCCATGCATCTTTAATCTTTTCCAGGATTCCTCTTAACTTACTTTTCACTCCCAAATCCCCACCTGCACAAACCCAATTCCCTCCTTCCTTTTTCATTGTAAATAGACAAAAAGAGAGACCACACAGAACTGCTTTACATACAGTGGTAACTTCTAAAGTTCAAGCTTTAGGTCTCACCAGTAACAATTCTTTTATTATAAGTACCTTTCTTAAGGCGCACGTGCAGGCAGTTCTCTGATGGCCTTGCCTTGCCTTGCCTGTTGACCAGCTTCTTAACAACAGATAACTCTGTATATAGAGGGAAAAAGATGAAAGCAGAGAGAACCAACTATTCATTCTTAACTGAAGAGTAGTTTGCATGCAGCATTCTACTTGAGGGTTCAAATTTCTTATTTGTGCTTTCATCACTTATAATTCTCTCTATATGCAGGCCATACAGTATCAATTTATCTCAAGTTCACCTGCAACCAATTAAAATATATGTTTTCAATTTTGATCCGGCGAGTAAATTATTTCCTCGTACTAATCTCCAAAAGAATTTGTTTTCCGAAATTCTTTTTTGTGAAGGCCAATAGAAGTCATAGAAATGCAATTAAGAAGCTATAGCTATTGAAAAAAAGAAAAAAAAAAATTGCTCTTCATACTTGGATGCTTGTCAAATGGTATGACAATTCAACTTGTAAGGTACATTTGAAGATCTACTAGTTACTGTCCTTGAATAATTCCATATCTTAGTAGTAAACTAAGGAGAATGATTGTTAATTAACTGTAAATTATTGTGCATATTTTTTAATTGTAATCTTTCTCTCTCTCTATCAGTAAGTGCAATTATATCTAACTATCTAAATGATTGTTAAAAGTCAAGAAATTATCATACTATAGGTCATATGTTTAAGTATGCAAGAGCATTAATTTTGTTTTGTCGGTAGCTACATGTTGTAAATGCATTTCTATGGTTTCTATTGGCCTATCGCAAACTACTTTTTCGGTATAAAAATAAATTATTTTCAATATGAGTTCGGATATAATTTATCCTCCAGATTTCAAAAAGAAATCTGTTGTATTACCATGTCAAGTGAGCTTCAGATAATTTCAGTATAATTCTTTCCAGTTAGATATAGTTACACTATTCAACTGTATCAAGAGAGAAACATAGTAAGAAAACCATGGAGAAGAGTTAAAGCTTAAATAAGAAAACTTAAATGACCATTTGCATAACAATTACTCTCTTTCTTATTTCATAGTTAAGGAACTTGGGATTATCCAGGACCATGTGAACTGGAAATTCTTATGGCATGTTAGTTAAATTTTATCGTCTTATTGAACAGATAATCAAGCATCCAGAGCATTATTTTTCTATTGCTCAGTAGCTAGAGCTCTTATTAATGCAGTCCATCCCTATTTTAGCCTTTGGCAAAAACTTTTTGCGGGGATAATAATTCTTTTGAAAATTTTGATGAGAACTAACTTACTGTCCTAGATAATGCCAAGTAACAGTCAAGTCAGGTACTTTTATGATACTTGCATTTAGCCTTACTATGTAAGCAGAACTTGCATAATTTAAACGTGATGTCCTCATTTGTATTGTAACGAACATTACTTAGTTTATGCATGCTGAAAAGCTATTGCATTCTTTCTGGAGCTGATTGGTTGTGATAGAAGCTTGTCTAATTCCTTTTTCATGTACAATTGACCATTATCTTAATATCAGCTTCATATCTTTATAGTCAATTTCATGGATTGTAACATCCTTAAGGGATTCAGATTCAGTGCCAGCTCACAATTGGAAATGGTAATGGTGTGTCTTTAGTTCGAGCTTCTGGCTCGATACATTATGGACATTATAATGCTTAAATTGCTGGTAGCAGTTTTTATTAAGTATCCTAATAGTACCATCTAATTGTATACTTTATTATGTAAACTTTCCAGGTGGTTGCATTTGGTTCAGTACCATTGAAAACATTCTTACCAGATGGTGATGTGGATCTGACAGCTCTGATTGATTCTGTGGTGGGAGATACCCTTGTGGATGATGTACGGCATATACTTGAGTCCGAGGAATCTAACATCGATGCTGAGCTTGAGGTTAAGGATGTTAAGTTTATTGAAGCTGAGGTATATGTCTTTTCTGTACTAATATTTTTAAATTCTAAAATCTATTATTTATTATTTGTTTCACTGCACTCATATTTCTTTTTTTACATTTTTTTTGGGGAAGTTGTGATTTGTATGCTAGTGAGACTTTAATTGCGGTTATGTGGCCAATAATTTGGATGACTGTTATCAGTACTGATTTCCAATAAAACTACTGCACTATTTTTGCCAGGTTCGACTTGTTAAATGCCTAATTGAGAATGTCATAGTGGATGTCTCATTCAATCAAATTGGAGGGCTCTGTACTCTCTGCTTTCTTGAGCTGGTATGCTCATACTTATATTTTTACTGTTAATTTTTGCATAATATTACCATGAAAGACCACCTATTGGAAAGTCTATCTTTCTTTTTCATTTTTTTAAAAAATGTATTGGTGTAAAACATTTTGCAGCATGACTATGGTTATATTGTTGCATTTATTATTATGAAAGGCTTATTAAAAGAAGGAAATTACTAAAAGTAGAAGTCAAATAAATTGATGTTTGTATGTGCTGTAGGTTGATGATTACATAGGGAAGGATCACTTATTCAAAAGGAGCATTATACTCATTAAGTCATGGTGCTATTATGAGAGCCGAATTTTGGGTGCTCACCATGGACTGTTCTCAACTTATGCATTGGAGACACTTGTTCTTTACATTTTTAA
Organism: Cyperus esculentus; assembly: GCA_030179965.1. Lineage (NCBI taxonomy): Eukaryota > Viridiplantae > Streptophyta > Magnoliopsida > Poales > Cyperaceae > Cyperus > Cyperus esculentus. The sequence goes on along the minus strand of JASGLE010000049.1, from coordinate 306,698 downwards.
CCTCTTCCATAGATCTCTTGTTGGTCCGCTGTCTGTGAGTCTCTAATCATTTCTGCTGTTTTTGATCAAATACTGTACCTTTATAGGTAGCTATTTATTAAATATGGTCTGGCATGTAGCTTCTTTATATTTATTTGTTTATGCAGGTTCTGTACAAATTTTTGGAGTATTATAGCAAATTTGACTGGGACAAATACTGCATAAGTCTTTATGGTCCAGTTAGGTTGTCATCTTTGCCTAACTCCGATGGTGAGTACAATTTTAACACAGAGATGAGATACCTGTCCTCTCTCTCAACATGTTGTTAATGCTTGTTTCAATCTTTCTTTCTTTATGTGCAGTTGAGATGATAGATCCAGACTGTGATGAGTTGCTCTTTACTCGACAAGTGGTCACAAACCTACTGACGAGCTTTTGTTTCCCTCCTCAAGAGCAGTGCAGTAAAGAATTCACCACTAAGCACTTAAACATCATGGATCCTCTCAAGGAGAACAACAATCTTGGTCGGAGTGTCAGCAGAAGTATAACCTATTGTACCTAAAATGGAAAAAAAAAAAAATACACATTCTCTTGTAGCCAACTAACCCATGTTGTTTACTATAATCTTACAGGCAGTTACTATCGCATCAAAAGTGCTTTCTCCTATGGAGCTCGCAAACTTGGTCAAATTCTTGTGACTTCTCCATATATGATTCCTGACAACATCGCACTATTTTTTGCTAACACCCTTCAAAGAAACAATATTACAAGACTACCAGACATTGAGACTCTAAACACTACCAATAATGAGAATGCATCTGTACTGGATGAGTCTGAATCAGTGTCTGGTGTTTTAGATCTCACAGGGAACCTGGAAGTTCACTTGACTTCCCTCAGGCGCATAAACCTACATGTTGAGGACATCTTTGTTGAGCTCCAGGACCAGATACAGTGCAGCAGTTCCTTGAATTTGTTAACTGAAGAGAACCCGCAGGACTCGGTTTTTCAGAGTGCCACTCTGTCAAGGTGGGAGGCAAACGGTTTGGTGTCTGATCCATCACCAGGAACTTCCTCCTCCCCGATCTCTGGTTCATGCAGCACAACAGAAGACCAGAGTCAGAGCCAATATATGCACAGTAACTGCATGTGGGACTCGCAATCTCAGCAGCAAGCATTCATGCTGACGAACATGAATAATGGAGGTGTGATACAGGAAATGCTATCAGGATTGTTACAAGGATCGGTTAGCCCAAAATACTCTTATGACCCGTATGTTAATTTGGGGATGCCGAATTCCAATTGGGAGATTCCGTATCACTATAGTATGCAGTATGGTATTGAAGAGACAATGTGGAAGCAGCCGCAGGAATGGGAAACGACATACCAAGAAGGCAGGAACAGTCCTTATCAGTCATCTAGTACTGGCATCTACATGAATGCAGGTGTGAATGGGCATCCCTTGTCACCGCAAGTTGGTCTAGACAATGTGAGTATGCAACGGGGTACTGGCACCTTTTTTCCTTCAATGGTAATTGGGATTCTCTTCCTACTCCTTTTTTTTTTCATATAAAAGATTCCATGAATGCAAAGCAATATTATTTTCTTATATGTTTTTGTAGAATGGCACAAATATTCAAAGGGATCGGCATGGTGGAAATGGAAGGCCACGGAAGCATCCAAGTGCATACTACATCCAAAGGCAAAACCGTAATAATAACAACAACAACAACAGTTGGTACTGGGGTTCAAATATAAAATCTAACGAGAAAATTTTATCTAGGAGAGGAAATCAATTTAATAACCTGTCATATTCAAGGATTGATAGTACTGATACCACCAACAAAGTGAATTCTGAACAAACGCCGCCGTCAGTAAGCACAGACACACAAGCTGAGCCTACTTCACCAACTTCTCGTTCCATCCATCTTGAAAAGAGTGTCGAGTTTGGGTCATTAGGACCTGTTGTTTTAGAAAGGAACTCGTCGCAGGTCTGCAAGAGTTATGAGGAGGAGGAGAAAGCCCAAGCACCAGAAGAATTATTTGAATGGAGTCGGATAGTCACTTCACCATTACAATCTGATACATCCATTCAAATTAGTGCATGCCTGGAAATGGTTAGTGTACCGGTAAAAGATCTTTCAGAGAATATGAAAGGATCTTTGCCTGAGTCATCTTCTTGTAAAAGGACCAGAAATAGCCAGGAGAAGGTGAACTTGCCGTTAATGGAGGTACCATCTCTGTGTACCAAGGAAAATGTCAAGGTACCTGTAGCACCTCATCCATGCAAAGAAAATGTAATGTTAGATGGGAAAAAGGCATGGTCTTGTACTCTCGAAGACGATGGCAAGGTCCTGTCTGATTTGCATCATCGGAGCTGGGCTGAGGTTTCTAAAAGGTACTTAACGCTTTGTTTGTACTACAGGTGGTACTGGTTTATCTAACTTTTACTTTAGTCAATGGAAAGATGATAAAGACTGGCACTCATAGAAGGTTGAAAAGTTGACAAAAGAAGTACTATCTTTCATTTTAAGATATGGACTTTGATGAGTTCAATCTACTTTAACGCAGGCAGTATATTAGACAGTGGCGGAGCCACTTTGTCCAGGTTGGGTGCAAATGGCACCACAAAGTTTTCTAGTTTTACCTTATAAATGCATATAATTTAGTTATATTTCTTCAAAATTAGTATTAAATTAAATATATGCAATGACACCACATCACATTTTCTTCCTCCGTCACTGGTATTAGAGTACATGTAACATTAAATTCCTTTATATTAATTATGCAGGGGAGCACTACCATATTATTTGAAGGATGATATGGAATTTCCTCCATTGGCCAGTTGAGCTGTGGTGATGGTGGCGGGGGATCAAACTAATAAAGTAGATAATAACAGAAAGAGAGGAAGTGCAGCATATAGAGTTAAACAGATAGAAAGAAAATACTAACTGGTGGTGAGTATCGGATGGTTCGAATGATCATTGTTTGAGCCAAGGAGATCTGATTGATGGTTTGTAGTGTTAGGTTTGTGTGTTACCAGATGGTCCCTATTTAATTGTCGTCTTAGTACAAAATATAACAGGTGGGAATAAGCTGGGCTGTTAGCTGTGAGGTCATTCTGATTTTGTAGATTCAGTTTCTTTCTCATGGGTTCTGTTCTAATCCAGCTCTTCTAGTGAAGGCTGTGCCTAAAACTTTATTTTGGTGACAGTTTTTAGTGCTATATTTATCTTTATCCTGTTATATAAAAAGGCAAAAAAAAATGTTAAATACAAAAATATTAAAATAGAAATGAAATGTACATTTAGGCAATTTGATTTGCTTGTGTGCTATGGTTTTCTTGTGGAAATGGTATCTATCCCTTTTTGTTTCATCTACACCAAAGTCTCAAGTCAATGGATACTCAAACGGTTTGGTCATAACGTTAGTTATCTCTGTTCCCTATCTGAAGTTACCCCAGGAAAATTGGTAATTTGGTGCCTTTTTCTATTATAGAATGTAATATATGGTTCTTACTCTATTCGATGCTAATATGTGTACATAAAAAATTGTTAATGTCTGAAAGTTCTTTTTTACAAGTACTAGGGTAAGTGCACGCGTTGCAGTGGAAAAACAGAAAATATAACAACAACAATAAAATTGAAGCAATCAACAAATAAAAATTAAAATCAAATTGATTATTAAGAAAGCTGATAAACGTCGTTTATGTTTATCATATTTTATTGTTTGTAAAAGGATGATTATATAAATCTTCCAATCTTCTACTATTGTTTCACGCTAGACGATCCCAATTAAGATTGAAAGCAACAACTAATTTCACTGGAGTAAAATGAGCATGGTAAACTTAAATATTGAATGAAAGGGAACTTTAATATCTCTACAATCAAGATTTAATTTATGAAGTGATTAAGATTCTTAGATATAATTGTAACAACAAACACATATAATAAAACAAACTATTTGAAAAGGTTTTTAAGTCCGAACAAATTATAAACCAAGAAACCACAAAATCATAAGCAAGTTTGACAACCAAAAAAAATTAAATTTTCCTATGATCTAACGACCTCAAAATGTATATGTTTTTAACACATTCTTATAGGGGCATTCAAACGGATCAGTTTATTCAGATTTCAATCAAATCGTTAAACTTTGGACTATTCGGTTCGGTTATTTCGGTTCGGATGAAAAGTTTATCTTATTTGGTTATCATTATTTGATTCGGTTTGTGTTTTGGTAGATTGGATAAACCGAATAAACCAAATAGTAAATATATTAAATTAATCTATTTTATTTTATATAAATGATGGTTATATATAAAGTTTTTTAATATTCTTTCTTTTGTAAGTTTAATTTGCTTGCTTGTTTTGTTTTTTAAAATAATGTCTTTTTATTCTTAATTTGTTCTTAATTTGGTAACACAATATTTTTTTGTTACCCGTGAACAAGAGTAAGTTCGGTTTAATCAGATAAACCGAACAAAGTTTTGGTTTATTTGGTTATCGGTTTATTCGGATGACATATTTTAAAAATATTGGATCTGTTGGTACTTTGACAAACTTTGGTTTATTTTGATTGTATAAAATTATTTCGGTTTGAACCTAACCGACTGATTGAACACCCCTACATTCTTGGTTCATGATAATCGCTTATGATTCTAACTTCATTTGCATTTTTTTTTTTTTTTTGAACTCACAAAGCCCGTAGGCAACTTCATTTGCATTTGAAGAAGGGGCTATGGAACACCACATGGATAGTTAAAACATAAATGATCCCTATTTCAAAATACCATGCTAATAACTTACTGGAGAAATGTGTGAGAAAGTAGATTGTATTTATGGTTAATTGCTCTGAGAACGGAGAAAGCCAGATAGCAAAGAGGGCATTACTGCATTATTTAATGCAGACGCATTTTTGCAGTTGGGAGAGAGTAGATGGTATGTTGGGCCAAGTTGGGTTGGAATAAGATGGAGATGGAAACAACAGAATTAATAAATCAATGGCTTTGATCAAACAAAAGAAATTGATCCAACGGCTTAAAATGCTTCTGAACAGATAGTCATTTCAATCTTCAAATGAACTCATCTTTTATAAGGAGGAGCAACTAGTAAGGATAGTTTCAGCAGTAAAACGGCTAAATTCTTCTTAGTGGCTGCTCTGATTTTCTTCGTTTATTAATACACATACTAATTTGTCATAATAATATAATTATAAGAAATCTCACTCCCTTACTGCAGACCAAGTTAAAAACTCGTGCACGCACTGCAGCAGTATCACACAGACATTCAACAGGTGTAGCTGCTGTATGGAAAGAAAGTTACCTTTCCATCCATCAATATATAGTGGTGCAGGCGCCAGCAATATAATTAACCATGTCAACCCAATAAACGATTTAGAAGTTGATGAATTGATTGAGGCTCAGGTCAGGTCAAATGTACTCAATACATCGGAACTCTATTGCTAAATAGCACACAGATTGATTGCATCTATCAACCCATAATGGCATTATTCGAAGAGTAATACAACATATACAACCATAATGGCAACCAAAAACATAAACAATGGAATAATTGATCATCCAGTAGTGAACATCTAGCTTGTATAAACTGCACTGGTAGGGCTGAGGATGTACATTTTGCAATCATGCACTTCAACTTCAGATGTCAAACTTCGTGCAACATTCTCAGCTATAGTGGTGTGCTAAATATATAAAAAAAAAATAACATATATTATTATTACTAAGCTACATAAGGCAACCTTGTAGTACGAATACATCTTTTAATTAAAAAAAATATTAGTCATAACTAATAGGAATGTGCTCACCTTCCATAGATCTCTCACAGAGTATTGTGCAGATGGAAGACCCAGTAACCCTAGATCAGCTGTAATGTTGACAACTTCAGAGCAGCGATTCCACAGTACAACAGCTACTCGTTTTCCTGATAGAGGACCTGCCCATACCTGTTATTTGAAATACATACAAAAGAAAATATATGAGTTCATTAGTTAGGTCTGACATATTCTCCATACTTCTTTTAGGGGTATGTTTGTTTGCGGGATAAATGGGAGATAAATTGAGAGATAGCCTATCACCACTCTCACAAGGAATAAGCTATTTCTCAATTTATCTCCCATTTATCCCACAAACAAACATATCAGTTCATTAGATGTACAATTTTTTTTTTTTTTTTTTTTTTTTTTTTTTTTTTTTTTTTTCATGTGGCCCAGCACTGAAAAATACCAACCTGGCTGCAATTATTTGTGCCTTCAGCATAAATTTTCCTTCCTTGTACTCCAAGGGGATCTTCATTAAAGAAACGAATATTGTAATAAAATGTTAATGATGGGTTACCAGCAACAGCTTAAAGGGACCTGAATATCTTAACTAAAACTAAAAAGAATGCATAATACCTTGGTTTACAGAAATAACCTCCTCATTGCTCAATATTTCAAATGTTTGGGAAGTCATGTTTCTCACATCACATCCAATCAAAAGAGGGGCCTGAAAACACAAGTAATGGACTAAGAATAGCTTCAAGTAATATGCTAGATTTGTTTCTCCTTGTTTGAAATTTTTAATAAACCACAGTAAAGGGCACCTTCATCAGAGCCCAGATGCTAAAATGAGAACGGTATTCAGCATAAGTCATCCCCCCATTGCCAACTTCCAACATATCAGGGTCTGTAACATAGAACTCGATGAGTTAGAGAAAAAGAAGCAAGGCAAAGAGAGAACTATATGATAATATAAGCTGCCTATAAGAAAGAGTATTTGGCTCTATTTTACTGCCACACATTTCATTAGGCCATGCCAAACACCTATAAGTTGTGCGTTTCAGATCTAACAATCCAGACTGAGTTGATTGGACCCTCGATCTGAAACAGACAACACAGATATGCCTGGGATGTTTCAATAAGCTACATACAATTGCAGTGGAAACCAACTGAGAAAAAATACCATTCCATCCACCGGGACCAGCATATGATGCCCACTTGTCATTTTTGTCAGCAATTGATGTCATGCTTCCCCATCATGAATGCAAACATAAGCAATAGAGAGATAAGTTGATAAAAAATAATAATAATTAGATGGTAGATAAAAATCTTCATTTAAATTTTACGTCACAAATTAAGAAATGATTACCTTTCCCATGTATCAGTAATATCATCAGTCGTCCGCCAGCTATTTCCAACCTTTCCAGCCCACAAGGCTGGATCATCTACACCCCTTTAATTTTTTTAAAAATAATTCGATCATATGCATAATAGAAGTAAGATCAACGTCTGTACATTGGAAGTTGAATATATGACCTACCATTCACACAAGGAGTAAAATATCTTGCGCCCAGTTGAATTTAATGCATCTCGCATTGGTGGATAACTGCCAAACAGAAAAAAAAAATCATAAATGGTGTCCAATATTTCACAGAAACTACACAAGGAAAATGACATAAATTCTTAGACTTACCGTTTTATTGGTTTAATACCCAGATTATAGCAATTGTCGTACTTTAAGTAGTCAACCCCCTTCAAAATTGCCAAAAAGAAAAAGAACTGTCAATGAACTAATAAGTATTTATGTCAAACCATCATTGCAAATTAGCACTGCCTAAAATGTAAAATGACAGGAATGAGATGCCAAAATCTGGTCTTATTGTCACAGCTGCTAAAACAATTGCTTTTACAAGAATAAGAACACCTGTGCTCTAAACTTTTGGTTAATTGTTTCAATCCCATGTAATTTGGTCAAAATTGATGCCATTCTTCTGCCCCACCATAATTATGGTAACGCTGAAGCTGCCCATTAGTTCCATTGGGGTACCATCCAGTATAACAACTATCGGGCGTAAAGTACCATTCAACACTACAACCATCGGGTATAAGTATAGCCTTCATAAAATTAATCTGAGATGCTTACATACCCATGAAGCAAACAAGTCAGCATCATCATATTCATGGTAAAGGGATCCAGGCCGAACTTGGCAAGTAAAAACCCTGAAAGTTTGTTGAAAATTTGAGCTATCTAACATGTTTAATTTGGTTAAAAGAGATCAAGCCAGTAGACCACATAGAGCATACCCAGCATCAGAGTAGATACCAAGATATAAGCCCTTTTGATGTACATAATCAGCAAGAGCCTTTATGCCAGAAGGAAAATTCTTGGGATCAGGTACCAATTGCCCCTAAATTGATAATTCAAGTTACAGATATATTTTGGAAACTATGGCTTCAATATAATCCAAAAAAAAGGTTAATCAGTACCTTATTATCTCTCTTCACATTCGACCAACAATCGTCTGTTAAAATAAAGAGTAATTCTAGTGTACATCAGATTTTGCGGTGCATCCTTTTGAGCATTCTGACAACTGGTGTAACAGATTTTAGTAATAAGCGACATTTGATGCCTTGCGGAGCAAATTGCAATTAATTGGTCCAAAATTGGTGGCATTAATTAGCAGCTCCATCCACATGAGGAGTATCATATAAAATTTTAGTTTTTTTGAAATCTGTATAATTTATTGTGGAAGTTGTCAACAATGTCAAATGGATGTACCGCAAAACGAATGTACACAAGAATGACTCTAAAATAAAGTAAAAAAAAATGAGTTAACAGATGATAAGAGTAATCTGCGTAAGGAAATTGATGGTAATTAAGTAGTAGGCACCACACCTATATTAACATAATTGTAGCCTAGTTTAGCGAGGCCCGTAGAAACCAGCGCATCAGCTGCCCATCCATGGCAGATATTGAAAGGAAGAAAGTAAGTAAAAATAGAAAAGAAGTAGTTGTATAATAATGGAATTGGAATGATGAAGGGAGGGAATTAGTGAATGACCAGTTTGTCGGATGAGGGACTCGTTGATATTGCAAGCAAAGAAATTCCAACTGTTCCACCTGCACAGCACAGGAATAACAATAAGATACATACATGATAGTAGAAGAGAAGAATAGAATAGGATAGTACCCACCCCATCTGAGGCGTGAGGGCGAGGCCGTTGTTGAGCTGCAGCTTGCCGTAGTTGGAGGTGTCGAAATGGAGAAAGAAGGGAGAGGGCTGCTGCTCCAGTACTCCCGGCAGCAGCGCGCTGGCCGTCGCCGCCATCGCCAGAATCATCGTCCATAGCGGTAGTAGCAGTCGTAGAGAAGCCATTACTTCTTACTTTGTTAGTCCCAGAGATTGGATTTGTGATTGGGGCGCCAGTGCCACAGCCACCAGTCCACACAGCCTCTCCGCCCCCGCGTAACAATAATAATGAGTTATGATCAGTGCAGTTGTAGTTGTTGTTGTTGGGTTTAGATATCTAATTATACGAATACCAATTAAATGACCCAATCATATTAATGTCAATGGATCGGATCTAAATATGAATGAATCCACCACAATTTTTATCTATATATATCCAATTCCCCATCTTTTTTTCCAATATCGGATTGGATTTAGATTATTATATTTCGGATTTTATTTTTTATTTTTTTTAATATAAATGTGTATGATTTTCTATTGTAATTATAAATACTAATCAAGGTTGTGATCTTGTTTAATTAAGTTGGCATAAAATAAATTCTATAAAACTATTATTATCAAATAGTTACAATTAACAAAATTTAACAATTCTTAGCTTATAAATAAATTATATGTTCCATGTATGATAGAATTGATTGTAACAATAGTTATTAGAATTAATCAAATTATATATTAACTATAATCATTAAAATATAATAGTAATTAATGTATACTATTATGATATATATATCTTATTATAGAGTAAATCTACCGTGCTCCTAACTCAAAAATTCATACTAAACCATTGCGAAATTTTGATTTATCGTTCTCATTAAGTTCTTTATATCAAAATATCTTAGGATACAAAAATTTTCTATTTTTTTTAGTTTTGTAAGTATATGTTTTGAAATTTTTAGGATAGCCTCAAAATAATAATAAAATAATGCATAAAATTATGTCATTTTTAAAAAAATCCAAAACAAATACTTACAGAACTCAGAAAATGGAAAATTTTGTATCATAGAATGTATTGATATAAAGAATTTAATGAGAACCATAAATCTAAATTCATTAATGATTTAGTATGATTTTTAAGTTAGGAGCACATGAAGTCTCCCAACTCTTAGGAGCACGGTACATTTACTCCTTATTATAATATGATGAAAAATAAATTATCAGAATTTAATAATTTATAGTGGATTAGGATTCAAATTATACAAAATTCAATTGTGGATCCAAAATATAGTTCGAATTATCTTTTAAGATCCAAAATGCTAACTTTGATACCAGTAACTGTGTAAATATTTATGTTAAATGTATTGATATTCAAGTTAACTCATTAAAATATTCAACTTATTTGTATTATATATCTCAGTACACTATGTATAAAGTAAGTTGCATAGTGTAATCAATAATTTGAATACATACATGTTTAATTTGAATACTAATACTATCATATCAATTTTGATATCATTTGATATACTTTTGTAACCATTTTTTTCTTATAGGAATCCGATATGGTTTTTGGATTGTGGATATCCATTAACATTGACATCCCCTATCCTAGTAGTTTATAGAAGAAGGAAGAAAAGCAGGTGTCCCGTACCGTTCCGGCTAATCAATCAAGGCGTTGGGAAGTTAATTAGGTGGACCAGGCCTGCTACTTGTCTTCTGCACTTGGGAGTTGGCATCATTCCCTCCCTCTCACAGTCTCACATATCTGGGCCCAGATGACCCCACCCTTCCTTGCTCCTCTGCCTGTTCTAATATTATCTAGGGCCTAAAATCTAACCTGCGTTTGGTAACCGTAGTAAAATTGATTTAAGCTCTTAAATCAATTTTAAGTCACCAAACGGAACTGATTTAAGGTGTAGTAAGTTAACGCAGCTATATAGGTGTAGTAAACTAAATCACCAACATTTCACATCTTTTACCCATAACATCAACTTTACTTCATCTATTTACTTCACTACCACCAAACACCACTGATTTAAGGTGATTTCATGTTTTACTCCGCTTTAACTTACTACACTTGTCACTGATTTAAGGTGATTTAAATGAGTTGAGCCGAGAACTCGACTCATTAAGTTAACGAGCCAAAAACACAAGTTTAAGATTGATTCGTTTAATTAATGAGCTGATTCGTTAAGCTCGTTTATTTTCTAATACTAAAATTTGAAGTTTGTTATATTAAAATTTATATAAAAAGGACTAAGAAAAATATGTTTTTACACATTTTACGTAACAATTTCATATATATTAGATCTTATGTTGTATAATATATTAATAATCTACTTTAAGAGCAGTATGACTTGCAATTGATAATAATTTATCGAGCCAAATAAGTTTAACGAGCCGACCATACTAATTAAGCTCAAACTCAGCTCATTAGCTTGACAAAACGAAATCTTATTTGATCCAATCCCAAATGAGCTACGAGCGATCTAAAAGCTCGGATTTTTTTATCCAGCCCTAATGCTATCTCAGGGAACACTTGCAATTGGGATAATTAAGTCATTAAACAGACAAATACGTACGTCCTTTTCTGATGTGCTACACGCAATGCCACATGTCCCTCGCTCGCTTATTCCAGAATGTTTTCGTCTTATCCATAAGACCATAACAAATAAGAATAAAGTAAACCCGTATATTCTTTCTTATATGCCTTATCAAGTGTTGTCCATACACTCTACCAAATCACTATAATCATTTTTAATTTAATTTCAATTATGTGAAGTGAACGCCACTATATATTGTGCAAGCAAAGAACTCTAGCGTGATGCAACACCCACAAATAGACAACGACTCACACTAACATTCTAATGCATGCCTATGCGCCTGCTTATTCAATATCTTGTCCTTGGTAAATTTTATCAGCATGCATGATCAAAGTAATTTTAGCCAAGTACTGCTCAATACTGCGAGTCGCAGGCAATTAAGTGTCATTAACGCCTTGCACCATTTACACAGTATATATGGTCTAGATATGGTGATACCATTGAGAATTGAGAATACCATTAGAGATACCATATAATTTGAGATATTTTAAAAGTGATTCATAAAACTTAATTATTTTATTAATATTGTCTAGTCATTTTTAAAAATCTCAAACAAGTACTTACAAGTTTTCAACAATGGAAAACTTTTGTACTCATAAGATTTTAATATAAATAATATATTAAGCCATATAAATTGAACTTCGAAGGTGATTTGATATGTTTTTAGAGGTGCGCTTACGGAAGGGCATAAGCTCACAGTATATTTACTAAACTTATATATAGGTCACATGGTCTAAAACAACCATGTCTTTTTTTTTTTTTTTTTTTTTTAATCTTTTTATCTTTGCCAGCAATACAAATTGATGATTTTGTTCTAAACTAGATGCTCCAAAACAAAAGGTTGAAGAATACAGATATTATGGGTTAAATACAAGGTTTTACATATGAGGAGGGATCCATTGACAATGCTTATCTTGACAATCTTGACAATGGAGATTTTGAAATAGTTAAAAATTCTAATAAATAGAAAAAAGTTTATAGAGATATTGTTTAACTTATAGATTGATTATATTTCAAATTATATTCAATTTAAGTGACGTTTGATAGCTCTTAAAAGCTCGTGAAATTTCAACTGTTAAAAACTGTATAAAATTTTGATAAACCATCAAATGATGTTCAAATTGATTGAAATTTGAAACACTATTAATCTATAAGTGAAATAATGTATTCATCAAAGTTTTTTCATTTTTAAGATTTTTTATGAATTATTATAAATTTTTCAAAACCCCCATTGTCAATATTGTCATTGTAAGCATTGTCAATGGATCCCTCCTCTATGTAAGCATTGCCAATGGATCCCTCCTCTTTACATATAGAGGAGGGATCCATTGACAATGCCTATCTTGACAATCTTAACAATGTCAACTTTAAAAAATTTGAATAAAATCATATAAATTTTTAAAAATAGAAAAATGTTGAGGATGTATTATTTAACTAATAGATTGATAGTGTCTCAAATTTCAATCAATTTAGACATTGTCTGATGGCTTATCAAAATTTCATACATTTTTTAACGGTTGTAATTTAACGGATCCTTGAAAAGTTATCAAACGTCACTTAAATTAAATATAATAGGAAACATAATCAAGCTATAACTTAAGCAATAGTTCCGTAAACTTTTTTCTATTTTTGAGAATTTCTAACTATTTTTCTCAAATTTTTGAAAATTTGGATTGTCAAGATTGTCAAAATAGACATTGTCAATGGATTGTCAAGATTGTCAATATGTAGATTGTGTTTGGCAAATTAGATTGGCCATTTGAGTTTTGGAGAATGAGATTTGAATGCAAAGCAAAAAATTGCTCAACTTTGCAAAGCAACGTAATTATATTATATATATATATAGTTGGTTACAATAATATGCATATCACGATTTTACCGTGCTATGCGACTCGTATCTTAGTTTTCGATGTCCAAATAGTCGATCCGAACAGCTCAACCTAATCTCTATATCAAAATATACTAGTAAACCAAATTTTACAATTTTTAGAATTTTTTTTCTATTTTTAATGATGGGGAGAAAATCATTGTTTTGTATGAACCAAAATTCTTGGATCTAGTTATTTTCTCCCCATCACTAAAAATAGCAAAAAAATTCTAAAAATTGTAAAATTTGGTTTCCTTATATATTTTGATATAGGGATCAAGTTGAACGGTTCGGATCGACTATTTGGACACCGGAAACTGAGATACGAGTCGCATAGCACAGTAAAACCGTGATATGCATATTATTGTAGCCGGACTCTATATATATATATATATATATGATATTTGCTAAATATTCATTATATGATAATTTTTGGAAAACTTATTTTATGTGTGCATGTTGCATCGGAAAATATTATTTCAATTTGTTTTATACCTATATTATAACTGTAAAAAATATTATTAATTAAATAATTAATCATCTGTAGCAACTAGGAACTAATATATTTTTCAAATTTTCATGGATCCTGCTAATAATTTTCTCAAGAATACTCGGTATCGGTTTATAAAAATTAATTAGTTGTTGAGGTTCCCTGAAACATATTAAAGTACATAATTACATTGGTATTATCAGAAGCTGGCATTAGACTACGTTTGACGTTTCTGAACACTGCTATCGAATAAAGGTTCAATATATCCATTAATTAGTTGGGCCGAATGGAGAACTTTTTAAATTTGGGCCGCAAACTTTAAATAAGTTTATGAGCCACTACAATTTTAGGCTTAATTTCTGCCATACCAATCAAAACTTGCTAAATAGCCAATATACCCATCAAAAGTCATTTTTTTTGCTTTTATCCCATTTTATTCATAAAACCAACTATTAATATGTTATAAAATAATGAAATTACTTTTTTACCCTTCATTTAAAAGTGAACATGTTCATTTAAGTGTGTTAGATGATAAAGTGCGCTTCTCTTTTCTTGTCTCCATGTCATGGTTATTAAGCACCATGATTTTCTCGATGTTGGAAAGTATAGAAGGAGAAAAACCAAGAGAAAAAAACCCATTTTAGTATTAAACGTTACAAACTTTTAGTCCCAGTATAGATACTATGTTGTGTACCAATATTTGTATAAAGCATGGTACAAAGACAATGATAATATAAAAGGATTCTAATAGAAGAAAATTTTGACCAATATTTCACTACCACAGAGATGGGCTTTAGCAACCCCAACTTAGCAACTGTTATCAAGAAAACCGTTGTTGAAAAGTGGCAGTGGCATTTTGGAAATTTAATAAAACACATCAGCAACGGTTTATCAGAAGGAACAGTTGGGAAAGACTTGCACGAAATCTGAAAAAGAATCAACAACTGTTCCTTTAAAAAACAGTTGGGAAAGGCATATCATTCCCAACTGTTCCTTAAGAAGAAACAGTTGTTGATTCATGTGCAAGAATTAACAACGGTTCACAATAAAAAACCGTTGGGAAAGGGAGAGCATTCCCAACGGTTCCTAAAATAGAAACCGTTGTTGATTCTTGGTAACATAAAATATTCATGTGCAAGAATTAACAACGGTTCACTATAAAGAACCGTTGGGAATGGGATAGCATTCCCATCGGTTTCTAAAGTATAAACCGTTGTTGATTCTTGGGCAACATAAAATATTAATGTGCAAGAATTAACAACTTTTTTTATTAATAATAGTTGCTGATTCCTTCTTATGGCCCATTTAACAACTGTATTTTATTAATAACTGTTGTTGATTCTTGGGTAACATAAAATATTCATGTGCA
Organism: Cyperus esculentus; assembly: GCA_030179965.1. Taxonomy (NCBI): domain Eukaryota; kingdom Viridiplantae; phylum Streptophyta; class Magnoliopsida; order Poales; family Cyperaceae; genus Cyperus; species Cyperus esculentus. Next base: position 291,433 of record JASGLE010000049.1, on the reverse strand, counting down.
AGAATTAACAACTGTTTTTTATTAATAACAGTTGCTGATTCCTTCTTATGGCCCATTTAACAACTGTTTTGTTTAACAACCGTTGGTGATTGTTTTCCCTAGTTTCCCGCCTCCACATCTTTCAACAACTGTTTTTTATATGAAACCGTTGTTGATTCTTTTCAAAGACAAAATTTTTGAATCATGTCACTAACTCACCCACCACTTCGTCTTTTGCTCTACTATAATTTCAACTTCAGGCCTTAGTCAATTTGTATTTCCCCCAATTTCAAAACCCGACTAAAACCCTTCCCTCTTCATGGAGCATGATGGAGGGCTGCTTGATAGCGGCAACGGCGGCGCAATAGAGGCCAGCACCAACTCTCCGCGAAAAGGTCCCGCAACGGAGGCTACCACCAACTTCACTCTCCCTGCTCTCCGCACAAAGAAGCCCAGCACCAACCCTCGCTTTCCTTGCTCTCTCCGAAAGCGAAGGCAGCACCATCACTGCTCTTTTCTTGCTCTCTCAAGGTAGCACCGGCACTTCCTTTCCTTGCTCTCTCAAAGTTCAAACAAATCGTAGTCAAACTTTCTTCCCCTAAAGTCAAGAAAAAAAATTAACAAACTGAATTGTAAATAATTCATGTACGAAATTGTTTCTAAGATATTGCAAAAAAATATATTATTGCAAACTCACTGTACTCCCTGTAGATTCGGGCACAGGAGAAGGTGCTGATGCAAGATTAGGAGATGCTGGTGCAAGATTAGGAGGAAGTGATGGTGCAAGATTAGGAGAAGGTACTGATGTATACGGATATTATTAGGATTTGAGAAATTCTATTATATTATGATGGATTTTAATTTTGTTGGATATATGAATATGATATTATATTGGATTTTAGTTTGGTAATTAATCTGTGGTATTATTAGAATTTATTATTAGTTTTTTAATTTACATTTTTTTTGTTAATATGGTATATAATATCTAATTTGAATGAGCAAAGGGCTGATCTCTATAAATAAACAATTTTTTTTAAAAAAAAAATCATCATCCCAACTGTTATTTACAAAAAACAGTTGTTAATTTCTAAGAATCAACAACTGTTATTTACAAAAAACAGTTGTTAATTTCTAAGAATCAACAACTGTTATTTACAAAAAACAGCTGTTAATTTCTAAGAATCAACAACTGTTATTTACAAAAAACAGTTGTTAATTTCTAAGAATCAACAACTGTTATTTACAAAAAACAGTTGTTAATTTCTAAGAATCAACAACTGTTATTTACAAAAAACAGTTGTTAATTCTTAAGAATCAACAACGGTTATTTACAAAAAACAGTTGTTAATTCTTAAGAATCAACAACGGTTATTTCTTATAAACCGTTGGGAATTGCTATCATCAACAACGGTTCCTTCTTATAAACCGTTGTTGATTAACAGCATCAACAACGGTTGTTTAGTAAGCATTAGCAACCCCGGTATTACAGACGGTTACTGAACCGCTGGGAATTGTCATTAAATAACCGCTGTTGATGCTTTTCTCTGTGGTAGTGTTTGTATAAAGCGAATAATGCGAATCTTAAAAATTATTGTTGTTTCTTTTCTTATCTCATCGGTCATCCAGTCAAGAATACTAAGGAAGCTCACCATTTAATGTAAAGGGTATAATGGTCCATTCAATTTGATATTAGTTAAATGATGTGTTAAATAAATAAAAGGGGATAAAAGTAAGAAAATTGACTTTTGATGGGTATATTGGCTATTATGGGTGTTTGATGGGGATATTGGCTATTTAGCAAGTTTTGATGGTATAGCAAAAATTAAGCCAAAATTGTACGTATAGGACAACCCAACACAAATGGCGGATTTAAGATAGTGACCTTCCAAATTTCTATCTTTATTTTGATTTTGGAGGCTTTAAAGTTAATGTCCGAATTGTGCCATTTAAGTTTGTGTTATTATTGTATGTGATTAATTGTTAGAATTGTTTATAGTGAAAAATTGTTATTCGCCCCTCTAACCTAAGTATCTCACCTAATTTATGTCATGCATGCATGAACGGAACTTTTGAACCATTTGGCTTCTTCGAGATATCCGACTCGTTGAGGTTTCTATATAATGATGTGTTGGCATTGGCGAAACCATCACCAACCTCCAGGATTGTTCTATGTTAGACCCAACGGAAGCATACCTGAACATCGTCTCTTTTAAGCGTGACAGAGAGAGACTTCATGCAATAAAAACATTGGTCTTGTACTTTGGAATTAAACCTTTATATAAGCCAAAGTTGGTATTTTTATTTTAGTCCATTGAATATTAACAAAAGTCCACATCCTTTGTGATATTGTTAATGTCCAAATTATCTGAAACATATATATCATTTTTATCAACATAAAATTCACAATAAATACCAACTCTGGTACATGGCACTGGGACAGGGCAACGGGAACAGCCACCTCACTAGACTACCTTAGTCCTATAGCTGCGTGTATATTCTTTATGTATCTTAAATGCTTGTATATTCCTGTTAAATCTTTCTTCTTGTATATTCCCTGTGTCTGTACAATGTAACCATCAACTTTGTACCTTTTCTTTTCTTACATATAAAAAATAGCAAGGCACTTGCTTGCTACTTCAAAAAAAAATTCACAATAAATAATATCTAATTATTTTTACATATAAATTTAATGTTGAATGGGTAATTCAATTTGTTAAATAATATTCCAACATGATGAACTCTTGAATTTACTTATGTCTTTTTCATTATTGTAATCCCTCGAAAAGGAGCCTTTTCAATTCATGCGTGATGGCTAACTTTAGTTCTTTTAATGATATGCCACCAACAAAACCTCTATTACGTCGTTGCTACCATTATATATTAATATAGAACTAACAAACCACGACAAAATTATCTCTATCACTTTGATGTTGTTGTTATTCAAAATTTTTTTCGTCGTGTATATAAGTATATATGCATGTATATTATTAAATATCAATAAACAATTTGGTCAACTCCTTTAGAAGTCTAGCTATGTCAATATTATTTTCTTAAGAACACATATATATAGTGTATACTTAAGGCTTACTAAACTAAACTAGCTAAAAGAATATCGTTGATTGTCATGTTTATTTTTTATATCAAAACCTCACCGAATAAAAATAATATGTTTTTACATTTATTAGTGTCCGTCCTGGACATTGAAAATATAACTTAAGCTAGCTCATTAAAATTTTTTTTAAGCTTCCCGAATATGAAAACATAGAGAAAAGTAGGCTACCGTATGAAACATAAATTAAGAACAAGTGTATATTTAAGCTCATTATCTTTTCTTTTTTGTTTTAATGCTTTGAGTCATTTCATCGATCTTTCATCTTTTCGTTTCATTAATTGTAAACTATCACAAGCTCCTTTCAACTATTAGTAATGGTGAAGGTTCTACTGCTACATACCTGACAATGGGCTTGCGCATACATGTCGATCGGAGCTAATAAAGAACTACTTCAAGTCAACTATACAAAAGTACGTAGTGCTACATTTTAATTTGTTTTTTTTTTAATTTTATAATGTAGTTAATTTTCATTGATAGAGATGTGTTGTTAGGTTAGAAATTATGTTATCTAAATTAATTGATGATTGTTAGGAGGTTAAAGTTTGTAATGTTTGTTAATTAACTACGGCCAATGGAATTTAAAAAAAAAAAAAAAAAAAAACACAAAAAGAGAATTCCACCTTACCGATAGTAGCATATAAGATCAGACTATATAATAACGTTTGTACATAAACAAGTTACGAGAAACACATGCACACGTAGTTGAAAAGGGCAAAAAGTAAAAACATATTTATGCCAAAGCATGAACTCATGAGCTATATATAATTTGCTTCAAAGAAAGCAAACCAAATCTTCTCAAACACCTTAACAATAATATCTTGATATTCTCTTGAATTGAGAGATAGATAACATGCCAAAAGCTCCTCCAAATCCTTCAACTTCACAATGTTCTTCTCCACAATCATCTCAAGCATGCTTTCCATGAAATCATTCTCTGGATTACTAGAATGTTTCACCACCAAATAGCTCTCCAACATCCATCTCCTCTGCTTGGCTCTTGAATTGCACCTCGGCGAAATCGGCCTCACCTTGACTTTGGTTTTGGTAGCTCTGCTTCTTGGTTTTGTCAGAATTGGCCTTAACTTGACTTCTCGGCTTCTTGATCCTATTTCAAATACTATATCTTGTTGAGATTTTTGGTGAACCGAAACAGGGGATGTCGGTTTCGACCTAGGTTTGAGTCTAGTTGGTCGAGTCGGCAAGTGACATGACACGTCGAGTCGTTCTTTGGTAGGGAGGTATTGAGATGATCTGTTTGGGACAAAATGTTGTAAGTTTGGTTGAAACGGTGAAGAAATTTGGAGCTCGGGGGATTTGCAGATGTCGTCTTCTAGTTTTTGAGAAGCTTTAGTTGAGCCGATTCTGAGCCTTCTAGATTTGGCCATATCTCTGAGTTTGTTCAGCCATGTGTTTGGCATCATGTCACACAGACTAAACCTGTTCTTCTGCATGAAATTAAGAAGCAGCTTTCTCTCTTTGGATTCAAGCTATCAATTCATATATATGAGGAGAAATACTGGGGTAGCCTAGATGAGTAACATGATTTGCTGAGATAAAAATTGGAGCTATGTAATTATGTAAAGTAGGGGAGAGGAAAGGGACAAGAGACATACAGAAACAAAAGCACTTAATTAATCAAGCAAGTGCTAGCAAAGGATTTTATATATTGAAGATACAAATCATTTCTCAGAACATGTAGCTTTATAAAATGGACAGCTGAGTGTTTGTCCAGACTATACATAGGATATATAGCTTATATATATATCTTAGCTAGCTTTGGCCATAAGAACAGAAAGAAACGAGCTTATGAGCCTAAAACATTGTGTATCAGTAGTATGCCTAACCTACCAGACACAAGGATGCCTTTTAGTGGTCTTGCCCATACTGGACCATGCATGCATCATTGATTTTCAAGGGAGGTTCTGTGTTCTAGGGCCACTAATTGCTTGCTCAACACTACACTAACCAGAACAGCTTAGCTCCGAAAGTTGATTACATTTCAACTATACATAATTAGGATTAGCAATACATTATTAGCCAAATTACTAGATTGAATTTTATAAATTTATACATATAATTAGGAGGGTTCGAGTGTCTCTAATTTTTGTTCCTCCATTACGCCACTACTTCTAAATTTTCTTATAATAACTCAAAACTTTGACTAATTTTACAAATATCGTGATATATATAAATACATGAGTTAAAGTCAATTATTTCAGAAACAAAGAAGCCCTTTTGAGTTACTCGAAAATGTAAAAGTGAATAATTTGATCAGTTAGTATAATATTTTATGTGTGCATAGTAAAACTGTTCACCATTTCATGTTAGATGAATCATTTTTCATATTAGTGCATTTTTTATGATAGATCAATCTTGATATCAATCATAATAATGTTTAAATTTCACAATTTTCTTCCATGTTTAAATTTCACAATTTCTAACAGTTTATTTTGATAAACTTGTTTAAATTTCGAATTCTTAAACAAATTAAAGTGAAAGCATGATGGAGGCATAAAGAATGAAGATGCATGATATTAATTTAGTCGTGTAATGCATGATGAAATTTTAATTCCATTGAAAGATTAATCAATTTTCACTTGTATAATATCACATATGCATAGATCGATAAATAGTGATTAATTTGTCATGTCATGATGATTTCTCTACATTTTAATTAAATCTTCTTGAAACAAATTATATATATATATATATTTTTTTATAATATCAACACAATGCTCTCATATAACAAGAACAAAATTTCACATTTTCTTAGAAAATTAAACCTGAACTGGATTTTTTTTCTCATGGTAATATTGAAAAAATATAATGTTAATGGCTGTTACTTATTGGTAACATACATTTATTAATTTTTATACATGTACAATTTCAGTGGTTAATTAGTTGATATCGTATTTTTATATAAAATGAGTAAAACTATGGTGTTTGATATAAAATTTATTAAACTATATAAACTAAATTTTGAATATGATTTGAAATATTTTTCAACTTAAGCTCACAGGAGCGAGACTTCCGTTGAACACTATAATTTTACTCATAATATTTATAATATATGCAATTGGAATTCTTCGAGAACTTTGCAAGAGGAAATCAGATGCTCATCGGAAATCAATTCGCAGAGTTTAATTAATGATATGTTGTGTGATAATTAAGCAGATGGCTGTCTATTAATAAAGAATTAGCAACGTCCTAATTAAATATTGTGTTGTAGAAGTTAATTATCTAGTTAATTAGCCAAATTTCCTAGACTAGAATTAGATAGTAAACAATGATGTGGCTGCTAAGTTAAAGTTAACATTAATAGTATCCAGTCCTTGGTTATTTGTTTAATTAAAAGTTTAAAACCAACCCCTGTGTTTGGTTGGTGAATTAAAATTGATTTAAGCTCTTAAATCAATTTTAAGTCACCAAACGGAAGTGATTTAAGGTGTAGTAAGTTAACGCAGCTATATAGGTGTAGTAAACTAAATCACCAACATTTCACATCTTTTATACATTCTACTCACTTTACTTCACTACTACCAAACACTACTGCATTAAGGTAATTTAGTGTTTTACTCCGCTTTAATTTACTACGCTTGCCAAACAGAGGGAACATGTTTTGGTGTAGAGTGTAGACTACACATAGGATAGGACCCATATTTGTAATTATATATCACTACAAATTGTCATCAAATTGCACCTCTTTAAACAATAGAGATTGCTTGTGCCGAGAGATTAAATAGAGGCAATACAAATATACAATCATTGATTGGCTCTTAATCCTCACTTGGAAGCTGCCCGGCCCGGCGGGCGTAGTTGGCCTGAAAACCAAGCAGCTTTATACAGAATTACAGCTGAGCAGTGCAGTGCAGGCAGATTTTTCTGACCAATCCGCCACTTTAGTTTCTTCCTTTTTACTTTTTGCGAACAATGGAAAAAGGGTGCTGGATGTTGCTTTCAAAATAAGTCATGTTAATGTGAGCTAAATTTCAGTCTCTGTTTTAATTCATTTAAGAAGCCAAATCATGCTGAAACCTCTGACCATCTGATCTGAATTGAACGTCTTGGATTTTGCTCTGATGGTGTGAGCTCGTCCGGACAGTTGAAGGGGATCTGACAAAGAAGAGATGAAGGATTTGGTGAGCCGACCAAGTCAATTAATGCCCTATGTCCTATGAGCCCCATGCACCGGCCATGGACCACTATTCCTCATCTCTTTTCTTTTCTCTTCTTTTCAAATTATGTCTGTGGCCTGAGCCTGCATGAGAGTGCATAGCAAACCTAGCTTAAAATTTGGTCATTCAAAAATTTTAATGGCAATAATTTTATTAAGTTTGTAGTAACAAATTTGCAATTTTCAAGTTTGGAGTGGCAAAGTTACAAATTGAGAGTTTTGGAGTGTCAAATATACAAATTTCTCTTAAAATTAAATTATGATTGCTTAAGGTCAATTGTTGCAAGAATAGAGAGCTAAACTAATATGAAAATGTTTGCATTTCACTTCAAAATTTTAGCGGTCCAAATTATACTTTGTCATACCCAAAATTTTGATTTATGTTTCTCATTAAGTTCGTTATATGAAAATACTTGGGGATACAAATTTTTTTCATTTTTGGAGCTTTAAGTACTTATTTTAGAAGTTTAAAAATACAGAAACAAAAAAACACTATTTTATTAATGTTTTAGAGTCATCTTGAACAATCCGAAACAAATACTTAAGGAACTTTAGAAATGAAAATTTTTTTGTATCCTCTAGTGTTTTCATACGATAAATTTAATGGAACCATAAATCAAAATTTCGAACATGACAAAGTATAATAGTTTAGACTGTTAACATTTCAGATTGAAATGCAAACGTTTTTATATCAGTGTAGCTCAAGAATAGACAGATAGTATGGATGCTCGATAAAGAGGGTCTTTTTGTCCAACCAACAAACCCGAGTTCAATATAGTAGCTACCTAGGACTAGGAGTGACATCTCTTCATGGGTAAGACCTCCTCTTTTGTCTTTTGCTTAGGTAGGCTAGTTAGTAGGTAGGTCTGTTATTTAATGTGAGAGGGGAGTTCCACTTTTTTTTAATTTGCATCCCGCCTAGCTACTTTATTTTTATATTTTTTTACATACCATCATGTAATATTTAATAAATTATTTTATGTGCTATGATATACAAAATTTAGTTATTTAACTTTTTGTACTTGACAATGTTTACATGGTCTAACGATCATCATTAATTAAATATACTTTACTAAATTTATGATAATTATATTTTTTGTACTAAGTATGTGATCTAATATATATGTTTTTAGCTTGAAAATATAATTAGTAGGGGAACAAAATGTTACTCCAAATTTTACTTGTTACATTATGTTAAACAAATGTAACTTTATATTTGACAATTGTTACATTATGATGAACAACTGTTACTCCAACTTAACACTCTCGATGTTGTTTTTTTTTAGTTCTTTTTTTTTTTTAAACCAATCTGTGTTGAAAGGTAATAAATGCATAACATAATGTAACAACTGGAATACATAATGTAACCAATAGCAATGTAACACATACACATGAATATACTAATACACTTAAGTAAAGAGTACAAATTGTAACACAAAAAGGCAATAAAATGTAACAACTGTAAAAAAGAATGTAAACAATAGCCCCTTGCATGTAATACATACATAGAAATATACCTATACACATTAAAATCATATTACATAATAAAACAAATGAACATATCTCATGTAACAATATAACAAGTGTATTAATATATGTAACACATTAAAATCATAAAGTAACAATAAACCTATCTAATGTAGCATATGTAGTTGAGATTATACTTATTTAAATAATAAAAAATGAAAAAAATGATTAATGATAATTTTCAGATGGATTAAAATCAAACAGAAAAAGATGGTCATAATTTAATTCCCAATGCACCACATTTTTTTAACACAAAAAAAAAAAAAAAAATCACCAGATGATTAGGGGTGGCAATGGAACGAAACGTTAACGGAAATTAGTTGTTACGTTAGCTGTTATGTTTCAAAAGCGTCACTCTAATTTTTTCCGTGTGCTGTTCCGTATTAATAACAACATTATTTTTTGTTCCGTTGGTTGTTCCGCTGGGAATAAACGGAACAACGGAATAACGTTAGGAAATTGGTTCCGTATGAATTAAAGCAGTTCAATTGAACAGATTGAGATTATAATTCAATATACTCTCAATTACAATTAATTTGCTTAAATTGAAAATATTATAACTTCATAAATAGATTACAACCATGAATTGAGTAAATTAAAACCAAGAACACGGATTCACTCAAATAAAGAGAATATGTTCCTATTATTTCAAACAAACATGTCAGATGTTTCAATTTGAAAGATTCATAGAAAATTAGTAAAACATGCACACAAAGACATGAAGAACATAACAAATTAGTACATCCCACAATGTTACTCAATGATCGTCTTCGCAATTTTTAGAGTAACCCTGTACTGGTTCAAGCAACCCTTGTACTGGTTCAAGCAACCCTTGTACCAGCCTTTGTACTGATCCAAACCAGCAAAACCAGAAAAAACAGAAAACCAGTAAACCATGTACTGGTACCCAGTACCAATAGCCCAGCCAGTACCAGCAGCCCAGCCAGTACCAGCACCCCCCCTCCCCGGCCAGTACCAGACCCATCTGCCAGTACCAGCTGCCAGCAACCCTTGCCAGTACCCCAGTACCAGCAACCCTACCCATGTACCAGTCCCAATACATGATTCAAGAGCAGAAACAAAAAAACAAAAAGAAAAATTAGCAGAAACAAAAAAATCATTACCAAAAGCAGAAACAAAATAAATCAGTATCCAAAACAATCAAATTCAAGAAAAATCAGCAAAATCAACAAAACACCAGTATAAAAACAATTTAATTCGAAAATACAACAAAATTTGAGAAAAAAAAATTAGCAAACTCAATGAAATCGGCAAGACAACCATGAGCAACCAATACATACCTGATAAAGTCAACAAGGCCATGAATTCGCAACCAACACCTTGGCTTGGAGGTGCTTCGAGCGGCGCTGCCTCTTCGAACCGCCTTCACCTCGAGCACATCATGGACCTAGCGTGCGGTGCGGTGTTTGGTATAGAGTAGTGGGTGTGCGAGAGTGACAGAGAACTGGAGAGAACTCAGAGAAGTATGCAGTGCGAGGAGAGAAAGGGGAAAAGAGGGAGCGGCAACGGCGCAGGGTTAGGGACTTAGGGTTTGGGCTTTGAGGCGACAGTTTTATTATTTTGGTGGAGAAGCCGATCGGCCCACTTGGTGGAGAAGCAGACCGACGGCGGCAGTCGGGAACGCGCGGGGGGAGGAGAGCGGGGCGAGAGGGGGGCGAGAGGGATTGGGAAATGAGAGCGGCGGTGAGAGGGATTAGGGTTGAGTTACGCCCCAATTGCGACCCTGCAATCCCCAAAATCGTAGCTAGGTAGAATTAAAACGGCAAAACGGAACATAACGGAACGGCACCATCTATTTTCGTTGTCTGTTCCGTTAACTCAACGAAACCAGTGCAATTTTCGTTGCCTGTTCCGTTTTTCAGACGGCACCAATATTTGTTTCATTAGCTGTTCCGTGGTAACGAAACGGAACAGCACAACGGAAAATTCCGTTCCATTGCCACCCCTACAGATGATCATGCCTTTTATCCCTAGGGAGGGAAATCACATGTTCACCTAGTCTACTCCTAAGTTGTACCCACTATCTAAAATAAATGCTATGCGTTCTAGAAAACAGAGAGAAGCTGCCAACAGTGTTCAGCTCATGTGACGTGTACAGTCCACGTGGGATGAAATTCCACTATGGATCAATGGACGGTCAAACTCAGTGGACGCATGATGTTTCCCTTTCTTCATCGTGTTTCTTCCTAGCTTTATAGCGGAAACCGTGGAAACTGGAAATCATTTCAGTATCTGCAAATTTGTTTGCTGAGGATCATGTCAATTCAAATTTTTAACACATCGGGACCACATCTGCGTATTAAAATTAAAATTTACCAAAATTGCATCCTCTAATATTATTATGTACTTGAGAAACAAGTAGCCTTGAAATGAACACAAACATATTCATGGGCTTGAGTTCTGTGGCAACAGGCTTCATTTTATATATGGGCTTCACACACGCACAGAGCACAATCAGAAAACTATGATCAGATAATTCTTTCTTTCTTTGTTTTTTTTTTGGTATCAGCTGAGCTAGCTGATCCTCCAATTCATAAATTTGATGCCTCGGTTTAAAAAATTGCAATTGTCATTTGTGCAAGGGATTGGGGAATCACTGCAATGTTACTTGGTCCTCATCAATTTTATTTTACCTGTCAGACACTCAGACTCAGACATCAAGAAGAATATAAAGGATCGAAGCCAAGAAGAATCACAGCAACTGCAGTAATAATAGTGTCCTTAATTACTAAGTTTTAGTTTCCATAACAGCTAAATTATTTCATCCATTTGGTATACTGCTCTCAATTTTGTATCAATATATATGATGGAATCAAGTTTAATTTTTAGCATAAATGATTTTTTTTTCTTAGCGTTTTCATTGCTACATGTACTGACTTTTAGTTTTTACATATGTGGATTCTAACAAATAACAATATTAAGAAATAGTGAACTATATAATTTATATTTTCTTTTCTTATGATGCATGGTTCTATTATGAACATTACAAATTTACGATTATGTAATGAAAACATAACAAATTTATGGCCACAAAAGGCCAAATGACTGACTGGCAACAGCGAAACAACATTTTATTGAAGAGAGAGGCATCTTCAAAATTTGTTTTTATTGTATTAAGCAAAGTTTCTTTGTAATGAAATTATTGCACATTGTTTAGTTCACTACTGTTTATTTTCGATTTAAAGTTTTGATAGTACGTTCTGATTCGGTTTTAAGTTATATAATCTCTCATGATTGCACTACCACAGAAAAAATCATCAACGGCGGTTATTTATGACAATTCTCAACGGTTCAGCGAGGGTTGGGAATACGAGGGTTGCTAATGCTTACTAAAGAACCGCTGTTGATGCCGTCAATCATCAACGGTTAAAAGAGAATAACAGTTGCTGTTCCTACGCAATCAACAACGGTTATTAATAAAAAACCGTTGGCAAATGACATTATCTGTGATCTGAAATATTTAAATAATATATCTTTGCCAACGGTTCATAAGAAGGAACCGTTGTTGATGACCGTAATTCACAACAGTTTATAAGAAATAACCGTTGGCAAAGAAGCTAATCCACAACTGTTCTCTCCAAGAACCGTTGGCAATGAGACGAATCAACAACGGTTATTTTGGAGAAACCGTTGGAAAATGACGTCATCAATGATCTAAATTATTTAAATAAAATATATTTTCCAACGGTTTACAATAAGGAATAGTTGTTGGTGTTGTCAATCAACAACGGTTTACAATAAGAAACCGTTGTCGGTGATGCCAATCAACAACGGTTCCTTAGTAAATAACCGTTGGAAACGACTTTAATCAACAACGGTTTTTATAGTCAATTGTTGGCAATTATATGAATCAACAACGGTTTTTTGGTAGGAACCGTTGTTGATTTCATCATTGGACAACGGTTTTTTATTAAACCGTTGTTGATTGTCGTAATTCCCAACGGTTCCTTGTTGTGGAACCGTTGTTGATTATTTACATGTGTTTATTACACTGTGTTATTACCAACGGTTTTTTTAAACAATTAAATAACCGTTGTTAAGTTTTGTCGAACTGGGCATGTTGTTTCTGTTTCATTCAGAGAACCATACACATTCACATATATTCTGTTTTCTGTTTCATTCAGAAATTAACCAATCTAAATTAATATAAATCACATAATTAACACATCTAAATTAATTAACCAATCTATATACATACAAAATCAATTAATTGTACCTATTTTACAATTCGAAACCTCCTAAAATATCTACTACAAAAATCCGATCGAGATCACAATTCGTAACGCAAAAATTCGCAACAAAATTCTATTACCTCGTCGAGTTGATGTCGTTCGTACCTTTCGGATGCAATAGCCTGTAAATTTAAGAGGTTGCATATATTTGAATTAGTTTGATATATAATATGAAATAAAACATATATACTTGATAAACGAAATAGGTATATATACCGAAGGTAACTTCTCCTCATAGCACGTATTTATTAGGTCATGCATCGTCCGCATGACGTAATATCCGCACTCGGAGCCGCCCGGTTGCCTTGGGCCTTACAATAATGAAAATAGATCAAGAATCAATATGGATTTCGTACGTTTTTCTTTTTTTCTTTTTTTGAATATTTACAAGCCTAATTGTATATATAAGTTATGTGTATACGTATATACCTTGATCAACTTATACGTGAGCTTGCCTCCGTTCTTCTTGATCACTCCTCTTTTGGTCCAATAATTTCGGAAGGCCCTACAATTAATATAAATTAGTGCGATGATTCATATTTTGTTTTTTAATAAAAGGAGAACGGAATTTAGTTGATTATTAAGCTTACGTATTCAAATAGCCCATAATCGTTAACTTCGGCACCTCGGTGGGACACAAGGAATCCATGATGTAGCACCGAGACTCGGCTAGATGCACAATGAGAAGCCGCCAGTGAGACCTACAATATTAATTATTTCAGTTTATTTGCCATCCAAACTAACGAGAACGAAAGGTAAGAATTTATATATTTTTTTTGTTAAAGTAGAGTTGAGTAATTTCGAACCCTTCGTGATACGGGAGGAAGACGATCGAGTCGAGCTCCATCGGCTCAATGAAGTCGGTGAGGTAAGTAGCACCCTCTCTCGCAATGTTGTCGGCCGCACATCGGTAGGGGTCCAGAAAACGGAAGCGGCCGAACAACAACATCTTGCACCGACGTGCGCTTGCACTACATTGGAAAACCAATTATCATATTTTTTTACGCTAACTACAGATTAATATTTCATGAAAGAAATATCAAAGTCAAATAATCGATCTTACATGCTAAACATTTGAAGTATTGTTACTTCGAGCCAATCATTCTTTAGCATGTCGGTGATCGCAGTGGTGGTGAGCACCGTTGTACCCCCGATCCCTAGATCCTCCACACCGTAGTTGACCTCGAAAGTGTCGACCTCTGACGGTTGGCTCATCAGCAACTGGTAGAGCGCGAGGCCATGCTCCTGAAGTCGGTGCACCTGAGAATCCTCAAGTAGTGGCACCCGACTCGCAGCTTGTGACGACCTTGGGGGCGGTGTACTCGGGCTCCGTGCCGATGCTCTCCGGGCCTACGATTAATGAAACCTATGCAATCAGGACCGAATTGGTATATAAATAGTTTTTTATTTTTTTAAAAAATATATACCTGACCGGTCGACTCGGTCTCTATCAAGTGCACCGGCCACAGAACAAAACTCCCGACTGCTTCATGGATTTCCACAAGATCCGCCACCGGAGTCGGGAGTTTGTGTGACCGATTCGCCTCGACGCAAAAATCTATCTGCACCTTTCTTTGATCGGGCGGGATCGGTTGACCGTGGCATGTGGCGCCCGGAACGGGTAGAAACATCCTTCAGGTCGCCACCTCGATCTGAGTATCCGCCGCCTCAACATAGAGTTTGCAATTGCGTGACCTCTGGAATGTAAATATTATTGTTAGAAGCTTTGAATTAACTCAACCACATTTTTTAATTCGTCGAGTAGTGTTGGACTACAAATAAAACAGAAAAAAACGTCTACCCATATTTCGGACTGAAATAAAATATTTCGGTCCGAAATCTGTCTTCTGTTTCGACAGACAAAATTTCGGTCCGAAATATTTCATTTCGTTCTTGTTCGTCGATTGTCGTCTCCTACGTTCGTGCATCACTTCGGACCGAAATTGTGTCTGACACTTATTTCAACAAGTAGAAAGGTAAATTACCTTGTTCTCGGGGGCGGGCGGTCCCTGCGGTGCCGGCGCCGCAGACGAAGAGGTACCTGCCTGCTGGAGCTCACCTCCGAGCAGTACCTGTTGGAAGTTACCCGGGACGCAGACGGAGGCCATTAGGTCCTGGATCCTTGCGTTCATCTCCTTCGTCATTTCCGCCGTCATCTCCTCCCGTTGCTTCCTCAGCTTCTCTTCGAACTCCTCTCTCATCCCGTCAACCTCCGATTGGGAGTAGCAACCGGAGTGAGAAGTCGCGCCCCGTCTCCTCTTTTGCTTCCCGAAGACGTCTTTCCGGCGTGTGTACTCGGAGCTGTGGGCCCGCGTTCTCCCGGGATGTTCCGGCGTCCCTAGAGCGGCAGCGAGGACATCATTTGCGCCGTCGGGGACGAATGATCCCTCACTCGCTTCTCTTATTTTTCCTTCCTGCAGTGATCAATTGAGTAAAATTAACGTATATGTTCAGTTTAAAATCAATTGATTAAAAACTGTGAAAGCATCAACAACGGTTATTTAAGAGAAACCGTTGTTGTCACACTCAACAACGGTTTTTACTAAAATAACCGTTGTTGATGATAACCATCAACAACGGTTCTATACATAAATAACCGTTGTTGATACTTTCCATCTCAAAATTCTAAAAAATAATTTTGCTTGTCATTAACAACGGTTCCTCAGTTAAAACCGTTGTTGATGACAACAATCAACAACTGTTTCTTCAATAAATAACGGTTAATTTAAAATGTGCAGTTAATTTAAAATGACGAAAGCATGTGCAGTTAATTTAAAATGTTAAGTTAAGAATATATACCACTCTCTTCTGGACCTCCCGAATAGCCGGATCGTCGATAACGGCAACTCCATCGACGATGCTCTTCGACCTTGCCAACATCCAGTCGCGGCTCCGTTCGTCCAAATCGGCACTGATAGGAGTGCCCGATGGTTCCGTCGGTGCAATTACGACATTGCGAGTCCACTTCTTCCTCCTTGCACTCGCGTAACCGCCCGAGCCGAGCCTGTGAGGGTACACGTTCTTCTTGGACGCCTCTCGCCCTTGCGCACTCTTTTTCTGTCAATTTATGAAACAGCGGCGTCAGTACAAATTAAGTAATTAGTAGTGCAGATTTTTAAATAACAGTGATTTAATTAATGAACCTTAAACTCGTCAGTGTTGCAGTTCCTGACAAACTCTTCCCACACATGTTGCGGGATGTTATGCTTTGCGCAAGGGTCCTCCTCACTCTCCTGAAGAATGTAGGTTCGGTTCAAGCGCGATTTGAACTCCTTCCAACGGACTCCCACCTTTATCAAGACCTTCCTCTTCTCCCTGTCGTCCGGGAGATGCCAGAAATCCTGCAGGACATATAAAGTAATTATTCAGTTAATCAACGAATTCGGTTAATTGTACAATCAATTATGCAATTTCTATTTTGAATAAAGTTCGAGATTAAATTTTGCAATTTCTATTAATTATACAAAATCAAATGAAGGTATTCAATTAATAATATAATCTGAGATTAAAGTTCAAGAAAACACCTTTATTTTGTTCCAGCAATTCGTCTTGTAATCCAACGGGACCTTCTTCCAGTCCGAGAAATTGATGGGCACATGATCTCTCGCGGTTTGGCCCACATAATTCGCGAACGACCCCGTGGCGGCCCCTGTGGTGTTGCCATCTGTCCCGAACTCTATCTTCCTTTCGGGGTCTTTTACCTTCTTGCGGTAAGTCTCCCCGGTGGTTGGCCCTCGTCGCCTCCGGGGTTCTTGTTCGGGTTGTTGTTCGGGTTGTTCTTCGGGTTGTTCGGTGGTTTCGGGGTTTTCAGGGTCCATGGCTGCGGAGCAGAGGAGAGGCAGAGAGGGAGGAGAGGAGAGGCAAGGCAGGGAGAGGAGAGGAGAGGAGAGGCGAGGCAAGGCAGGGAGAGGGGGCGGCGGCAGAGAAGGAGGAGAGGAGAGGCGGCAGGGAGAGGAGAGGAGAGGCAAGGCAGAGGAGGTCGGAGACAGAGAGGAGAGGCAGGGAGAGGAGAGAGGAGAGGAGCTTACAGAGAGGAGGGAGAGGAGAGGCAGCGGCGGCGGCGGCACGGCAGCAGCAGCAGCAGCGGCGGTGGCAGCGAGGGCTTGATCGCCTGAACAAGCGCGAGAGAGGGTTTTAGAGAGGTTTTGGGACTTAGAGAATTTTACAGTGAAATTTGAAATGAAAGAGAGGAGTACAAACGATTAAAAACTGTGAAAGCATCAACAACAGTTATTTAAGAGAAACCGTTGTTGTCACACTCAACAACGGTTTTTACTAAATAACCGTTGTTGATGATAACCATCAACAACGGTTCTATACATAAATACCCGTCGTTGATACTTTCCATCTCAAAATTCTAAAAAATAATTTTGCTTGTCATTAACAACGGTTCCTAAGTTGAAAACCGTTGTTGATGACAACAATCAACAACTGTTTCTTCATTAAATAACCGTTGTTGATTCTTTCCAGTTTTCAATAAAAAATATAATTTTTCCTTGTCACTAACAACGGTTTCTTTGTTAATAACCATTGTTAATGAAATCAATCAACAACGGTTTTCAATATAAAAAACCGTTGTTGATTTATTCAAAGTTTTAATTTAACAAAATTATTTTGTTGTCATCAACAACTGTTTTTCTTGAGTAACCGTTGTTGATGACGGCAATCAACAACGGTGCTGTAATTAAAAACCGTTGTTGATTGTTTCGCGCCTTAATAAATATGAATCGCGGGGTTTCCAGAGACTTCAGATGCGCACTGGCACCAATCTCGAGACCCAGTTAATGCGGTTGCCAAGAGTACTTTTAATCTAATCAACAACGGTGGTTCATGTAGGAACCGTTGTTGATTCTGTCCAGCTTTTAAATCTGAAAAATTACTTTTTGTAATCAACAGCGGTTTCTCAGTTGGAAACTGTTGCTGATTCCTTTCAGCTTTTAATTTAAAAAATTACCTTCTTGTTATCAACAACGGTTCCTGATTGATAACCGTTGTTGATTATTTTATTGTGGGATTTTCTGAGACCCAAATAATGAATGAAATTATGTTTCAGCCTATCTGATAGAGGTAAATTATGGTGACACAATACAAATAAAAATCTTAAGTGCCTTGCATGATCAAATTGTCGTCCATTTCAGCCAACTCAGCTGCTTTAGCCGGCAGGAAGAGAAGAGTTGCAAGGTGTGTAAAAAATGGCAAGACCATTTTTACCTAACCCATGTCTCATGACCGGCGTGCGCGCAGCTCCAGTTAGTAGCAAATTAATAAGTGCAACAGTAATTAGGGAATAAAACAAGGATGGAAAAATGCCAGGAGCTGGTGCACCGTCTGAGTCCATTCTCTGACGGTTTGCGTCAGATGGAGATCCAACTCAAGTGCCCTGCTTGGTAACTAACTAACAGTACCCAAAAATGATGAGTTATGACCATGCTTTGCAGATTTCGAGGCATTTCTGCTATCTCTACAGCTTGAGTTGGTAGGATCAACCTTTCTGCGAGGTTTTGCCTGCGGGTATGGCATTGAGTTGTGAACCTTCTGGTTCTTCTGAGGTGCTGCAGGTGTGGTCCTGCCGGTTAAAGCAGATTGCTCATGCAAGGCACTTATCAGATTGCCTTTTCTTCTGAGGTGTTGCAGCTGGTCCTGCCGGCTAAAGCAGCTGAGTTGGCTGAAATGGAGGACAATTTGCTCATGCAAGGCACTTAGTTGTTATGTGTGTTCTGGTATACTACCTCTATCAGCTAGGCTGAAACAGGAATTCATTCATTATTTGGGTCTCAGGAAATCCCGCTATGAAACAATCAACAACGGTTTTTTTTAATAAATAACCGTTGTTAATTTTGCCATCCACAACGGTTTTTTAATAAATAACCGTTGTTAATTTTGCCATCCACAACGGTTTTTTAATAAATAACCGTTGTTAATTTTTCCATCCACAACGGTTTTTTAATAAATAATCGTTGTTGATTCTTTCGCAGATTTTAGTTTAAAAAGTTATTTTGTTGTCATCAACAACGGTCCTCAGTCAGTAACCGTTGTTGATACCTCTATCAACAACTGTTGTTCACTAAACATGATCTTAGTACGAGCAAATTATTTTGTTGCTTATAATAAATATTTTGAAATATCTAATTAATTACAAATAGCAAATTATCTAAACGTACATTAATTACAAATAGCAACACACACAAACAAAACAAAAGAAATATTAGAACTCAACAGGCGCAAGATCCCAAGCTTATCATCTATCCGATACATTCGCTGAACATGCACCTGCATTAATGAATTAATTTAGTTAATATATCTATATATCTAATTAATTTCAAGTATACCTAATTACTTTAAGTAATTATTCTATTTAATTAATTAAAAAATGTATCATTTACCTTCTATACGGTTTTCTTTCTTTTCTTTGATCCCTTCGATTTCTTCCTTTTTCGTCTCTTCAGCCACGTTCCTTCGTCATGGTCTGTACGGATGTAGATTGTCTCTGGCGCATCATCAACTGGCTGGATGGCGGTACCATTACAAAATGGTCCGGTTTCGTCAACTTATCGTAGTCGTCCTCATCGACAACGTCTCCGATCCCTACAATGTGCCGTTTACCGGTAAGAACAACATGCCTCTTTTTGTCGGCCGGGTCAACAACATAAAACACCTGCTTTGCTTGCTTAGCCAGTATGAAAGGATCGTCATGGTATCCCAACCGACTGAAATCAACGGTGACAAATCCATCCTCATCCCGTTGGACTCCGCGTCCGTTATCGATCCACTTACAGTAAAATAGGGGGATCTTAAATTTAACGTAATCTACTTCCCATATTTCTTCAATCCAACCGTAAAATGGCTGGGGCATATCTCCAGAAGCCGCTAGAGCTACTAACGCCACACCACTGTTTTGCACGGTGCTCTTGCTGTCTTGGGTCCGAGTGTACCAAGTGAAGCCATTCAAGTCGAAACCTTGGTAGGTGTGCACTGTTGACCCGGGTCCGAACGCTAACCATCTGACAGTCTCACTTACGTCTTCATCGGATGGTCTGGAATGTACACTGTCTTCGAACCATCTTATGAATGTTCGATTATGCTCATTGGTGACCCAACTTTCACTTCTCGAAGGATTTTTCTCACGTAGCTCTGTCAGGTGCCGGACGACGTACGGACTTACATTAGCAAGGTGCTGAAGAATTTTGAGATGTGCAGTCCGGATCAAATCGTGATCCGGCCTCACCAGTTTGTACCCAATAGTATCTACACCTTGGAGTCTCCCCTCGTGCCGAGGCTTGGGAAGGCCGATCGGGTCAATGTCGGCCACGTAATCGGTATAGAAACCGATGATCTCTTCAGCATCATACCCTTCAACCATACTTCCTTCGGGCCTCGATCGACTACGGACCAGCCCTTTCAACTGACCCATGGCTCTCTCAAAAGGGTACATTTGTCGCAGGAATGGGGGGCCACAGAGTTTTATTTCTCTAACGAGATGGACTATTAAATGCACCATGATATCAAAAAATGAGGGTGGAAGATACATTTCCAGTTCACACAGGGTCGTCACGACATCGGACTGTAAGAAGTCCAGCCCTTCGGGATCGATCACCTTCGAATTAACTTTGTTGAAGAAGGAACAGAACCTGGTGATCGACTTCCTAACATGCGGGGGGAGGATACCTCGAATGGCAACCGGGAGCAGCTGAGTCAGCAGGACATGATAATCATGTGATTTCATCCCGATCAGTTTCATATCTTTCATGGACACCCTTCTGGAAATATTTGAAGCATAACCGGATGGCACACGAATTGATTGCAGGCATTCTAAAAAACTGATTTTCTCTTTTCTCGATAGAGTGTAGCAGGCCGCCGGTAAGAAGGTACGCTCTCCCTTTTCTTGGGGTGCTAGCTCTGGGCGAATGCCCATTTCAACCATGTCCTTTCTAACGTTGATGCCATCCTTTGTTTTCCCTGCGGTGTTCAACAACAAGCCCACTATGCTCTCAGCGACGTTCTTTACAATGTGCATCAAATCCAAACAATGCCTAACATCCATGTGCAGCCAATAAGGAAGATCCCAAAATATGGACCTCTTCTTCCATAAGTCGTCCGGATTATCGTGAGCAACAACATCCTTCCCAAATTGGACTCTTATGTGCTTCACTTTTGTGTAAACTTCTTTGCCGGTTAACGGGACCGGAGCTTTTCTCCTCTCAGACTTGCCATTGAATTCTTTCTTCTTCCCTCGATATGCGTGGCCAACCCGAAG
Organism: Cyperus esculentus; assembly: GCA_030179965.1. Taxonomy (NCBI): domain Eukaryota; kingdom Viridiplantae; phylum Streptophyta; class Magnoliopsida; order Poales; family Cyperaceae; genus Cyperus; species Cyperus esculentus. The sequence goes on along the minus strand of JASGLE010000049.1, from coordinate 270,134 downwards.
GAATTGACGATGCCCCATGTACACAATCTTCTTACAATGCTTTAGTCGTATGGAACAAGTTTGTTCTCCGCAAATAGGACACGCCTTGTATCCTTTTGTTCTGCATCCCGACAAGTTACCTAACGCGGGAAAATCGTTGACCGTGCAAAAGATCATAACACGGATGGTACACCATTCTTTCTTATATGCATCGTACACTCGTATTCCCTCTTTCCATAACTTCTCCAGTTCCTCAATCAGAGGAGCTAGGAACACATCTATGTCATTACCCGGTTGTTTAGGACCCGATATCAGTAGTGGCATCATTAGGTACTTCCTTTTCATGCACAACCAAGGAGGAAAGTTATAAATGCACAAGAACACCGGCCAGGTACTGTGCCGGCTGCTCATGTTACCGTAAGGATTCATTCCGTCGGTACATAGCCCTAACCTTAAGTTTCTAGGTTCGCCACCGAAATCAGGGAATGTCATGTCAATCTTTCTCCATTCAGAAGAATCGGCGGGATGTCTGAGCATTCCATCGTCTTTTCTACACGTGCCAGCCCACTGTAACAACTCAGGGTCTCTTGGATTTGCAAAAAGACGTTGCAATCTCGGTTCTACTGACAGATAATACAAGATTTTCGCCGCAGGTTTTTTACCTTTCTTTGATGGGTCAGTTCCCGGTTTGTACTTTGAAAGCCCACACTTTGGACATTTATCAAGATTGACATGCTCTTTTCGATATAGTACACAGTCTTTCGGGCATGTAGGAATCCTATCAATTGTTAAACTCAACGGACACAAAATTTTTTTCGCTTGGTAGGTTGTATCCGGCAACTCGTTATCTTCTGGGAGCATATCCCCTAAGAGTTTTAACAGATCTGTGAAACTTTTATCGCTCCAATTATTTTTTGCTTTCAGGCTAAATAATTTGAAAACCGCTGATAATTTTGAAAATTTCGTACAACCGGGAAATAATTCTACATTAGCATCTTTGCTCAGATTAATTTCAGAAAATTCTGGTATGTCCACAAAATCGTCGGGAATGTCGTGCATCATTTCATCTACTTGATCATAGTCCGTACAATTAGTGCTATCTATATTTTCTACCCCAATTTCCTCCCGTACATCATTTTCCCGATCTAAAGAGGTCTCGGACACATTGGAAGCCTTGCTTGACTCCGCATTTGCCGATTCTTCGGAGCACTCGCCATGCCACACCCAACGAGTGTACCGCTCCTTAAATCCACGACGGATCAGATGGCCCCTCACTTCTCTGACATCCCTAAATCTCCGCAAGTTCTCACAATCGGAACAAGGGCATAAAATAGTTTCATCACCCCTACGCCTCATATGTTCCTTCGCACAATTAATGAATTCTTCGACTCCTAACAAGTAAGCACTTGTATCACGCCTCCCATACATCCAACTCTTACGATCCATCTGTAAGAGATAATTAAATATAATTTTTATTATGCATGCAATATTAGTACTAGGTCCCTGCTGGTTCTACAATTAATAGGTTCCGGGCCGGCCAACCATCCTAACCCACTCTTTGAATACCTTGTCTCATTAGCGAACATGCGTTGGGCAATTTGTTGTTCGAGAAAAATTCGGCAGCATTTCCCATTAGCTCCCCCGAGTACGCCATTGCACGTACCCGTGAGAACAAATGGAGAAATGATCTACCGAATTTTTCTCGAACAACAAATTGCCCAACGCATGTTCACTAATCCTAAATGAGACAAGGTATTCAAAGAGCAGTCCCAAACGGGGACTATTCGAGATTAACCCCTATTGGATTAATCTCGAACGGGTAACGACCTAAAGTTATTCAAGTTCCGGTAGTTTGGTTCTAATGCATGACAATACCCACATATAAAAAATGCTAACATGCATGCAATTATATGCATGACAATACCCACATATCTCGAAACGAAAATGGGAGTCGGAGGGGAGAGTGGTATGCCTTCCAATCAACTTCCTCTTGAGCTAGATTGAAATTAAAGGAGGAGGGGGAGGGGGCGCTGCTGCCTGCTGGTCTGCTGGAGAAGGAGGGAGGAAAAAAAGAAGGTATATATGCCTTATGATTAATTTGCTAGCTGCTGGGTGAGGAAAAAGTGTTGTTGTTGCTTGGAGAGAATCAACAACGGTTCCAAATGAATAACAGTTGTTTAATGGGCCACAGGCGGGAAATTCTCCCGCCACAAGAAGGAATCAGCAACGGTTCCCAACAAAAAACAGTTGTTAATTCTTACACAGGAATTACTTTATGTTACCCAAGAATCAACAACGGTTTGTTCTTTAGAAACAGTTGGGAATGATAACGGGTTAGCAACGGTTTCTTATAGAGAACAGTTGTTGATTCTTGCACATGAATTTTATGTCAACAACGGTTTCTCTTTGAAGAACCGTTGGTAATGATTATCCCTTTACCAACGGTTTTTAATAGTGAACCGTTGTTAATTCTCGCACAGGAATATTTTATGTTACCAAGAATCAACAACGGTTTGTGTTTTATAATCCGTTGTGAATGCTCCACCTTTTCCAACGGTTTTATGTAGAGAACCGTTGTTAACTCTTGCACATGAATCAACAACTGTTTCTTCTTAAGGAACAGTTGGGAATGATATGCCTTTCCCAACTGTTTTTTAAAGGAACAGTTGTTGATTCTTTCTCAGATTTCGGGGTTGTCTTTACCAACTGTTCCTTCTGATAAACCGTTGCTGATATGTTTAATTAAATTTCCAAAATGCCACTGCCACTTTTCACCAACGGTTTTCTTGAAAACAGTTGCTAAGTTGGGGTTGCTAATGCCCATCTCTGTGGTAGTGTTGTAACGTACACAGAAATTGGACTTAGATTATGTAACCAGTAACTTTCAATAAATGATACGGTTTTATGTTGAAATAAAACATAAATGTAGCCTCGCTTAATTAAATAAATAACATACACAAAATGAAATCCAGTAATTATTGTAATTGTTTGATTTAATGTATGAAATACAGAGCACAAATAATTTGTTTATTCATCTTTCTACCACTATTGGTGCTCCATCAACTGATAAGTTGGATTTGCAATTAAATTTTATATTCGAGCTTTTATTTTTCCTGTTTGAAGAGCAACATTAGCTGATTTCCTAATTCTTCATTACTGATTTTGTTAATTTCTTTGTTAGTTTTTTGTGTCCTCTATAACCTATACAATATATTAGTTTACCATAATGCTAGTTCATATTACAATGCCTGAGGTCCTCTTAATTATCTCCTGCTGGTTGTTTCTCTACCATCCCATGTAAAACTAGTAGATGGATTGTGTTTCAAATTTTAACTCTGAGTATCGTTTGATATTTCATCGGAAATCATCAAAATTTCTTATTATTTACAATGGTTCAAAAAATTATGAGTTTTGATATAATATCAAACGACACTAAAATTAGTTGAAGTTTAAAAAACAATCAATCTATGAGCTTCATAATAAGTTTGTGCAAAATTTTCTTTTTTAGAGATTTTGCTTATATTTATTTGAAGAAATGTTGTTGTGATTGTCACAATGAATGATTGTTACCCGATCGTTAAAATTTATGATCAAGTCCTCTGCTCTTGATTGAGTGATCGGGACAATTTGATTTTAAATATGGTATTTTTTATAAAAAAGAAATCATTAAAAAATAAATTACACATATGTACTCTTAAATAGACAATTCAAATTTGTACAATTTGAAATTTGATACTCTAAAATGTTTAATGTTAGCTGAACAGTTTGAATTCAAAAAAGGTGATTATAGATGCTTATTGCTGATAATATAATAAATTAATATTCTTGATCATTTCATTTCAGTAACATACTTCCAGCTCAAGTCTTTTTATGCTTTGTCTAAATAATATATTTGAAATTAAATACAACAATATAATGAATACTATTGTTTTGGCATTTAGAATATTCCTACAATATTCTTTTGAAGATTAATTTATATTTTTTTCGTTCTTTCTGTTAATTATAATATTTAAGCTTCTATCATTATATTGGATGTAGTAACTTAGCTTTTTTTTTTTTTTAATGGCGAGAAAGATGCAAAAGGATATTTGCTGAATGTGCATGAACAAGACATCATTACCACAGAAAGAGAAATACATATATTTTTTTTCGAAAGATTGGTAGCGGCTACCACACGTATAAAGTAAAATACAGAATGCAAGAGACATAAAAAAAAAAAAACTAAAAACTAAATGGCCTTCTCCTATGAGTTCTACGCTCCTCTAATCAGCAGTATTGGTTGAACATCCTGATCATATCATCAAATGTCTTGTTAGCCAAAACAAAATACGGTACAGATTCGTTCCTGAATACCCTATTATTGTTCCTTTCCTTCCAAATGTTCCGGCCAAAGAGCAACAATAAACCAGATTTGCCATAAGATTGTTGAGCTGGGGGGTATTATCGGCAATGTTGCATGGTAAGTCTCAATTATAGTGTGTACTATATCTCTGTGTAAAATGGTGAATCCACATTTTTGTTGTAAACAATTCCAGAAGGACACTGTATATTGGCAATTAAAGAATAAATGCGCAGTGGTCTCAAGCACCGACTGACCACATAAGCAGCATCCTTGGACAAACTGAAAATGTCGTTTGGGCATTACCTCCTGGGTAAGAATCCTATCCTTAAAAAGCAAGGTAACAAAAATTCTGAGAGGTGGCACTTTTGCCTTCCAAATAGCTTTGCAAGCTGATCTTATTTTTCCAGCTGATATCATAAGGCAGTATGTGGATTTACCTGAAAAAATGTTGAGATTCGTGCTAGTTTTTTTTTTTGGTGTAATTTTGTGTGTGTGTATCTAGAGGAAGAGAGGAAGAAGAGAAGAGAAAGAGGGCAGATTTTTGTGGGAGGATGAAGCTCATTCCAATTTTCCATTTTCTAATATTTATTTGGTCTTTTACAAATTTACGAATTAGACCCTACAAATACAAATAATTACAAACAACAATGGAAACATAAAAACAAAAGAGGAATGAGTAGGGACTCCAACAATCCTCCTCCTCCCGACTCATGTAGTGTGTCCGCCTGCCAAACCCGCCTTCTTACAACAAGCTTCAAGCTTCAACGGCGGTACCGGCTTCGTCAACATAGTCGAACAATTTTCACTCGTGTGGATTTTCTCCAACGCCAACTCCTTATTCTCAAGCACGTCTCGAATCCAATGATACCTCAAATCGATATGCTTGGAACGAGAGTGAAACATTGGATTTTTACTCAAGTGAATTGCACTTTGGCTATCACAAAACAAAACATACCCATCTTGCCGAATACCCAACTCGTGCAAGAATTTCTTCATCCAAATTACTTCTTTGCACGCTTCCGTGACGGCTATGTACTCGGCTTCAGTAGTTGAGAGTGCAACACACTTTTGCAATTTAGATTGCCATGACACGGCCCCGTTTCCAAAACAAACCAAATAGCCGGATGTAGACTTCCTTGAGTCTACGTCACCGGCCCAATCGGCATCCGTATATGCTTCCAACACCGGTTCGGTTGTGCCACCAAAACAAATGCAATGCTTACTTGTACCATGCAAGTATCTTAGAATCCACTTAGTGGCATTCCAATGTGCCTTACCCGGATTCGAAAGAAAGCGACTAACCACGTCAACGACATGAGCTATGTCCGATCTCGTGCACACCATTGCATACATTAACGAGCCTACAACCGAGGCATATGGCACGTTCTTCATCTCCTCCTTCTCCTTGTCATCCTTCAGACAACTATCATGAGACAATTTAAAATGGCTCGCAAGGGGAGTGGTTACCGGTTTACAATTTGTCATGTTGAATCTTTCAAGTACCTTCTCAATGTACTTTTCTTGTGACAACCAAATTTTCCGATCTTTCCGGTTTCTAGTGATTCTCATTCCAAGAATTTGCTTAGCCGCACCCAAATCTTTCATAGCAAATTCGCTACCAAGTCTCTCTTTCAATGCTCTAATTTTTCGCAAATCACTACCGATGACCAACATGTCATCAACATAGAGCAAGAGAATAATAAAATCACCGCTAGAATACCGTTTTATAAAAACACAATTATCGGAATTAGTTTTCACGAAATTGTTGTCACTCATAAAAGATTCAAACCTTTTGTACCAATTTCGTGGCGCTTGTTTCAAGCCATAGAGGCTCCTCCTCAATTTGCACACCAAGTGCTCTTGTCCTTCCGCCACGAGTCCTTCGGGTTGCTCCATATAGAGCTCCTCTTCCAAATCACCATGGAGGAATGTGGTTTTGACGTCTAGTTGTTCAATTTCCAAATCCAAACTAGCGGCCAAACCAAGCATAACCCGGATAGAGGACATCTTCACAACGGGAGAGAATATTTCCTCAAAATCAACTCCCTTCTTTTGATCGAATCCCTTCACTACCAACCGAGCCTTGTATCTCGGCCTTCCTTCTTGACCCTCCGATTTCACCCGATATACCCATTTATTTTTTAGCACATTTTTGCCTTTCGGCAATTCCACAAAATCAAAAGTGTTGTTCTCATGCAAAGATTTCATCTCATCTTGCATGGCTTCCATCCACTTATTTTTGTGCTCCGATTCAATTGCTTGATCAAAGCATTCGGACTCACCATCATCTACTAACAAAATGAAATCATTGGTAGAGTACCTTGTGTTGGCCCGCCTTTCTCGGGTCGACCTCCTCACTTCTTGTGGTTGAGGATCCACACTCGAAGAGGTTTCGGCTTGAGGTTCATTCACCTCTTGAGAGTCATTGGTTTCGGTTGGTTGATTCGGATTTGGTTGAGTTGTTTGGGAATTTGGGTTAGAGTTTGAGAGATGAGTTAGATCAACAAGGTTCCTCGAAGAGGTTTCGGCTTTGTCGAGGCTTTACATATCACCAACGTGCTCTTGTTCAAAGAACACTACATCTCGACTTCTAACTACCTTCTTCTCAACCGGATCCCACAATCGGTACCCGAATTCACCATTCCCATACCCCAAGAAAACACATTCTTTGGTCTTGCTATCGAGCTTTGACCTTTCATCTCTAGGAATGTGCACAAAAACTTTACAACCAAACACTCTAAGATGATTATAAGAAACATCTTTACCTTTCCAAATCGTTTCCGGTATATCACCGTCCAACGCATGTGAAGGGGAGCGGTTGATCAAGTGGACCGCCGTGTTCAAGGCTTCACCCCAAAAGCCCTTCGAGAGTTTAGAATGAGAGAGCATACAACGAATTCTCACATAAATGGTGCGGTTCATTCTTCGGCTACACCGTTTTGTTGTGGGGTCTTTGGAACAGTTTTCTCAAGCTTGATACTGATGGTCTTGCAAAATGATTCGAATGGACCACGGTATTCTCCTCTGTTATCGGACCAGATGCACATCACTTTCTTTCCGGTTTGTCGTTCCACTTCCACAACCCACTTCTTGAACACGTCCAAAACTTGATCTTTTGACTTCAACGGGTATGCCCACAATTTTCTTGAGTGGTCATCCACAAAAGTTACAAAATAAAGTGCACCACCAATGCTTCTATCTCCCATAGAACAAAGATCGGTGTGTACCAAATCCAACAAACTCGGTTTCTTACCATGCGACGTTCTCTTGAAGGCGACACGGTGTTGCTTGCCCGCCAAACAATGGGTGCCAGAGGTGAGAGAGCTACCGTCACAAGGCACGAAGTTCCTTTTAGTGAGAATTTCAATGCCTTTTTGGCTCATGTGACCCAACCGCAAATGCTACAAATCGGTCGAGCCATTTTCCGAAACATTCACCTCCCCACATACTTTAACTTGGGTTGCATAAAGCGAACCCGATTTCGTTCCGCGAGCAATCACCAATTGTCCTCTCAACAATTTCCATTTGCCTTCAAAGAAGCTACTCTTGTACCCTTCGTCATCAAGGATACCAACCGAGATCAAATGAAGTCGCATATCTGGCACATGCCGAACATTCTTCAAAACGAGCTTGCTTCCCAAATTGGTCTCGACACAGATGTCTCCAATACCAACAATTTTGCAAACTCCGTTATCTCCCAACCTTACTACATCACGTTCACCTTCCGTATAGGAAGTGAACAAGTCACATTTGGATGTGACGTGGAAGGAAGCGGCGGAGTCTACGATCCAATTTGAGTCTTGACCAATATAATTCACAAAGCCTTCATTGTAGGCTATGAACACCTCTCCATCGGAAGCAAGGGCGGTGGTGTTTTCATTCTCACCATCACCGCCTCTCTCCTTAGATTGACTTCTATTAAAGCCATCATTCTTGGCTTTCAACTTCCGGCATTCAAATTTCATATGGCCGGGCTTCTTGCAATAATGACAAATGACCCCCTTCCTTGACTTCGATCTTCCATTCGATTTATTTCGTTTGTCATCATTGTGGGAGTTTCTATGAGAACTCCTCCCCCCGATTCTCGGTGACTAGAGCCGAGGACTCATCGGTGACACCCAACTCCCTACGTCTCAACTCCTCGTTGAGCATACTATCCTTCACCATGGATAGTGTTACATCACCGTTTGGTGCCGAATTACTCAAAGTCACCACCAAAGTTTCCCAACTATCGGGTAAAGAACTCAACAAAATCAATGCTTGCAACTCCTCATCCAAAACCATTTTCATGGTTGACAAACGATTTACACAATCTTGGAAATGACTCAAATGATCCGAGACCGATGTACCTTCTCGGTATTTCATGTTTACCAATTTTCGAATGAGAAACACCTTGTTTTGAGCGGTCTTGCGCTCGTACATGCTCTCAAGTTTCTCCCACAAAACTTTGGCATCGGTTTCGGTTGAGATATGGTGGAACACGGAATCATCCACCCATTGTCTAATCAAGGCTATCGTCTTTCGATTAGACACTTTCCAAGCACCCTCCGAGGTTTCGACAGGTTTGGTACCAATAAGGGGTCCGAAGGCATCTTTACAATACAATAGATCCTCCATCCGAGACTTCCAAATACCATAGTTGGATGAGGTCAATTTAATTATGGTACCACTGCTACTGCTTTCTTCCATCTCAATTTAACAAATACCCAATTAGCAAATCTCCAAATTTATCAAATCAAATCCCAAACCGGGTAGCAAACAATCAGACAGAATCAGTGCAGGTTGCGTTATGACGCACCTCTACTTCCGTTATAACGGAACACAGACAAAGAACAAATGCTGAAATTCGCCCAGCTTGCGTTATAACGCAATAGGGACTTCCGTTATAATGGAACAACTACCAACGGTTCCAGAGAGCTTCCGTTATCACGCAACACAAACGTCCGTTGTAACAGAACAATTTCAGAACGCCCAGCTTCCGTTGTAACGGAACAAACCAATGCGTTATAACGGAACAGATTCTGACTAGGTTTTACCTCAGATCGCAGATGCCTTTGATCGTCGGAGCAGCAACCAGCGGTAACAGACAACGCCCACCAAATCAACACTCTACTACCCTCAGATCTGCTCAGCAACAAACAAATTTCGCAACTAACACCAAATCTCCAATCCGCACACGACTCGGCGAGACGCGGCGGAACAAACTCAAGCGCCGGCGAAGCGACGGCAACGACAGTGGGGCAGCGATGGCGGCAGCGAGCGAAACGAGCAGGACAGCGGCAGCAACGAGCAACAGTGACGGCGGCGAACGGTGGCTCTGATACCAGTTGTTGAGATTCGTGCTAGTTTTTTTTTTGGGTGTAATTTTGTGTGTGTGTATCTAGAGGAAGAGAGGAAGAAGAGAAGAGAGAGGGCAGATTTTTGTGGGAGGATGAAGCTCATCCCAATTTTCCATTTTCTAATATTTATTTGGTCTTTTACAAATTTACGAATTAGACTCTACAAATACAAATAATTACAAACAACAATGGAAACATAAAAACAAAAAAGGAATGAGTAGGGACTCCAACAAAAAACACCTGAAGGATTCAGCCACCATCGAAGGCGAGCTCTATGTTCAGTGAAAGTTAATTCATTGAGCATCTGAACCACAAAATTTTGAGGATAAGTTAAAGGTGCCGGTAACAGATCTGGAATCCTTGTACTAGCTGCTTCAAAGATATGTTTCTAAGTGGCGGTGGCTAAGTGGAATGCAAGGTTGCACGCATCATCTGCCCACCTCAAACGTCTTCCCAAAAACTAATGCATCTACCTGATTGTATGTCCCATTCAGAGAATAAAGCAAAAGTACATTTCGATTGGTTTGCTTAACATATTGAAGGAAGGCAAAGATTGATTTGCTTAACATAAGCTCAAGTCGGCACATTTCATTGTACATTTTGATTTTCTTTTGCCTTTTTAGTTTTCGTTCTTTGATTCTTTTTCTCTTTTCCTTACAATTGTACATTCTTGTGATAAAGGTCTTAATAAAAATTTGAGGGCGCAAGAGCCTCATCTTTTACTTACAGGAAAAAAAAAAAAGAAAGAAAAGAGGTTAATATTATAAACACTCTGATCATGAGTTGCTCTATTTTGAATTGCATCATCTATATCATATTCTCAGAACATTAACAGAAAATTTAAACAAAACAACAAACGAGCAATTTAACAAATCCAAAAGCATCCATCCCAGTAAATTAATGAGCAGTACAAGTAATATATTTAATTAATATCCAATGCATGAACTCTAAACTCTAAATTAAGTACATGCACTGTAAGGGGGAAATTAAAAATAGAAAAAGAATCTAATTGTTTGATGCATGCTGAAAAGGAAATTAAGGCTTAAGATTAATCATATATATGGGAAGTTATGAAGGCAAATTAGTCGAGGATGTGTGAGGGCAATCCACCGGCCTTGTGAATGCACTTGGTTGCAATCTGGTAGGAGAGAAATGCATCTCTGCTGGCGTACTTGATGAGCTCCGATTCGTAATCATAACCTTGTTCAGTGATGCCCCAATCAGCCTGGAGCACCCTCGCAGGCTTCTTCTCCACTCGCATTCCATCCAGTACCAACTCTGCCATCGCCTCCAGCTCCAGCTCCAGGCCCAAACCCTCCTCTTCATGCTTTGCTAATTCTTTTTTGTATGCACTCGCCACCAGCTTTCTCAGCTCCACTGTGTGTGCAATCTGCAACTGCCAATGATCTTTCAATTTCTTTGCAATATCTTTGATCCCCAGGCCAATGACAACCACTTTCTTATTGTCTCGCAAGAAGTTCTTCAATGGCGTAACCGGGAATTCCGAATCCCACCAATAGTCGTAGTCCTGGCGGTGGAAGAGCACGTGGGAACCCCCAAGGCAGATGCTGATCGCTCGGTAAGGGTTAGACTGGTGGGGGTCGATTCTGCGATTATTTCTTGCCCAGAAGTAAGGCATAGGAGTGCCTTTGAAAGTGCAGAGGCTCACCACTTGGGGAGTGCCGCGACGCTGCAGGTAGCGCAAGTCATGGAGGGTCTTAGCGGCCCATTGGTTAGCTAGATTCTCATATTGAGGGGTGGCGACCTCAATGGTGTGGTTACCGACATGTAGGATCCAGAGAGAGATGGCGTTGTAGTAGTCGTTGTAGCCATCCTGAACATGAACATAATCGTAGAAATGGTCAGGGGCGATCGTCACCTTTATCTTCTTTACTGGGGGCTGGTGCTGCACATTGTTATTGATCATATTGTTCTTTAAATTCGTTGTACACTGGGCTTCAGATTGAGATTGAGATGCAAGCAACTTATCCATGATTGATCGATGAAGAGAACGAGAGCTCGATTGAATTGAGATCGATCGAGAAGAGAAAGGATTATATATATAGGGAGTTATATATATATAGCATATATAGTCTTTATTAATATTGTAGAGGAAAGGAAAAAGTATTTGATCTTAATTAGCAACGTACGTACGTAGCTATTACAATTTTAATACATCTCCCATTATTTTTATTCATCTATATTCTGTTGTACATCTATTTTCATAAGGTTAAAACATATCTTTATAATTCTATTTTTATTTGGATAAATATGTTATTTTAGTCCCTTATTTGCACTCTAAAACTTTTTTCTTATTTTCTTTTCTTTTAACACCTCATGCTTCACTAAAAATTGTATGATTAAGTATAGGAATTGTAATATCAGTATATGTCTTTTATCTATACTAGTAAAAAGCCCACTTCTTGTTTTGGACTGAAATTATCATTTCTTATAATTAACTTTTAAGATAATATGTAATGGGCCTTAATTTTAATCGGCTGAGAACGTCAACGGGCATTAACGTACATCAACGGTTCTGATCTATAAAAAAAATGATCAACGGCTCAGACATGAGGATAGCCCTTTCATGTCATTTTTTCCAATATGCTTTTATTATTAGTAAGGATATAATTGTTGATTGTAACTATTTTATGTTGTGAACCATTTTTAATGTAAAACAAATTAAGTTCGTTCTCTAGCTAGTTAATATTTTGGCCGACTAGCTAGGTGTCTGTCTGAGGCCATCCATCACCGTCCGCCGCGCCGGATTTAATTCATTGGCTTCTAGTTAATATCATTGGCTTCTGACAATGGTGTAACATTACTGACTAGATTAATTACTCGTCCTTCAAACATATAATTGTCCATGCATGTTAACCTCAAAATTTGGTATCTGTAGGTTCAAAATGCTGAGATTGTATTTGGGAATATATTGTTTACTGCAGCAGTTTTCATGCCGATGCATGTTGCCACTTTTGTAAGGCAACTGGTAACATTTTTTGAAGCAAACTGCCCATCAGATATTCACTTTTCGGCTTTCAAAAAATGTTCAAGGCGGTGTTAGCTTTCTCATCAATTAGGAAGTTCATTTTCTGTTATTCTGTAACTACAAATCATTTAGTATATATGCAGGTCTATAAGTTGAGCAAATAATTAAGCAGATTCTCTGAAGATGGATGGTTTTCATACTACTTTGTCTCAGTTTAGTACTTCCCGCAGCTATTGGGCATTACATACAGGATCATTGGATGGTAGGATTGAAAATTATAACACTCAAGTAAGCACTTCTTTTATGCAAGGAAACCCATAAAACTTGTTCGATTGTTTTTCAAGTGCTATATATATATTAATTCTCTTCATAATACCTTAACAATTACACTGCCGGGAACTAGTAAAGTGGTACCAGGTAATTCTATTAATCTGCCACTGTTCTGGTATAAACCTACAGGCTATAATATTTCAGGCAAATAGAAGGGAGGCGAGTTTTTCATATTCTATTCATGCAAACAGAGGTCACTGAGTTCGATCTATTTATGCACTCACTGGTCGATCGGTTGAGTCTGAGATGAGTGCTAAAATATTTCTGTTACTAGAGTAAAACTACCGTGCTCTTAAGCTCACGGGGGCCTCCCGTGAGCTTAACACCAAAAACATATCAAACCATATTCAAATTTTGATTTATATAGCTCAATAAATTCTTTATATCAAATCATGTGGCATGCAAAAATTTTTCATTTTTAGAGATTTTTAAGTATTTATTTCGTATTTTTTAAAAGTTACATATGAAACATTGATTATTTTATTAATATTATATAGCTGATCTTAAAAAATTCGAAATAAATACTTAAAAATCTCTAAAAATGAAAAAAATTTGCATGCTAGAAGATTTTGATATAAAGAATTTATTGAGCCATATAACTTAAAAATTGGATATGGTTTGATATGTTTTTGGTGTTAAGCTGACGGGAGGCCCCCGTGAGCTTAAGGGCACGGTAGTTTTACTCCTGTTACTATTAATTTCCAAATCCTGTAAAGCTAGTTTGTAGCCGTTGTAAGTATTGAAAGTGAAACTCACACTCAACTTCAATTTTATTGCAGCTATGGTCAAATTAAGGTGCTGCCTTTCTTTCCTTTAACTTTAGTTACAAAAAGACAACTCAAATTATTAATGTATTGTTTCAAGGCACATATAAAGTCAGCGTCAGATCCAAAATAATAAACACAATTATTAAAAGTCAGGTTTCCGAAAGTAGAAAATTTGTTTTTTGTCTTACCCTAAAAAATTACAAATCTCAATATTATTTTTGTTTGCAAACAAATCTTACAACTATCCCTACTTGACTAGCGGCCACGGCCACAGTTCATTCTGACCGCAACGGTTAGAAGAGTAAAAACTTATCAAATTTGTAAAAATTCGCGTCTGAACGCAGAGTTTGACCACAGTGGTCAGACAAAGCGTCTGGCCACAGCGGTCAGATATTTTAAGATTTTTATTAATGACATCATGTATGTCGTCGTTAGCTTTCCATTGATATATAGGTCATATACCCAAATCGGAGTTTCCTATCAAAAGTTATGGGTGTTTGAATGTGCATTCAGACATTGTGTCTATATACAGACACAGCTCTCTTGATAGAAAATTGTAACTCTGTATTCAGTTGCTGACTGTATAACTCATAACTTTTGATAGGAAACTCTGATGCATATGACCTATCGATGGAAAACTAACGATGAGACCTACATGATGTCATTAATAAAAATCTTAAAATATCTGACCGTTGCGGCCAGACGCTTTGTCTGACCGCTATGGTCAGACTTTGCGGTCAGATCTGTATTCAGACGCGAATGAACTTTATGGTCGTGGCCGCTGGTCAAGTAGGGATAGTTGCCAAACAATAATTTTACTATCCGAATAGTTCAAAATATCACTATTCTTTTTACTCTTCCAACAATCACTAATCCATTTTTACTAATCAGATAGTACTATTTTAGTGCTATTCCTTGATTTGCCAAACAGAGATTTTAGTTTCTTAATTAATTTTTCCTTTTAACTTGATTAATTTGTGATTTTATTTATTTATTTATTATCATTATTGTATCAAATAAAATTCATAAAAAGCAACTTTTAGTACTCTTGTTAATTGGGAAGCATCACTGGCAGCTGAATTTGAGTCACAGCACCTTGCTTACCTGCCTACTGGCATTGGTATGCAATATAGAGACTACAACGTACCAGTATCAGTATGGCACTTCTTATATTTGAAGTTTGATGCTCCCAGACATATGATATGTAGTCATTAATTATGCTTTTTGTTAAAAGTTTAAGGGCTCATTGTCATTTGTTAATTCATGTGAGAAAGTGATTTCAGGTGTGTTTAGCATTTAGCCTTGAGCTCGGTATCGATCATGTTAAATACCAAATGAGAGTGGATGGTACTGGTACTAGTTTAATTTAATGGTTGAATACTTGAATCTGGATTTCGATGAATTATTTTCTCTGTGTCCTTATATTCCAGCACTCCTGAATCATGAATGTTGCTGGCCTGCTGCCCTGCTGGGTTTGAAATTGTTTTATCTGGATGAAGAAGAAGTAGATAGATTTCGATCTGGGCCTTGCATGTTAGGCCTCTTTGTTTTACCTTAATATATTATATGCATTGATTAATTAGGTCTGTATGTCTTTGCAATATTAATTCGTCCTAATGATTTTAGTATCCAATATAATTAATTTACAAATTTGTAAACTCATTTATCTTAAGGACTAATTAATATTGTAATATCAATAATGATAATTTTTTTTTTTTTAATTTTATGCAGAATGTCAACGATGATATTATTCAAATAAAAGGTTTCTTTCATATTTTTATTTTATTAATTAACTATACCAGCAAATGCTCTACAAATTTGTTTAACCATTTCAATCGATCTAAAGGCCGATTGAGGGACGACAAGTTCAACCCCGGCCTCCACCCTCTGAAACAGAAATCAGATCTGATCTGGTCAGAAGTACACAATGACACATCATATGTATCCATATCTCAAAACTTAATTAAAAGACTAGTTATACATATATATATATATATATCAGTATTAGTTATTACTCGCTAGCTAGCTATATAACATATAATTCTCCTGTCAATTAAACCAAAAAAAAAGAAAGAAAGATGGTGCTGTTTTAATTTATATATGAAACTTAATTATGTGATTGCTAGATGGATTATTATCCAATAAATATAGGTAGCTAGCTAGCTATAATATATACCTTAGGTGACCAGCCACTAATTAGAATACGTGGATCCCACAGTTAAAACAACGCGTAACTCATAAGACGACGTCCTCATCTCTTATGAGTTATGATCTTCTTCCCTCTCAGCCTCTGCCTAGCTACAAACTAACCAAGTAATTAAGGCTCTCTCAAGTAACCTTCAAGCAACATTAATCTCTACCAAACTCAATTCCATTAACGCTCTCAATAAGTATCCTTCAAGCTAAGTACCTCCATATATATACTACTAATTAATTGTCATATATACATACATACCCAACATGCCAAACACAGTACTGCATTGCTTCAATTGCACTAAAATGATGAGGCTATGTAGATGCAAAGGATTATTCATGCCTAGCCTCTTCAAATGCCGATCCTTTTCCAATGTTTTCAAGTACTTGCGCCGTGGTGCCCGAAGAAGGAGATCCTCCAAGCGATTCCGCTCCGTGCATGCCATTTTCTGGCCATTAATGTCCATGCGCTCAGACGAGAGGGACCGCGCGGCTGATAATAATCCTAGCTTGACCATGACCGAGACTGAGACGATAGAGGCTGGTCAGACATTTGCTCGACCACTGCCAATTGATCAACCGGTACCTCTCACTTCCTCTCACTCAAAAACTGAATCATCCCCGCCTCCTGCCTCGTCCTCTTACACGAAAGTACAACCGACTCCTCCAAGTTCCTCTAATGCAAATGCTGAACTGCAGGAAATTACCACAAAAGCGGAATCGAGTCATTCCCCTCTCACCTTCTCTCGCACAAAGGTTGAACCGACTCCCCGTTTTGCCTCCTCCTACATAAAAATGGCTACTCAGCTGAATGCTGGAGAAAAGAAAACAAAAGAAGATAATTCTGAGGTGCAGAAGGCATGTCGAAGTTTCGAGAAGTACATACTGGAGATGCTTTTGGAAGAGAGAAAGGTTAGAGATTTACTGGACGTGGAGGAGCTTCTGTATTGCATGGACAACTTGAAGTCCCCTGCTTTTGTTGAGTTGGTCTGCACCTTCTACGGCGAGCTTTGCCTTGATTTGTTCTCCGATGATCAAGGCGAGCAATCAGTGCTCGAGCCCGGTGGCAACTACTAACATGATATATATATGTGTGTGTGTCTGATTGAAATGACCGTCTTTGCGTACGTGCATGATGTATTATTGTTGAAATGCATGTTTTGGTTGAAGAATATATATCCTAACAATATTCCATTGAATTTTGATTTTGCCGTCGCGCTGACATACATGATTGATACACTATGATTAATCTTTATGTCGAAATTTCACTTTTTTGTTTTTTTTTGAATTTTGTATAGTTTACTTGTGTATTATTGGTTGGCTTGGCTCATATATTGGCTGTGATCGATGTATAGAAAGTAGTTGGGGTGAATTCGGGACTGATACAAGAAGAGCTCAAGTTATGAAGATGGCATGAATTAATCCATTCCTTTGCATTTCTTGTTATTCTTTAGGCTCCTAATTCTGTTTATAATTAATATTGATGCTCGGAATATATATGCATAATGCAATTTTGTAATTACTTATTCTTATCAGATCGATTGGACTTGCAATTTACCTTAATTCAGTTGTTCCAGATTAAAATGAAAAAATGTCTGGTACTTGTAGATACGTACCATATATATTTGGTGAAGTATGTTTTGTTATCTTAATTCTATTCACAATAATTTATGTAAGTTCAGGGCAGAAATTATGGGCTAAATTCAGTCGCCAAAAATGGCCTTCTAAAATGGACCAATTATATATATATAGCCCGTATAACAAGTGAGGGTGATAATAGCTGAGATGGGCCTAGTTTTGGGCTGTATCAAGCTCTGCCTTATTATTGTTACGGAGGTGATAACCGCCTCCCATAATCTGCACCCCATAACCAACTACAATTAATATCCCTTGAAAAACGTGTTTTCCCAGATTTACGCGCTTTCCCACGCACAAAGCGCGTTCAAGCGCTGCGCGCTTGAGCGTCAAAAAGTGATTATACTAAGTATACAGAGTGATTATACAAAGAGTACAATGTGTTTATATTTAAAACTAAAAGTACCTTAACTGCACCCTATAACCAACTGCAATTAATATCTCTTGAAAAACGTGTTTTCCCAGATTCATGCGCTTTTCCACGCGCATCGTTTGAGCATCAAAAGTAATTATACCAAGTATACGGAGTGATTATACAAAGAGTACAATATGTTTATACTTAAAACTAAAAGTATTTTAACTTTTTAAAACTTACCGTTATGAAAAAAATTTGTTTTTAAAGATAGAAAATGAATTATTTATATGTTAAAAAGTATTTATACTAAAGATCCATACTCATCATACCAAAATTCAAAAGTGGTTATACAAAATATTGATACTAAATCTTTGTATTTAAAGTTATTATACTAGCAAATTAGAGATATTAAAAGCTCAACATGCCGCTGCACTGTTCATCTACAGTGTCAAAAGAACAGTTTTTTTTTTTTTTTGGTTGATTTGTTCTTTTTTTTGTGTTGGGTTTTTGCTAATTTTTTTTTTGAGGTTTATTATTATTATTATTATTATTATTATTATTATTATTATTATTATTATTATTATTATTATTATTATTATTGTTATTATTATTTTTGGTTTGGTTTATTCATTTTTTTTTGGTTTTCACTAATTACAATAAAATTTCGAAGTTAGTGTTAATATTTTTATTGTTAGGTTTTCAATTCTTAAAAAAATGCAGTGGTTAAAAATAACAATCTTTCTATTTTATAGTGCTTTAGGTATTTTGTTTTAAGTTTTAATATATTTACAAGTAAGCTCATAAGTGGTGTTACTCCATGCATTTAGGAAATGATGTAAAGCTATCATGAGTTGGGCTCAATAATTTTTTATATAAAAAATTTACCGAAAATTTTCTATTTTTTTAATTTTTAGTATTTTTATTTTGTGTTTTCTAAGAGTTATACATAAAATAATAATTATGTTATTATATTGTATAGTCGCTTCTAAGAGAATCTTAAACAAATACTGAAAAATTCTCAAAAATAGAAATTTTGTGTATCCTATACATTTTGAACTTTTCATATAAAAAACTTATTAAGCCATATAGATAAAAATTTAAAAGTGATTTTATGTGTTTTTAAAGTTACGTCCGCATAAGGACCATGTGAGTTTAAGCTCATGATAATCTTACTTTTGCAATTATAACACAAATCAATATCGATGTTTTTGTATTCATCGCGCGGAGCGCGCTCACATGTCTAGTATTTATACAAAACGTACACAAAAAATGATTATACAAAACTTAACAAAGTATTTATACCAGCAAGGAAAACCCAAAAATGTTATATTAGATATGCAATATGCATACAACAAATTATGTATCATATAGAAATCCATTACTTTCAATGTGGAACTTGATAAAATGAATAAAAAATGAGAGAAACATGGCATAGATTCTAAGGGAATGTGAAAGAGAGGGAAGGGAAGAACGAAATGGAAGAGTGTGTGAGGGAGGGCAGAGGAACGAAGGGCGGAGGGGCGGATGGAGAGAAAGGGAGGGCAGTGGGGGAGTTGGGAGAGGAAGGAAGTTGGAAGAAAAAGAAAAAGTTGGGAGTTGAGAGAGAAAGGAAGAAAAGAGAGGGAATATTCTTGGGATGTAATTAAGGAGTGTGGATAAGGGGGATAAGAATATTTTCTAATGTTGGGTCCTGATAATATCCCCCCATAAAAATCCCCCATCACTATTCCCCATAACTAACCCATGAGTCACGCGTTTTCCCAATTTAATGCGCTTTCTGAGCGTCAAAAAGTGATTATACTTAGTATACGGAGTGATTATACTTAGTATACATAGTGATTATACTTTGTATACGGAGTGATTATACTTAAATTAATGTGTTTTCTGAAGCGTTTTCTGACACGTTTTCTGATGCGTTTTCTGACGCGTTTTTCCAATTTAACACGCTTTCTCACGCATCCAAAAATGATTATACTAAATATTTGTACAGCTCATACTAAAAATCGGAAGTGGTTATACTAAATATTAAGAATATTTTTGGGGGATGGATATGGAGAATAGTTAAGGAGGTAGTTATTAGAAGACGAAATCTTTTCTAAAGATTCTATGGGGGATTTATATGGGGGATAGATAATGGGGGATTATAATAATTTCTCTATAAAAAATCCTAAACATTGCATTATTTTATATTATTTATGCAAATATTGTAGCGAAAAATGGAAAACAAAAATTAAATATTACAGACCGGTCGACGAGTTTTGTATGCATCCATAACATTCTGCCCATCTTTTCTTGTTTTGTGTCATAATTACGCCGTAAATTATACATGGCTAGGAATACCTATCCGTGATTCTGACATGATTTTCATTTCAATCAGGAAAAAAAAAGAAAGAAATTGATTCGTGATTCTGACATGACATTTCTATTTTTGGGTAAGGAAGTAATACATGATATCAAAATAAATACTCACTATAATGGTATTTATTAAAGAGAAGGGATCCGATGCCACTACATCTCAATCATTCGATATGAATACGTGATTAAGATTTACGGTTGAAATTTAGTCTTTTTGAGCTTTATCTTATTAACTCGCATACTCAACTAATGTTTGAAGTATTACATTTTTTTTATCAGTTTCTTCTAGTCTCAATACCTTGCAACATTGGTGGAGAAAGAAAGTTAATAAGATAAAGATCAAAAAGACTAAATCTCAATCACAATCACGTATTCACATCGAATGATTGAGATGTAGTGGCATCGGATGCCACTAAAATCAAGTAGCATCTGATCCCTTATCTAAATTAAATTAGTAATTTTCAAATTAATTCATTAATTAAGTATTCGACTAATTTAATGAGGCCATAAGTATTAACACAGTACATATCGATTTTTGTATCTTTTCGATTTCTCTCTAATATTTTTTTTTGGGGTATTTGAAGTTTTTTCCTGGGAAATCTTATTTGGGCATCAATTATTTTTCTTTCGTTGAACGGAGTCTAAGCTTTCATTTTTGTTTAGGGACATGATTTCATAATAATAAGTATTTGGACATGATTTATTTCGTTAAAGTCGGCAAATTGTTGTCAATATTGGCTTTGTTCTTCGAGATAAAGTAAATGGGAGTAGATATAGAGATACCATTGCAGCTCCCGTCGTTGATACGGATGATTTGACAAGTCAAACTTGTTTTGCACTTTTGATTTATGCATGTAGACTTGATAATTATGCAGTGAACATTATTTTTTATGCATGTAAAATTAATTTGTTGAGTTTAAAAACATTAAACAACTTGCATACTAAGTATTTTTTTTCTTAAAAAAATATTTAATAACATGCATTTTACAACCAATACATTGCATACTAAATACATTTGAGTGCATGATAAATGATTTTATTTACATATAGTATTTGTAAGTTGTAACATATAGTGTAAACCAAATACACTGCATACTAAATGAATCTGTATGCATAATAAATAAGTTTACATGCATAATTAGCTATATAGTTTGCATAAAAAAGTGTGACGTAAAATAAAGAGGAAAAGAGGGAGATGGTACAGTGAACCGGATAAAAGGGGTCATGAACCGGTTAAAATTTGTTGAACCGGATATTGAACCGCGACTTGATTATTGAAAAATAAGTTTGATTCGGCGAGTTGAGTTTATATGCATAATTATCAGATTTTGTTGCATAATTATCAGATTTCGCTGCATAATAAAGCAAAAAAAGAAAAAAAAATGGTTGTGTGCGTATCAGGGTGTTCCGTCCGTATCACCATAGCATTCCCAAAGTAAATTACTCGCCTAAGGGAAGTTGGGATTAAAAAAAGTAAATTATTTAATTAATGTATTATTGAACTTATTTTGTATGTTTTTTTTGTATTATTTTTTTATGAGGAGGGTTTCAACGCCTTCATTTTTTGTATCTCCATCATGCCTCCACTTTTTAAATTTCAAATACCTAAAAAATTAAAAACTATTTTTCAAAATAAAATTATTAAATTTGATCAATATGATATTCTCTACGTGCACATAAACATTTTTTTTTACTATTTTATTTTATTTTATATAAATCAATTGAGTTATAAAAATCAACATCTAGAAATTGTTTATATTAGTGCATTTTTTTGGAGCCATTGATGTCAAACAAAATGATATTTAAATTTGATGGTTTTTTACATATACATAAATGAAATGTATAATATTAAATCTAACGGTTTTGTTTTGAATAAATCATTTTAAATTTTGAGTCTTTTAATTTGATCGCATTAAAAATACATACTTTTACCTAAAAAAAACACCTACAGAATTGATCCAAATCATTGGCATTTGTACCCGATTACATGTATTATCTTGTGTTTTCCAGTTACTTCTCTACTTTTGGTTGTTCAGGTCCAATGGAGCAAAACGTGAAGAGTATGGAGCAATTGGAGCATTTTTTGGACCTGAAGCCACCCCTTACGGTCTGTAAGGGTTGCAATCGAGAGCAGAGCAAATATGGAAGAACTCTGATTTGATTGCTATATAATCATGATGTAGGGCAACGTTTTTGGCAAGCACTCACACAATAATCCAGCCACCTTTGAGTGCATTGAGAGGGGATTCTCTTGGGGGTGAAGCTGAGCCAAGAGGAGGGCCAAACGGCGGCTTGACGGGCGAGATCCGGCGAGCTGACGGGGGACGACAAGCACGTGCACACAGAGAGTAGTTCTTCATAGCGTTCTTTCTCTTTTACTCGTTTTTAGAGATTGATTTGTGTACTCTTTGTGTGTATCATGACTTGTGTAACTATGTACTTGATTGCTTATTCGGCCATGTCCGGCTAAACTCCCAGTTTTTAGGATTAGGATAATGTCATAACTTGGTTTTTGGTTTTTATGAAGTTCTTGGTTATCTTTTATTTTAGTTCTTTGTGTACTGTGTATTGATTGAAACTGCATTCTATGCTTGAGTTGTGTGCTCGAACAGGTAACCAGTAGGTATTGGCCAGTACCCTAGGTTTTAAGCCTTAGTACGCATGTGACCGGGCCTAGTTTGTATGCGAGGTGGGTTAGAGATCTGAGAGGTTAATCAGGCAAAACGCGAGAGCTGAGCCTTACACTACCCGGTTGGGGCACCGGTGCCGGGACATAGGTTAGGTTTACAGGCGAGAGTCGGAATCTATACCTTTGGTAGTTTGAACTGTGTTAGGAATTAAGCCAACAAGCAAGAGCTGAGGTTCGGTGCTTGATATTGTTTTAAACCAGAACTAAACGTATTGACACCAAGAATTCATAGAAATTAATTTACTTGTGTTACGCATCGGTCGTATGCGAGGGTGACGACCGATATACTTCTATCTGACAGACGCGAGAGCACAATTCAGTGGTAGTGTGAACCGTCCGTGACAGGAACGATTAGCGTGATACGAGGCTGAGTGAGGACTAGTCCGAAATCCTAGAAACGCTTGTATCTTATTGCTTTCTTTGTATCTTATATTTAAATATCAATTTAGAAAACCAAAAATACCCTCCAACTTGTGAACAAACGCTAGTTTTAGGGATAAACAAAGTCTAGTCCGGTTTTGCCAATTGTCCTTGTGGATTCGACCCCGCACTATGCTACAACTTAGTCGTACGCTTGCGACTGATTTGCAGTTTAGTATGGATAATTAAAAGTAGTGCACTTTCGAGTGAACACAATTTTAAAAAGTGGAGACATGATGGAGGCACAAAAAATAGAGGCATTGGAACCCTTTTTTTTTATTGAACTTATTTTGTATGTTACATTGTTCAAATTAATGGTATAAATTGAATGATAAAAATATAATAAAAAATGAATTATTTAATACAATCATCAACATGAATAATAATTTATTTGTCTTGAATTGAAGTCTGTACTGAAAATATTATAAACGATGGTAATCTCTAACAACTCTTTTTTTCTTTTTTTTTTTTGTAGGTTTAATTTGCACGTGGATCATTCAATATGCAATTCAAAACCTTTAATCTCAAACAAGTTAAGGCCGATTAGATATGAAAACTAATCGACATTCATGCTTCATGTGCTTTTGGTATGGCTTAAAAATATTCCATTATGCATTGGTACCTTGGAGATCTTTGCTGGATACACCCAAACTATAGTGTTATAGATAAAAATTTTTTAATTTCAATTTAAATAATTGATCTGAACAACTTACCATGATATCCAATTATCCACATAAGTTTCTGTAGTTCAATCTTTATATATAGTCACTAAGTTTTTCAACTATTTGTTTAGACTTTAGATAGATAAAAAATAGTACATTTTTAATGGTTTATAATGTTTATATAAACTATTTTCTAAGTATCTAAATAAATAGTAAATGAGTGATGTGATGGTACTATTAATAAAACAAATTAGTCGGTATTACAACTCTATATTATATATTTTAAAATGAGCTAGACTAATATGAAAACGTTTACATTTCAATGTAATCATCATATGATAATGTCATTGTAGACTGATTTTTATAATTTGTGGTGACATAAAACATTATAGACCATTCAAAATGTGATTTTATATCCATCTAAAAAATATTTAAAAAATTATAAAAAATATAAAATTTGACCTAAATCAATATATATTAACATATGAAGATCATTTGAGCGGTTCAGATTGACCATTTAGTTAAATAATATTGTGTTGTAATACCAACCAATCTGTACTATTATAGTACTATAGCCTCACTCATAGTTAAAATGTACTCAAAATTATAAAATTTGTTCTACAAAATATGGTCTGCATCGATACGGCGATGACATTGAGCAACTTGGATTCACCGCCGTATATGGTGTATATATATGCTAAATCCTAAATGCATGTCGATGATGGATGAATTTGCACATGACGGAAAAAATAAAAAATTATATAATACCTCAGGCGCGGTTGAGGAGAAGACAAAACAGATAACAACATCAACATGGGACCGAAACAAGTACCGACCATACATACAGACACGCACCGAAACCGAGTATACGGCAATTGCTAGCTCGGTTTATATACGACTTACGACTGCTAGCTAGCTTGCTATTTTGTTTGGAGCTAGCTCCTGTCAATTTTGGATAGAATTTTCCATCGTTGCTTTCATTTGTGCGTGCACGTTTTTTTTTTCTCTCTCGTGTTGATTAGATTAATTTGAGTCACAGAAATTTATTAATTTGTGTCAAACTATATATATTAATATACAAAATTTTGTTATATTTTCCAATTCTCAACATTTTAATTAGAAATAGAAATTATAGTACGAATAATATTTCTGCTGTTGCACGAAATTACAAGTAAAACTATATATTAATTGTAGTGCTTCCGATATGTAATTTTACTGTATATATATATTTTTTTATGCCACTCAGGGCATGTTCGGCTGAGCTAACCAACCGGCCACGAAATGTTACCTTTCCCACGGGAACAGAAAAAAGTCGGTGAGATAGAAATTTTTTGTTTTCCACCGTAACACAGTGACTCACCTGTGGGAAATATACAAATACCCACTGCCGAACACAGCCTTAATAGGAGTGGCAATGGAACAAGTTTTTTCATTGTTTCGTTCCGTTCCGTTATAACGGAATAGATTTTGGTTCCATCCGTTATAACGGAACAGAAATAGAAGAAAATTTGGTTCTATCGGTTATAACAGAACGGAAACGGAACACGCCATTTCCGTTCTATTCCGCCCTAAACACGTATTTTCCACGTATTTCTCACGTATTTCCGTTGTTCCGTTCCGTTCCGTTATAACGGAACATTCAACGGAATGGATTTTGGTTCCGTCCGTTATAACGGAACGCTCAACGGAATGGATTTTGTTTCCGTCCGTTATAACGGAACGGAAACGGAAAATGCCATTTCCGTTCCGTTCCATTCCATTGCCACCCCTAAGCCTTAGTCTCTTTTCAATGCTTTCATGCGAGGATAAACTAGTGTTGTGCTAACGGGCAAGGGCGGGCCTTGACAGGCGACGGCGGGCGACGGGCGATGGGCGACGACGGGCGGGTTAGGGGGGTTTTTGTCCCGAGGGGAGGCCCTTGCCCACCACTTTGCCCGTTGGACTAAGCGGGCAAGGGCGGGCGACGACGGGCGACGGGTTTGTATTAAAACTTTAAAAAATTAAGATTATGAAAAATCTGAAATACAAGTTATTATTAAAATTGTATTAAAAATAAAAAATATTTTAATTAAACTTAAAATTTTAAAATCTGAAATGCAAAAAAATTATTTAAGATGTTTAATTAAAATCCAAAATAAAAAAATGAAGATATTAAAAATATGGAATTAAAAATGTACCTTCCGGTGCGACTTGTAGAAGCCGGTTGTTAGATATTTGATATTTCTTCGGTCAAAGTATATGTTGAACATATCTTCAACCGCTTTGCTCACAATTACATGCTCATTTCCACACGTAATACCTAAATTAGAGTTGTATATTCGTAGCATTTTTACCGCATAAAACTTCTTGTATGTTGGATAGAGGCAATTTGCAATAATCGATTAATCGTGAGGGGTGGTACGTGTTATATGGAGGCAATTTGCAATAATCGCAAGGGCGGGCACGGGCAGGCGCGGGGGGCGGGCGGGAAGGGCGACGAGGGGCAGGCGGGTTTCGTGGGGCGACAACTAATATCCAGACCCTTACCCTTTGAGACCCCCCCGGATCCAAGACGGGCGGGCGAAGGGCATGGGCGGGCGGGGGTGGGCGGGGGCATAACACTAGGACTAATGAAAAATACAATAAAATAAGTAATAATAGCAATAGTATTACTAATAATTAAAATAACAACGGCATACATGATAATGACCTTATTGCCGTACCTTCTTAAAAGAGTGACAAGACCGAGGCTCAGGTTAGAATAATACAATATGGAAGGAACCCCAGAGGCGAAGCTGGCGGCGACTCAACCACCGCATTGAAGGAGCCCTTTAACACACCAAAAACTCTCGCCAACCACCAAAAATCCATTAATGCAGCTACATTAAATCCATCAAAATCCTTTCCACCAAAACTGTCTAAACCACTTTAAAAATTTATTCCTAAATTCCTTCCTTTTTCCGTCCAAAAATACCAAATCTTCATCTCACCTGATACAATCACGACATGGCGGCACAAGGATACCTTTTTACCTCCCGACAAGTGGATCAAGCGACATTGTACCTCTCAGGAGCATATCTAGAAGCGGGGGGGGGGGGGGGGGGGGGGCAAATTTCACAGGAGCTATACGAGTAAACACCTCACCAGAAGTGATGCAGGAAAAGGTTGCAGGGGTTACGGACTGCCTACTGGCAAACTGTGGCGGCACTCCGGGGGACTACCGCGTGGAAATTCGGACGGATCGCATGTTCATGATAAAATTGCCAGCATGGGCGGATCGGGTGGATGCAATCCAAGCAATAAGGGAGTGGGATGACGAGGAGCAATTGACGGTGTACTCGTATGACGGGGATGCCGACAGACCAAGGCCTGACATTTCCTTCACAGTGGCAATCAAGGTATGGAATCTGCCTATGAGGCTCTGGTCCAGACGAGTTGTAGAGAAGATAACATATCTGTTTGGGGTTCCGACATACATAGAAAATCTGGGGGAAATTGAGAGGCAATCGGTTAGAGTAAATGTAACTTGCCACGACCCGCGAAGGATACCACGGAATGTCATCCTCCATGCCCCTGGGTTGTGGGTACTGGTAAAGATAGAAGTGCTGAATTGGAATCATGCTGAAAACCCCCCACCAGAACTGATTACTGACATAATGTACGATCGAAATGAGGACGGTAACTTCTCTGATGAGCAACGATGCAGAGCCTCGCTGACTAGGGCGGTGGACCGATGGAGACACCATCCTCATTTTGAGGGAGGGGAACAGGGAGGTCGAGGAAAGGGGTGCACGGATGATCATAGTGGTGAAATGGAACACCCCCAAATACCAATTGCAACAGAAGAGTTGGAGGAAGAGGCCAGACACACCCCTGAATCAAGTCAGCACTACAATCGATTATCTCCTATACATCATACACCAAAAGAACTGCAAGGCATGAAGAAAGTTGGCAAATTGGAGGTGAAAGCTGGGAAAAACACCACTGGCAGTGAAAGTACAAAGGGGGGGGCTGAGAGTGAAAATAGTAATCACAGCAAGGAAATGAGGAGGCTAATACTAACAGAAGCAAGGATGGGGGGACTAAGCCTCAGTCCTCAACTAATTGAAGGGGGGCCAGGAAATGAAACCCTCGGGACGGCAATTGATACTGGGGGAAGAGTACACGAGCCTTGGGAAGATAAAATTGAAGATGAACCTCCTGCTATGAAAATACTAAAAGTGGGATCCATCTGGCTGGACAATGAATGTATAGCACGGAATTTATTTCAGGGATGCCAACATGTAGAGGAGGAGGAATTAAGAAAGAAAGAGGAGCAAACAAGAAAAGTGGAGTTACCACCAAACTCAAGTCAAAAAGAGAGGATATTGATCACAGTTACAAAGCGTAGGCTGGAGAAAAAAGGAACAACATTAATTGCAGCTAAGGGTAGTAGACTGGTGAAAAGATGTTTTGGAGTGAGGAGAGCTCTGATATTTAATACACTCATTAAGGGATGTAGAGAGGGGTGGGTGAGGAGTAAATTGAAAATGATATCAAAAGCTCTTTCCCCTCCTCTTTCAGATACAACTCAATTAATCAAAGAACAAGCCAGAAACCCTGAAAAACCAGGTGAAAAAGCTATGGAGCTCTCCAATGATGAACTCATCTCAAAGTTTGCAACACTGCAAGCAGAGGAGGAAGGGCATACTGGGGAACTGGCACTGCCACAGCAAGCCTTCTCAAAGAGAAACTGGGACAGATGTGTAGTTGCAAGGGTTGTGACAGATAGAGTAGTGTTAGAGGCCAACTTTGCTGCAACTATGGGGAGGGCTTGGAGTTTGGGGCATAACAGCCAGATCACCAACATTTCCAAGAATAACTTCCTGGTTGAATTTGAATCAGTGCAAGCACTCTGTCAGGTCCTGGAGAGGGGGATCTGGTCATACAGAGGTGATGTAGTGGCATTGAAAAGGACATCTGGACCTGAAGACATGAGTGCTGAGTTTGTTCAAGAGATGGAGGTGTGGCTCCAGATGCATAATTTTCCAATGGAAGCCTTCTCTGAGCAGGGTTTGGTGATGATAGCAGCCACTGTGGGGCAGCCAATGACAGAAATCCAGGAGATCATGGTGAATGGTCACAGATCCTGCAAGATTAAGGTACTATTACCAATTAATGCACCCCTGAAAGACAAGATCATTACCAGACATCCTGATTTAGGGAGGGTCACCATTATGCTGGTATATGAGAAAGTTCAAAGAGCTTGCTTATTTTGTGGGGTAGTGGGGCATGAAATAGGAAGCTGTATGGTTAGGTCCAGGGTGGCACGACTAAGAATGGAGGGTAAATACAAGGACCAACCAGGACTAGCTAATATTCTGGATCCAAAGTTGGGGTCATGGGTAACCAACCCAAACAAAATCCCTAGGATAAAGGAGGCGGGGGGCCAGTCATTTTATTCAGAGAAAAGGAAAACACAGGTGCATGAGGGGGAGGCTGCTGGTAACACAAGTAAGCAGCAATACAAAAACAAGGGGGGTCAGAACAATCATATTATTGATCTAAACTCAGAGGCTGAGGAAACAACACAGTCTAACCAGTACACTGGGAATAAGAGAACCTATGATGATTGCAATGACAATGAGGAGGAAATAGGTAGTGCAGACAGAAGAATCCACAATGGGAAGGGGGGGCTGGTAATCTATCAGCAGGAGAAGAAGTCAGTACCAAAAAAATCAAAGGCGACGATAGGGGGCCCAGAGGTGGTCCCGTCGCCCGGTCCCCAATGAACATACTCTCTTGGAACTGCCGTGGTGGGGGGGGGCCACGGAAAAAACGGTTCATCACATCACTCCTACATTCGACCCGGGCAGACATTGTTTTCATTTCAGAATCCAAAACCTCGGGTCGCAAGTCGGTACGGTTTCTTGAAACTCTGCCTTTAAGGCATTTTGACTACGTGCCTTCTGTAGGTCTCTCAGGAGGCTTATGGTTGGTATGGGGGGACCATGTTAGGCTACAGGTCTTCCAAAAAACCAGATATTATTTTTTTACATGGGTAGTAGAAGTAGATAAACCACCATGGATACTTGCCTGTGTCTATGGAGATGCCTCGTATAGACATAATCCACAAATATGGGCAGATATCAAAATTTTGGCATCAACCAATGCCCCTTTGTGCTGTATAGGGGATTGGAATGCAATAATGGAGGTAGGGGAGAAGTATGGAGGAAATGAAACACTGAATAGAAACAGTGTGAGGTTCAGGGAGTTCCTCTTTGATGCTGAATTGATTGACCTGGGGTTCAAGGGGCCTGCTTTTACATGGACAAACAAACCAAATGCCTCAGAAGCCATGCATGTCAGGTTAGATAGAGTGGTAGCAAATAGCAGTTGGTGTAACATGTATGCTGATGCTTATGTAAACCACCTACCAAGGAGGCATAGTGACCACTGTCCAATAATGTTGAGGACCAGAGGCGAAAATAGGAAAAGTAGGCTGTTCAGAATGGAGCATTGGTGGCTCCAAAGGGAAGAATTCCAAGCAACATGGGCAAATCAGTGGAAGGGTGAAGAAGGCAAGGGGTGGGCAGAGAAATACAAAGGCCTCAAAGAAAGCATTGTAAAGTGGAGTGCAAAACTGAACACCCCCCAGAAAAGTGTTCAAGAAGCTCAACAAAAACTTCTCCAGTTCCAAACTTTACACCCTAGCCAACAAAACCCTGTACTGGAAGAACAGTTGGTGAGAAGTTGTGACCAGGCTGAGGAGGAGCTTAATGAGTATTGGAGACAAAGATCAAGAGTGCAATGGGTAGTGATGGGGGATAGAAATACAAAATTCTTTCACACAGTGGCTTCCCAAAGAAGGAGAAGAAATAGAATTGTTGTAGCCATGAGTGAGGATGGGACAAGAGAAACAACAGAAAAGGGAATCACTGCTATATTTGTGCAGTATTTCAAAACCTTATACACCTCGCAGATGAACAGTCAGGGTGCAGTGGAGGGAATCAGGGGGTACATGGCGGGCTTTGTGATCCAAAGTGAATGCAAAATACCAGTAGGAGCTACAGACAGGCTGACAGCATGCCCAACCGTGACAGAAGTGCACACGGCATTGAAGCAGATGGGGCCCGATAAGTCGCCTGGGCCTGATGGGCTCACTGCCAGATTCCTGCAACAATTCTGGGAGGTCTTAGGCCCAGATATATGCAAAATTATCAGGCAGGCATTCCAAACTAGCATGGCCCCGCAGGAATGGATGAAGGCAAATATAGTGCTGCTGCCAAAATGTGAGGAGCCTCTAAAGCCAAAGGAGTACAGGCCACTCAGCATTGGCAACACACTATACAGGTTGTTCACAAAAATTATAACTAACAGATTGCAACCTTTTATTAACAGGGTAATTTCAAAGGAGCAGACAGCCTTTATCAAAGGAAGAAGTATTGCTGACAACTCAATACTGATGAGGGAGGTGATCCACTCCTTCAACAGCAGGGAGTACACGCAGGCTAGCTTTGCATTGAAGGCAGACATAAACAAGGCGTTTGATACAGTGGAGTGGGAGTTCATTGCACAAGCATTAGAGGCCATTGGGGTACCACCATCCCTAACACAGCTCATCATGTCATGCCTTAAGTCAAGCAAGGTCAGTGTGCTGGTAAATGGAAAGGGAGATGGGTTCATTACTCCTTCAAGGGGATTGAGACAGGGGTGCCCTCTCTCTCCCTATCTCTTCATTATAGCAATGGAATTCTTGTCAAAAAGCATGCAGAAGGCACTGGAAGAAGGCAGAATCAAGGGCATCAGTTTGGCTCCTGGTGCTCCTATCCTAACACATGTCTTGTATGCGGATGACCTTGTCATATTCGGGGAGGCCAGCTCCACAGAAGTAGAGACAGTCAAAAGCTTGTTGGAGCAGTTTGGAAACTGGTCAGGGCTACATGTTAACCCAGACAAGTCTACCATCTGGTTCAGTAAGAGATGCAACGAGGAGTGCAGGATGGAGGTGCTTCATGCTATGAATGCCAAGGTGGCTGAGGGTAAGGAAAAATATCTGGGCATTTACATGCCTCGAAACAGTAGAGCCGGTGATCCAACACATGAACTGTTAGAGGAGAAGGTATGGGGTAAGCTAGCTGGATGGAAAATCAATATGCTATCCCCATCAGGAAGATCAGTACTGGTGCAGTCTGTGCTAACATCAATCCCAGTGTATTATATGAGTGTATCCAAATTATCAGCAAAAACCACTGCCAATCTCAATTCTCTGATTAGAAAATTCTGGTGGGGTAAAGTTGGCAATGACAGATACTTGGCTATGGTTAGCTGGGAGAAGATATGCAGGAGAAAGGAGGAGGGGGGGCTTGGAATGAGAGACTTGAGAATGATGAATGATGCATTAATCTTGAAATTGGGATGGCAAGTAGCCTGTGGCATGGACAAGCCATGGGTACAATTGATAAAGGCTAAATACTGTCAGAATGGCACCTTGTGGCAAGCAAGAATGCAACCAGGCTCAAGCCCTTTGTGGAGAAGAATATGGATGCTCAGAACCTTCCTGCAAGATGATGTCTTTTGGGACATTGGAAATGGAAGCAAGGTGGGGGCCCAAGGGCAGCCATGGTTCCCTGGGTGGGAGGAGCACGTCCAGAACAGCACTGCTGGGGTCGGGCCAACAGTTGATGCGCTGGTAAGGAGACAGGATGGGGAGTGGGATCAGCAGTTGCTCAATAACATGTTTGGTGATGTATATGCTCAAGTCATTATCCAGTCTGTGCAACCCCCACAAGACACATCGCTAATACCAGATAGACTGATATGGAAACCTGCCAAGTCGGGTCAATATACAGTCAAGATGGGGTATGCCATGTTATCAGGGGGGAATCCAAGTAGCAATACAGAAAGTGAAGAGCAGCAGCTATATACAGCAATTTGGGCCATGAAGGGGATACTGCCAAGGGTGCAGATGTTTCTCTGGAAAGCATGCCAGAATGGGTTAGCCACAGCCCAGGAAATGCATAGAAGGATACATAGATTTCAACCCCAGTGTAACAGATGCAATCAAGAAGATGAATTCCTCATGCACCTATTATTTTTCTGTCCTGGTTCCAGAGTGATCTGGTTTGTGTCCAACCTGCCAATAAGAGTAGAAGAATTGCCTATGGAGTTCAAAGCTGCACTGCGATATCTGGGGAGCCAGCATGATGAGCAAATGCAGGCCAGGATTGCAAATTTAATGTGGTGCATATGGAAGGCAAGAAATAATGAGGTAATTGAAGGAAAAAGGGTGCACCCCATCACAGTGGTGAAGCAGGCAAGGGCAATGGAAATGCAGTATGACAGAGCACCACAGCTGACTCTGGTAAGTGAACCACACAAGATAACAGTTCTAAGAAATGCAGAAATGATCCTAGTGGATGGGTCATGGGACCAAAGTCAAAGTGCAGGATTGGCAATGCTGACTTTCAGCACAGAAGGGAAATTGATGGAATGCAGAGGGAAAGCAAGGCAAGTCTCAGATCCTTTCCATACAGAGGCACTGGCAGTTTTAGAGGGGGTCCACTGGGCAAGGGAGAGAACAAGAGAGGTGTTCATCTTCACTGACTGCACCAATCTGATAAGGGCAGTACTTGATCAAGAAATAGGTGAGATTCCATCATGGAGAGCAGCCCCAGCTGTTGCACAGATAAAGCGAGAATTGGAGCATGCAGGTGCAGCAATCCAAATTAGGCACTGTCCAAGAGGAGGGGTAAAATGGGCACATGATTTGGCACACTGGTGCAGAAGGTCAAGGGGAGATTTCACGGGAAGGGCATTACCACAACAACTGCAAGAGGATGAAGGGCCTGAAGAGACATTAGAAAGGTGGTTTGCCAGAGAACCGGACTAGGTGGAGGAACAGGACGAGTCCACAAGTGATATGTCAGATGATTGAAAATATATCTTCTGCTAAGCCAACACTTTAGGAATTTTATTAAAAAAAAAAAAAAAAAAAAAAAAAAAAAAAAAAAAATGGAGTTGTTTAGTCCGTTTAATATGTAGTTAGTTTTCGCTTTCTCCTTTTCCATTGTAGCAAGTTGCTATGTAACCTTGGATTACATCCTTTTTAGCTCCTTTTTTTGGTACTGTAATGTAGATGCAAAAACTCTCAGCTTTTGAATTTTTTTCTAAATGCAAGCCTACGGGCATTTTACCCTCAAAAAAAAAAAAGGCTCAGGTTAGAATTCGGATTTAGAGTGTTTTTAATTATTTTTTATATAAAAAAATGGATTTGATATGTTCATTTGAATCTCGCGGCTCAAACTAAGAAACAAGGTCCTAAGAAGTAAGAACCACCTTTTAGTCCAGTAAAGATTATTTGTGTGGAAGGTTGTCAGTTCGAAACTTAAATTAAAGTCTTTATAGATATATAAATTTGAGTAACTTGATTTTTATCTTTATCTCAAAAAAAAAAAAATTAAGAAACAAGATCCTATTATCCTAATTAGAAAAAAAAAAATAATGAAAACATATGATTCCCCGCCTGTAAAAATCCCATACCTTGAACAAATTCTCTCGAAATCAAACTAAGAAATATATGACACGACAAAGTTTAGCACCTAGGCTGAATCACTAAGGTTTAGAATAAGCTCAAGTTAACAATAGCTAAAATTGTATTATAAGTAAATTAATAAGGAAGAAGGGCTCCTTACAAGTTCGTTTAGGGCCTTTTATAGAACTCCAGCCTTAATTACAAGCAACCATAATTACACTTAATCTTAATGAGGGCTGATTGTGGCCAATTAGTACCATTAATAATTATAGTCATAATGTCATCTGACGTGCTGTGCGTTCTACGATTGTAACAGTCGATTGTTGGAGACTTGGAGTCTTGTGACTATCTATTTCGCTATAGCTGACAAAGCCATTTCGAGTTAATATCCGAGATGATCTTGTATGATTATAAGAAGAATCATCTCACGTTTAGTTTTTGGGCTGCGTTTGGATGGGGGCAAAGATTAGTGCAAGAGTAGTGATATTTGGGTTAGTGATTGAGACTAGTGTGAGTAGAACTAACTTTTTACTATTCCGGTTAGCAAAATGTTGTTTGGATAATAACTTTAGAGTAGTGATGGTGGGAATGAATAAAATATTGGATTTTTTTTTCCAACCAACTCTTACATCTGAAATTTACAGTTTGATATATTAATATGTTTCTAACCGTTATAGAAAATTTTTTATTGTTTTATTTTAATATTAATTTTGTTATATCTGAAATGTATTTAACTCATACGATTTTTTTTCTTCAAAATTGACACTTTTGATTCATCATGAATTAAACCCGATTTTAATAGTACAAAACAAATAACATAAATGGTTCAATTGAAATTATACACATTCTAACTCTTCGATCCTCCAATAAAGAAATAAAAGTGGGATATTTTATTATTTTTATAATCTCACAAAAGCACTACTCCATTAAACCAACAATCCATTGGTTTAGTAGAGTAGAGCTAATTGAGAGCTAACTCAAAATTCTATTTTATGTTTGAATACCACAAAACTTTGGGTTTGCTTGCACATCCAAACAAACCCTTAAGAATCTTGTAGTCCCATAATTTGTATGCTTGTCAGAATACATCACTATGAATTCAAAAAACCGTTAATATTGCGACGAATTATCGAAGTACCGATATTGGAAATTTGGAATAATATAATCACTTTTTTTTTGGTTTTAAAGAAAGACATAATATAAACACTTAAAACATCTTGCAAAATATTTTATCACATAATTTAATTTCCCAATAAAATTTGCAACACGTTATCTGTACGTAAGCGATGAAATTAATTATTATGACAAAATCTCCTCGGACCTGGTTTGCAAAAACATTTGATTTGGTTTTGCATCATGCAGGAATTGGCTTCTTAATTAATTTGTCTTTCCGAGTGGGGGAAATAAGATATTGACTGGCAAATCTCGCCAAATCACAAATAAAATGAAGTTATGATCGAGAAATATATATTTATTGTCAATAATTATGACTCGCTATCAAGTATCAAGTATCAACACGTACGCCTCGCCTCCTTTTAATTATCATTATTCCCCTATATAATTATGGTTGAAGTTGAGTCATCAATCTGCCTGTTTTTAACCAAATTAAACAGTGCGAAAGGGATTTTTAGTTACCTCCAACATTTTGACTAAATTGATCAAATTTGTGTGTATGTGCAGTGGAAGTTATAACGGTACGTAGCTGTTCAAAGTCCAAAGGGTCCGTTTGAATTGAATATGCAGAAAATAAAAATTAGAATGTAACGAGAATTAGTGGGGGTCTGATCTCAGCTTTGACGGATTGATTTGTTTGTGTCCTTCCAATCCATGAACATCCAATTCCAATCTCCACAATCTTTTTCTCTTGCATCATTGCATAGCAGACCACACGAAATATTATTTTGTTCCGGCAAACCCGGGCCGGGATGTTATGTAGCAGCTGGAACAAACTTTCATCCTTGAATTATGTTCAGTTTTCAATTTAGTTACGTCCTCAACAACAACAAAAAAATATATAAATACCCAACAAAATTTCCACATTTATAAATATTTATTACCTGTTGACGCATTCATTCCCTCCAGTGCACCTCATCTTTTTGCCTACCCCTTTTTCTCGTTATTTCATTGTTTATTTATTTATCTATTGCTGTCGATTGAAGCCAATATATATATATGATATTAATCGTTGTTCAGTAGGCACTGGGCACATTAAATTTGAGAGAAGATTAAAATTAATTGTTGGGTGTTATCAGTGATCACACCACATTGGTTCTTTCTCCATCATCTCATCTGCCAGCGATCGATCTGGATAGCTAGGGATGGGCATCATAAAAAAGTGGAGTGCCATATCCTAAGAGATTAGAGAAGCTTCCAAGCATTAAATTTAAGGCAAGCTAAGAAGGAAGAGATTCCACATCCTGTTAATTTTGAGGTACAAAACAATTGGCTTGTTGTTTGTTTATTTACAAGTAAAGATTCGATCTTTAAGTAATGGCATGTTCTCAAATTTCCCATCATTGGAGAGATACATCATACATAGACTGATAGACATAGTAGTGCATATATATAATAAGGATTTAATGTGTTCCTGTGCAATTTCAAAGTTGTTCCTTTACACAACCACACATGTATGTTAGATATATGTGAATTTCCTTTTCTCAAAAGAAAAAAGAGATTGATTCTAGACAAAAAGATGTGGTGTTAGTGTCACTAACAGATTAATTAATGTGATCATCTGAGTTGATAAATAATTAAAAATAGTGGAGTTAGGCATGGCATATTGGCATATTGGCATATTGGCATGGCCTCCTAACTAAATAAGTAATGAAATCTAGAATGGAGCCTCCCCCAGAATCTACTTCTACTGGCCATCACAATTCACAAAGTTTGCGCCTTTTGTAAATAAATGGGATTTGGGACCCGCCCGGCTCGTTCTTTTCCATTCCTTTGCATTTTGCATTGCATTCATTGTTTCACGAGTTGGTGAGTTTGTTTGGTGTGTTCAACTTCAAGTTCAACAAAAGATTCCAAATTGCCTTTGTATACTATTCTGTAATCTAATCTCTTTATCCCCTGTTGTGGTGTGGTGTCGTGTCCTGTCTTTATTTTGGGAAGAGCGCATTAATTCTCTGCCCTTATTCTTCTTCTTTTTTTCTTTTCTTCTTGTTGGGTTCTCGGTGCAAAACATAACATAACATAACATCCCATACATTAAGAAGCTTTTGTTTTTACATTTTTACCGTTGGTAAAGACAGAACTGATAGTGAAAGAAAGAATGATGCATGATGAATTGATTGATTAGAATATATTTAGGATTAAAGTACAGTAGTATGTATTTTGTTCTCTTCTTTTCTTTGCACCTTAATAAATATAATATATAAATATATATAAGAAGGATGGATGGGAATGGGATGAGAAGACAGCAGCATGTTGAGAGCATTTACCTCTCACGTGCCTTTGTTTCTTCTTTCTTTTGCTTCTCTGTGATTAATTCCAGTACACAGAAAGGGTCCCTCCCTTCTTTAATTTCATCTCCTTTTCTTCATTTCTCTTCTTCCTCTCCTCTCCTCTCTCTTTCTTCTCTCTTCTCCACATTGCCATTGCCATTGCCAACCACTTCCTGCTTGTATGCTTCTTCTACAATTTCCTTTTCTTATAACTTCTACTTTTAATGTACCAAGTACAAATTTTCAAGGTCTGCATTGCCATTGCCCATTTGCTCTGCTTCAACTGATTGATTATTATACTTGATTCCGTTTTGGGTCTTAATTTGCAGTTCAAACCTTTCAAGCAAGAAGATTGAATTGAAGTATCAGACGGCTACTGCTTCAAAATGGACCCCGAGGCTGGGAACATTGCTACAGCTCGAGCGGTCAGCTAATTTCTTGCTTTCATTTTCCTTTTCTTTCAATTCTACAAGCCAACATCACTATTAATTGTGCTATGTACTACCATTTATTGTTGTTATGCCATCAAATTGCTGCTTGTCATCCTCTGAGCAGCATGCTATCTGTTGTGTTGTTGACCTCTACCATCCAGTCTTTTTCATCCAAATTTATCAAAATTGTTTCATTTACTTACATATATTTTTAGCCTACAATTGTTCCGGAAATTGCAGCAAAATTACCTGTCTAATTTAGTATAAACAAGTTTGTTTTATAAAGTCTAATATTATTCTAACTTAAATTGTTTAGAAAAATTCATGGCGAACAACCTTATTATTAGCGTATCAGAGTCTCGGAGTAGTATATGGCGATTTGAGTATCTCACCTTTGTATGTCTACAAGAGTACATTTGCCGAAGATATAACACATTCTGAGACAAATGAAGAAGTTTATGGTGTTCTTTCCTTCATATTTTGGACCCTCACGCTTATACCCCTCTTTAAGTATGTATTCATAGTTCTCCGTGCCGACGACAATGGTGAAGGTACTTTATTTTTGGAATAATCGTTTTATCCTATTTCAGATATAAATTCTGTGAATGTAGGGGGAAAAAATGAAAAGAAACTATCTTTCTGTACAATTCCAAATATATGTTTGCTTCCAACAATGCCCAAATTAGAAACACTCTTCCTAGTTAAGGAAAAATAATCATATGATGTTTTCCAGAGAAATTGGGAAGTAGGATAATTTTATCCTTCTTTATGCCCGAAGTAGACAACATTGTCACATGTACTGTGTTGCAAGCCATTAACTTTTAATGGTGTATTTGAATGTTGCGTAGGTGGTACATTTGCACTGTATTCTTCGATATGTAGGCATGCAAATGTGTGTCCACTTCCGAACCGCCAGGTGGCAGATGAAGAGCTCTCGACTTACAAATTAGAGTACCCAAAAGAAACAAAGCACTCATCTCGTATGAAGATTTGGCTTGAGAAACACAAGAATCTGCACACTGCTCTTTTAGTAGTGGTTTTGCTCGGTACATGTATGGTCATTGGAGATGGTGTTCTTACCCCTGCTATCTCTGGTAATTCCTCTTCTATCATGTCTTATTAGCTGATTAGCATAATGTCATAAGTTAGCCCAATATACTTTGCCTCTTTCTAACAACCAACTTCCATCTTATTTTTTTTCTTGTAGTGTTTTCGGCTGTGTCAGGGCTTGAGTTATCCATGTCGAAGAACCATCATGAGTGTAAGATTTGTACTGCCTGCTATGATGCTACCCCAAATTTAGCGGCAATTAAAAATCATTATGCAATTAGGCATCAACTTGTCCAACTTTTATTGAACTTATTACCCTCAAGTTGTTAATCAATTATATCTATTAGCATCAAATGTGCTGCTTTCTGACTTGTTCGATTTGCAAACTGTAGATGCGGTTCTTCCGATAACATGCTTCATAATAATATGTCTGTTCGCGCTACAACATTATGGCACTCATCGGGTCGGATTTCTCTTTGCACCGATAATTCTAGCCTGGCTAATATGCATTAGTGCCCTTGGAATTTACAACATTGTCTACTGGAACCCTAAAATATATCAAGCAATTTCTCCATATTACATGTATAAATTCTTCAAGAAAACAAAGAAGTCTGGTTGGATGTCTCTTGGCGGAATTCTACTTTGCATGACAGGTGAAAATAATCAGAAAAGATATTGGAACTTATATAGACATGAAACTATTTATATAAACTAACGGTTTATGCTTAACTATAGGATCGGAGGCTATGTTTGCTGATCTTGGCCATTTTTCATATACTGCCATCCAGGTAATGGAA
This sequence comes from Cyperus esculentus, assembly GCA_030179965.1. Taxonomy (NCBI): domain Eukaryota; kingdom Viridiplantae; phylum Streptophyta; class Magnoliopsida; order Poales; family Cyperaceae; genus Cyperus; species Cyperus esculentus. Next base: position 229,863 of record JASGLE010000049.1, on the reverse strand, counting down.
ATTATAGTGACTTTTCAAAAGTCCCCCTTGTCATCAGAATTGCAATTTGATAGCTCGTTTTTTCTCTAGGAAACTCATAAGCAAGTGATATCTGGCACTTGTCAAATATATTGATCTATCTTTTTTTTCAATTTTTATTTTTCAGATAGCATTCACATCAATTGTTTATCCAGCGCTAATTCTGGCTTACATGGGCCAAGCTGCCTATTTGTCAAGGCATCATCAAATCCACTCGACCTACCAAATCGGCTTTTATGTTTCAGTTCCAGGTTCCTTTCTGATCCTCCATAAGCTCTTACTTTGAAAGGCATATATGATGCTTAAGGAACTACAGGCAATTTACTACAACTTTTGAGGAATACCTGATCTGCCCTGTGAAACTTGGTGAATTTGGCATTTTATCTTTCTTGCCCCAATTTATTACACTGCATGCTAATACTGCTCATTTCTTCCTTCTGGGATGAACAAGTACTTTGGTTGTTTTTGATAGAGTGAAGAAATTAAAGGGTGTAGGTAGTAATGAAGCACTAAAGAATGTCTTTCTATATTCAGGGGTAGGCATGGCATTTTGAAATGTATAGGGTTATACACAAAAGAAGCATTTAAATTCTTGTCTGACAACCACAACGTGGTCTTCACTGACTTTTGAGAAAGTGAACCATTGTACTTTAATATCTTATCCTGATGTACTAAAATGTTGAAGAGATGACCTAGAAAGTGATCTCCGCCAAAAATTCATCTATAATACTAATTTACAATAGTGTCAAGGTTTTCTCTTAACTTTTGGTTTATTTTTTTTTTTTTATTTATTTATTTTTTTTTTTTTTTTGTAGAGAGTGTGAGGTGGCCTGTACTGATAGTGGCCATATTAGCATCAGTAGTTGGTAGCCAAGCTATAATAACTGGGACCTTCTCAATAATTAATCAGAGCCAGTCATTGAGCTGTTTTCCCAGGGTCAAAGTTGTCCATACCTCCAACAAAATTCATGGCCAGATTTACATCCCTGAAATAAACTGGATACTTATGGTTCTCTGCATAGCTGTCACTGTCGGATTTAGAAACACCAAGCATATAAGCAATGCCTCAGGTACTTTAACTATATCAATCATTCATTTTATATATTCAATTTTCCAGTTTTTTCTGAGAGATACAGTCATTGACATTATCATAATTGGAAAAAAGCCTACATATTAGAGGCTTACCACTCGGTATAGAGCTGTTAAATAACATAATATAATTGTAAGGGAATGATTTCATCTGCTTCCCTTTTTAATATTCCCTGAAAGTATCAGTTTTTAACATCAGTGATTGTAATTTGATCTTTATTTTGTTTTTGAATGATCCAATTCTTACCTTCACACTTTTGTTAGACATCTAATTTTATCATTCTAAAATTGAATTGCTCTTTACCTGTTTTCAAGTTATAATAGCTTAGAATAAAATTATGGAAAAATAGGAACTTCATTAGCCAAATTGTTTACTATGAGGGGTTAAATGATATTGTCTCCCAGTGTATAGATCATCTTAACGAACTCAATTTTAAGTTTTGAATCTTTATAATACTATTCATATCCTGTACCCTATCTGATTAACTTGGATTATTTTTTATTTTCTTACTGCAGGCCTAGCTGTAATAACTGTCATGCTTGTCACGACATGTCTGACATCACTCGTGATTACTTTGTGCTGGCATAAACCGGCTATACTTGCCTTGTGCTTTCTTCTCTTTTTTGGTTCAATCGAGGCATTGTATTTCTCAGCCTCTTTGATAAAGTTTCTCGATGGAGCATGGCTTCCAATTATGCTAGCTCTAATATTAGTAACTGTCATGTTCACATGGCATTATGCAACCATAAAAAAGTACGAGTATGACATACAGAACAAGGTGACGCTCGATTGGTTGCTTGCGTTGGGAGACAAACTAGGGATTGTGCGGGTGCCTGGAATCGGCCTTGTGTACACTGATATAATATCGGGTGTGCCAGCTAACTTCTCAAGATTCGTCACGAACTTGCCAGCATTTCATAGAATATTAGTTTTTGTCTGTGTCAAGTGGATACCGGTGCCATATGTACCTCCTACTGAGCGATTCTTGGTGGGCCGAGTTGGGCCTCCTTACCACAGGTACATGAAGAGTATGGTAACAAAATGTTTATACAAGTCCAATATTGTGATGCTGTTTTCATATCTAATTGCCATTTACCTAATAGTGATGCCTTCCAGCCACTGTGGAACTCATGCTTCCACAGTCTGGTAATGGTACCTACCTTACCAGTTATCAGATAGCATGACTAATTGGCTAAAATTTTGATTGATTCTATGAAAATGTTGGCATATCGGCTGCCACATAATGATGGCAGTAGATAGATCGTTTTGCACACTAGCGGTCCTATCAAATTTGAAACTTTTTGAAATTTTAACTATATCCCCACCCCTTCAAAGCAATATGCAATATGTTGAAAATAGTGCCCTTTAATTATGGTAACTCTCTGCCACCCACTAATATCAGTATTTTTCTTATACCGTGTGCAGGTCATACCGGTGTATCGTGAGGTATGGGTACCGAGACGTGCACCAAGATGTTGATTCTTTTGAATCGGAACTATTTGACAGCTTATCTGACTTCATAAGACTGGAGGGGTTAAGAAAAAGCGTCCAGCAGGATCCACTGCTACAGGAAGATGACTCCACTCTAACAGTAATTGGTACCTGTACAAGGCCAAGCATCTCAGTTGAGATAGAATCTGATGAGGATGCAATACAACCTGTACAACAAGTGGTCAAAAAGAAAAAGGTTAGGTTCTTCATTGAGAAGGATAATAGTTACGAAATGGACAAACAGGTGCGAGATGAACTTGGAGAGCTGTACGACGCAAAGGAATCTGGTATGGCATTCATTTTGGGGCATTCACATGTGCAAACAAAACCAGGTTCATCAGTGTTCAGAAAATTGGCAATTGATTTTGGGTACAACTTCTTGAGGAGGAATTGTAGAGGGCCGGATGTGGCACTTAAAGTGCCGCCTGCTTCTCTGCTTGAGGTGGGCATGGTATATGTTTTGTAAATTACTAGTGTTTAGGGTGTTATATGAAAATTGGTCCTTTTGTACAAGAGTTACAGTTTGAAGAGCCTTGAACTTGGATGTCTGTAGCTAGTAACAAGGCGCTATAATTGCTAAAATATCTTATATATTCCAGTATATGATGATATGAATACGCTAATAGTTTTTTTGGCTAAATCAAACTGGCACAGACATTGCCATTACTTCTTGGCTGTCCATTGACATTGAGGCCTTCATCGTAAAATACACTTTGCATTAAATCTTTCGTTGTTACAGTGTGTTTGTCTTCTCGCGGAAGACATTTCTATATATATAAATAATTTATTGATCCAATAATATTATGATAAAAAATAACCCAACTTAGTACTTTGGCAAAAGCAAATAAAATCATGCTGGGCAGTGTCAGAACTCAGAACAAGGGAAGAACAAAAATATACAAGGTTCTGTTGAAGGGAAGCCAACAAAGACTAAGAACAAAACAATAGCAGTTAAAGTGTCCATCTCACTTTAAGCAATTGCATGTAAAAATGAAAACATATGGTTATGGCGAGGCCTTAAGAAGGCAAGGAATTAGGGTATTCAAATTCCTTGTGAATTACTCAAACAATCTACATGCACTAATTGTGCCTTTAATTTTTAGTAATCTATACTAGCTAGTGCAAGTTCCTATGAGTAAATTTATATTCGACTTTAATTTATATGAAAAAAATTATATATTTTCCAGTCAAATGATCAGGACTAAACCACTACAAACAGATAAGATTGAATGACATGTTTGTAGGTTAGAGGTACAATTAACCGGACTGTTCATTCACTTCACATTTTCGATATTGCATTTATAAAAAAAAAATTAAAAAAAAAAGACAAAAGAAAAAGAGGGAGGAAAAGAAAATTTAGCAAATCACAATTTGTCAATTTGCAGAACTTTCATAAACTTGGCAATGCTTTATCATTGGGTTATCATGAGCACAGTATATATGTTGCTGCAGTACTCTTGTTTACTGATATATGATTCATTTTTACTGTTGTCCGAATTGTCAATGGCAACTTTTTGTTCAGACACTAATAAACTCTAGCATAGAAGGAGAAACAAACATTGACACCTCAACAGCGACCTTTCTTCAGACAGCAAAAGAAATGAGCAGCAGCTTTCTCGACCTCTTTCCCTCCTATGCTAAGTCTTTACATGTACATCCAAGCACATAAATTCTTCACACATGCAACTTTGGTGCACATAAATTCTGAAAGAGCTAGCTGTATTATGACATTGTGCTAGCTAGTTGTCTATGTACTCGTGGTGTGCTTACTCGATCCACTTGCGCCGGATGTCTAGGCAATTGTATCTGCTTGGTGTATGTGCTCTTCTCATGGCAACCGGCAATGGAAGTTCTTACCAAGGTAACTAATAGCAAGCTTGTCGTTAGTCGTTACAGTTGATTTGAGATGACTGCTTTCAATTCCAAGAGCAATGCAGGACAGCGTATATATACATGCTCATTAGTCAACAACCAAATTTATTTTGATAATCAAGTTTCATTTTAATTTTTTTTTTTCCTTTTTTTCTATTGCCCAGAAGAAGTGAAGAGTTGGAGGACAGGTCATGACAAACAGGTAAAGCTGAGAACCGTGATTTTTTATTTTTTATTAAACAAAAATAATAAAGGAAATTCTCCTTGTTATTTGTTTTTCTTTTAAACGATGTGCTTATACTTCTTCAATTGATTTTTTTTAAAAACCGTAATTAAATTTCAAAGCGATTCTTCTTCTTCATTCATCTTAAGCAAATCCTACTGCACCATAGCTTAAACAATGATGTCAGTCCATATAAATAAGCTAGCTAAATTCAACCATTCTAAGTTCAAAGATGATCCGGTAACGTAAAAATTGAGCTCACAATGTCCTCTTTAACACTAATTTCTTTGCCAATTGAGTGTAACCAACAGGGTAACCGTTCCGAAGCATACAGCATGGAAGCAAGGAAAGAGTTGCTGTTGAGGAACATGGCAGGGCCAGGATCACACCCTCCAATGTGCACAAGAAAGTGCAATTCATGTACACCATGCCGTCCAGTGCATGTGCCAGTGCCACCCGGTGCGACGGACTCGGCGACGGAGTACTACCCTGAGGCATGGCGGTGCAAGTGCGGCGACCGTCTCTATATTCCATGACACTAATCGAAGTTAACCTTGTTAAAGGAATTAGATGGGGCGCTTCTATTAATATATATAGTTTTTACTAACTCTAGCTAGTGAGAATATAGATATACATACAGTACATATATATAGTGCGATGGATGGATTCAGCACGAGTTGATCAAGTAATATGTTGGCATTTTAGTATGCGTTATTAATTGAAGTAGTAGGTTTTGTTTGAGAGAAAAGGTGTCACAATGAATGTTGTGGGCAGTTATCTTTGGAAAATGGATGCGTTGCTTCTTAATTTCTTGTACTTGAATTGGAATTGGAAGCATGCCTGGCCTGGGGTGTATTGGTGCATTAGGCCCCAATAGACGATGGTAAAACTAAACTGGGCTTGCTTCTTTCCTTGGTAGTGAATATATATATCCCATCCCCCTACATAAGCTACATTTCAATCAGAAGGCACCTCATTCTGAACATCCACAACAGGAACCGTCTGATCTGATCTGATATTGGCGCTCCCGATCAGCCAGGTTCGAGAATCTCAAAAATCTATTATCTATACGCAGAAGACGAGACGAATCGCCACCGTAGGATCGGATCCCATCGCTTCAGATTGGCCGACAGCCGGCAGAGAAAATTCGCGCGAAAACATTTCATTTCCCAAATTGCGCCAAAATTAAAAAAAGACCCACCTTTTCGATTTCGACTCTTTCCCAATATTTTTTCGCTTTTCAAATTGCGCGCTTTTTATGATCTGCCTGCCACTTTTCCTTTCTGGTTTGGCTATTCGCCTCCCCTCCCCTCCCTTCAATACCCGGATTTTCAGTCAATCGCCTTTAATTTCTCTATTATATAATTTATTTATATTATATTGCACAATACCTGAGAGATCGATAGAAAGAAAGGCGTTTAATGGCGAGGAAGCGCGTTTATCCTCTTGTCCGTGCCTCTGATGGAAGCGCCTTTACCAAATGGTGAGACCCAGACTCTCATTCTTCATTCCTCAATATTTTCATGGTTTTGTTGGTATCAAATCCGCTGATACTTTTTGTGGGTTCTGTTGATAATGGGTACTGCAGTGAGTTATGTGGAGTGTCGGTACCAATGGCTCTAGCTGACATGCACGACTGTGAGGAGATTAAAGTGAAGAGGACGAGAGTTACTGCGGATGAACGTCGTGGGATTCCAGAGAAACTGAATGTGAAGAAGAAGAAGTTGTTGACTATCGAGAAAGGCGCAATGGAGATACCTGCTGATTTTAAAGATCAGCCTAGATCGCCGTTTCGTTTCTTCATGTAAAGTCTTTCATGCTGGTTTCATGATTGAAATACTTCTTCATTGCTTTTGCTCATTGTTTTGGGTTTATTTTTGCCTTTTATTTGCTCAGGGAAGAATTTATTCAGAGTTTTGAAGATGAAATCTTGATAGAGGTGTCTCAAAGCGGGTTTGAGGCCTGGAGGAATATGTCATTCGAGGTAATTTCATGTTTTGTTTGTTACTATTTGCCATCAGAATTGTACCTCCAAATGTTAATCTGATGTTGTATTTCAGGAAAGATACGAGTATATTCTGATGGCATCAAAGGTGAATTCCCCTTTTGAAAAGAAGATACAGCAGGAGGAGATTGATGAAATTGAGAAGGTAAATCTCAATTTGCTCAAGTTTGGCTAATGTGTTGAAATCTCATCAGTTAACCCGGCCGTGATAATATTTGATTAATACATGCTTCAATCAAGCTTAATGATATTCTGTTAATTCTTATTGCATCTCAAGTTTTTTTGTCAAGTGTTTGTTAATCTTTATGATTGACAATGTACTGTAAGTAATTGTATATTGTAGACACTGTTGTCATAACTGATTTGAGTATAAGGAATTTAATGCAATAGATGGAAATCTGACCAACAAATATCTCAATAAATATACATAATTTACAGTTTTACATCTTTCACTGAGTACATTTTTTTTATTTATAATTTCAGAAGATAGATGAAGAAGCAAGCTCATCCAGCAGAAATGTCTGTCAGTGTTGTGATTGTCAGGTACCCTCCATTTGACTCTAACATAAGTTACATACATTGTTACAGTTAGCATTCTGCTTGAGTTATAGGGTCTACATCCGATAATTTGGATGGCTGTTTGCTTGGATTGTAGCTTATAAAGTGTAAACAATGTGGTTACTGGTTAGCATGTGAACCAAAGGGTCCAGAGGTGTAATAGTAATGCACCTTTTTTTTTTCTTCTTAAACTTGTTTATCCAATGGTTGTACCGACTCCTTCCAAAAATAACAATGAAAGCTAAGTAACAACTTGATTGTGTAATTTTAACTCAATTTTGCATATTATAGAAGCTAAAAGTTCTTTGATTTTGTGAATTTGTAGCATTATGAAGATTTGTCAGAATCTTGTTCCTACAGCAGCTATGATTAGAGTGATTACTGCAAACTCTATGTTTTGACTGGCTAACTTTAATGTTAATTAATTAATATTAGATGATGAAATATTTTGGTGAGAAGGGCTTTGTTTGGTAAGGAAATGTAGGAGATGAAGTTGTTCCCAAAATGAGTGTCATCCCCAACATAGAATAGACGCATATATATGTCTTTGTTGTTTTCTGATTGTTTTGTTAGTGGTAGCATAAGAAGAGATGCTAAGTTAGAAATGGAAGTAGATTGGTTGGCTATTGTAAATAAACGCTATCTTATTGTTATAATATGAAAGAGGGAAAGGGAATGTTTTGTATAAAGTATTCTGTGGCATGAATTTGTGTCGGATGTGATTTCAGGAACAATCTGAAGGCACCGATAAAAAAAGAACAGAAGGCATAAGGCCAAGGGGCCATAAGTGAAAGTAAAGAAGCAATTGAGGCATAAGGCCAGGCCCAGGGGAGGGGCCGAAGTTAGAAGTTAGGCAGGACCAAATGAGGGAAGAAGCCCTTTAAGATGGGAGTCGGAGTGCGAGGCAGCGCAATCTACCAACTCTGTCTCTGTGGACTGGACTCCGATTGGTGGGTGGGTGGGTGGGTCAAGCCGTTAGTTATCATTTTACCCCGATTCCACAAACAAACAGACACTACAGTTTCCGTCTGCCCGGCCCTGGCCCTGGCCCTGGCGCGCGCAACGGCAGTCTCAGCCACTCGCTCGCGCGCTCCATCCCTTCCTTATCCGACGGCCCCCATTCCATCATAATAATATTTCCGTCTTTCTTATCCGAAAATAAAAAAAATAACATAAACTAAATCAAGTCTACTCTTTCTTTCTGCTTCGATTTCCCCATGCCCATGGCATCTATGTGCAGCTCCCTCTCCCTCTCCCTCTCCCTCTCCACCTCCTCTCCGCTCTTCGCCTCCAAGCCCTCCTCCCCGCGCTTTCCCTCCAAGTCCAGGCTGCTTCCTACCATCGTCAGATGCGTCGTCGGAGGTATTTTAATATTCAATTCCACTTCCCCCCTTTTTCATTCACCCTTTCTTGCCTCCTTTGCTCCTTTCCAATTCACACTTACATCTGCGACCCAATGTAATTGCAAATCCAATCCAATGCAATGCAGAGGTCATCTCCGACCCCAAGCTGTCCGCCCTGGCTGAGCCCCTTCTCCTCCGAGCAGTCAGGGGGGAGAAAGTCGACCGCCCGCCTGTCTGGTTGATGAGGCAAGCTGGGAGGTACATGAAGGCATGTTCATCTTCCTTTTCTTTCTCTTACTTTTCTACCTTATTCAGGATTGTTATTGTCTCAGGAGCTGAGTTAATTGTTAGCAGCACCACATCTCAGTAAATGGTAACATTTGCTGTTTGTTAATGTTCTCAAAATGCAAAGTAATGCTGGCGTATCAGTATCACTGGTTTTGGTTTTCACTTGTACCAGAGCTAATTGTGTCTGGTTCACAACTCCATTTCCATAATTGCATAATTTAAGTTATATTGACTGCTGTAGAGTTTGCTGGTAAAATTGAATTAACAGCACCATGCCAAGTAAATTATCTGCTACCATGAGCATGCATTTGTATATCTGAAATGCAATTGTTTTAGATTATGCTAACGGCAAAATTGATGCCAGTAGAACTGTTTTGAAATGTCTGGCACCAGTATCTAACTCGTGGTACAGTAATCCTCATGATTATCATTTGATAGAGGTATATGTGTTGTTGACAGAGCTACCAATTGATATGTGAAAAGTATCCTTCATTCCGCGAAAGATCGGAGAATGTCGATTTAGTTGTTGAGATCTCTCTCCAACCATGGAAGGTCTTCAAGCCTGATGGGGTAAGTGATTTTGACAATATACATGTGTGATTCTTCTCTAGTTTAGCTGACATCTCTAATATACTTGGTAAAATCAGCTGACTATTTCATTAATCACTCCTCCAGTATGTCCTAATCTTTAGTGTGACATTCTTGTTTACCCGAGCTTTTATGTTAAGTTTTAAACCAACTGGACATTCTTTTATCCGAGCCCTTAAAAATATCAAAACAAAGCATCAAGCCATCTCATTTCATAACTTCTGTTCATAAGAAATCATGGGCAATGCAAATATTTTTTTTAGTTGACTTTTGTTGGGTTCTAGTTGTAATCAATGTCAAATGATGGTATTTGCTTGTATAAGTCAAATTAATGCTCAAGTTCCCTTTTAATTTGATGATAAATAGTGTTCTTCATTGCACAATACAGGTTATATTGTTTTCTGATATTTTGACACCTCTACCGGGTATGAACATACCATTTGACATAGTCAAGGGAAAAGGCCCGATCATATATGACCCTGTACGCACAGCTGATGATGTAAGTAAAGTCAGAGAGTTTGTACCAGAACAATTTGTACCATATGTAGGAGAAGCATTGACTGCCTTACGAGCTGAGGTTTGACCTTTTATTTCATTTTACTATCGTCAATGAGAACTTTGAGCTTGGCAATATATTTGATGATGAGGGCCTATTATTAGGTCAAAAATGAAGCTGCTGTTCTGGGATTTGTTGGGGCACCTTTCACTCTAGCTTCATATGTGGTTGAAGGTGGTTCATCTAAGAACTTCACTAAGATCAAGAGTCTGGCCTTTTCTCAGCCTCAGGTAAGCATTAGATATAGATAAAGAGGAGTGATAGCATTTTGAATTTGAAGCGATTTGAATATCGTTTGATAGCCCATACAAAATTTGTGCAATTTTTGAAAGTTCATATTTTACCTGTCATTGATGGATCATCAAACATACTTAAATTTATTTAAATTTGAAAACATATTCAATCCATAAGCTCCACAACATTTTTAAAAATTCTTTGCAATTATCACTATTTTGTAAAGATTTTTTCAATTTTTTTAGAAAAACCATTGTCAGGATTGTCAAAAGATCCCTCATAGATAATATTGTTTTTCACTACTTCCCTTAACATGGCCACTTACTTGTTGCCATTAATCATGTAACCATTTTATGTAATGCACTTGCAAAACATGCTGTAAATTGTATGCAAGTATGCTTGGTTAAGTGATCATTACTGCAAGCTATTGAAGTATACCCCCTGTCTGTAATTTTCATGCTTGTAGGTTTTGCATGCACTATTACAAAAATTTGCTACTTCCATGGCCCAATATGTGAAGTATCAAGCTGATAATGGGGCTCAAGCAGTACAACTTTTTGATTCATGGGCCACTGAGCTGAGCCCTGCAGATTTTGAGGAATTCAGCTTGCCCTACCTAAAACAAATTGTTGATTCAGTAAAATCAACACACCCAGATTTACCCCTGATTCTGTATGCGAGTGGGTCGGGTGGATTGCTAGAAAGGTTCTCTCTAACTGGAGTTGACGTGGTTAGTCTTGACTGGACCGTTGACATGGCAGAAGGGAGGCAGCGGCTGGGTGCTGATGTTGCGGTCCAGGGCAACGTGGACCCAGGGGCACTCTTCGGGTCAAAAGAGTTTATAACTAAGCGGATCAATGAAACCGTTCAAAAGGCTGGAAACCATAAGCACATATTGAATTTGGGGCATGGCATTAAGGTGGGGACACCTGAAGAGAATGTTGCACACTTTTTTGAAGTTGCACAGGGGATTCGGTATTAGGGGTCTGATTTCTATGAACTTCTCTTATTGCCTTGCGGATATATTTTTTGCTCTTAGGTTGAGCATAGTTGCTTTTAGTGAAGTGATTTTTCCCTCTTTTCTGATAGAGTTTTTTAATTGATTTGTCATAAAGTAAGATGTAAGTTTCTTTTGTCAATAGAAACATCTCAATTGCTGAAATCAAATTAAAAACGAACTTCATCAAATTAAAACGAACTTCATGTTTTTGAAGATGTGCTTTCGGTGAAATTGCGCATTTCTTTTGACGCATTTTAAAACCATCTTCTTGAACATTAAATAAGTTATTTTGTAATTTCATCTTTATATCTTTTTGTCTTCGTCTGAAGACAAACTAGTCAGAATTATTGAAAATCAATCGTGAGCCTGGTTACCTACAGGCCACAGCTGCGGCAAGTAGGAACATCATCTACTGATTTCTCTCTTTACGAAATGTTCAACGCACACCAGCAAACTCTTGCCAGCATATTATTTAATAGGAGTAATATTATGGAAGAATTCTCAAAATTTTTTATTTCTTATAAGTTATGCCTTTAGTATTCAGTAGGGATATACTAGTAGCAATGGTTACTTGCAAATCGGTGGATCTGGAGGAATATTGCTGGTGTGGCTATATGCAAAGAGGTGTGTACATACAGATTAGTATGGAGGAGTTCTAAGTGTCATCCCCTTGATTTTTTGACTTAGTCTTTTGAGTGTAAGGTAGCAGTAGTAATTTTAGGTATGTTCATCAGTATGGATGGAGAGTTAGAGTGTGCCCAGCTGATTGATAAAGAATTGGGTGCCTCAGTAGAAAATATTGGTCAAGCTAGCTGTGTCAGATTGCATTTTGTTTTCTTTTTACCGAGTATATTTTGTATAGGAAGTATAGGATTGTCAATTCATAGAAATTTGGTGGTGGCTTGGTCTTGTGATTCAGTTGGGGTGGGTATCCCATTGATTTTTCTTTTTAGTTTAAATGCATTAATAGTATTGTAACATGTAAATTAAGATTCTAATAGAATCAGTAGGACATTGAGCATACTTTTCTCAAAAAAAAAAAGAAAAAAAGAAAAAGTATTCAGTTTCGACTTTTTACAATTTCAAACTATAAGAAGTTCAATGGCAGATGCTCTTATTTTAGTAAAAAGGACGTAATATAAATGATTTATTATTCTTGTTATTAGTGATATTAAATTTGATTATTTGAATGATAAAATCAACATCCGCAATGGTATCAGCAGTAATATCTCACTGCATTTTCCATTATTATGTATCAATTCTACAATTTTGTCTTCTTGTCCCAGTAATTAGTGGGTTATATTCACATAATAAAGAGCTCAATTACAGGTGTTATTTCTCCACAATCATCCCATATCGAAGGAGTAACATAGATCCAGTTGCTATTGGTCCAAATCCAGCTTGTAAATTCATTTGGAGACTGTCTCAACACTTCTGCATCAGTGTGACGGCAAAACATGTAAAGACTAATCAATTTGTATCTTTTTTTTTTTTTGGACACAAGTGAAAATATTTCATTCACCATCTTCCCTTTCTTTGTGGAAGGTAATTTAATTTGTATCCTTTGATGCTCTTTCGATTAGGCTAACTTAACGTCTGCTCTCGATATATTTGTTTTCAAAAGTAATTATGTATTTATCTTACAAGAGTACGTGGCAATACAAAAATATTGTGCCTCTATTCCGATAAATTATTCGTGGAAACACCTTCACTTTAATCAGAACTGCCAGCTTCATCTAATTTCCGTCCTGGATTTTGGTTCATTTTAGTAGTTACATTTATATTGCAATGGTGAACCATGTATAGAATCGATACAAATATATTGATAAAAGAAAATAAAAATGAAAAACTTGTTTCTCACATACAAACATAGGTTTAAATTCCCAATAGATACTTGAAAAGAAATGGACGATAGAAAAAAATAATAATGTTGCATTTATGGTAGTTAGCAAGTTATTTATAGAAGAGGAGATCATTGACAATGGTTAACTTGATAATTTTAACAATGACACATTTTGAAAATTTATAAAAAATCATAAAAAATCTTAAAAATAGAAAAAAATTTACAGAAGTATTGTTTTACGTATAGATTGATTATGTTTCTGATTATATTCAATTTAAGCGACGTTTAATAGCTCTTTAAAGATCCGCTAAGTTATAACTGTTGAAAAGTATACAAAATTTTGATAAGTCATTAAACAATGTTCAAATTGATTAAAATTTGAAACACTATCAATCTATAAGTCAACTAATACATCCATAAATCATTTTTCATTTTTAAGATTTTTTATGATTTTTTATAAATTATTGAAAAGTGGTATTGTCAAGATTGTCAAGTTAACCATTGTCAATGGATCCCTCCTCTTTATAAAATGACTTGTGCGTGGAATTAATAAAATTTTTTGAGTCATTAACAGGTGAAATAGCAAACTAGGGATGATGAATTAAGGAGGCTAATTAAATTACAGCCAGAATTATTCTGTCTCACTCTCACAATTGATTGATGTCATACATTCTATTGATAACAAAAACCAATATTGATGGAATCTCATTGTTTCATGAGAACAATTAAAAAAAAAAAATAGGTCACGCCCTACACCAGATGAATGCAGAACATTATGAAGGTGCATATACTGATTTGGTTTGTAAATGATGGTATCAAAATGAGATTGTTTATGCATTTGAAATCATGTATAATTGATTGGGTATTCATCACCGTGTCTTGTTTTGTCTTATTAGTTCAAATGTACTACAATCATATATGGGACGATATTAAATTGCCAATAATACTTTTGTGTTCGAATTTTCGGTGGAAGCACTTGGAATTAGACAGCAAAAGTTTGAAATAAAATATCTGTCAATGCTCTGATAGTTTAATTTTTACGAATAAAATATTTTCCAATAATGTCTTTGTTTTATTGTCCATTACATGAACATCCTTCATTTGTTAATATTTTACGTATTAACTGAAAATATATAAATGTTAGCTAGTAAATTTTACAAAATTTACAATTAAAAAAATATTAGATAAGAGCGAAATATATAAAAAGGAGAACATGCTTAGATGTTCTCTGACATCAGTGCCTTTAATATTTGACCCGAATTCACAGAAAGAAAACCAAAGCAAAATAAATCGAGGCGCATGTATCAAATATCAGGATGATATCTCTAAGTTGGACTTCGTAATAGATTTGGGACGATTTTTTATTTTTGAGGGACACTGGAATATATCCTGATTTCTGATGAGATGAAAAGTTAAAGAGAACTTGTTCAGTACACATTTAACTGATCAAGTTTCCACACATATATATACAATTAACGGACTAAGTAATTTTAAATCTGTACGCAGTAATTGATTAATTATTATGAGGAATATAATTGATAGTCAAACATGTTTACGTACCTAAGATGGTTGGCAAGTCCTAATATGAACATATATAAATTAAGTAATCCTTATTATATATATGAAATGAATCAAATTATCCTCATGGGCTGCTAATGCACTGTGATCATCATCAATTTTATTTCTCTTTCATTCAGTGATTATTCAAAGCATTTTTTTGGAGAGTTCTGCTTCTGCTAGCTATAGATCTTGATCGTGCTTATCTCTAACCATATAAGAAATTAAAGAAAATACATCATCAAGTGAGAACTGACAATTTATTCAAAATATAAAGTAAAGGGGTTGTATTCTCTTTTTTTTTTATCTCAAAACTTCGATATTCTAAAGGTACAAAATTCATCGAATGCTAGCTTGAATGAATTATCAAACGCTTATAACGCTGCAAACACATGAAATTAAGTACGTTAAATCAAATGTAAGAAATTTTTCATCAGTCTTTTCTTTTTATTTTGTTAACTATTAAATCATTAATTTGAAGGCAAAATTAATTACTCGGATCGATGTCCAAATTTTTGTGACAACGCAAGTAGTAATTATCCCCCCGTTTGGCAAGTGTAGTAAGTTAAAGCGGAGTAAAACATTAAATCACCTTAAATCAGTGGTGTTTGGTGGTAGTGAGGTAAATAGATGAAGTAAAGTTGATGTTATATGTAAAAGATGTGAAATGTTGGTGATTTAGTTTACTACACCTATATAGCTGCATTAACTTACTACACCTTAAATCACTTCCGTTTGGTGACTTAAAATTGATTTAAAAGCTTAAATCAATTTTACTACGGCTATCAAATGCTGGTATATCCCTAGAGTCCAACCCAGAGTACGTTCAACCGGTTTTGACCTGTTCATATGAACCCTTATATATATGTTAAATGTTCTGCTCATTTGTTGATAATTTTATACCAAAAAACAAAAAAGGATAGTAAGTTTTGTTAATATAATTATTGTTAGGACGTTTTACTTAATATACGTACATAGACAGGAACAAGTTACATATTAAAATCATAAAATGTATTTATATTTGTTAACAACGTGAATGGGTTGGTCTCTGTGATGATTGGATTCTAAAAGTTTTTCATATTTATATATCCCTTATATCGTAATTAATGACGAGTGTATATATAAAGAGTCGTACGCGAGGTATCTCTGTTCAAAAAGAAAAAAAAAAATTTTCTCTATGATTAGTGGAATCATACTTATATATTATTGCTTAACTAAAATCAAATCACTATTCAAATTAAGCATACGTATGCCACCAGGTCACCAGGATAAGGACAAATAGACGTTGATTAATTAATTTTGTGCTGTCGTAACATATTCGCTTGCAATATCTTTTTTTTTTTTCTGTAACTATTAAGTTTTGGAAAAGACAACACCATCATATTTCACATGATACTAATAATCAACATTGAATTAAAAGAAATTAAGGGGAATCAGGTATCCATTATTGAAATAAAATAAGAGCAGCTTAAATTATGTAGGGGGACATAAAGACCGAGCCAACTCACTGAGGATTTTAAATGTTTGTGCAAAATCAAAATCAAAATCAAATTGGTGACAAACTATCTGTGTCCTAAATTAGACAAACAAGGAACACCATGTGCAGCGTCATTCTTGCGAACTGGTTTTTTGGGGATAAAAATCTGCTGCTTTTCTTCTGAGAAAAGTAGGGGGACAATTTTATAAAATACCCTTCTTTGAAAAATGTTCAAACAAAATACCCCTCTTCTAAAATCTGTCAACATATCTTTGTGGGGTCTATATTATCATACATTAACCTCCTTCTCCCTTCCCTCATATTTACATGTTTTTAAATTCCATATAAATGGGAGTAAATTAGAATATTTTCATTCTAAAAAATCATATATATTTCATAATGACATATTAGTTTCAAAATTTCTTAAAATAATGCATATATCAACCAATGAGTATTAATAAATTATATTTGCTACTACCAAGATAACTCATCATATTGATATAATAAGAAAAAAATATTTATCGATAATTGCTCCCACAAAGTATGATAATTTGCTCCCATTAATACTTTGATTTGTCTAGGAAATTCTTTTAAGAATAAAACAAATATATTGTTGCTGCATTCATTCGCACATATTATCGTGAATTTTATTTAAATTGAGTAACCTCTATATCTATTATTATTGTTATATTGTGTATAATTGTTGTATCATTCACATGTATTATTGTGAATTTTTGTTATTTAAATTGAGTAACGGTTATAAGGTAACTAAATAGAAAGAAATTATTTTATTTATTTTTATCTACATTTAAAATGGAAGAAAGTAAATAGAAGGGAAGGGGAAGGGAGGTAAAAAAGGTTAATATGGACCCCACAAGAGTATTTTGACAAAGAATTTTAAGGAGGGGTATTTTGTTTAAACTTTTTCTAAAGAGGGGTATTTTATAAAATTGTCCAAAGCAAGGCCTGCTTTTCCGATCGGACGGTCGAGATCGGTTTCTGCACCGATCTCAAAGCAGTTCGGTATTTGTTGCACCGATCTCAAAGTACTTCAGTATTTCTTAACCGTCGGATCAAATTCCTGTATCAATCTCCATGGGCCGTGCAGTTTTTATTATGTATGCAACCGAAAAAATATGCTCAAATGAGAAACTTCTAACTTCCAAAAGCATCTAAAAAATAATAATAATATTGGATAATTATAACAAAAATAAACAATAGAAAAATAACAAAAATAACAATTTTTATTCTAACTTTTGAGTCATTTCAAAAATAAAAAAAATAAAAGAAAAATGTGTATCCCCCAAGTTTTTCTTCGTAGGCAGAATTTAATAAACAGTATTACTATAATATATAGTGACTGAACCAGTCCTACCCGTCAGAAGAAGCTCTAGGGTTCAGCAGCGTGTTCATAGAGAGGCCTTTCAGTCGGGTACTGAAATGCTTTCCCTATTTCCTTTTACATCTAAAACTGACAGTGAGGTGTTATCCCTGTTTGCAAAAATAGGTGTCAGCTTGGGTGTAGCTGAGGACACCAGATTACATACTCTGAGATCAATCAAAACTAGGGGTGTAAATGGGTCAGGTTGGTCGGGTTTTACATGGATCGGTAATCCAAATTATTCTAGTCGGGTTGCACAAATTTTAATCCATAACTAACCAACAGATAATAAAAACCGTTCAATTCAGGTTTGAACTTTGGCGGTCGGGTTCTGCGGGTTTCACGGTTTCAACTTAAGATATTAATTGTCAAAAAATATAAGTGAAACTAAGTTATGATGGAAAAAATCCAACCCAAAAAATTCAATATATTCTAATTAAAATTAAAATAAAATAAGTTTTAATTAAAAATTTTAAGTATAACAAAAGGTCATTACATTTCTATAACGATAATGTGACTTTATTTAGAATAAATGAATAATATATATTATTTTATAATATCTAAACAAATCGGTCAGGTTCGGGTTTTACCCAACATATTTTACAAAATCCGTAACCAAACTTTAATTATCGAATTGCTCAAAATTCAATCCGTACCTAACCAACTATAATCAAAATCCGTAATTTTTCGAGTCAGGTTGGTCAGGTCGGTCGGGTTTCGCGGATTGAATGGATTGGACTTACACCCCTAATCAAAACTTTGAGTAAGGATTCTGTGACTAAGGTGGTGGAGGGATTTTTGGGTCAGTTGAATACTAGTCAAGAGGGCAGTTCAAAACCTTGGGTGGCTAAGGTGGTGGAGGGTAACCTCCTCATCTGATCTCTCAATGAATATTCTTTCCTGGCATACTAGAGGGTTGGGTGGGTCCCAAAAAAAAGGAAATTGGCTGAAATGTTACATCAGGATAAAGATCCATCTGGTCAAGAAGGGAGATTGGGAGATTGGGAGGAGAAGTGCAGATTCAGTATCAGAACTCCTCCCAAAAAGATGTGGATGCTGCACAAGCTCAAGATGAATGATCTATTATAGTTTGCAGTTATATGGCAGCCATCATATTTTGTTTTGTGATGGTTGTATTTGTTTTGTTAAACAAATCCTTGTTTTTAGTTTAGTAGTGTGTCCTCCAGACCTATTTGGAGTAGTTGTGTACCATTAGGCCTGGAGTGTTTTTGAAGTTTCTTTTATTTCTTTAGTTTTTGATTTCTGGTATGGGTTACCAGAGTGGTAAGATAGCTTGCTATTATATTATAGTTCCTAAATTGGTAATATGTGGTCCCCATGAATAGTGCCGGTGGGGCCATGAACAGTGCTTTATGAACAGTATTTTTTTTTTTTTAAGAATGGTCCATTGGTCATTGATTGTTGGATCTTGATCGCATGGGGTCTAGATAGTTTTGTTGGTATTGTTTCAAACTTGTAGACAATTTTTTTTTTAAGATTATAGAACGAAATTGTTTTAATTTTCATTGAATTTGAAAATTTGAAAAATTATTCCCTGTTTTAATTAAGTTAACCAATTGATGTCATTCCCTTATGTTCTTTCCAAATTGTACTATTAAACGGATACTTACCTAACCATGGTTTTTTTTTTCTACTGCTTAAGATATTGTAATGTTGTATATATTAAACATTTTATTTGGGTTAGACGAGCTTAAGATTTTGCAATGTTGTTAACGTACATGTAAAGATGAACAATACATAATTCACTCTATTTGAGCGACTTAGACTTAATTCCATTTTGGATATTGTTTCTTCCAAATTTGTGTTCCACTTTTTTTTCTTTTCTTTTGCTTTTTTTTCCTTTTTGGTATTGTTAAGTTTGCTATGTACTGCAATTTGAATGAATAATAAAGTATTCTCGCATAGCACAGACATAGGTGAATTAAGTTTTTGTAGCAGTCAGAATATGCTCATTTGATTAAGTTAGTTGCACACAAATCATGTTACAATAATTAATAAATTAATATTCTCACATGTTATAAAGGAGTATGCCTCTGTTGCACAGTATTCAGGGTTGTGCTGGAGGCACAACCAGTTATCTATTACCATTAATTCACCTCAAAAAACCAACTAAAGTAACATACACAAGTAACTCTTAAAAAATATATTATTTACAAAGAAACTACCTCACAAATAAAAGATCACAAAAATATATAATAATCATTTGACATACTCCAAACTTACAAGGCAATTTCCCAGTTCCACCAAGAAAGAGTTGCGGCTTCGATACTAGTCTTTGAAAAAACTCTTGATATGGAATTGGTTGTAACCTATTTAAAATTTCTGCAATGGAAATGATAGACCATAGAGTCTATTTTCTTCAAAAAAAAAAAATACTATAATATATAGATAATTAGATACATTTTTATTTAAGTTCAAAGGAGCTTTGATGAGCTAATTAAATTCGCGATCAATTATTCAATAATGTTATGATGTTTGATAAAATTCTTGCTAGATAGTGGTATATATATGTACGAATATAAAACCCCTAAAAAAAACAAACTTGCTCCTACATAGGCCACATCACAAATTTTGTAGTGGCCGACTGGCCGTCGGTTCTTTCATTTTTTTAATTTTGATTCCTTTTTTTCTATGTGGTCAATGAACATGATTAGGAAGGGGTTCATTTAGTATCTATACTCCATAAAGAGGGGTAGATTTTCAAGTACCTCAACTACGTCACATCATCACTATTATTTACCATTGATTTTGTTTGAAACTCTTCATCTACTTTGATTCAATAGCTTGTATTTTTTTTTCTCATTAAATAAGATGAATGTAACATGTCTAAAACAAATTTCAACCTTTAATATGGTCCAACATTTATATATGTTCTTATTTATAAATTATTGTATTATTATTATTATTATTTACATAAAATAAATTATTTTTTTTAAGTTTTGTTTAATATAAATATTTAAAATTTTATAAAATTCTTAGTTATTTATTTGATACCACTTTTCGGGGCGAAGCCCGAGTTACAGCTCTAATAATTATAAACCACGATGTGTTATATCGATCTACTGTGTACGGTATCGACCACGTTATCAATTGCTCCAATTGAGTCATTATCGTGAATTTATAATTTTTTTTATAGACAAACTCAAAAGTTTTAATCAGTTCTTTCATGGTTTAAGTACCAATTTTTGTTTTTTGTTTTTTTTTGTCAAAATCAGTTTGAGATTTGTTCACAGCTCTATTAGCTTGAGTAGGAAATATGACTAAATTATAGTATCTTCTTAAATAAAATAATTTTATAGAGGAAGCTTTTGAATAAGCTTGGAATGTTTATTGAAAAACAAAAAAAAAGTTACCTTTTCAGTAATTTGGTTACCCATGTATTACATATTTTGTCTCCAATCTCACATGTTTTGGTCAACTCTTTTTACTTTCCGTATTTTTACTTTCCGTATTATCATGTAGTTCTAAATTAAATTCCGACTAATTAAATTTCTCCAATAGATCAGATCAATTTTTGGACATATCGAAATTGTGCAATATATGACATATAAATAATATGCAACTAAACTGTTTCCAACTAAATAAATCTTATAATTAAAAGAAAATATTATAGAGATACCAGAAGTGATATCAAAATTGATACGGACTTCAAATTATTGGTTTTACCATGAAACTTACTTTGTAATGAGATTTATTATACAAATAAGTTGAATACTTTAATGAGTTAACTTGAATATGAATTCATATAACATAAATACAGAGTCGGTATCAACTTTAGTATTATTTTGATATCCAAATATTTGTTCCCGTAATTAAGTTGGAAGCACCTAAAAAATACATATTGTTTTTTTTTTTCTTTTTTTGTTTTTCTTGGTTTGGTCCAGCCAATCTGCCACATAAATAATTCCCTATATATTATTGTGAAAATGAAACCCAAAACAGAGGGAAGCATACACAAAATACTCAAGTGTCTCTCCGACAGTGTCAGTTTCCAACAAATTCTGCAATCTGGCTCCCCAATTGGACCCATAATGTTCTGCGTGGCAAAGTATGCATCCCCAAACTCTCAAATCACGCAAAATCTCGCCAACAAAATAACGTCCATATATACTTCAAAATTAATTGCCCCATAAGGTTCTGGAAAGCAACTTTTTTGTGGATGGTGCGTTGCTTTTCTCAGCTGATACCTTTGCATCTGGGTTGCAACTGTTTGCTTGGAACCTGCCACGACACCATTGTTGCCTCTTCGGCTATAACAATTAACACTTTAACAGGGACAAACTTATCAATCACCTCCTCTCCTCTTGCAATTGCATTCACATGATTCATGAGCACCGTATCAATATATCTTAGATGCAATACGTAATGGTAATACGCTGTTTGCCATCCATATGTTTAATTTGATACCCAATAATTGGTTGAAATCGCCACTTAATTTGAACCCAAACGTATTATTTCCTGAAATAAGGAACGGAATCTCCTGCCCCCTATGTGCAGGATTTTCCTGCCAACCATGGTAAGCAACCAATAATTAACTAACACGTGGCACTATCTTTCATATTGGTTAATTAATTCACCGGTGTTTGTTTTGGAATAACAAATCTCACGTTAATGAGAGTTAATTATATAGTTAATTATTTTTTAGTGGGTCCCACTCAAATCTCTAATAGTATTATGATATTATGATATAGCTAGAGTGATTCCAAGAGCACACATCAGTTACAAATTTTATTATAAAAACTTATCAATTTATTGAAAAAAATTAAGAGAATTTTTGATTAATTAAGAATTGTCAAAGACTTAACCGAAAAAAATGACTACACCAGTCATACAATTTTTAATGTTGTCAATTAAACAATGAAATAAACATAAATCATATCCATTCAAACATAAACAAACATATAAAAAAACAATTTCTTTTCGTTTAACAAATAATATTTATTATTGATGAAAATCAACAAAAAGAAAGGGCAGAGCGGAGATAACTAAGTGGACCCACCAACAATAAAATGATTAAACAAAAAACTCTCCGTTATAGTATGCAATTTACGGTAGAGGAAACTAACACCGTTTGAACCCAATTAGAGCATCTCCAAGAGATTCCCTAAAAATAGATCTCAATATATCTATATTGGGTGTCATCCTAAATTTTTTGGGAGCAAATTTCACCTCAATCTCCAACAGATTCCCAAAATATGGATCCCAATACATTTAAACTGGACCAAAATATGGATCCCAATACATTTGAATGGTCTGGATTTGGCTCTGGTTTTAGGAAGTTGGATTGGGAGTGCCCAAAAAGGCCACTAAAATAGGGAGATTTGGCTCTGGTTTTGGGAGTGCTAAAAATAGGGATAGCTTTTTGGGTATCTCTTGGAGACAGTTTTCTCTCCTTAATTCCCAATTTTTGGTTTTAGGAGTGGTTTAGAGAGTCTATTCCTTAATTAAATATAGTGGATGCCATGTGTCAATTGGAGATTTGCTAGACTCCATGATTGGCAGGAAAATCCTGCTCATAGGGGGGCAGGCGATTCGATTCCATGAAGTAATGAGTATTATCAAATCAGTTACTGCATAATTTAAAATTAATTAAATAGTCGATTCCATAAATGCAAAAAGTGAAGCTTAAAATAATGTTTCTCTTTGCGATGGACCCCGGAACCTGGGCTTTGCATTTTTGCGATGTGTGTCGACGGGTCAGAATCTGCTGCCATAATTGTGATGGTAGCTTGCTGTCATAGTTGATCTAAACGGTTCAAATTAATTTGGACGGCTGAATTTTTAAATCATAAGGAGCTGTTTTTTGTGGATCCTACTGTCATAGAAACTATGGCAGCAAGCTGCCATCACAACTATGGCAACGGATAAAAATCCGTGTGTCGACTGTGAAGTGTGAACCATGAATGATTGATCAAATTTATGGTGCCTCAAGAATCAGCATTTGGTCTAGTGGCTGAGCACAACACTATCCTTAAAGAAAGTTACAGGTTCAAAATTTGGATGGGAGTGTTTTATAGACATTTAAGTTTAAATAGTTTTAACCTCGTTTTTATCTCAAAAAATTTTATGGCGCCTCTAATAAACAATATTTGTAGCGCTATTTTTTTTTTTTTTTTCAATTTAGATTTTATAGTTAATAATTTAATATCACACCTCGCCACCTCGCCACCTCGCCATGTAAATAGAGATTGTCGACAAGAAAAAATGAAAAAAGAAAATAAATAAATAAATAAATAGAGATTGTCTTGTAACAATGTAATTTTGGTGTTAGCGTGAGTCATATATACTCCAAAAGACTAATAATAAGACCATTTCGTTGTCTTCAACAAACTGTGATCTCTAACGGCTAGATATATATCAATTTCGATAACAATTATGGTTTGGACTTTCGACTTTTCTTTCATACAATTACAAAAGTTTCAATTTCAGAGATGTGAAGAGGAAAATTGTTATTAGGCCATTAAATTATAATAAAATTGAAAAATAAAAAAAATTTCCAACTTCAATTAAACATTATATATAAGCTGGTTAATCAGTTTATACTAATAAGAAATTATGCGTGTGCAAGTAAATATAGAAATAATAACTCTTATTTTTCTACATTTGAGTGGTTGATCAAACAGTTCAATTCTATATGTAATTTTGTGGGGTTAATTGCTGATGATATCTGTATATGGAAATTTTCTGAAAAACGAATTGTTTAGTCAACCTCAAAACTGAGTAAGAGTAAGACGTCCCCACTCGGCCAGCCCAGCATTATGAAAAACAAGAGAGCGCGTGATAACATTGACCTCTCCGCTTGGCTTTTGTGCAGTGTGCCCATTACTTACTGGTTTGTGGAATTGTGGTGCCTTCCATGAACAATTTAGTTTTAGATTTGATGGCTAACATCATATCTTGCTACATAATTAATCAAGTACTCTAGTTGTTATAATCGTCCCCTGTTAGCATGAGTCATACATAGTCCAAATTAAAAGACTGAAAGTACTAAGATTGATGTATTTCGTTTTCATTTATACAAACTTAGATTTCTAGCCTTTCGATTGAATAATGAGAAATGATAACAAATGATTGTTATAAATTATAGTTTGGATCCGCATTTAGATTTTACGTTTGTAGAAGTATAGATAGATTGGTTGGTTTCATCTTTCATGGTTTGGTTGTGAATTGTTGATGCACAGTAAGTGAGTCTGTAACAGGATCAGGAAATGGGCAATCCAATAAATCCATTGACTCACACAAGTAAAGCAAGCAAGGGCCAGGGCCAGAGCGGTCGGCCGAAGAGAGTCAGAGTCACGGAGACGCATGCATCCGAGTCGAGAATTCTCTGCAGTAGCTAGAGCTAGCGAGTGCCGACCGGGCCAAAGGTCATACAACGAGACGAGACGAGACGAGTCGGATGGCTTAAACACTTGTTACATCACATGTATAGTGTCTGTCATCCCGTGCATATATTTTTCATGCGAGAGCATATATACATTTTCTAATGCTACGGCCTGCTAACGAATCCAAAAAAAAAAAAAACTCATTCAAGCATCTGTTCTGTGTGTAGAGTATTTTTAGACTAACATTATTTATTTAACTTGTGCTAATCAATTATTGAATACTTTCAAACAAAAGGTACATAATTTTTTCAAATAAAGGCTTTAGCATTAATTTAGTACTACATTTTCAAATTTAGACATCAATTTCAATCCGAACGTAAATATTATATTAAAAATATACCAAATTTATTTCTCAAGCTCCTTTTTTAATCTAATTTTTCCTATACATCTTATTTTTCAAACTTACTTGTATAGAGTATTTAAATCTAGAGATTTCTTTGCACATAGTTACCCATTACTGAATTTATTTTTTCTTTTTTCTTTTTTTTGTAGAACCCATCACTGAAATTGGTGTAGTCGATAAAATTTCATTTAAATATATAGTTAAATTGTCCCAATCACGAAAAAAAGTGAAGTGATAATATTCTACTAATGTTAATGTATGTATAGAGGAAAATGATTGTAGTTGGTAGAGAGAGGGGTCCAGTCCATGGTCCATGGATCCTGCATCTTCCTATTCCAGATTGACAGATTCCATGCGGCATGGCATGCACTGACATTTTTTAGTATAATAATTGTCATAATAATGCAATTTTGTACATTATCAACACATATAATAACTCTCATGACAAGACATTTTTTAGTATTATCCAAACACGCAAGATTCTTCATAATAGTTGAATTCTTTAACGAATTAATGTTAATGCTTTCTTAATATTCGTAATAATCATAAAATTCCAATGCATGAAGTTTTAAGAAAAACATCTAGCATGCCTCCACCCCTTCAGACTTCAGTCACTCATTTATTTGTTAATAACTACAGTTACTTGATTAATTGTCATCTTCAAGCACACAATTACAAACATGCATTTCAGCATTTGCAAATGTGTAAACAATTAAAAAATCTTTGTTAGTTAACAATTACCATTGTTGAATTAATAAACAAACAATTACAGTGAATAAATAAAGAAGCGAGTGGATTGCACAAGCTGGAGGGGCTATTCGTTCCCCTTTTCATGTATTCATTATTATCCATCAAGGATCCACGATGCAATTAATGGTATTTTAATTGCAACACTATGTGACTATTTACAATCGTTGGCTGCAGGGGATCCGCGCTGCTCTGTTTCCAGTAATCGAATCGAAATATCGAATGGTTTGGTTTCTTTCAAACTCTGTGGCAATATGGTTTTATTCCGATTGGAAATGTAACAAATGTTACTATCGATCTCACAAGGCCGTAGAAGGAACGCCACTTGTTTTGTTGGTTTTTCAAAGGTTCCATTCCTACTAAAAACGGACCCATGTGGTCTGTTGTAGCATTTCATAGCACCACAATAATGTGAAAATGACGGGTTGGGTCTTTTTCATAAGAGAATTTTCAGTTCTTTTTCTACCTCTTGTTTTTTTAAGGAAGTGAAATGTTACAAGTAAAACAGCAGTCCAATTGATGTGTTGCTTTGTCTCAGTTGATATTTTCACCATTGGAAAGGGACTAGTTTCCTGTCAAATTAGATCATTTACTTTAAAATTTATATTTTAGGTGCCCAATATAATGTACAAATGGCTACTGCCTTGCAAAATGAATGAATGCATTTTAAAAGATGAGGATCTTGACAACCTTGGTGACGGGTTTTGCTAAAAATTAACAAAAAAATTCTTTACAAGATGATAAAAATTGAAAACTTCCATTAAGATTTTGAAGCTTATAGATTGAATACGTTTTCAAATTTGAAAAAAATTGAAGCGTGTTTTATAGTTCATCAAAGATTGATAAAATTTAGACCGTTAAAAGTTGAAAAATTTTAGAGGCAAATAATATCCAAATTACTTCAAATTTAAAATACGTTTAACCTATAAGTTCAAAAATACATATCTCTACTTTTATCTACTTATAAGATTTGTTATGAATTTGATTATTTCAATTTCAATTGACAAGATTGTCAAGATAACAATTGTCAATAAAAATATGTCCTCTTATTTAACTTCATTTGAAGTTTTGTTATAGTGCACCAACTTTTATTTGAGAAAATAAAATTGAAGCATTTTGAGCTATATGATGAAGAGTATCAATTTTCGAAAGTAATTACTACTACCTCTGTCCCAAAATAGATGGATTTTTTGTAGTTCATTTGAACTACAAAAAATCCATCTAAAATGGGACAGAGGTAGTACTAAATTCTAGCTATTAATGGACTCTTTCTATTTGTTTCATCAATCATACAACTCAAAATATTTCAAATTTTTTTTTATAATCGTCAAGACGGTATAACCATCCGACTAGCTAGTATAACAGTACATGAGTCACGATAATTGGCATTTAATACATATTAATTAATTACTCGTAACATATATAATTTTGGACTTTGGAGTCATGTCCAAAATTCAAATAATTGCACGGCTATAAATTGAGTATGTCTTTGCTATTTATATTCGATACACGTACACAGTTTGAAAATGTATAATTGTTCTGACTAAAAGAACATTGAACCTTTCGTACTAATTATTGTATCAATAGACGTAAGACCGTAACCAATTATTAATTAATTGTCACCATATATAACTTAAAAGAAAAATTTAATAAAAAAAGAAGTCTGTCTTCAATCTCAAGCATGTCACTTCATCTGCATAATTGCTCTTTGATAATATTATTATATAGTAATTAATCAGCAACGATGTACAAAGATTTATATATATAAAGAGGTAACTAACTATATATATATATGAGCGTATTTATTTGATATCCATTAATTTGTTTTGTAAAAATAAAATGTAGTCAATGCACATTTTATTTCTGGAGGGAACAACAATTGCCCTTTTGAGTTATATTTCAAATAAATCTAAGCTATAAAAAATATACCATACACAAGTGAATTTCCTCAGTCGACTATTTTGTTGGCACCGTTTTTTTTTTTTAAATAAGAAGAAAACTCAAATTTAAATTAAGTTGTTATACAATTAAGAGAACCAGGCTTTCATGCATATATATATATAATGACAATAGATTCCTCGGTTTAAAACCATAAAGTTTCATTAAGTTTGGCAACCTATGATAATAAAATTTGAAAAGCACAACTTCCACATTGACTTGTATAGTTGTATGTTTAATTATCTAAGAAAACAATGTTTGAATTATGCGTGATCAAGTTTGAGCTATTAATCATAATCAGGATTAATAGTTTCGTTTTGGATGATGCTTCAATGGATCAAAGGCCGCATGGTTTTGCCTTGTCCACAACCTCTTTGATTGTTTCATTAAATGATATTTGATCGAGTACTTGGAACACTGAGAGATTACAAAAAGTTGAGCTTGAAAACTTCATATATAATATTGTGACATTAATTCTCCTCCGTAAGAAAATTAATTAATATTGTTTGTTTATTAAAAGGTGGCAATGATCAGTACAGACATTGGAATATCGACACCTGTCCAGAAAGGACTTGTAAAGCACATCAATGTTGTTAAATTATTTTAGGCAAGAAGATGAAATGTCATGCAAGGTATTATTATCTTAGAAGTGTATATCGATTGCTCTTATTGCTAGCTATAGTACAATAATGCATCTTGCTGGCCCAATTAATATTTATAGAAACAAGATAGAGAACCGAAACAGATCGAGCTACCTTTCAGGGAACTCATAAATATGGTTTAAATTGTTTTGCTTCCATCTGCTATATATCATGTATGGGTTATATCTTAAACGTGTAGATATAGTGACATCATTGGTGATATGTAGTTTGATTTGATCAAACAAAACTCATTGTTCAACTTAATATACTAACTGTTCAGCTTAATATACTAACTGTTCAACTTAACATACTAATTGTTCAACTTAAGATACTAAGTATCAAGGTTCTAAATCGCGATTATAGCGTCATCGCGACAAGGTCCCGGAAAAGCTATCGCCGCTATAGTGTGCTATAGCGGAAGCTATCGTACATAGCATATCCAATTATTTCATAATTAATATTCTATATTTAATTTAACATTATCATGAGTTCCATAAAGCAAATAAGAAACACAAATTTACTTGTAAAACTATAATATTAGCATTAAACCGGTACAAAATCCAGATTGCAATTCAAAATTTACCTAATATAATATATCTTTTTTCTATTTAAAAAAATTTACCTAATTATAAATATTTCGTTATCTTTGAAAGAAATAATCACAATTTAATTCAATTATGCTTTGGTAAAACAAATGAATGAGTATATTAAATTAAATTATTTGAAGTTCATGAACTATATATTTGAGCTTGTCAAATTATTTCGAATCTTAAATTAAGCATGTGCATGCATGCACTTAAAAAAGAAAACAATTAATAAATATAATAAATAAATAAAAAGGAGTATGTAATGACTAATGATATATTATTTTCGCTGGTAATTATTGTGATGGAGTTTTGTTCCCATTCCTTTGCTCATAATTCTGGGAAAGTTCAAACAAAACCTGGCAGCTGTTATTACACTAGTATACATGCATTATGGATACCAAACCAATTGAGGTCTTTGTTGAGTATGGAGGTACATGTGTATGTAATAGATGTTATATCAGAAAATCTGTAACTAAGGTTTTGCATGCACCCATAACTAATAATTGAATTAAAATAAGCATAAACCGCGATTAATAATAAGAATGCAATTGTTGTTTGTCTCGAATAAAAAAGAATGATTGTGCATCTGTGCTTGTGCATCTGGGACTGTATCAAATTAGAGAGAGATTCCCATTCCCTGACCAAGTTGGTCCCTCGTATCGTAGACGTAGTATCTAAAGCTATAGAGTCGAAATGGACAAGTGAAGCGCCCTCGGCCGTGGGTGGCTGCCATGTGGGCCCACTCCCACGCGCCGCCGTATTGGGCCGCAAACACTCACCAGACAAGAGTAGACAGACCCATTCTCCCAAGCAATCAGGTAGCCACACGTGTACGGCTCTCATCGCTTGACCGGCGCCCAGAAGAAACAGAGAGATGCAGCCTGGACTATTCACAATAATAAATTAATAATACAGTATTTTAATCCACAAATGTTATGTCACAATATATTATTATTATTATTATTATTATCATTATTATTATTATTATATATTATTTCACTCGGCCAGTGAATGAGTGGAGTGGACCCTGATATTTTTGTATACTGGTTTTGGTGATATGCTAGCTACTTAATTTAAGAAAAAGAAAGAAAAACTAGAATATATAGATTTCTATAAACAATGATAAGAGAAGGCAGGTGGTATGCCGGTATGGTGTGGATTAGTATTGACTCTACTGTTTTCTACTCGCTCTCTCCTTCATGATGGCATCAGGATTCTTGCCTTCTTGGTGGTAATTTTCGCCCCAATTTCCTCTGGACATTGCTGCCCTCAGATCTGGTCCCCGCTTTCTCCACTGCTGATAACTCATTTGCTCCCGGATCTCCTATAGCCATTACGTTGTTCATATTCTACATTCTACTTGCTGTTTTGTTTCACACTTAGACTCTTCAGAGTTGGAAGAAACACATGCTATTGGTGGGGATAAAGGTCACAACCAATTTTGGTGACGACTGACAACCGTGACAACAGATCCTCAAATAAATATAAATAAAATATTAAAATAGAAAATTTTGTACAATCATATTGCAAAACTCATAGATTGATTGTGTTTCAAATTTTGACCAATTTGAAAGTCATTTAATATCCCATCGGGGTTCATCAAAATTTCTTAACATTTCCAACAATTCAAAATATTGTGAGTTTTGATATAGTATCAAACGGCTTTCCAATTGATCGAAATTTTAAACACAATTAATCTATGAGTTTTGTAACATGTTTGTACGGATTTTCTATTTTAGAGATTTTATTTATATTTATTTGAAAATCCGTTGTCGCGGTTGTCACCAAATTCGGTTTGTTACCCTTCATAATTTTTTCCTAACATATAAATAATTAAATATGGATTTCTTTCGAATATTTGATATGTCAACCCGAGACACAAAGTGCTATACTGTGTGGATAACAAGTAGAGATGACGTCTTTTTACACACCTTGGATCTACTTTATAAGCACATTGTATCTGGTCACATTGTCGCTGTTAAGTTTCTTGAAATTTATTTTATTACTGAAGATGTTGAGTGAAAACAGGTCATGTACAATTCAAATTTGACAGCTCTAAATCACGTTTTAATTGAGTTAATTATTGTTAAATCCATCCTAATTACAGCATTAAATGCATATTGTGAACATTTGGTTTCTTTAGTAAATAGTAATAAATTTATTTGCTAATTATTATTTACTAGGATAGGACCATATAATTAATGAGATATGAGTACATGACTGCTAAAAAGTAAAATATTTATTCAAAACCAGTAGCATAGCATGGTATGTATTGTATATAAGAAAATAAATTAAAATCTGTATCATTCACTTGGATGGACAACTTGCTAATTCTATAATAAAAAATTACTAACTTACTATGTAGCAATAAATTGAAGCCATAAAATATTAAAGCTCATTTTGTATTTTATGTTTGAAGGTTTAGCAAATATTGCATATCAATATAACTTGATTCTGTAATGAAAATGAACTTAAAAAGGAATTTTGGGTGCCTAGAGAAATTGAAAACGATAGAACAAAATTAGGAGTCGGCAATTTTATGAAGGCGCCAAAAAAAAAAAAAGGAAAGGAAGAGAAAAGTCGGGTAGGTGGTAGCACAATTATTGGTGGGACCTAGTGGAAGAGGGAATGGACAATGTAAGGGCAATTTAGTAATTGAATCCGTTGGGTGGCGCTGGGTGGGTGGTATAAAAAGGGGAGGCGAGGCTCTGGAGCAAGGGTTCTCTTTTTAATTCTGGTGCTGCAGACTGCCAGAGCTCACACACCCACACTTCACACTCCCTTCCGTAGCCTAATTCCCTTCTTCTTCGTTCTTCCTACCACCGCCAAACAACCAACCTACCAAGTCTTCAAGCTCAAAGAAGCCTCTTAGCTGCTGCTGCTGCTGCTGCTTGTACATCGCCGCCTTGCTTCCTCCCTTCTTCCACTCGTCTCAGCAAGACAGCAACCTTTTCTTCTTTTCTTCCTTCGCTGCAGTCACCGTACAGGTCCCTCCCTATTTTCCTCCCTCCCTATTTCTGATTTATTTCTCTCAATCCCTTCAACAATCAAGGTTCTTCCTTCCTTCTCAACCTTTCAATAAATTAACAAAAGATTGTTCCTTTGCGTTTAGATCTGCATCTTAACCCCTGAATTCAATTCAATTCGATCTTGCATCTACATCACACTCTTTTTTATTCTGATAGTTGGTTACACCGGAACTGATTTCTTATTTGTGCAAAATTTGTGTGTGTGCAGTGCCTTGGCTGAAAATTGCAAGGACAAAAAGGTATAGGGAATGCAGAAAGATGTGCTTGCATGCCAGGAAACTAGCGCTTGAGCTCCACCCCCATTCCTCTCATGCCACCCCTTCCCCCCTTCTGATCCCTCATGACATTCCCTCCCAAATCTGCATCCGCAACGCCCTCGTGCTCCGCGCACAAACCCTCAATGCCGCCCAGCAAATCAAAGCCAAGCCCATTCGAGACCATAGTATAGGTGAAGACGGTTGAATCCCAACCCTCCTCTAATTAAGTCCAATTTCCCATACTTCTAGATCTGTCTCTCTTAGGAAACTCTTAGATGGCCACCGATATCAAAGGCAGTGTCTTGATGGACCGGTTCGAGATCGGCCGCATGCTCGGTCAAGGTACCTTTGCTAAGGTCTACCATGCCAAAAACCTAGCAACTAACCAAAGCGTTGCAATAAAGGTGATTGATAAAGAGAAAATAGCAAAGGTCGGCTTGATGGACCAAATTAAGCGTGAAATTAAGGTAATGAATGTGGTACGACACCCCAATATAGTACAACTCTATGAGGTCATGGCAACCAAGTCCAAAATTTATTTTGTGTTGGAGTATGTACGAGGCGGTGAGTTGTTCAATAAGGTGTCAAAGGGGCGATTAAGGGAAGATGTGGCAAGAAAATACTTCCAACAATTGATCAGCGCTGTTGATTTTTGCCATAGCCGAAAGGTATATCACAGGGATTTGAAACCCGAAAACCTCTTATTGGATGAAAATGGAAACTTGAAAGTTTCTGATTTTGGCTTGAGTGCCCTTGCCGAATCGAAACGGGTTGATGGATTGCTGCACACTACATGTGGCACACCAGCTTATGTGGCTCCAGAGGTGATTGGCAGAAAGGGGTATGATGGTGCCAAAGCAGATATTTGGTCATGCGGAGTGATTCTATTTGTGCTTTTGGCTGGTTTCCTACCATTTCATGACCAGAATTTAATGGAGATGTACAGAAAGATTGGTAAAGCTGAGTACAAGTTCCCACACTGGTTCTCTCCGGATGTCAGGCGACTCTTGACACGGATTCTGGACCCCAACCCTAGTACCCGCATCACCACTCAAAGGATCATGGAGAATCCTTGGTTTAGAAAGGGCCTCGATGATAGATTTGTTAGGAGGAACAGCAGCGTCAACAACCTGAACAACCTAGAGGCAAAAGAACTACTTCCTGTTAATATAGCTTGTTGCGAGGGAAATAATGTGGTAGAGGGTAAGATATCTAACTTGAATGCCTTTGATATAATCTCCCTCTCAGCTGGGTTTGACCTATCAGGCTTGTTTGAAGAGCCTGATAAGAAAAGGGAAGAGAGGTTCACCTCTAGCAAAACCGCATCAACAATCATATCAAAGATTGAGGAGATAGCAAAGAAGTTGCGGCTGAAGGTGACAAAGAAGGATGGAGGTGTATTGAAAATGGAAGGAGTGAAGGAGGGAAGAAAGGGTGCTGTAGGAATTGATGCTGAGATATTTGAAGTTACGCCAGACTTTCACCTGGTTGAGATGAAAAAGACAAATGGGGATACGTTGGAGTATCAGAGGATGTGGAAACAAGAGATGCGGCCGGCTTTGAAGGACATAGTCTGGGCCTGGCAGGGGGAGCAACCGCAAGTGCAGAAGGCGTAAAATTGTTGAATTGGGTTCTAGGGATTATACTGAATACAAGTTAGAACTGGGGAATGGTTTGCATGGTTTCTGATGGTAGCTCTTCGATGCGCTGTCATATGTGGTCTTTTATTGAAGTAATTGGGTTAGTTGATTATTGTTTAAGCGGGTTTCACTTCTTTTTGTATTGAATCGTCATAGGTTCTTAATGTTGCAATTGAATTTTCGTGAAATGTTGTTATTCATGTCTTATGATGCAATTGAATGTCTTTTACAATTCATAAGTTTCTGTTATTTTTTTCGTTCTTTGATGATGGCCTTGCGTGCTGGCTGTCGAGAGATTGAAGAAAAGCAGAACAAGAAATGCTTGATGTTATTATATGTCATTGTAGCAGAGGTGAACTTGTACTGTTTTCTGGTGTTGGGCTCAATTAAAAGAAGAGTGTCATTTCCAGCTGCTGAGAGGCTAAATTATCCCTTAAGCATGCTGCAAATTGACTCCTTTATATTTCATGAAAGAAGCCCTGCTGAAAAGTCAAAATTTGCTCCCCAAAACCTACCAGGTTCGAACTTAGAACATTACAAGGAATGCGGTTGTGGTTTTGGGCGTACTGACGACTAATGAAGTGAGCATGCCATGTTTCAATCAACAAATTAACAAAAAATCTGAAGTTAAAAATAATTTTCTGACGGGGCTGAGTTCGTATCAGTCATTCTTGTTTTTTTGATATGCAATCATTTTCAGGCTGATGCCTCTGGTTCGTTTTGCTCCTCTCAAACCTGTGAAGGGTTGTTTAATTCAGAAACCAACAGTGTTTGTTGAGGGCATCTGGTATGATATTTGTCCTTGCTGAGAAAATTGAGATCAACTTGCAAGAAAGCGTCCAACAGACATGTCACAAAAAAAAACAGCCCTGGCCCCATTTATGATGAGGTTAGCACACAATAATGAATGCCCTTCTGGTTTCTGCCCACTGGAAAGGTCTTACCTAGATAGAATACTATATGTTATATCCCTCCCTGCAAATATGAAATCTTTTATTATGTGCCATAATCTATCATATAGGAAGTTTCAGCTCAACCAACAGTACTAGTACTAGTGCCGTCTAAGAAGAAGATGCGTTTGGGATCAGAATATTTATTATTATAGCTAAATGATTAATACATGCTGCCAAATTAAGACTGCTTGTTATGTTATTTCACCTAATTTTTTTTTTTCGTGAAATGCTTCTGTTCACCAAACTAAAATCTAAGACGTCCCCGTTCCGTTTCATGACAGTACACCTTCTATTTCTATTTCTATTGTTAGGGGAATATGTATATCTTTCTTTTTCTTCTTACCCGAGTTGCTGATTACGTGCTTCACTTGGTGCTCAAAAGTACTATTCTGCCTTCTGAGAATATACATGAACATGATTGGTGTTCCAAGCAATTGGTCAAAAAAAAAAAAAAAAAAAAGGAACTTTACTGCAGTTTGGGAAAGGGCTACTGATCTTTGTTTCAACGAGTTAAAGAACTAAACACTAGATCTAGAGATATACCAAGCTACTGAGAAAATAAGTCGCACAACATTTAATCAAATTGATGCACTATATATATTATTGTTATTGCATCTGTATATATACTGGCACTTTGTTACGCCGATTTAAGTAAGTGCTGCTGGTACTATATAATTTGGCAAGGTCATTGTTCATATCTTAAATTCTTTTATCATGTAAAATTGATGCAGACTACAGAGCACAGCATGAACAACAATAAGTCAAAACATCTGGGTCATCGTTCATTGTTGTTTTGTTTTTATAAATATATAATTTGAAAGAATTAAATTAATATATGCATACATGCTGATGCATGTAACAATAAATTTGCAGTAAATTCAACATCCATATATAAAATTTCTTCATTCAACGATAGTTGATAGTTCACTTCACTCACAGCCTAGCTCTACAAGTGACAAATTAAGCCCATATCATGATCCAAAGGAGGGGGGAGGGGGGAGGGGGGCTTTCTTGCAAACAACATGTGGGTTGTATTAGCCCAGTTAACTAATTAACTGAGCTGAGCAATACTACCATCCACATTAATATTCATATTCGGATGGATGATTGCTTGATTGGTACTGGTACAGTGGTACGTACACCCACGAACCAGTACTCATCACTATCTACAACAAAATTTAGCCCATAAAAGTCTTATTTATGGGCCTTAACCATTCGTACGTAATGGCCCGCGCGTGCATTGCTACAAGTAGATGGAATCAGAGATTCAGCCTAAAGAAAAAGGGTGAATTTATACACAGATGAACACCTCATTGCCTGTGCTGTGCAACAGTGCAAGGCCGAGTCAGTAGTCACTACTCACTAGTACCCGGATACTGGTTGGTACCTATCAGTCACCTTATAAATTAACAATGCATTATTAATATGTGAAGTAAACTTTTCTTGTTAGACACATATATATAGATCAAGCTAGCATATATAGCTTCATATAATAATTAATGCCTTTTACTATGCATGGTAATTAATTGTGGTGATAATTTCAAAAGTCGATGGTCATTTCAGTCCCTCAACAATCAATTATTCCAAATGTCAACCGTACTTTAATTAGCTTCACCGAAAGGTCTCTAATTGGCCACGAAATTTAATTACTTTGTCTGGTAATTGGGTTACCAAAACCGAAATTTGCGACTCCATCGTGATGGCCTCTTTCTAGTTTCTAGACTTAGCTAATTATATAATTAATTAGCTTTGATGATTGGGTATTGCAGTATCTACATTTCATTTCATGATCCTTAATTTTCTGATGTAACTGAGGCCAGGTACAGTTAAGCAACTGGAACAACATAATGCGCTTTGCCTAAAGTCCAAAATATATATATACACTTTCATGTGCAATATGTCATTGACTTAAAGTCACTTAATTAGTGCCTAATTAGAGAATACGTAACACAAACCTTGCCCAACTCTATAAGCTAGCTAGCTAGATTTCAATGTTTGGTAGCATTGTTTGGTCTAGATCCAATATTTACCTTTCCAAATAACCTTTACATATTGGATGCTAAATTATAATATATATATATATATATATAGAGTCTAGCTACGGTGAGTTGCAACTCACGGGCTACTCCGTGAGTCGAGATCCAAAAATATATCAAATCACCTCCAAATTTTGATTTATATGGCTCAATAAATTCTTTATACCAAAATCTATAGCACGCAAAATTTTTTCATTTTTGGAGATTTTTAAGTATTTGTTTGAGATTTTTTAAAATGACTATACAATATTAATAAAATAATCAATGTTTTATGTATCATTTTAAAAAATCTCAAACAAATACTTAAAAATATCCAAAAATAAAAAATTTTTGCGTGCTACAAGATTTTGATATGAAGAATTTATTGAGCCATATAAATCGAAACTTTGAGGTGATTTGATATGTTTTTGGATCCCGACTCATGGAGCAGCCCGTGAGTTGCAACTCATCGTAGCATAACTCTATATATATATATATATATATATATATATATATATATATGTATTTGCGTAATTTTAGTGGACAAGCTTAATAATAAACAAATTAAGCATAGTTCTTGATTACATGCAGACTGCATATATATATGCACAATCTTACTAAGAATCACATAAAATTGTACAAATCGGAGAGCCTAGGGGATAAGAGATTGAATACCGACGATATATGCTAGCTAGCTGTCATGCTCATAATAAATATTTTATGATTAATTTATTGAAGAAACAAACTCTAATTAATTTTGTAATATCGATAATTATTCTGCTAATTCTGAGCTCTTCAATATCAATGTAAATATATATATATATAGTGTAAAATTTGAAATTAAAATTAATGTCGTCAGGATGTCGATATATGATGCAATGATAAATAAAAATTATCAACGTTTTGTCAATGAATGTGGATGAATCTTATCTGGCTGGGAATATATTGGAGACACGACACGAGGAGATTGAAAATGTCTCCATGTCACTTGTTAGCCTAACAAATATATCTCCTCCACGCCTTTCGGAGTGACAAGCTAGCTAGCAAAACAACACGAGGCCAGAAACAGAAAGGAACAATATATATATATATATATATAATGCTTGTTTTGTTGTTGTTGACTTGTTGGTAAATAGTGCAAATTAAGTGGTATTAATAAGTCGATCGATATTATATGCAAAAGGCGTGTTGGATTTCCACCAATAGTACACACATCATATATTCTCATACTCTTATTTCAAATATATTCTATTCCTTCAAAAAGACATGAACTTTCTCAATATATAGAAATGCCGACGAATCCAATTGCCAGGCCACTTACACTACACGCGTCTCTTTAATTAGTCTTTTCGATGATTCCATCAGTCTCCAGATTCTGCCTAATTTAATTCTTCCAGGGCAATTAAACCAATTAATAAAGTTTCTCTTGATCGATATTAATTAAGAGATCGAGATAGCGTGGTAGGAGCAAATTAACGAAAAGTTTAAGAAAAATGCTATAGCGATACGGTAGTTGATACTGTGATCGATACCAACAGACCGGATCGGTTCGCGAACTCCTCAATCTTTTCGGCCCCTCAATTTCGCTCAATTGTTTTCTCGCTCGTCCCTCAATCTCTTTTTGCCGTGGTATCTCCTTTTTCCTTTCTCTGCCCCTTCTGTTCCCCAACTCTTTTTCTCTTTGTCACTCATTTACTCACTCCCACTCTCAACCTCTCTCTCAATCTCTCCTCAATACTTTGCCACGTCCAAAATTTCGATTTATGGCTCCCATTAAATTCATCATATGGAAATACTAGGGGATACAAGATTTTTCATTTTTGGAGCTTTTTAAGTACTACCGTGAACCCGCGCCATGCAGCGGGCCCTCTTTAATTTGTACTGCTCAACAGTAATCACAAGCTTAATTCATTCTTAAACATGCTTATTTTGAACCTCCATCATTGGTACAAATTATAAAAATAGCATTCATAGTTCGAGACAAATATACTTTTTGAGGTAATATATTATATTGTTTAATATATTTTTTAATTGCAAAATAATTAATCTCAGTCTACAATTGAACATTTGAAAACATATTTTGATCCAAAATATATATCCATGATCCATAATTAATCTTATTTTGGATATCTATTTGCCATAAAATTTCCTTATTGCTAAATAGTATCTTCTTCAAAAAATATGAATTGAGTTACCAAAGTAGCCTGACTATTTTGGGAGTCGCTAGGGATAGTTATAGAATTCGATTTCAAAAAAAGCATGCCTTGTTAAAAATAGATTAAGGAATGGAGAAGAGTCGGGCAGCGGCCCTCAAAACAATCCAATCATTGATTTAATTTTAGTTCATCATGCACCGCAGATCTGATGGCAAGATACAATCTGGACCCTCCATTGCAGTCCCATCTAACCATTTTTCGCGAGACCACAATGGAGATCTCCATTCCTTGCGTGCTTTTTAATATAGAGAGATTTTAATTTTACTAGCAGCGTATCCGCGCCATGCTGCAGACAATTTAATTTTCATTAATGCTAACAATATAATGACAAAATCTTAGTTGACTACAATGAGCTAATTAAGAAGGTAATTTCATAATCTCAATTTTAAGTTTGTACTCTTTCAGACCAAATAGTTTATGATTTATTTACAACCACATTTAATTGGGACATGTGTCTTACTCACTATTTATGATTTTTCGATAAATATTAACATACCAAATTTGATATAGTAATATTGTAAGTTGTTATCTTATTTTTTAGGGGAATAATATTACTCTTAAAATGTTAATCATGAGCAGTTTATTAGAATTCTGATATTTCCGATTCAATGAAAATGGATGGCTATTTTTTAGTCTCTCTTAAATGCAGGGGTTGGGAGAAAAATTGATAAATGGAAAACATATTATCAAGTGGAAAAATAAAAAAAGATTGTTTTTTCG
Organism: Cyperus esculentus; assembly: GCA_030179965.1. Taxonomy (NCBI): domain Eukaryota; kingdom Viridiplantae; phylum Streptophyta; class Magnoliopsida; order Poales; family Cyperaceae; genus Cyperus; species Cyperus esculentus. Next base: position 189,847 of record JASGLE010000049.1, on the reverse strand, counting down.
TTTGACATTTAAACGCCCGGCCCTTAGGCTTTCATTAATCAAATTAGAGACAATACAATTATATCATGTAAAAGAGGAAAACATAGGAAACATTAATGTGTTCTATTTTAATTTCATTCTACAATTTAACAATTGAACATTTGAAAACATATTTGGATCCAAAATAGATATCCATATTTGAAAATGTTCAATATCCAAAATAGATATCCAAAATAAGATTAATTATGGATCATAGATATCCAACCGTTGATTTGATATTAGATTCATCGTGCACCGCAGATCTGACAGCAAGTTACAATCTGGACCCGCCATTGCAGTCCCATCTAACCATTTTTCATGAGACCGCAATGGAGATCTCCATTCCTTACGTGCTTTTTAATATAAAGAGTAATATCACTATTTTTGTATAAACCAGATCCCTTGGATTCAGTCATTTTCTCATAATCATTAAAAATAGCAAAAAAAATTATAAAAATTATAAAATTTGGTTTGCTAGTATATTTTGATATAGAGATTAAGTTGAGCGATTCGGATCGACTATTTGGACACCGAAAACGGAGATACGGACCGCATAGCACAGTAAAACTGTGATATGCACGGTAAAACGGAGTAAATCTAGCGTGCTCCTAGGAGCACGGAGGCCTCCCATGCTCCTAACTCAAAAATCATACTAAACCATCATTAAATTTTGATTTTATCTTTCTCATTAAATTCTTTATATGAAAATCTCTTAGGATACAAAAATTTTCTATTTTTTGAGTTTCTTAAGTATATGTTTTGAAAATTTTTAGAATGAGCTCAATATAATAATAAAATAATGTATAAAACTATGTCATCTTTAAAAAAATACAAAACAAATACTGAAAAATCTCAAAAAATGGAAAATTTTTGTATCCTATGATATTTTGATATAAAGAATTTAATGAGACTCATAAATCAAAATTTCGAGATAGTTTAGTATGATTTTTTGAGTTAGGAGCACGGGAGGCCTCCGTGCTCCTAGGAGTACCATAGTTTTACTCTCTCTCTCTCTCTCTCTCTCTCTCTCTCTATATATATATATATATATAATTTTGCTAAAATGAGTCATGGCTCATGGGCTGCTTCGTGAGTCAGGATCCAAAAACATATCAAATCACCTCCAAATTTCGATTTATATGGTTCAATAAATTCTTCATATCAAAATTTTATAGCACGCAAAAATTTTCCATTTTTGGAGATTTTTAAATATTTGTTCTAGATTTCTTAAAATGATACATAAAACATTGAATATTTTATTAATATTCTATAGTGCCAAAGCGGATCTTAAGACGATCCAACGGTTAACGTTGTGACCTGCACAATGCAGTAAGTCAGGGGATGAGCACTCGCTAGCTTGGAGGCCATATATAGAGAGAGGAGAAGCATCAATTCAAGACGGGTTGAGCCGTGAGTGGTGAGTGGAAATAGTTGATAGCCACGAGGATGAGCAGCAAGAGAAAACGTAGAAAACAAATATTCAACAAAATATAGCAACCAAGTAGAATTGGGACGAACGGAGATAACCAAACTAAAAGAAACCAAATACCTTATTTTCGCTAACCATTCCGTTTAAATAAAGAAATACATAGCCGTTGGTTTTGTTAATCACCAGTTATTTTTTGTGATTTTGTCAGAAAATTTTGTTGTGTTAACCATTTCATCCGGACAAAATGAAACGCAATAGCCAAAATTTTGTTCTAGTTATTTGTGGGTTAACTTATTGGGTGGTATATATATATATCAACGACTAGATTGTGGTAATTATTTGTCGTATAGTGTTTACTTATATATGATATAACTTTTCTTCGTTTTGCACCAAAATTCTAACAAAAGCGAAATCAGACAGGACACAACTATATATATAATGTGAATGCCACTAATTTTGCAGGAGGAAAATGTATACTTAATAAGCACTCATTTTTATATTATTAATATTTTCACTGACATGATGGCGGATTTGACCGGATAACCGACACTAAATATAATTTAATTGCATTTGGCAAAATATTAACTTGGTCTTATAATACAAAAAGTCAAAAACAAGAGTAAAAATACATCTATGCATATTCTCTACGGGCCTTCCTAGTTTTCAAAATTATTATATTTTGGGTTTTGATTCCACGCTTCACGGGACTTAAACTAGCTACCCAAAAAAAAAAAAAAAATCATTATGCACAGCGGATCCAAATAATAATTAACAAAAATATTCCTTAAGAAAATTTGACAATTTAACTATCGGAGAAATGAAGAAAAGAAACTTCTCTGTTGAAAAATTTGGTCTTGCTTAATTTAGTGAATGTCCCTTTCACTATTTGATCGACATTTTTACGAGAACGCAAGTTGTACACTGTTGAAATGTATCTTTTGTTAAGCACTTTCTTAGTTTCTTTCAGATTTCCCTTGCAGAGAATATATATATAGTATTAGTATATATGCCTCCTTTTTTAATTTTAGGATCGCACTTGATTAAATTTTCCTGACCACATAGTTAACTAAAAAATGTTCCTGCCATTAGAAAAGCGACATCCCATTATCCCTAAAATTTGACGGATCCACATTTCAAAGGCTAGTTATTTTACCTTTCATGAGAGCACATAACAATTGACCCCTTTTTGTTGAAAGGAAATAGAAAAATTTCTGAAGAGGTAATTAAATAGTACTGACAACTAGCTGCAATTAATCTTGATCTGCATCACATTACCGATATTACATATTTCAATGCTAACATATTTAAAGGCTATATACGCATAAATCACATTAAATCATATATATAGAGTTAGACTATTATATTAACGTTAGCATTTCAGACTAAAATTCTAACGCCTCAAAATATATGTTATCGTGTCCGAAATCATAATTTATGGTGCTCATTATATAAAAATATTGGGGATATCCTTTTTATGTAATTGTTGTGTCAAGTCAGTTTGACCGAATGGAAATATCGGATCAGGTTGGGTAGGTTGACGACTGCCGACATTTTTTTGGGTCGGGTCGGGTATCGGGTTGATGCCTGCCGACATTTTTTCGGGTCAGGGTCCGGGTCAGGGTCGAGCGGGATTCTTAGGTCTGGTCAAATTTTGCACCTTTATCCCCGCGTCATCTCGAGGTTCGGGTCGTTTGGGTTCGGGTCAGTCTAACTTTCCTTGATACACGGGTCGGGTCGGGTTTGATTCAGTCTAAATTTTCTTGAAACACGGGTCGGGTCAGGTCGAGTCAGGTCGGGTCGGATTCGGATCATTTTGACTTTCCTTGAGATACGGGTCGAGTCAGGAGGATATTTTAGGACAAACCAGATTTTGCCACCTCTACATGGAGGTAACCATGAAACAAAAATAGTTTGCACTTTGCACATTGCTATTCGTCCTTTCTTTTTCTAATGTTTTTTATATCGAATCTTTCTTTTCTTCATTAATTATTTTATTTTCGACGCTTTATAATTTAATTTTAGGTCTTCATATGACTCTAAAGATATTGATTTTATTTTTTAGTGTTCAAAATGCTGATAATAAAGAATATAAATATATCAACAATGATTGATTTTATATTATAATTAAATTTTATTTGCAATGAATTTACAAATATAATATTTTATAGAAATATTGACTTCAGTCAAATTTTATTTAGAGAATATTTAATTTAATATTAATACATCACAACAAACTAAATTATAAGTATTACCCTAAATATTATCAGGCACTACAGAGAGTGGGTTTTCTTGAGAACTTTTATTTTAACAATCTTACAAACATTTTTTTTGATAGTCTTTAATGAAAACACAAATTTCTCTTTTGAATTTCACTAGAAACCCAAATTGCTTAAAAAAAACAAATAATATTGCTCAATATTTACAACCGAAGCAAAGCGAGGCGCTCTTTCTAGTATAGTTAAATGTTAAATCGTACCGTAAAGGAGGTCATTATATATACTTTTCCAAAAATAAATTGTAAAAGTTACTTGTCAAAGCACGCAATATTGCTATTCATTTAGCAATGTGGTTGGTGGATAATGGTTCACCTGAGGGTAACAGTTTTACAATATAGGGTAACAGTTTTACAATATAGTAGGCAGTGGCGGACCTCTTTAGAGGCCAACCTGGGTGTTCGCTCCACCTTAAAATTTATAAACTTCCACTAAATCTATTAATTTTTGTTGTAAAATCTGTTTGGACAGTAAAATGTACCCCCCTTCCGCGTATCCCAACATTATTTTACCTTAATAAAATTATTCTTTCTAAATCATTAATTTTCTCCTTAATAAAAATTTAAACATATCATATTCATGTTATTTAATATGAAGAGAATAACATATAAGTTATTGGATCAAAATATTTAAAAAGTTTCAAACAAAATCAATAATAAATAACATTAAAACTACTACTCTTTATGGAATATAGATTTAATTGAAAGAGAAATATATGTATGCTGGGACTCAGCTTTCAATATGTGAGCTGAATTTCTTGGACCGTTCGTTGGAAGTATTTGCCGGGTCAAATATTTTTTATGTACTTTCCTTTCTATTATATATGTTTTTACCAAACTTAAGAAGCAGAACAATCTAAATTTTCTACTAGTTATTGAAGTACTAAAATGGGCAATTGATGTCAATTTTCTGGATTAGGTTTATCGTCCCCCTTAATTTTTTGTGAAGCTCTGCTACTGATAGTAGGGTTTACCCCGTACTTTGTGGCGAGCAGTGTATATTTGTAGGTGCTTCACAATTTAGTTGTAAAATTTATTTAGCTAGAAGCAGTTGAGTTATATATTGATTAGATGATATATGTTGCACAATCAAGACTGAATATAAAGTTTAAAACTATTGTACAATATGGAAAGTAAATAATTGATAAAATAAATGAGATTGGAGATGAAATAATTGGAAACATATAATACATGAACAATAGGTTACAAATAATATGCAAACTAATTGTGCAAGACAAACCCGACCTCAATTTTTTTAAATAAGCTCCGAAAAATACAAATTCACGACTTTAAGTCTCGTAACACACATTTTTCACATTTGAGCCGGACGGTACCGTCCAACCGGGACGGGACGGTAGCACAACGTCCATCCTATCAAACTGGGACGGTGCTGAAGGGACACGTCCACCTTTTGAACCTGGACGGTGCCCTTCAGCATCGTCCGGATGCTTTGACGTGTCACAAGCTGGACGCTACGGTACCTTACCGTCCCAGCTGGACGGATCGGTAATGTTGTGTCCTGGCTGGACGGTTTGGTACTGCCCCGTCCCCCTCAACCATACACTCGTCCCCCCCTCTTTTCTTTCCTCTTTCTTTCTTTCTTCACTGATGCTCACGTCCAGACCTGGACGCACAGGTACCCACTCTCCCCTGCATGCCTGCCTGAAAATATTTTATCAGTACAAGTGTAGAACATGATCTGACATTTCTCAAAAAAAAAGAAAAGAACATGATCTGACTATTAAACTATATTATATATTCAGTGTCCGTACAGATAGAATGGTACGTCTCCTGTATTATATTATCTTTGTTTTAAACAGAGCACTCAAGTCTGAGGTACAGTTGATATCCAGCTAAGGACACAAACATATTATAATATTTTGCTCCCACAAGCAATAGATATTTTCGTTTGAAAAACATGTAGTAGAGTCCACTTCTATAAAATAGGTCATCACTCATTCATCTCTTGTACAGTCTGACACATCTATGTGTACTCATGTGCTTAGCACAGTTGTGTAAATGTTTACTGGAAACCGTAATGTATCTGTTCACTACTTCATTGTAAATAATATCTATTAATCAGAAAGATATAAATATTCACTGAAAAATAATATTTGTCCATTAAAAATACGGTGGACCGATGGATGTTGAAAGAGTGGACACTAGCTATTACTCTTTTTGTTTCACAACAATGACTTAACCATCTTTTACTTTTTTTTTTTTTTGAGAAAAATCATCTTTTACTTTTAGAGGGACAATAACAATAGCCATCCCTCAGACTTGAGGAGGGACGAAAAACCATCTTTTACTTTTTGAGGTGCAACATATACTACTGCCATCTTGCAATATATTCTTCTTATGACAATCAGTGAAGAAAGAAAGAAAGAGAAAAGAAAAGAGGGGGGACGAGTGTATGGTTGAGGGGGACGGGGCAGTACCAAACCGTCCAGCCAGGACGCAACATTACCGATCCGTCCAGCTGGGACGGTAAGGTACCATTGCGTCCAGCTTGTGACACGTCAAAGCATCTGGACGGTGCTGAAGGGTACCGTCCAGGTTCAAAAGGTGGACGTGTCCCTTCAGCACCGTCCCAGTTTGGTAGGATGGACGTTGTGCTACCGTCCCATCCCGGTTGGACAGTACCGTCCGGCTCAAATGTGAAAAATGTGTGTTACGGGGCTTAAAGTCGTGAATTTGTATTTTTCGAGGCTTATTTAAAAAAAATTGAGGCAAACCCGACCAATAAAAAAATGTTAAATCAGAAGCGTCAGACAAAAAATAAATCTTTTTTTTCAAAAAATAATCCTATAAAAATATTTTATTAAAAAAATACTATGATCAAGTCAATTTTCTCAATTCAATTAAAAGAAAGATTGACAACATGATTTTCAACTTATTTTGGAGAAAAAAACACTAGAATAAAAAAAAGTTGGTATCAGAATAATGTAAGAGCAAATTAAAAAAATTTGAGCTTATTTATAAAAATAATATACTTATAAACAATACTCATAAGAAATAATCATAATCTTTATGAGAAATCAACAGTAACTAACACAAAACCAACATATCCCAACATCTCTCCATTTAAAAACAAATGGAGGAGGCTAAAAATTATAATGACCGTCGGATGACAAGATCGGATGGATATGAAGCTCAAATCAAGGAGAGAGCTCCATTTTTCCCCCTAAAAGGGTTATATATTTTGTTATAAAATAGAATCACATAATCACGTTAGTCGTTAGGTACTGTATGCACTATGCAGAGATTTAGAGTGAGAATTAAGCGCCATCTTAAATTAATAATAAGCTTTATGAACATCTGATACAGTAATATCTACATATAGTGTACAAACAAACAATTTGTGTAAGCACGACTAAATAATTAATAATGTCTCTGCAGCAACTTATTATAATCATTAATTCTATCTTCAATTAAATAGTCATATATATAACTTTCCTATAGTACTATATATATATGTTTTAGTGAGAACATTAACTGAATGAAATAGCAAAATTAATGTACATGTGTAACATATCCACAAAAATTTTCATTCATGGACATTTTTGGTGATTTACTTCTAATTTCAACTAACTCTATCTTTGTATAAAGTATAAACAATTCATCCTAGAGCTAGACAACTTCAATTTGTTTCTCATTTGCACCAATGGGGAAATCTCCACTATCCTCATGGCAACGCCTGGCTTCACTGATTCTCTTAAACCCACACCAAATCCAATCCATGGAATTTAGAGCAACAAATGCACCAATCCCTGCAATAAGCCCGTAAGCGATCGAGTATGTAAGCGGCATCAGAATCAGTGTCAAGAAAGCCGGCAGCGCCTCCTTCATGTCGTCCCATTTCACCTCCAGCACCGACCGCATCATGAACACTCCGACCACGATCATTGGCGGCCCCACTGCCCAGCCCGGTATGGCAGCCAACAGTGGTGTGAAAAAGTATGCCAGAAAGAACCAAGCGGACACGGTCAGAGCAGTCAGTCCTGTTCTTCCCCCTTCCCTGATACCGGTTGAGGATTCAATGAATGCTGTCACTGGTGATGAACCCATAAGAGAGCCAAATACTATCGCCGATGCATCTGACATAAATGCGAAATACTGCCCCTCGAAGTTCCCCTTTTCATCCACGAACCCCGCAAACCTTGCCATGGAGTAGAGTGTGCCAGTGGTGTCTAGAATGTCGACATAGAGAAAGGTCAAAAATGCCAACCAAAAATGGCCCTGACCCAGGCTTCCAAACTTAAGCGCAAAGGCAGTCGACTTGATACGGTGCACGTCGACGACTTTTTTGAAGTAACTGAAGGAGTCATCTCCAGCAGGGTTATCTGGGAAAACAGTGACGGCTGTACCGCGGAACCATGAGATGGCAGTGACAAAAAGAATACCGTATATGATTGCTCCTTTGACACGATAGATCAGGCAGAAGGAGATTATGAGAAAGCCAACGACGGCTAGCCAAAATGTGGGGCTCTGCATATGACCATGGAGGCAATAGATGGCACTTGAGGCAGTAGCATCAGGCATTAGTGAAATTGTGCCATTGGCAAATGTCTGCACCGGTGCAACCGAGACCATGTCGGAGCTAGGACAAGCGGCGAGTGTTAGGAGGGTCGACGGGCTATATCCCACAAGTCCAATACCTGCATGTTAAGAAAAATATGTCATGTCCAAATTAATTGCCTCATTAGTTATTTTTGAAAATCAGTTCATAATTTGAATGCCCTATTTGAACTAATTAATAACTAATATTTGTTTGCAGACAAAGCATGAGACTTTGAATATGGAAAACAAGCTAAAAATTCTTCTTAATTTGCTACTAAGTACTCTTAATCAGTCTTTTAAGCAAGAAATTTTGACTTCAAACCATTTTTGGTATAAACGCTTAGGAATGATAAATATCACACGCGCGCCTACCTTGGTTGTTCTGTAGTCCAATAAATGCCAGAAAGAGACCGATCCCCGCTGAGGCCGACACTCGTACTGGTCGAGGCACCAGCTTGGCCAGTTTAGCACGTAACCCGATGGCTGATATCAAAAGAAAAACCAATCCTTCCATAAATACCGCTGTGAGAGCATCACCATACGAGAGGCTGCCAGAGCCATGAAAGCCGACAATCGAGTATGCGAGATAGGCATTGGCACCCATGCCAGGCGCAAGCCCTAGAGGCAAATTGGCAAAAACACCCATGATGAAAGAACCAACAAGAGAGGCTATTGCAGTGGCTGCAATTAAATCACGACGTGCGCTGGTCACACATGACGCATAGCCAGGATCGACGTTTGGAGGGAATTTGCAAGACGGTGAGGGGTTGATGCAATCAGAAGTTGTGCACGTGGCGCCAGAGTCAGACAAGATCGACGCATTTACAGCCAGGATATATGCCATAGTAAGAAACGTGGCAGTGCCGGCACGAAGTTCAGTAGTGAAGGTGGTACAGCGGTCGGTGAGTTTGAAATACTTGCCGAGGCGTGAGGCAGCGACGGTGGAGTTGAGTCGGTGAATCCGACGACCGGGCTGTGTCGAATCCATTTGGGAGGTGCAGAAAAGAAACGAGAGTATTATATGTGGAAACAGGAAACAAGATTTGTGTATTAATTGTATATTTGTATTCCTATATATATATATATGATGAATGATATAGATTAGGAATATGAGTCAAAGAAGCAAAGCATGAAAATGTTAAAGTTAGCTCTAACAACCGACGACTAGTTGACGACCAGTTGATTTCAGTTTCTTAATTAGTGCCGAGCAGGAGCTAGCTCTTAATTCCCTTTATATAAGCGTGATGAAAGTATACATATTTATTTATTTATTTATATGATTATATATATATGTTGGCCATTGGAAGGAGAAGTGTGTGTGTGTGTGTGTGCGCGCGCATGGTGGGTCTATCTTAAGTCAATAAAGATTATTTCTGGGGACCCATGTGTGTTGACAAAATACGGCTTCCAGAATCAATGGTAGATTAGATTAATTAGTAGTGCTGCTTGGCCAATTAACATGGGATCAACACGGAAAGCACAGATTAAATCATAATTAAGCTCGTGTGTTTTCAGGAAATTAATTATCAGACGGCTCAACTTCAATCACACGCTTTCTTTCTATATATTAATTTTGGATTGAAAATAATAATCGGCAACGAGACGTATATATTAATATATATAACAATTAATTCATTTATTTAATTATGTGTTACAATTAATTAAATTGGGTTCCCCTTCACATTGATGCTGCGATAGAGACAGAGACAGCCTTCACTTCTTGCTTCGCGGCCGGATAACCTTTATGTATGTTAATGTAACCAACTAAACTAAACTAAACTAAGCAATTTCTATGATTCTTTTAGAGACCACTGCTTGAGTGCTTTCATTCCTTTTGACTTGTGTTATCCATTTTGGCACGTTTCTGCTTTTGAACAGTCGGCTAAGAAGTTAAGCAAGTGAATAGTTACATGATTCAGTATTATCATTATTATTGCTTTTTTAGGTTGAGAAGCACTCCTTTCGTAAAGGGCTAATTAAAAGCTGTCCTTCATTCTGTGCTCCTTAATTTGTTTCTACAACAACACTTACAACAAAGTTCACTTTCCAGTTCCCCTCCATATTATTTTCATCCTGCCTTTTTTCTTTTTTCTTTTCTTTTTTAACCGAAGTGAATAATAAACCCATGAAAAAGAAAATATGGTTTTGAGCAGGAAATTAATTTTTAGAGACAGTATGGAAAGGTAAGAAACACGTCACACACACACGAGTACACGACATAGGTGAGTAGTTTTGCTCTTTTAAACCGTAAATGTAAAAAATCCCAGATTAGTATATAATATATTTGGATGAATAGGGAGATTTTATCATTTGAATTACCAACTTGTTGACACATTTTATGAACTTTCTATAAGACCTTTTAGAACAGTATTACATCCTAATTCAGTTAACATAACCTAAATAACATGAAACTCAAAATACTCATACTTTATCATTAGTCATGACTGATAAATCTATCACCTTATCAATGTTTTCCCAACTGTACATATATAGATTTTTTTTTTTTTTTTTTTTGGATAAAAGTGACTTCAAGAGCCACCGATTCCATTAAAGATATGAAATCATAGAGGTCTGTGTATATATATTGTTAATGACAAATTAAGTTCTTATGAACCTATGATAGCATCGTTTTTTAAATTTTAACAAAATGACAAATATCATTTTTGGCTCCATAAAGATATGAGAATTATTCAATTTTTATTTTATAACTGTAAACTTGTTTAAACAGATTTCAACATTTATCATAATTGTGGAAACTATTTGAAATTTTTTTGCTCCGTCCTTACTTTTGGATAAAAGTTTTTATATTTATAATTATAACTTTTAATTGGAGGCAATATTATAAGAACGCTACCTAACGTTCATAGAATGGAGATCCATAGTTCATGGGTTACAAATTTAAGATAAAAGTTACAAAATTGATATATCTGTTACAAAATTTGTATACACAGGGACGTATGGATGTTATTCTATGGACACAAGATGTTTCTCATATTATATTGATATTATTGTTGATACCAAATTCATTTGACCAGGTAATACTTTGACTAGTCCATAATGCTTTTAGCCTTTTACTAAGATATCAGTACTCCCCCCAAGTCTAACAAACTCTTCGACAGAGATTTATACTGATAAAAATGTGAATAACGAAGGAAGTAATTTGGACTATTAAAACAGAGCGATCACAAGAAAAGCACAAATTTTTTAATCTTAATAAAACTAGCAGCGAATTATATTGATAAAATGTGAATAATGGAGCACGCAATTTGGATGATTTAAACAGAGCGATCAAAAGTAAATCACAAAAATTTTCAACCTAAATAAAAACAGAGCGATTTATATAGATAAAAATGTGAAAAATGAAGCACGCAATTTGGATAATTAAAACAGAGCAATCAAAAGTAAATCACAAAACTTTGGGTAATTAAAGTAGAAAGGAGATCCTTGACGATACTTATGTTGACAATCTTGATAATGAGACATTTGATAAATTAAAAATACAGAAAATCTTAAAAATAAAAAAGTTAAAAGTTTATAGTGTTTCAACTATCAATCAATTTGAATTTCGTTTGATAGTTCATTTGATGATCAATGAATTTGAATATCGTTTGATAGTCTTACAAATTTTTAGATAGACTATTAAATATAATACTTAAATTAAATTGAATGTTGTTAAGAACATCATCTGTCTATAAGTTTAATATTGCTTATATGAAATTTTTTTTCTATTTTTATAGATTTTTTAAATATTTTTTCAAATTTATGAAATTCCTAATTGTCAAATCCCTATTTTAGCTATTTATTTTTGGATGGGCATTTCTACAGTGTTTGCTACATTTTTATCTACAGTAAAAACGATCTACTTAGTTTGATTCGGAAATAATCATCTTTCGCTCTCTCACGATTAGAGCATCTCCAAGAGACTCCCTAAAATACTCTTAAAATCAAAAATTGAGAATTAAGGAGTGAAAACAGTCTCCAACAGATTCCCAAAGAGCTATCCCTATTTTTGGGACTCCCAAAATCAGAACCAAGTTTAGCTATTTTGGTGACATTTTTGGGCACTTCCAATCCAACTTCCCAAAACCAGAGCCAAATCCAAACCGTTCAAATGTATTGGGATCCATATTTTGGCCTAGTTTAAATGTATTGGGATCTATATTTTGGGAATCTGTTGGAGATTGAGGTGAAATTTGCTTCAAACAAATTTAGGATGACACCCAATATAGATATATTGGGATCCATTTTTAGAGAGTCTCTTGGAGATGCTCTACTCTGTACGTACATGACATACTGAAATTTGGTGCGATTTCATAATTAGGTTATATGGACCATATAAGACACATTATATATGGGCCTAAAGATTCATTATAATGTTTTCATTATTATTATTATTTTTTTGTTTCAACCTAATGCTTCAGAAATTTGAAAAAACAATTAAAAATTCTTAAAAATAGAGAACTTTTATAGAAGTATTATTTAATACATAAATTAATAGTGTTTTAAGTTTCAATAAATTTGACGTTGTCTGATGGCTTATCACAATTATATACATTTTTTAACGGTGTAATTTAATAAAAATAATTCTTAGAAGAATATAAGAGGACAACTTAACAATAAATTAACAAGCAATCTTAATAAGGGCCGAGTAATGTTTAGCCATAATTTTCTTTGTTAAGAGTCCTCTAATAATTGTTGGGCCTAAAAGACTAAGTCATAACAATTGTATTAATTTGGATGGCACTAGTGTATTCTTTAATTTATAAATTGATAGTTAATTTGAATATTGTTTGAATGACTTTTCAAAATTTTGTACAGTTCTTAACTGTTTTAGTAGTTAAATAAGTCTTTAAAAAACTATAAGATATTTAAATTGAATATGATCGAAAAAATAATACCTTAATTATTCTATGTATGTACGAAGTAGAATGTGCGGATTTTTATCCGCTGCCATAGTTGTAATGGCAAGTAGTGCTATTGCACCTATAACAGTGGGATCTATGGCAGCACCACCGTGCCATCGTTTTTATGGTAGCAGATGCAGACCCAGAATGTCTGCAGCACACCCTGCACCAATTAAAACGTATACTGCTTGGGATCGAAAATCGCACGGAGCCCAGCCCAGCAACAGCAAGCCCATTGCAATGAAGCCAATTTGCATCATTCTGTTCTGTACTTCTATACATGCGATGCGATAGATCGATTGGATTGCCTCACTTTAGTCACTCTAGCTCTATTCAGGGCTTGCTGAGGGCTGATCCATGGGCCTTCGTCTATGATTTCTTTCCACTTGCAACCATTTTTATATTCTAAACGAAGTGTTTCAAAATTCAATTTCATTGGTCCAAAACCGGTCGTACTATTGATCTTGATACATAAAATTGCTCTTTTTTTGGGACCTAACTTATAAGAAATTCACAAGTTGGGCTGTCAGCTTGTCACCTCAAAACTTGTGACCAATCTTTTCCTTCAAATTAAATAAAGAGAATTTTTAGTTGATCACTTTATTTAGGCTTCTTATATTCACCGGTGAGAACCCACTTGCTCTGGGCTGAAATTATTATTTCTTATAATATTTTTTTTTAAGGATATTATGTAATAGGAAAAAAGATGTCAATCTTATTAGAAAAAATAGTAGAACAGATTATTAGTAGAAAAGTGTATCGAGACTAAAAAGGAAAATATTTAGTTACTGACGCATTATGCGTGGGTGATGGGCCGAGACATTAATGTACGTCAACTGTGATAATCAATATAATTAAACAATCAATTGATGAGGTTTTTTCTTTTTTTTTGAGGAAGATAGAATTTTTATTTTATAAAATCCAATCTCTTTTTATTAGTAGTAAGGATATATAATTTTTTTATCCTCCCTCCATTTCTATCCACCACCCCATTTATGTCTGCACCTCCGCCCCCACCTATGTCACCTACTTTACCTCGGCATCTCCATTCTCTACCAGTCACACCTTGTCCTAACTCCTAACTCTGTAGCACCTCCGACCTCCGCCTTATATTTTAACTTCTCGGGATCTTGAGATGCGAAGTTATATATATATATATCAATATTTTCTTTTTACTTTGTACAAAGACAGTGAACTTTTATGATAATCAAAACACAGTTACATGTATAAAATATATTAGTTATTAGTATAAACAGTTTTTAATATCAACATAACCACTTTTATATATATGTTATTATGCGTGAGATAAATAATCTAAAATCTTGTCTGAATGTAATTAAGTGGATTTTTTATTAGTGGCAACAACTTAAGTACATTACATAAATGGTGTCACTAAGGGATCTAATAATTATAAATATTAGTGTCCATGGCAGTTATTTTATCATTTTTACGTAATTTGACAAATGTAAACCGTTAGATATATTCTAAATCATATTAATAACATATATTAAAAAATGATGAACATTTAATATTGTTTCAACAGCCATCAAGAGAGGGAAAAAATATAAAATTTGAACTGTTAATTTTTGTTAATGATTGATACACACGTAAATAAAATCAAAATAATATAAGTTTTTGTATACACAAAAAACATGATATATAAGACAGACTCATCAATTAGTTTTGTTATTTAAAAATTTAAAATATAGTTGTTTGACATTTAATTTCATAAACACTAATAAGTCACCAAAATATGATTATTTGATCCTTCCTCTCTTAAAAATTCATATTAAAGCATTCTCGTATATTTTCCATACGAATTGTCACTGGTGCTTGGATTACACACAGTGCTTTTACGCTTTTTTTTGAGAGAGAACTATTACGCTTATTAACATGCCCTTCAAGGGAAGCACAATATGAATATGTTATTTATTGTAAATAGGGATAATGACCCAGAGGCCGCTGAACTATCACGTTGTGACAAGTTGGAAAAAATTTGAACTTTTATTGTTGACAAATTAGTCCCCCCCCCCAAAAAAAACAATGACTTTGTGACAACTTGCCCCCTCCACTATTAATTAGCTATATAATAATTCAATTAAAGTATGAAATAACCATAATACCCTTATACATTTCTTAGATACATTATTTTTTATTATTACAACGTATTATTACATAAATAATTGATCTAATAAATCACATGGTTACGTAGTCAATTAAAATTAATTAATTTTTTTATTTGACTATGATGCTAGCAAAAATTAAGAAAAAAAATACTAATTTAAAAATTTTGAAAATTGTAAATATATATACAATTTCTATCACTTTTAACGTTATATAAATATATACTTCTTATAAAAAAATATAAATCATATAAAATAAAAGTAGAGAATGTATTATCATATTATAAATTTTTAATTGAGTATTTATATGATTAAACAATTTTTGTCTCTTTATAAATTGTGAATTAATGAACTATGAGCATTTTAAATATATCTTGCAAATGCACATGAGTATTATGGTCAATTCATATTTCAAATGAATTATTATATGACTAATTAATGGTCGAGGGGGCAAATTGTCACAAATTCATAGTTTGGGGGGGGCATTTGTCCAAAATAAAAATTCGGGGGCCAACTTGTCACAAGATGAAAGTCCGGGGGCCTCCAAAGTCATTATCACTTGTAAATATTGATATGAGACTTTTTAATATTTTGAAAGAAGCCATTAACAGTTCTCAATAGAAACAAATTTAGTATTGTTTAACTTATAGAGACTTTTGAATATTTTAAATATTCAATATAAGTGATGATATAGCACTTCAAAGACATGTTAAACTACAATCATTAAAAAGTGTATACATTTTGATAAGCCATCAAACGATATTCAAATTGATTGAAATTTGAAACACTATTAATCTATAGGTTAAATATTACTTCTACATCCATAATTTTTTTTGTCATTTTATGATTTTTTTTTCAAATTCTTCAAAAGTCTAGCTGTCAAGATTATCAAATTAAATATTGTCAAGAGATCCTTCTCATTCTAATATTAACATTCTTTTTTTTTAGGTTGTGAAATATCTGTTTGTCTGATTTGTTGCGTCAAAATTTGTGTATATGGTATTGGTATGGTTACAATCCTTGGTAAATGCCTTCTTAACAAAAATAACTTTGAAGTCATGAATGAATAGAAGCCAAGGTGATGAGCGTGTCTCGTGCATCACGCATTGCATAAATACAAACAATCAATGCGATTGACATACAGCTTGCTCAACTGCCCTTCCTTCTTTTTCTGCGACGAGGCCCCTAGTTTTGTTCCCACTTGTCACTTTATGTGTTTTCCAACTTGAACGTGTCAAAGATTCGAGTCCGAACCATACTTAAAACCATTTAAAATCTGATCCGGACTCGATGATTGATGGAATATATGGTCCCGTCCTCCACATGCACTGCTGCATATATATACTGTCTTTTTCTTTTTTTCTTTCTTTTTATGCTGTTTCCTGGGCTGGATTAATTTTTATTTTTTATTGCCAACATGAACAAATGATGCCGTTTTTTAAAACTGTGGGACAATAAAAGAAATCCCATTTCAATTTTATTTTTCCTGTTGAACATGCCCATAGAAATAGAATAGATTGAACTGTATGTTGGGGATGGGAAAATAACGGTTACCCAATATACCACGATTTCCGTTACCTCTTCGGGAACTACGACATATAAATCTATAGAGATAGAGATAATGGAATCTCTTTATATATAAAATTAGTTATTTATTTATCATATCGATAAAGTAGCATTTTTTATGTTATTATAAAATTTTCTATTTCATTTTGGGAAATGAGAAAAATTACAAGTAACGAGAGCAAACTTTAATAAGTATTAGAACAAGAGTGAGGCTACGGTGCTATTAATAGTACAAAGTGGTTCGTACTACGGCTCAATATTGTTATTTTTAAAGTTTAATTAACCAATCCAAACCGCTCAATATGATCTCCATATATAAATGTTATTGTAGACCAAAATTTATAATTTTTTGTGCTTTTTTACTATTTTTTTAGATAACTAGAGTGACTTAATGTAAACATTATAGACCATTCAAAAATGTGGTTTTTTTATATATCAAAATATATAGTTAAAAATTCTAAAAAAATATAAAATTTGGTCTAGAACTACATTAAGATATGAAGATCACATTGAGCGGTTTGGATCGATCAATTGAACTTTAAAAATCATAATATAGAACCATAGTACAAGCTATTTTGTACTATTAATAGTACCATAGCCTCACTCTTAGAACAAAATGTGCTCGTAACTATTTTTGAATTAAATGCAAGTTATGTAATGCAATTTCTATTGAAATTATCCAACCATATTTTCAAGATAAAATGCAAGTTATGTAATGTAATTTTAATAAGAAAAAATTTCTACAAGTGAAATAAATATGCTTTAATGACAATATCATTCATTTTTTTCGCAGGGAAAGCTTGTAGCTAGTGAGATGAGGATTCTTTGGAAGGAAATATCGTTATTTCTTACAATGAAAAATTAAGAATAGCAATCCTAAAATAAATAATGCTAACTACTCCAAAATAAAAAATGGGAAAAAATGATTAAGAGAAAGTTTTGCACTGTACTCCACTTTATTTTATTTTCCCATTTTCCTTAAATAGATTTCGTTTCAAATTATATCTGAAACCTTCGGAAATGTGTGCCTTCAAATCCAAAATAAATCTCTTATTTAATTTATTCATGAAGCACAAATCGGTTGATAACTTGTATCAATAAGTAATGCCGTTTCAATAAGCTGCAAGAAAAAAAAAAGCCAGCTGCATTAACAAAATAAAACGTATTAGGTTGATTATCATATGACAGCGCCAACCGTAGAGTGTTGAATTAACAAGAAAAGCCAGCTGCATTAACAAAAACAATTAATTAATGAATTACACTAAAAAAATAAGCTGCAATGTTATTATCAAAATATGTTCTAGAACAACAGTCAGCAGATGCATTTAGTAGTCATATATAATTTACTTGATGAAGAAGCGGGAGCGGAGTCAGGATTAATATAAGTTTAGGGGTGCCATTAGTGTTTTAAAAAAATTTGAGAGGTCCAAACCCGATCCGAGAAACTCGGGGAAAATGGACCGACCGACCCGACCTGGACGTCTGACCGGGGCAACCCGAGAGGACCGGGAGGGACGTTCCTCGCAAGGGTAGGTATCCATGTTTCAAAAAAAATTCCCATGGAAACCCGACCCAAGCAAACCCATGACCCAACCCTATCCGACCCGGGGTACCGGGGCAACCCGAGACCCGACCCTACCCGTCCCGGGGTATTGGGGTAACCCGGGACCCGACCCTACCCGACCCGGGGCAACCCGGGATCCGACCCTACCCTACCCGGGGTACCGGGGTAATAACCCGAGGTAACCCGACTTTGTTCCAACTTTTCTCACCTATGTTAACAACTAATATAATATTATTTAAATTTTATTTTCAACAAGAATTTTTGTTTTACAACAAATATAATTATTAAAATTTTTTTTCTGATTTTCTATGTTATTTTCTCTGTGGATGCCACCCGAGGCAATGGCTCCCCCTTACTTTTTTTTATATTTAAATGGATATTTTTCATTATCTCCTATTTCTTTTTAAGATATATTTATGTTCATAGAGGATTGAACCCATAACGTCTTAGAAGTTATCCTAGTGACCCCCTTTAATATTTGAAATTTAGTAAAATGTATATGTAAATCAATGAATTATTACCCAATATTCAAAGTTTCCCCCCTAAAGTTTTTTGAGGGAAAGTTTCCCCCCTAAAGTTAATTATTACCCGCAAATTATTAAAATTTGTTGATTAATGTATCTTGTAAACTCAATTAAATTTAGTTGGCTCCTTCTTAATTTCTACTCAAGGTCCGCCACTGGTGCCACGGAAATGGCCAACGTTTCAATAATATATATCTACCAGACTACCACGTCACGGCAACCAATATTATCCTATAGCACGAATCATAGAGCAACATAAATCTCATGCGATATTTCTTGTTCAATTATGCAATAAAATTTTGAATTCTGTAAAAATAATAATTTATCATAAAATAAGTACTTCATCTTTGTTTTACACGGTACCTCATTTGTTTTAAAATGATTTTAAAATATTTATTCTTTGTAGAATACCATACAAAAACTAGAGCTATGCATATAAGATAATTATATATAAAATTGCCAGATCTAATTTATGAAATTATAAAAATCCTCCATTTGAAGTATGTCAAAAGTATCATTTTATATATTCAATAATTTCCTCCTCAAAAAAAAAAAAAAAAAAAATATATATATATATATATATATATAGAATTTTGCTACGGTGAGTTGCAACTCACGGGCTGCTCCGTGAGTCGGGATCCAAAAACATATCAAATCACTTCCAAATTTTAATTTATATGGCTCAATAAATTCTTCATATCAAAATCTTGTAGCACGCAAAAAATTTTCATTTTTGGAGATTTTTAAGTATTTGTTTGAGATTTTTTAAAATGATACATAAAACATTGATTATTTATTAATATTGTATAGCCATTTTAAAAAATCTCAAACAAATACTTAAAAATCTCCAAAAATGAAAAATTTTTGCGTGCTATAAGATTTTGATATGAAGAATTTATTGAGCCATATAAATCAAAATTTGGAAGTGATTTTATATGTTTTTGGATCCTGACTCACGGAGCAGCCCGTGAGTTGCAACTCACCGTAACTAGACTCTCTCTCTCTCTATATATAGAGTCCGGCTACAGTACTTCCATAAGCATTTCGGACCGAAACGCTTACGGTCCAATTCGAAAATCTGTCGTCTGAAATTTTGATCCAAATAGCTCATAATAATCTTGGCATAGTTAACTTGTATGATACCAATTTTTACCATTTTAGGAATTTTATTACTATTTTTAATGAATTTTTGAAGATTGACATACAAAATTGATTTATTTTTAATTATTTTAAGAGTCATCTTTCAAAAAATCATTAAAAATAGTAATAAAATTCCTAAAATGGTAAAAATTGGTACCGTATAAGTTAACTATGTCAATATTATTATGAGCTATTTGGATCAAATTTCAGACGATGGATTTTCGAAATTGGACCGTAAGCATTTCGGTCCGAAATGCTTATGGAAGCACCATAGCCGGACTATATATATATATATAGAGAGAGAGAGAGAGAGGGAGAGAGAGAGAGAGAGGGAGAGAGTAAATGTAGTATGCTCCTAAGAGCACGGAGACTTCCCGTGCTCCTAACTCAAAAATCATACTAAACCATTATAAAATTTTGATTTATCATTCTCATTAAATTCTTTATATCAAAATCTTTTAGGATAGAAAAATTTTCCATTTTTTGAGTTTCTTAAATATATGTTTTGGATTTTTTTTTAATGACCTCAAAATAATAATAAAATAATATATAAAACTATGTCATCTTTAAAAAGTACAAAACAAATACTTAAAAATCTCAAAAAATAGAAAATTTTTGTATCTTATGATATTTTGATATAAAGAAATTAATGAGACCCATAAATCGAAATTTCAAGATAGTTTAGTATGATTTTTGAGTTAGGAGCACTATAGTTTTACTCATATATATATATATATATATATATATTCAATAATCGATCAGTATAAATCATATCTTCAAAGTTCCGTTTAATTAATTTGCTTATCATGGTCGCGTTTTGTCAACATGCATGACATTATTTTCGTTATAGACCTAGCTTCAACTGCAACAATGCCCTCGTTATATATCACTCAGTCCCCCTTAAAAAAATAGTTAGCAAATTTTAAAAATATAAAAAATTCGTAATCTACAATATCTCAATATATAAATATAGTTAGCAATTCTAAAAATAGAAAAACATCGTAATCTATACAATATTTCAATATATAGATTGTGTTGAGTAACTTGGATTGACCATTTGCGCTACGGTTTTGCGATAGCAAACCGAAACACACTACCTCACTGCGCTTTGCAAAGCGCAATAACATTCACTTTCTGTTCCCATTTTTATAGCTTCAAAAATATATATATTTTTTAATTTTTCATAAAAAAAAATACATTGCCAAGGTAAGCATTGTGAATTGATCCCTCCCCATTTAACTTTACTAGTTGCTACTTCCAATTTGCCAAATACGACCCCATGACATCGTGTTCTCAACGGATCATTGCATTTACAACAAAGTTCCAAACTAGCTTGGGATTGCAAGTAAAGCTATCAGCTAGCATATAGAATTATCCAGCACTCCAATTTCTTTTCAATTTCATTGATTGCGTGCGTTCCATTTTCGCAATACAGGGAAGGGAGTCTGAACTTAATTAAGATCGTGTATATCCTTTCCTTTCAGATGTAATTGTCGTCGAAGGCGTCAATCAAGAAAAAGAGTGCTCTTTTTCTTATTAGTTTCCAAAGCAGCCAAAGGACTTGTCGTGCAGAATAAAGGAGCGACAGCTACTGCAATTTAATTCTCATCCATGCTTTCTCGCATTGAGGAAAAACAAGAAGAATAAAAATTGAGCTGATTTAATTCTATTTCCACTTTTTTCATGAAAAGGAAATTAAATTAGATTGACCTGGCTCTGCTCTGGCTGTATTTGTGTAACGTGCATATGAAAATTTCTTCAAGTGTCATATCTAGATCTAACTAACTAGTGTTGTAAAAAAACATCCGCTCAATTAAGGTGATCAGTTGACATAAGTAATCGTAATTGAAAGACTAAATTATCACGTTATCCATATGTGGTTGTGGTGGCATTTTGCAGTCAAAATATATATTAGTCCGCCACAAATCCGATTAATTAACCATCAAATCAGATTAATCAACGGATTACTTTTTGGACTGCGCGATTGATATATATACATATTTATTCAGACTCATATTCTTATAATTAATTCAAACTCATCCGCTTTAACAATTTACGGCTCCACACATATAAACTTATGTACTTATTTTTTATTTAATTAATTTAAACTCCGCTTTCAATACATATTCTTCAATTATGTATTTATTTTTATTTAATCGAACATTAATAAAAAGAGGATTATATTAAGTTAAGAAATTAAATTATTTTATAAAATAATCGTGCAGAAGTTTATTCTATTGTTTTGTTTTTTTAGACTAGAGTGATTGTATTCATATTTGCAACGTCGTAAAGGCTTCAAATATGTATTTTGTAAAACAACTGTTGTACGACTTGATATTAAGACTTGAGGACATGGCATCAGGTAAAGAAAAACGAAAAATATGTAAATATTCTATTCTATTATATTATTATCACATTAACTAAAATATTGTAAACTATAACATCCAAATTAATTTTTGCTTGTAGTTAATTACATCTATATATTTGTGGATATTAGATACAAAAGTCAAATTGTTCACATGTACAATAACAATAATTAATTAGTCGACGACACCATCTCAACACATTCCTTGTATAATTTATTCATGACAATCGATGGTCATGTTTTAAGCTTTCGGGTCAAAGTTTCTGATACTAACCAATCATCTACGTCCAGATCGATTTTACTGAAAATAGTTGACTAGCACTCGGTCAAACATATTTAGGCTGCTATGACTATGATCTGCAAGAAGGAAAAAAAAAAAAAAAAACATTCTATGATCGTCATTTTAATGATTGATATTAAATTTCCAATCAAATTTAGCAGAAGGGTTAATAATCGAGTTCGCAGATTCTTTAGAAAAGCTCACAATCACAATTCACAAACAACCTCAAAAATTAAAAAAAAAAAACTTTAGCAGTCATTTTGCTCACTCGAAAAGATGTTTGGTTCGTATTGGGAATGCTCACTTTGACTACCCTGATAGTGATAGTGATAGTGATGATAGTGATAGACAACAAAAAATGTGAAACGTGTGTGTCAAATCTCTGTGTTCCCTATTTTTTTTTTTTTTCTTAACGGATTTGGTTTGTACTAAACATACAAGATTCTAAGAGGAGGCTGTTTAGTTCTTAAGATTGATTAAAAATTTGGCAGATGTTTGAAGAGCAATTTGCATTATTAATTGATGAATCAATTGTATAAGGTGAAATTTGCAAACAATTCCTCAATTTTTGCATACACAATCTGGGCTGGAATCGGCCCAGTTTGAAGATTGACTAGTCTTGATAATAAGATATTCTAAAAAAAAAGGGAAAGGTTAAAGCGAAACAGCTTCAGCTTCAGTTCCAAATCTCATATTTTCAAGAGCGAAATGACCAATACAAATTTGACTAACATAATCAACATCATGAAATCATGCAAAACATCAAATTTGAAGTTTGTAGGAACTTCCAATTATTTTCTCAGATGTTTTTAAAGATGAGAACTTTTCGATATTCCAATTGGTATTATTTTATGAGGAGGGATCCTTGAGAATCTTGACAATGACAATATATCTTAAAAAACTTGAATACAATTATAGAGATTCTAAAAAGTGAAAAAACTTTTTTGAATGTATTATTTAACTTATAGATTGATAGTGTTTTAAATTTCAATCAATTTCGACATTGTTTGATAGTTTATCAAAATTTTATATATCTTATAAATCGAAATTGTTTCACTAAAATTGTATAATACGGAAACATAATCAATATCAATATATAAGTTAAACAATACTTCCAAAAACTTTTTTCAATTTTTTTTTCAATTTTTTTAATTTTCAATTTTTTTAAACTTTTAAAAGTGCCATTGTCAAGATAAGCATTGTCAATAGATCCTTACTTTTATTATTATTTTGAGTTGTATTTAAAAAAAAAAAAGTTGGAAGTTTCTAAAAATTATAAAATTTAACTATCTAAACACCAAAAAATAGATATGCGAGTCACATAGTACAACCAAATTGTGATGCATATCACTATAGCCCCACCCTACACATTAGCAATAATAATGATGACAACGTACACAACAATAATAAATGATGATGATAATAACAATAACAATATTAATAAATTGATGGACAAGAACATAAAACAAATAAAGGAGTGAAAAAAGTATGGAGAGATGATGATTCTATGGTCAGAAGAAAAAAAAAAGCATGACATATGCATAAATTTATTGAATAAACAGTAAGGCTGTGTTCGGATGACATTTTTTTGGTGGGAACATGTGGGATTTTGAACTCTATGTGAAATACATCCCTTCACCTGTTCGGAGACCACTTTGTGGGAAATGGGATGAGTTATACTTCCCATCATTTTTTCCCATCCAAGTGCAAAATAGTGGGTAGAAAATAATCTAGTCATATCTAATTATTTTTTTCCTAACAACATTGGTTGGCTCCCTCTCCACACCTCTCATTTTTTTTATCAATATGTAATGGTTAATTACTTGTTTACTAATCTACTTGTACTTTATATGAATTTCATGTATATGCATTTATGAAAATAGTCACACAAATTTCTTGTTGTATAAAATTTATCACGATTAATAATAATAATAATAATAATAATAATAATAATAATAATAATAATAATAATAATAATAATAATAATAAAGTAGAAAATATAGAAGAAAAACATCCTAGCCAATAACAATTAAAAGCTTTTTATCTTTAATTAAATGGTAATGGTAACTAACAAATTATACAAGGCATCTACTAATTATTTATGTACAAAACTTTGAGCCAGCTAAAAAATGTTAATTAATAGCAGTTATCAAATTGAATATATATAATAGCAAAGAAAAATTTTAATGCAGTCCAAAAGTTTTAATTAGACTTTAAATGTAAAAAGCAATTTAAATTAATATATATATATATATATATTTGAAAAACAAATCAACTAAGAATTCCTACAATAATTCCCATGATATAACCGAACACCTAATTGAACATTTTCCCACTGCATATTCATGGGTGTGGGTTCCTCAAAATGAATTTGTGAGTTCCTGTACCCATTAAATCCCATCCCGCATAATCCCATGACAACCGAACACGTCCTAAGAATATCACAGAACCGGCTGAAATAATGAACTACAAATATATAAACTGAAAAACTCAATTAAAAAATAAAAAAAGAATATGTATATATATACTTTTTTTAACAAAGCAGAGACAAACTGCCGATTTCCATTTATAATTTTCCGAAGGCAATTAGAAACAACAAAACTTTGAGATGCAAAAGAATCAGCAAATTAATTAACTCGGTCTGAGACTGAGTTGTAATGATTAATGAATAAAGAACCGTACATATAATATATTGTATCACTGTGTGGAAAGAAAACACGTAAGGAAGCAACCGTACATGCTCATGGACCTACCGGTACGGCCAGATCGATCATGTCATGTATTGTATGGTTGTCCTGTACCAATGGTCTTGTGGTTGCCACTTCGCCGAGGAATCCAACCTAATCCACAGTGAGTCAGAATATTATCAGATCCGAGTGCTGATGCTGATATACCAGCCAGCATTTATGAACTTTGTTCGTGGTGTCAACTATCGTTGTCGACCGGAAACAACCACGAAATTACAACTCATCTAATTAACCTCTCTGCACATTTTCTAAAACGGAATATATATGTTCGTTATTTAATTTCTTGTCTACTAATTAATTACTTCATGATCAGTATTCAGAGGCGGGTCTCATCACAGCTTCTAAATGTTTCCTTTCCCAAATAGTTATTAGTTAACAGTTAATGTGTGACAGTGAAATAAAGTGCTGATGATGGTCACTGTTCTGGTAAGTTTCGAACAAGCTTCCTAAGTTGCATTCGTTTTTTGACTTTTTATTGTGCAAAAGCACACAAAGGAAGACATTCAGTGGACATTACTTTACTTGGAAGAGTACAAATACAATTACTTGGAATAGTACAATTTCCATCCAATGTATTTCTCCAAGTTAACTTATTAGAAGAAAGATGAATGGTCCCCATTTACGGTTGCCATTTAAGAAAGATGGTCCATACCACATTTTATATTGTATTTTAGCTCAATAAACTTATCTCTCCAAATAGGAAGATACTTTCAATTAAAGTGAAAAATAATGTTCATTAATGGACTCTAAAGTTTATTTCAATGAATTATGAATTACAGGGCTGGAATCCCTATAGAAGAAAGAGTCGATCTCAGCTTAAAATATAAATATGCATGCATAAAAAATTACACAAAATAATGATGCTCATTTCATTTTTTTTTTAGTATATCACTCAATTAATTTGGGCTTTTCTAGTTGTACTTTACTACCAACGCATATTAATTATCCTAGCAATCTTATACAATTTTAGAATTTTAAATGGACATTTTAAAACAGTATACTTCTGCTGTAAATAGCACATTTAATTGTTGTTGAACCAATGAAGCATGTAGACAACTAATTTCATCTTCAAAACAATTGCAAGACTATAAAGCACGTAATTTCTAAATCTCCTGATAAAAAGTACCATAACTACAAAAAAAAAAATAAAAAATCAAAAGCAAATACAATATCTTGATATTCATCCACTGGAATAATTTACTTGCCCATAATTTTATGTAATTGCTTTGATATTGTAATTACTTCAAGTAGTCTTCTTGTGTCGCTCCCGTTAATATGTTGATATGTTGTAATTTCAAGTAGTCTTCTTACCCGTAATTTACGTTGATATGTTGGATAGCTTTATCACAGTCATGAATATGAGATTTTTCATAAATTCTATAGTGTGGGTCGGGAATATTTAGTTGTATATATAGGAGAAAATATTTTTGACTTGCAAAGGAAGAGAATAAAGAAGGATCACAAATTGTTACGAGATCAATAACGAAAGGACTCAATGTAAACGGAAAAGGCTGATAAAAAAAAAGTAAATAAAGCAACAACTAAAAAAAAGGTTAAGAAGAAAATAAGTTACTTCATCAAAAAGAAAAAGAAAATAAGTATAAAAAATTTAAAAATTAAATGATAATCGGGTGAGACGTGAGATCGTGTTACAATAGTGGTGATCTCCACGATCAATTGCGTCTATTTTGTCTCTAACGGTAGAAGTTTGCTTCTTTATTTTGCTTTGTTGAGGTTAAATAGCACATTTTTCATTGTTGGTTACAGAAGTTACTACTTTTACTACTATTTAAAAGTTCTAGGATTGCTTCATGGAATTCAATTTGAAAACTGATATATAAATGATGATTTTGTGACATTTTCACTTAAAAAAATATATAATATATATTGCACTCAACAAAATTTGAATACAATAATTAATTGGTCCTTTTTTTTTTTTGTTCTAGACTACATATTAAGACCACGAAGTTGTATCATCCACGCGTTTAGCGTTTTTGTTTGATGTGTTGTTGCTAACAGAGATGAGATTATATATGCTGCGTATCATATCATATCATATCATATCATATCCATGCGATGGAGATGGAGATGGAGATTGCTTATCTTATCACAGCATCGATCTGCATGTGCTGCCTCTACTGTCATCTTACACTTCAACTATATATTTATTATATAAAATCAATAATGCCAAATTGTTCATCGTTAACAATTGGAACAAGTACGTTCCAAATCAAAGTAATTTTTAATCTTTAATTCGACTCGATACCGATCCTCTTTAGCTGTCAGTAACATGCATTGTTTGACCTTAATTACAAATTCCATGGTCCCCATCTCATTTCTCAAATCTTCTAATACAAACAATCAACTCGATCCAGCAGTCGGCATATTTAGAGAATTATACTTTAGTGTGAAAGTTTATTCCACTAGTAAGTCAGAAAAAAGTTTAGTTGGTAGCCGCTACTGACTACTCAAAAAAAAAAAAAAAAAAAAAAAAAGAA
The DNA here is from genome assembly GCA_030179965.1 of Cyperus esculentus. NCBI lineage: Eukaryota > Viridiplantae > Streptophyta > Magnoliopsida > Poales > Cyperaceae > Cyperus > Cyperus esculentus. The sequence continues at coordinate 161,857 of JASGLE010000049.1, read as the reverse complement.
AAGATAGAAAAAGTTTATTCCACCTTCCATGATATTGATATATATATATATGCCAAAATCTACAATCTGACGTTGAAAATTCTCATTGCTGCCTGCCTTGCTATATATATGGAAGCAAATGCAAATTACGTCACATGAGTAATTAAGCTCATTAATACTCGATCTCACATCCCCAATTGGGCTACTGGCTTACTTAATTTGCATGTCAATATATATATATATTATGGCATTATTTCATTACTTATAAATAATTAAACAGCGATCGAGTTATATAACTAGCCCATTAAAACAATATTGAATTAATAATCTTACAAAGAAATTAATCCTGGTAAATTCTCAAGTCTATACATTGTGATTAGATTTAATTACTGTTGTTTTATCTGTTAATTTTTGGCTTTTTGCACATTGCTCCATATATATACACACATTAATACCACAACGACAATCTAGCAACTGTGCATGCCATAGCAATCAATAATATTATATTGCAAGATACATATATATATCACAATTGACATTTCAGCTTTAACCACCGGTTATTTATAAATATGTATAATTTATTTAAGATCAGTGAGCGAAAATACATTAATTTAATTTGAAGCCGAATCAAAATAAATATCTGGTAGAACTTCTGATAAGTGCAAAAGATCGACAGGTCGAGTTAGAACACAGATCGTCTGCTTTAATTAGAACTGTCCTACACGCTCACATATGAGATACTAATCGCATCCACAATAATCAGAATCAAAATCAAAATTATTACCATTTTACTTAACTCGAATCGAATGAGACGTGACATATATATATATATAATATCAGCTACGTACCAATTAAAGATCACGAGTCAAATTTATTGATTCTACGTATATACGTACAACATTATACAGATTTGTAAATTGTAATTTTGTACGTTCTCCTTTAATTTGTATCAATCGTCGATCGATCAGTTACATATTTACAGTTTGATTAGTTAGAATATATATAGAAATGTGTAGCTAATGCGATACACACAATTGATTGAAGATCGATTTAAGTGATGGTATCCAATTAGAATATTACATTGCACAGATCGAAGCATCTGCTTTGGGCTTAATTCGTTAATGTTAAAATATAGATGATAAAGAAGTGGTTTTACATGCATCGTGCATGTCTGATTGAACACATTGTATAGAAATGCCAGTTTGCTTCTCACTCTCTCTTCAAGGAAAATAGATAATTAAGTCTGTTTCTCTACCAAAAATATGATTTTTATCTCGAAACTTGCGTAGCTGGTATGGTAATGTGATTAATTGTCACGTTAATAACGGATTAACCAACTGATCAAATTTGAAGTACTTGTTTGAGATTTTTTAAAAATGAGACATAAACATTGATTATTATTTTATTAATATTGTAAAACCACTTTTAAAAATTCTTAAACAAACTTTTAGAAGTTGTCAAAACTAGAAAATTTTGTTATCCCATAAGATTTTGATATAAAGAATTTATTGAGTCATTTAAAGCAAAATTTATAGATGACTTGATATATTTTTCGGGTGTGCTCACAGAAGCTCACGCTAATTTTACTCTAATAATGCTATGTTACTATTTTTACTATTTTTTTTCTTTTTGTTTTTTGAACAAAGGAACTTTGAGAGAATTTATTAAGCATATATGTATGTTTGCCTTTATCGATCGTTTAATTTCCAGATCGATATGGCAGGTATCAGATCCATGAGATAAGGATGCTTATCACAATGCATGTGCTTCCAACGCAGCCATGTTAATATGCTGTACATGAATACTGAACACAAGCTCAATTAATAATTCACCATGTGATAAAATCAATGAAAATATTTTAAAACGGGGCCGGTAATTAATTTCGAAATATTTTGTGACGAAATAGTACATGTCTGAAATATGCACCATTGTAATAAAATCAAAGAAGAAATTCACCATTGTGTATGTCTGAAATATGCTAGTTAACCTTTAAAACCATGGTCCTATCTCATGTTTTGAGCAATAAAATAACTCTAATTTAGTCAGCATATATATTTAGCGGTAATGCCAAAATATGAAAGTTCATTACACCTCCCAATTCCAAAATTCTCAATTTTTGTCATCAATAAACAAGTTTATTATTTTAATCACTCCAAAGCAACAATGTGCATGGCATGTTAGGCTTTATTATTGGTCATGCATGTATATGGACATATATCATCATTCATGTATTTGGAAACTAGCTAATTCTCAACTAAAAATATAAATACCCAACAAAAATGATTCTCATGATTTTCTATTTGCAATTCCAGAATTTTGGAGAAAAAATGGTAAAGATCTTCATTCCACACCGTCCAATTCTTGTGGAGACACAGACTAGCAAAATTTTTTATCATTTATTTAGCACTTAGCAGCAATCCACAGCTAAAAATGAGTATCATATATACCAATTACAAGGGCATACCATTCTGACAACACTACAACAAAGTATATAATTCCAATCAAAATAAATATTGGGTGACTTCTATGATCTTCAAAGACAGAGAGAGCTCTCTAATCCTCTGTTTCAGAACAACCGAACACAATTCAAATATATATATATATATATATATATATGGCATCCGAGAAAATCAGAACTACGAAAATGCTGGACGATATAGCAATTATGCCAGTGCCAGCCATCAAAATTTACCATTTTACATGACCCAACCACATCCACATGCAACGTGTGAAATTAAGTATTTACTACCAAAGAGTCAAATACACATGCTAAAATCTAAAACTTTACTAAAAAGTAAAAATTGACATCTTATTTTTTTTTGATGAAGCAGGCATAGCCTAGCTTGGTTATCTATTAAAAGAGGAGGAGTATTTACATGGTACGTTTATTGTTGTTACGTTCAATCAGATGTACCGGTTGATTGAACTTATTCTGTACAAGTCCCTAATTAGCTATAGGAGAGTTCCCTCCCTCCCCATGCCCCTATGGATTGCTACATATCCTAAACCCCATAGTGCAATATCCGTTAATCTTGACCGTTAATAAGTTACAGCTTAATTTCACGATCAGTTCCGTTTTATTTTTTACTTTGTAGGGAAAATGATTGGAACTAATTATTAAATATATAAGCTATACATAAGAACGTGATAATTAAGTACGCTTCTCGCTCTTAAGGGGAAAAAAAAGAAAAAAAGATAAGCTCGTTTCTGTATCAAAACAAACAGTGTTTTATGCGCCCAAAATGTTCTCAAAAGGGCCCCAAAAATGAAGAAAGAAAAAACAAAAAATGATACGGCATCAAGGGTTGGTTGGCTGTCAATTTGTGGTCCACACAGAATTTCGGACTTATCGTTGTATAATCAAAATTAGTGCACCTATCAACAATCAAACAGTAATAAATTAATTAAGGATAGTTCAACAACATCTTACACATGTCTCTACATTAAATAAACCGGAGGGTGTTTGTTCTACATGATGATCTCACACGCAAAAAGACAACATATGCAATTATGCATTATCATCAAATTAATAATTAACTTTATAGCATTCACATTAATACATTTTCTTTTTCAAGAAGAAGCAACCTCTAATGGCCGAATTCCGTACAGTACAAGTCATTATAACACTAGAAAGCCTAACATCATGGAAACCACTTTTGCTAATGCTATCACTAACTCTTGTTCTTAAATATTAATTGTGGGGCTTCATATATAAAGCAACAAAAAATACAATATGTTTTATTTTTCGTTCTCAGGATCACCCTGCGCCTTCTGCAGCAAAAAAAGAACATAATCAGTTCACCTAAAAATAAGATTTATTTTCTTTTTTTGAGATGGTTGACAATTGTCAAGATCTTTATTCTAAAAATAATAACTGAAATTTCTTTTTTCGAAAGGTTGACAGTGGTTGTCAACAGAAAATAATAACTGAAATTAATTTTCACTGTGAACTTTTGGAGAAAATATAACTAAAATTGGAATATACTTATGAAAAAGGGAGTGCTCTTATCTGCATTAATTAGACGAGAAACACACCTGGAAGTCTGGAACTGGAAGATATATAATGTTTTTGGTCGAGTTCCTTAGACGACCATACTATTGATTTAGATCGGCATTTAGACTATTCTCTAACTTATATTAAGCTTGGTATACATACTACATACATAGATCTAACAATCATCGAATATAGATTTGGAATACTATAAGACGAAATTAATTATGGTAATTTCTAAAAGTGATAATTAACGAGCCAAATAAAAGGTCCCTTTAATTGATTTTTCCATTAATTTAGAAAGGGACTATAGATAATTATTGTACTTCAATTCATTTTCACATCACCATTCATCTGTAATAATGTTTATATTTCCGAAATTATGACAAATGCTAATTAATTGTTCTTCTCTTATTTATTTTTGCTATCACAATCAGAAACATTCGAGTTCCCATCTTTGAAAAGGGGAAAGCAAAAGAAAACCCTTCTAAGATTTTGTTTGGCTTATCTTGTTTGAGAGGTTAATATTTGGGTTATCAATTCTTTAGTGAAAATAAGAAGAAAAAAAAAAGAAATCCCCCCAAAAGGAATAACTTGCTTTATATTCTTCCTGGAAACTAACATTTTTAATTAAATCATTTATACTACATACTAATTCCATCCTAAAAAATGTTACTTTTGTAAGTTTTGGTCCACTCCTAGTAGAACATTCCGAATTATTATCTTATTCTAAGAAATTATACTGCTTATTATATGATTCGATTTGAAGATCCAATTCATAGCGATAATAATGGACGGAGTCTTTGTATTGTCAAAAATAGTTTACAAAATCAGATAAATTAATGAAATAAATAGAAGCTAATGATTTTCACGATAGTGTACAACAATAGAATTTTGACAAATTAAAAAAGGAAGATGAATTTTATTTTTTTAATGTTTATTTCTTCGTGAGAAGGACTACAGGTACAGATCGAGTGTATACGTTGCTCATATAGTGGTAAATGAGATCCATTAAATTGCTTGCTTATCATTCCATTCCATGTGCTTATCATTAGATATCATTTATCAAAAACCTCCAAAGTCAGTCCCCCCACCCAATACCAATATCGTCCATGCTGCATGTTCCATTGCATGATTTAATGCCAAAGCTAGCACCGAATTACCATTTACCAAGCAAAGATAGATATCCAGAATTACCATTTACGAGTTCTGATAATCTGCATGCGAGTTTCACACTTTTGAGTTGTGCCAACAGGCAGTACTGTCATCATATACGGAATTTATAACTAAATAAGAAATTTCCTAATTATCTTCCTCCAAAGAACAATTAATTTAATATCATGTTCCAGCTCATAATCATCTCAATGTCCCATCAAATCATTATTTTGATAATTGAAGACAACAAAAGACATGATCCAATCAGTGGATAAAGAAATCTGGAAATTAAACAAAGACTGTATGCATATAGTTAATCTCTGAAAACCGAACTTAAAATTCTTTCATTGATTTGAATGAGATAAATTTGGAGGATGAAAGTTGCATATATATCATCCTGTAGTAAAGTAATTGGAGTAAGTAGAGAACACTATACAATTTCTCATATTGGACTAAAAATTATCCCTTGTAAACTAGCTACCAGCACGTACAACGATCTGTACAAACAAACTGCAGTGCCTAAATATATATTACCATAAAAAAATTGGAACCCCATTTCCTCCATAAATATACAACCAGCTAGCTTAAGCTTAATTGCCATATAAATATGACTATATATATATTGGCTTTGGCAGTTGGCACTGTAAAAAATAAGCAGACGGTTGAGCAGCCGGTTCAATGAAATAATCAAACCGGGCGGTTGAGCGCCGGTCCGAGGATCTCTTTCCAAAACAACTTTTGAGAGGCCCCATCTCCATCTCCATCCCCTTTGAGCACTTCCACCATGGACAGTCCTTCCCTCACGCTGCACACCTCCACACTCGCCACCAAGCTCCCATTCTGCCCCTCTATCACCACCCCCTCTCCCACGCGTCTCAGCCCCATGCCTGCCCGCTTCCCCGCCTCTTCCGCCTGCCTCAGCACCGATTCCGTCGCTTCCGCCGTGAAAAACCGCTCCCGTACTGAAACCGCAGCATCGAAAATCCGTGACAGGTCGCATCCTGCCGAGAAGGATATTATGTCGAAAGCGTTGGGCGCTCGCTTTTCTTCCTGCTTGTCTTCCAATTTAAACATATCCTCGTGCGATCGCATCTCCGCCGTCCACTCGGCAGCATCAATGCCACTCAAAAACCAAGGGTGGCTGGTTATACCGTCTACGCCTTCGACGGTTATGCGTGTCTCCGGGTTCGGATCCAACATGCGGGAAATTAAGCTCCTGAGGGCGGGAGAAATCCACTTGGGGAATCGGAAGTCAGCCTGGTAAATTTTCTTGTACATGGTCATCAAATTGGGGTGGTTGAAGGGTAAATAGCCGGCAGCAAGAACATACAGAATGACGCCGCACGACCATACGTCCACCCTTGATGCATCGTACTCTTTCTTTGCCAGAATCTCCGGCGCTACATAAGCAGGGGTGCCGCATACGGTGCGAAACAAGCCGTTCTGTGTCTGACTGGACAGCGTACCAAGGCCGAAATCGGCAATCTTCAAGTCGCCATTCTCATCGAGGAGAATGTTCTCGGGCTTCAAATCCCGGTGAAAGACGCCGCGCGCGTGGCAATAGCGGATGGCGGAGATCAACTGCTTGAAGTATTTCCTGGCGCATTCCTCGGGCAGCTTGCCACGGGACTCGACGCGCGTGAAGAGCTCACCGCCACGCGCCAATTCGAGAACGAGATATATCTTGGAGCGGGAGGCGAGGACCTCGGTCAAGCGGAGAACATGCTTGTGGCGGAGCTTGCGCATGAGGGAAATCTCACGCACGGCCACAGAGGAATTAGCGGGCACGGAAGAAGAAGGCTTGGCAGACTTGGAAAAGACTTTCAAGGCGACATGAGTGTCAGATTGGAGGTCACGTGCCAGATAGACCTTAGCGGAGCCGCCTCGGCCAAGAAGGCGGCCGAGCTCGTATCGACCGAAGAGTAGGCGACCGGTGTCGGCACCGTGTCCAGAACTGGTGGTGGGGAGGGAGGAGGAGGGGCTGTCAATTTGGGGGTCGATGGCCATGAGGAAATAAATAAAGAAAGGGAGCTAGCTAGAATAGATAATGGATACGGTTGCGTTGCGTTGGGGGTTGGGGTTGGGTGGTTGGTTGGAGTGAGTTTACTAAAATGGGAAAGGGAAATTAGCTAGGGAGCTGCAGCTGCTGCGCTGCGCATAGGAAGAGGAAGAGGAAGAACGAAGATAGATGGATCGATTGTATCGTATCGGATGGCACGGGGCCTGCTCGGTCTGCTCATATATATGGGCACCAGGGCACGGCACGCTTCGACCCCCTCCCCTTCCTTTTAAACTAAACGCGTGCGGATGGATCGCTCGCTCGCTCGCTCCCGCTCTCTGTTCTGCTCAACCGCACTTCACTTCACTTGTTCTTTTCTTATTCTGCTCTAGCGCAGCTCAGGGCCCGCAAAAAAGTTTCTACCTCCTAAATCTCTCGGGTTCAATTCAGTTTGAGCTCGATTAGTTCTAAGCTCAATTTGATTTTTTGTCACTTCGAGTTCGATTTAGTTCGGCTCGATTTCTTCTTGATTCGATTCTAATTTAATTCCTAATAGCTCGATATATACTAATTTGCACATTTTTTGAACTAAAATTAGTAAAAATAGAGATAATTTGTCTATATTATCAAAGAATGACAAAATAATATACTTATTTTAGCTCTCTAATTATCTATGGTAATATGAAAAATAAATATAAAATTATAATAATTGAGCTCGTATGGAGCTCAGAGCTTAATTCGAGTTCGATTTGGTTTAGCTCAGTTGCTCGAATTTAGTTTAGCTTCAGCTCGATTGGGTTCAAGTTCGATTTAGATCAAATTCGATTCGATTCGATTTCATTTTACGGCCCTTCTGCCTGAGCTTCATTAGGCGCTTGCCTGCGGGTTGCCGATTCTCATCTGTTGTCCCTGCGCCATCTCTAACAGACACGGTCACACGGTCATCCTATTCCTATTCCTACGCTCCCCTGCCCTGCCCAGCTGCCCTGCCCTGCCCATGATTAAACTCATTTCCTTTTCTATTCTCAATTTATTTCACTATGCAAGTCTACTCGACTTCAATTATTTCTCTCTATATCAATCTTATTCTTTTCATTTCTAATAATTCCTCCACCAGTCCACCGTATTTTTTATGAACAGATATCATTTTTCAGTAAGCATTTATATATTTCCGGTCAACATATAGCATTTTCTAATAAACATGATACAGTACGGTTTTGAATAAATATTTATGCAACTGTGACAAACACATGGGTGCACGTGGGCGTGTCAAATTGTAAGAGAGAGGTGGATGGGTGGCTTACTTTATAGGTGGACTTTACATGTTTTCCTTTCTAATTCTACCCTTTTCATTCAAATTCTGCTCTTTCCACTTTTTATTTCTTCACTTTCTTAATTTGATCACTTTCTACTCAACACATTAACTGTAATTTTTTTTTTTTGAGAAAACATTAACTGTAATTAACTCTTCCTGTACCGAAAATAATATATCAGCTCTTCTTCAAACTTTCATATAAATAATTGCGTTACAAATCTTCTTGATCTATTAAATGTTTATTCATGCAAAATATAAGCCCATAATGAACATTTTACTGTCTATCAAAATATACCAATGTTTATTCTTGCAAAATTCTCGATCCGTTCCTAGTGTTATAATATGAGTACTTCATTATAAATAGATAGATCTAAAAATAAGTCTAAAATGGTTTCACTGAACCTACATGTTCGGATGTTCCCATGATAAATTTAATGGAAATGCCAATTTATTTTTATATATCTAAAGTCTAAAGCATTACACATTTATTTTAATACGATTCACATGTGAAATCATTTTTGTAATAATTGAACGTATAAATATAAGGAAGTAAATTTCGTCTACCGAACAAGTACAGTTAATTAATTATTTTTTAATAAACGCATACCTCACACACCTACGAAATTAATTTTTAAACCCACCAGTTAGAATTAATTTGACCATAATCATGATAGGGAACGTCCTAATGAAACCGTTCGATGTACGTAACAAAAAAAAATAAGTGGAATCTACGAAAATGTGGGGAAAAAAAAACCAAATATTTATATATATTTGTGTTTTCTTCGAAAAGGACCTTACGTGAAGGTGAACTATTCTCTTCATTTCGAGGAAGTCACATAATAAAGAATTCTAGACCGGGATTGACTTGATAACTTCCAAAAAAAAGAAAAAGAAAAACTTGATGATCCTTGGTCGCTTCTATTTCTGATACTTTAAGTATCTTTATTTCTAAAAAAAAAAAAAGAAAATTAATCCTTCTTTACAAGGCAAGTTTTGCTAGAAATATCAAATATTTCAATTGATACAAGACGTTATATTTTAATATACGTGTTATATTGTGTTGGGTGAATACTGAATTCAATTGCATGCTAAGTGATGCACCTATTTCATATATGCATTATAATCAGACTTGTATCTATATTTATATCTAAAATTCTAAGTTCATTTGCATTTAGGTAGAAGATTGTCTAGAATCAAGTTACTTCTGTGATTTGCTCCTATTTTCAGGAAAGTGGAGCTTTTAGAGCTATTACGGACTAAATTTGGAGCAAAGAGCAAAAATAGGTGAAGGAGCACAAAGGAGTATCTATTTACGGACCGCAACTCCCTATTTGCGGACCGTAATCAAGAATAGAACTTCTATTTCTATGTCATGCCAGCTCACAACCGCCGATGCTATTTCAAGGAAACGCGCAGAGAGCCAATTTAAGCGACAGACAGGCTATTTCAAGGCCAAGCTCTCTTTGAAATGCTAATTGCGGACCGCATTCCTATTCCTGCGGACCGTACCATGCTAAAAACAGAACAGAACACCTATTTTCTGACACGTGCTATTTCTGGCGATCTCCTTTGGGACTTTCCTTTAATTGCGCTCCAAGAAACCAGAAGTCAGACGCCTAAATCTGAGACATCTTCTCCTATATGAGAGACCCCTTGGGTGCTCTCATAGTATCTTGATCTAGTATCTTGATCTTGTCAAGTCATAGAGTTAGTTGTTAGGTCTCATGCGTTGAGATTAGTCTAGTTCATAGTTTAGTTGAGAGTCGTGTCAAGAGAGGAGCTCAACACCGTTGGAATCGAAGGAGACGGTTACTCACCTCTTCCTAAGCTTACTCGGTGCTTTCTTTTCTATTACTTTTGTTTATTTGTTGTAGTCATGTTTTGTAGTGAGTAGTCGTATTTGTTCTTGGGGTCTAGGATGATGTTTGTATGTATGGATTAATTGAATATTTGATTTTCACGTTTATGCATTAAAGTTATTCTTAATTTGCTTGGAGCTTATTCATAACTGTGCTTGAATTGTTTCTTGTTTGTTGGTAAGAACCTGTAGATTGTGTACGTATCTAGTTGGTCAACAATATCATCTTATCAAGAATTGTTATTTGCATGAGAGTGTGTATGTACTATTTCTTGCTAGTTTGATAAACCTGTGGATTAGGCATAAATCTAGTTGGTAAGACGCCATTTGATCAAGAATTGATACTTGCACTATTTGGGTAGTCAACTTGTTGTCCATTGTACCCGAGAGGAGAAATTGTGGTTTTAACGAGAGTTAAACCAACCCTAAATTGAGAGTAAATTGAGTTTAGAATTAGAGGACTTATTGATAATTCTTTGAATTGCTAATTGACTAAAAGAATTGTATAGGTTAGAAGAACTAAACTTAGGTTAGAAGATAATCCTTAGGATAAGAGGGAATTGATACTTAGGTTTTGTATAATCTTTGCAACTGATTTGGTTAGTTAGCAATTGATAACTTTGATCGACAATTGAATTGAATAATAGCTGCTTTCTGTCTATTCCTTGCGAACCGCAATAGTGACAGTTGCGGCCCGTAGTGGCAAGAAATAGGAGAGAATCTATCTCTCGGACAGTTACTTACGGTTAGCAACTAACCCTGACCTTAACCTTAAGCAGATAACCAGAAGAGAGGTGAATTTGTACACCCTGCGGACCGTAACTGAAAGGGTACGGACCGTAGGCAATTGATCCAGACAGCAAACTGATTCCGAAAACCCTGGGAACACTTGTTTAGCATCTATTTAGAGTCTTAATTTACTGTTATTTACTTTCTTGCACTTTATAATTGTTTAGGAATCAACTTCAAACACCCCCCCTCCCCCCCCAAATCGGTTACATTCACATTAGGATTAGTTTAGGATTTAAAGAATTGTTATAGAATTAGTACTGTCCCTGTGGATTCGATCCCGACTATATTGCATAATATCGTACGCTTGCGATTGATTGTATTATTTAGGATAAAAGCCTATACACTCCACGCGTATCAAGCTTTTTAAGACTGTAAATAAGACGTGCTTCAGTGCTTGATGTTGATGAATGATGAGTGAGAGTGATGACTTGATGTCAAGTAGCCGCACGAGCTTACACAAGAGAAGAGGCACACATGATCAAACGCCAATTGTTGTGCTATGAAGTTTTGTGTTCGGTTCGGTCCCTGCAATTTTCAGATATAACTGTACGTATTACAGAAATTTCCATTTCAGCGAGTCTCTTTAATATGGATTTCAAAAAAAAAAAAAAAAAAAATCTCTTTAATACAACCTCTGTCCATGAATAAATAAATTTTTAGAAAAAGTCAAAAGAATTAGTGAAAAAATAAAATTACTTTTATACCCTCAATTTGTAATCATTACATAATAATTGTTCTAAATAAATAATATAGATAAAAGGGTAATCATTACATTGGAGAAACAAGAGACGAATACAAAAATAATATCGAATCGGTAAAATTCATTTAATTGGGGACAAGCTGTAAAGGGTATAAATTCATTTAATTGTGGACAGAGGTTGTGTATTTCAAACCAACCGCCACATGTATTACCTTGTATATATATATATATATATTTTGAAGGGATAAGCAACAACCATACCAAAATTTTCATTAATAAAATAAAAATATATACATATACTCAAAACAAAAAAAAAAACACACAAAAAATAAAAATGAAGCAGCAGCAGCAACAACACAATGATAACAAGACAATGAGTGATGAAGTGAGAAGAGTGGCAAAAAGTGAGGAGAGTAAATCTCTGCTCCTTATAATGCATGTTGGATGTCCTTATCCTGTAACGGTCAGGATTTAATTTTAAAATTTCGGATCAAACATACACCATAAGATCAGCAGATAGATTTTCTGTGGTAATGTTTTGTGTAGAAGTCTTCAATTAGTTATTTGTATGGCCGCTACACATAGAGCCACATAAACCTATAAGGAGACATACCATTTGTGCATTTAATTAATGATTGTCTGTAATCAATTTCAAAATTAATTGCTTTGATTACCGTGTTTGATAAGAATGGCAATTGGTAAGAAATAAGGAAGTCTTTATGTGTTTGATTCCAAAGAATCAAACACAATGTTAGTGTTTCATATAAAATCTTTACAGTATATCTTTGATCATAATGGTCAACTAAATAAAATTAATAAAAAATGATATAAAAACACAAAATTTTGAATTTTTTTAAGATAGGAGTACAAAATCATAATTGTTGAAAAATTGGGATATATATTTTGATATTTTTTTCTAAAAAATTCACAAAATCATCTCATTTATATTTTTTTTCAACTACTTTTTTTTATTATAATTAATTTTAAATCATTTTTTATTTATGTGTTTAGTTGAACTAATATTTTGTATTTTGGGGTTTGATTAATGTCGTCCGTTTGCAATGTACGGCCATCTTACTAGCATGTTTTAATTGAGAAAATTTTCTTATATTTCAAATTTACATACCTTATATCGGTGCAATCTTCAAAGGTTTCTTCATGGGTGGGAGAATAAATACGTGGAAACTGTACTTCAAAAAAAAAAAAAAAAACGTGGAAACTCTTTTATATTCACATCGCATGCACTAACCTCTGCTTTCCCTTACTAGCTAGCTAATTGGTGACTCGGTCAATCAATTACAAGTTCCACAATAAAATAAAAATTGTCTTCACGGTTGAGTAATTCAAAATTTGTGTTTCAATATAATGTGATGGTTGAATAAATTAAAAAATATATATAAAATAATGATGATTCAACCGATCCACTGGCAATCCAACGTTCACCAAAGAGGGAGTCTATATATGTATTCTGCAAATAGGGAGAGCAATTATCACTTGTCTTTTATAATATTTGGCTCATACGTACCTTTATAATGTTGAGGTACGCTAGGTAACTGTTTCCTAACAAAAATTTCTTTTAAGTATCAACCGTCAGTATACCCTCTTGTACATAAGGTATGAACACCTCAATGTAATAGATATGAACAACCGACAATACATTGTATGAACACTCAAATTAGAGCAAACGATCATTCACCAAAAGGTCGAATCTTAGACTAGTCTTAACAATATCATTCACCAAAATGTGGAATCTTGAACGACCTACACGGAATCTTCGATGCGTAAGCATGAACACTAAATACATTGACTATGAATACCTTACTGTAGGAGGTATGAATACCCTGACGAATAGGTATGAACACCAGGTTTATGCAAACAGTTATTTACCATAACGTTATGATATAATAAATTTGGCTATTAAGTGGTAGGACCCAACTTTTAGAGACAAAACATATGTGTAATTAGTGAGAACCTGAATCTTAAACTAGAATCTTGGTGAGGGACATTTAAAGGGAAAGGGACGAGGAGATTTTTTTCTATAATTTTTCTGTTCTTAAAACTGATGTGCGAAAGGAATGTTAAAAGTAATATTGTAGACTGCAATTAATGTTTGTAATTGTAACGTTTAATTTCGAGTAACAGTTAATTTTTAGACTGCAACGTCTGTAATTGTAAGATTACCTACGTCTTTACGTTAGCATAATTCAAATTGATGCTGGGACAAAAAAATTTAAGTAATTCAAATTGAAGTTTGGGCCGGCTAAAGAAAAAAATAATTCAAATTGAAGCAGTGACGTTATTTGAAATTGACGTGAAGAAAATTATCATATTATTGATGAGTAAATTCATTCGACTTTGCTGCTGCAGAAATATAGATAAAACATTGCCCATTTATATATTATTATACTAAATCAGCAATTCTTGGTAAAGAAGCAAATAAAATTGCAATAGCCAGCAATCCTCCCCGATAAAATTATCAGAAAACTATTTTATATTTTCACATGTTTTTCTTTCCTACTTTTTGATTGAAAAATTTCTCCCGTCTAAATGTTATAAGATTCTATATATATATATATATATATATATATTCAAGGGGTAAATTTTCTAGTAGGTCACTCAAGTTTATCTCAAATCCATAATTGGTCACTGAACTTCGATTTATTCATTTTTGGTCACTGAACTTTAATGTTTATCCAAATTTGGTCACTTGGTTAGTTTTTTCATCCAACTTAATGGAATATTTAATATGACATCGATTTATGGTTTAGACATATATTTTTTTTTTCATGTAAAGCTAAAAAAAATAAGAATAAAAAACTAACATATTATTTTTTTATTTTTATTCTATGACAATAAAATACTTTCTTAGACATGTTAAAAAAATGTATACTTTATATGAAAACAAAATTAATAATAATAATTGTAGAAAAAAATTATAAATAAAAATAAATGAAAAGTTTTAAATTTGTCTTACATTCTCACATACTGTATATTTTGTATGAAAAATAAATAATTTTCAAAGTTTAAAATTGATACCATGTTAATTATTCCGTTAAGTTGGATGGAAAAACTGACGGAGTGATCAAATTTGGATAAACATTAAAGTTCAGTAACCAAAAATGGATAAATAGAAGTTCAGTGACCAAATTTGGATTTAAGGTAAACTTCAGTGACCTATCAGAAAAATTACCCTATATTCAAGTAATAAGAAGAAAAAACTTTATTCATAAATTACGTACTGTTGCAATTCCTTCATTGAACGGTGTCACCAGTAACAGTAAGCAATGTAGCAAACCAATTGTTTATGGTCAAAATGTTATATATATATATATATATATATATATATATATATGAGGAGGGATCCCTTGACAATGCTAACTTTGATAATCTTAACAATTGAATATTTTAAAAATTTATAAAAATTCATAAAAAATCTTAAAATTGAAAAAAGATTTATGGATGCATTTGTTAACTTGTAGATTGATAGTGTTCCAAATTTCAATTAATTTGAACATCTTTTGATGACTTATCAAAATTTTGTGTATATTTTAACGGTTGTAATTTAACGGACCTTTGAAAGGTTATAAAATATAACTTAAATTGAATATAATCGGAAACATAATCAATCTATAAGTCAAGAAATAATTCCGTAAACTTTTTTCTATTTTTGAGAATTTATATGATTTTTTATAATTTTTTGAAATATCAAATTGTCAAGATTGTCAAGTTAAAAATTGTCAATAGATCCCTCCTCTATATATATATATATATATCGAAGCCATCTTTGACAATATTTTTATTTTGGGA
Source organism: Cyperus esculentus (assembly GCA_030179965.1). Classification (NCBI taxonomy): domain Eukaryota; kingdom Viridiplantae; phylum Streptophyta; class Magnoliopsida; order Poales; family Cyperaceae; genus Cyperus; species Cyperus esculentus. The sequence goes on along the minus strand of JASGLE010000049.1, from coordinate 146,261 downwards.
TCGCTATCCTACCGTACGTCATTAATTTAATTAATTTTGTTTTTGCAGGATACGAGATGAGCACCAATGTAATCGCTGACATTTGGTAGAACTAGGTTCGTCGAGATGGGAGTAATTAACATCTTAACAGAAGAACTTGAATATATGATATCAATCGTTAGCAACTTGGCATTGTCTATAGCTATTAGCTAGATATTTCAAGTTTTCAACATTATTATGTATAATACACACTTAATATTATATATTTATTTCCATCTGTGAATATAAATAACCAGCTGCAAACTGCTAGATAAATGCTAGATAAATGTATGAATTAATTATGAATGTATACGAAATAAATTAATGCTAGATAAATGTATACGAATATATATATATATATATCTAGAGCATGACTATTGTGAAAACGTTTGTATTTCACTCCGAAATGCAAACGGTCAAAATTATATTTTGCCACGTCCGAAATTTTGATTTATTGTTCCCATTAAATTAATCATGTGAAAATACTTCGGGATACAAAAAATTTTCATTTTTGGAGCTTTTTAAGTATTTATTTTGGATTTTTCAATATGACCCAAAAATAGTAATAATATAGTACTTGTTTGTACATGGATTTTCAAAAATCCAAAATAAATACTCAAAAAGCTCCAAAAATGAAAAATTTTTGTATCCCCAAGTATTTTCATATGATTAATTTAATGAAAACAATAAATCGAAATTTCGGACGTGGCAAAGTATAATTTGGACCGTTTGCATTTCGGAGTGAAATGCAAACGTTTTCACAATAGTCATGCTCTATATATATATATGAGCTAGACTATTATACTAACGTTAGTATTTTGGTCCGAAATGCTAACGCCTCAAAATTGTTGTTATTGTATCCGAAATCACGATTTATGGTGCTCAATAAATTCTTTATATGAAAATATTGGGGGATACAAAAATTTTCCATTTTAAAAATTTTCTAAGTATTTGTTTTGCATTTTTTAAAATAGCATATACAAACATCAATATTGTATTAATATTTATGAGCTATTTTCTAAAATTCAAAACAAATACTTAGAAAACTCTAAAAATGAAAAATTTTTGTATTCCCCAATATTTCCATATAAAGAATTTGTTGAGCACCATAAATCATGATTTCAGATACGATAACAACAATTTTGAGGGTTAGCATTTCGGACCGAAATGCTAACGTTAGTATAATAGTCAAACTCTATATGTAGAGTAAAACTAGTGTGCTCCTAGGAGCACGGAGGCCTCCCGTACTCCTAACTCAAAAATCATACTAAACCATCATGAAATTTTGATTTATCATTCTCATTAAATTCTTTATATCAAAATATCTTAGGATACAAAAATTTTCCATTTTTTGAGTTTCTTAAGTATATGTTTTAGAATTTTTTAGAATGATATCAAAATAAGAATAAAATAATGTATAAAACTATGTCATCTTTAAAAAATACAAAGCAAATACTTAAAAATCTCAAAAAAATGAAAACGTTTTGTATCCTATGATATTTTGATATAAAGAATTTAATGAAACCTATAAATCAAAATTTTGAGATTGTTTAGTTTAATTTTTGAGTTAGGAGTACGGAAGGCTTCCGTGCTTCTAGGAGTACCATAGTTTTACTCTATATATGAGTTATATATATGAGTTGGTCAATATATTAGCTAAGATTCAGTAACAAACATAATACCGTACATGTGTATAGTCGCAGAATAAATTGTTTTAACATTTCAAATTGAGTGATATATAAATCTGTCTTTGATGTAAGAAAAATCACAGTACGATATGCTAATTAAAGTTTGGACAATGTTACAGTGATATCTAATCATTACTATAGTCAAACGAACTGTTTATTCAACTTAACATTCTAATTGTTCAACTAAATATGTTAATTATTCAACTTAAAATCAACTTATAATTAGTATATTAAGTTGATTTTAAGTTTAATAGCAATTATATCAATAATTATTCAACTTAATATGCTAATTGTAAATTGATATGTTAAGTTAAAATAATTAGCATATTAAGTTGAATACTTAATTGTTTTTTTCCCATTTTAAGCACAACATAAGTTAATTAGTTGAATAATTATTCAACTTATAAGTTGATGGTAAGTTGAACGATTAATTTGTTTGACTAAGTCAACCTATATAGTATTCATAAATTTAGGGCTGTCAATGCAACGAAATTTCGCGTTATTTCGTTTCGTCCAAACAAAATGATTAACACAACAATTTGTGGTTTCGTTAAACGAAACGAAAAACAAAAAATGAAACAATATATTTCATTTTGTTTTTCATTTCATGTAATACTACTACAAAACGATTATTTTCGTTCTTCCGTTACATTTCGTTCAAACGAAACAATTTACAGTTTAGTTAAACGAAACGAAACGATTCATGATCGTTTGTTGTGTTGACACCCTATTCGTAACAATATCCTATATGTGAACCCATAAAATTTTTACCGTTATTGTAAACTAAATATAAATATTAGGGAGAAATTTATCCAATGGAACAAAAAATTTGTGGCGTTTAAACTTTTGTCATCTAGCAGGAAGTGTAACACGTTGAGCTCAGCAGGAGAGGCATTTTTCACGAGACATTTCATTGAAATTTTAACCTTATTATATTGAAAATAAAAGTATACAAAATTTATAATTTTAACCCAAAATAAAATACAAATAGTTATGAAATGTGTCAAATTTCAATCAATATATATATATAAGTTAAGTAATATATACTTCTCTAAACTTGTTTTTTTTTTTTCTATTTTTAAGGATTTGTAAAGATTTTTTAAAAAAATAATATTATCAATATTGTGAAGATAAGCATTGTGAATAGCTTTCTTCTCATTAATTAAGTAATGAAAATAAAGTGGATTGAGCACGTGCAGGTCCGTTGATGGCAAGTGTTGGCACGTGCTGACAAAGTGATCGATCGATGCCGCCATGCCGATTGCCGGCCAGTGGCCACGAACCTAGCTTCTACGTACCTTCCTTCCTTCCTTCCTACGTTCTTCTATCCCTCTTCCTTCATTTCCTTCCTAGTTTCTTCCTTCCTTCCATCCTTCCTTCCTTTTCCTTACGACAAGTACGTACATGTGTCGTGTGTACATATATATATATTAATTCCACATGGCAGCTGGGTGCATTGATTTTGCTCGTGATGCATGGCTCTCTTTTAACTTTTCTTTATCTATTTATTTATTGCCTCTAATTATGTTGGACGGCAAATACGTACAGACCTCGATCGATCTCTATTTATGTTACATTTGTTCGGCTATGATATCGATTAAACACAGTCACAGTCACACAGACAGAACACGTACGACTCCAACTAGAAAGTTGTACAGCACTACTTTAATTTGCATGCATGCTGATTGCTGAGCAACCAGTATATATATATTTCGTGCTTAACAATTAATACAAATACAATCAACTTATATATTTTCAATATCCATTATTTAGTGAACGGCGTTAATTGAGATTTCAGATTTATATACCGTACGTACGTACGTGTACATCGATATCATCTCAGTTCTTACCTCATTAAATTTCAATCTTTGGGCAATCCTCCCCTTCTCTTGTGTTAATTTGTGTATACTAAAATTACAATTAGCATATATAATAACCGAAGAAAAAGAAGTACAACATAAGTTTGCAAGCTAAAACAACTTATGCTTTTAACATATATATAGAGTAAATCTAGCGTACTCTTAAGAGTTCGGAGACTTCCTCTGCTTCTAACTCAAAAATTATACTAAATCATTCACAAAATTTTGATTTATCTTTCTCATTAAATTCTTTATATCAAAATTTCCTAGGACAAAAAATTTTTCTATTTTTTGAGTTTCTTAAATATATGTTTTACAAAATTTTAGAATGATCTCAGAATAATAATAAAATAATGTATAAAACTATGTCATCTTTTCAAAATCCAAAACAAATACTTATAAAACTCAAAAAATGAAAAAATTGTGTATCCTGGGAGATTTTGATATAAAGAATTTAATGGGAATGATAAATCAAAATTTCGTGATAGTTTAGTATGATTTTTGAGTGAGAAGCAGAGGAAGTCTCCGAACTCTTAAGAGCATGCTAGATTTACTCTATATATATATATATTAGATGATTACCGTCATTTTATCTCATTGAAATAAATAATGTAATGCTTGTGTAACTTGTTCATCATTTCATTCGCTATCTATATGATGGCACTCACTGATATGTATGAGCATGCCGAGGACTACAGATGGCAGATAAATGAGTGTATCAATTATTAGGGGCCATCGCATATATATATAGAGTGAGACTATTGTAAAGAGCAGTGATTGGTGCGCTTTGACCTCATAACTCTTCAACCGTAACTCGAATTACCAATCCAAATTGCTTACCATAATTTTGATATTGAAATCTAGTTTCATATCAAAATTTTCTATTTTTAGAGATTTCTGACTATTTTTTTGAATTTTTGAAAAATGACCCATTTTATATACAAAATTTTGTGTATTTTTTGTACAATTTTCAAAAATCGAAAAAAATAGTTAGAAAACTCTAAAAATGAAAAAATTCGGTAATCTACAAGATTTCAATATGTAGATTGTGTTGGGCAACTTGGATTGCCCATTCGAGCTATGGTTTTAAAATAAAAGGCCGAAGCGCACTACGTACCTCACTGCGCTTTGCAAAACACAATAGCCTCACTCTATATATGTGTAAGTAATATAGTGTCCATATGATATAATATTATATATATCCGTAACAAATTTGATCGAGGTCTAGATTTTAAATTTTTATGTATCCGTTTTAAATTAATTAAATTTATGCATCTATGATGTATGTATGGAAGATTTTTTTGTGAACGCAAAATATTTTCCATTCACATGTGATCAGTCTTCACTTTTTTGTGTTCTTAATTTTTGATATATATATTTATTGTCTCGTTTCTTTGAGCATCCAACAAACATAGTTTCACATATTTAAAACTTAAAGACGTTTTTTTTAATGCCACAGGAAAAAATGCCAAAACTTAAAGAAGCTATTTAATAATCTCGTGAACAGATAAAATGAGTGATATGTTAGAAAAATGTAAGTTATAAATATGCATCTAATATTTCAGATAAATTATGCATCAAATACACTTCGAAACCTTTTCAAAGCAAGTGCTTAAAAAGTCTATTTGAAGCCGAATTGTTCTTTTAGAAACATCGAAAATATTTTTACGGTATTTCTATTTCTATAATTAAAAATGAATGGACTCTCTCTTTCCTCCTTTGTTTTAGTCTAATATTGTCTAGCTATGCTTTAGTGTTGGAGCCTGGAGGAAAAATCAAATTAAGAATAGTAAATAAATAAATAAATTTGAAGTTTGAAATTGTATAATATTTCAGACGCCTAATTAAGGTTAATAATTGATTTCTAAAATAAAGTCAAATACTAATTGAAGACAAATAAGTGAACATAATTAATTAATTAAGAAAAACAATCAATCAGTAATTATAAATGATATACTATCTAATAAATAATCCAATATGCGGGAAAAGAAAAATATCGATCAAATATATGGTCATATATATTTAATTATGTGTCCTAGTCCTCCAACACCACTGAAAAAACAAACAGGCATGACGAAATTCAATTTTACGATTTCAATGGGGTTCATGATAAACTTTTAGCTTAAAACAATAAAACAGGCACGATGAATATATGGGTCCAAAATGGTTCTTAGCCAAGTTTATTTTGCATTAATTATAATTTTATTTGTTGTATTGGACGCGTGTGAGGTGGTGATTAATTGGGGCCAGAAGGTACTATGTGATGTCAAACAGTGAGGGATACAGTATATATCGCTTCTGTTGACGAGATGCACAAATCAAATAAAGTTGATTGCTCGGCCCCGGCATTTTTTAGAGAGGAGGGATCTATTGACAATCTTTAACTTGACAATCTTGACAATTTGATATTTCAAAAATTTATAAAAAATCATATAAATTCTCTAAAATAGAAAAAAGTTTACGGAATTATTTCTTGACTTGTAGATTGATTATGTTTCCGATTATATTCAATTTAAGTTATATTTGATAGCCTTTCAAAGATCCGTTAAATTACAACCGTTAAAAAATACACAAAATTTTGATAAGCCATCAAACGATATTCAAATTGATTGAAATTTGGAATACTATCGATGCAAAAGTTAACTAATGCATCCATAAGTCTTTTTTCAATTTTAAGATTTTTTATGAATTTTTATGAATTTTTAAAATGTTGTATTGTTAAGATTGTCAAAGTTACCATTGTCAAGGGATCCCTCCTCATTACATATGTCTCTCTAATATTTCATCTGTACAATTGGTAAAATTTCTATTGCCATATATCATACCCATATAGTTTCTTGAGTAAATATACGACAAGTTCATATATACTTAAAATCATACCAAAACAATTTCAAACTTGAATTTATATATATAGCTCATTATATTCTATATGTCAAAATGTTGCAAAACACAAAAAAAAAAAAAATTCCATTTTTAAAAATTTGGAAATGATCGTTGCGAAGAACATAAATCAATACAAATTTATATTTCTAACCTTGATGTTACTCCAAAACATTAATGCAAGAAATAAAAATTAATCTTAGTGTCTTGAAATCCTGTTGAAACATTAATGCAAATATGCTTTAATAAACAAGATATTATTTCTCAAATTCCCTTTATATTATATTGAAAATTAATCAAATTGATTGTTTACATCAACAACTCCCATATAAATCAGTACACACTCCTTTTGAGTCAATCATACAGAACTGCATATTTATTATTAAGAAACTTTCACAATATATGATTTAGGGAAAATTCATTATTTGGTCCTCAAACTATCTCTAAAAAACCAAATTGGTCCTTAAACTTTATATTGCACCAATTTAGTCCCTAAACTTTTATAAACGGATTGAATTAGTCCTTCAACTTCTTTAAAAAAACCAAATTAATCATTTTGCTATATTTCTTGTTAACATGTATGCATTATTTGCCATGTGGACTATAAATGTGCCACGTGTATCGGGTTGACGTCTGCCGTCATTTTTTTGGGTCAGGGCGGGTCGGGCGGGTTTTTCGGGTCTGGTCAGATTTTGCACCTCTATTCCCGGGTTATCTCGGGTTTCAAGTCGTTCGGGTCGGGTCAGTATGACTTTCCCTGGAACACGGGTTGGGTCGGGTTCGGGTTAGTCTGACTTTCCCCTGAAACACGGGTCGGGTTTGGGTTGGGGTTCGGGGTCGGGTTCGGGTCAATTTGACTTTCCCTGAAACTGGGTCGGGCAGGTTTTCTGGTTGGGGTCAAATTTTGCCACCTCTATCTAGTATGGTAAGTTGAATCGGAAGGCCACGTGTCACATTTAAAGTCCACATGGCAAATAATGTATACATGTCAACAAGAAATATAGCAAAATGATTAATTTGGTTTTTAAAGAAGTTAAAGGACTAATTCAATCTGTTTATAAAAGCTCAAGGACTACATTGGTGCAATATAAAGTTTAAGGACCAATTTGGTTTTTTAGAGATAGTTTGAGGACCAAATGATGAATTTTTCCTATGATTTATGATATTTAAAATAACTAAATGTCACTAAAAAATAATAAAACTGAGATTGAGCTTTGGAGCCTCCGAATTATTTTTTCAATTAATACAAAATAGGAGTTAAAGTATTATGTAAACGTTAGCATTTCGGACTGAAATACTAATGTGCTAAAATTTATGCTATCATAACCAAAATCACGATTTATGGTGCTCAATAAATTCTTCATATAAAAATATTGAGAAATACAAAAGTTTTCATTTTTAAAGTTTTCCAAGTATTTCTTTTGAATTTTAGAAAAGAGGTCATAAAATTAATAAAATTTTGATGTTTGTACATGTTATTTTAAAAAATAAAAAAAGAACTTCAAAAATTCTAAAAATAAAAAATTTTTGCATTTTCCAATATTTTCATATGAAAAACTTATTAAGCACCATAAATCATGATTTCGGACATAATAACCTAAATTTTGAGACGTTAGCATTTCGGTCTGAAATGTTAATGTTTACAATTAATAGTCTAACTAAAAAAATAGTATTAATAAAAAAATACAACAAGTAATTAAGTAAGTACGTTATGTCCATAGGGAATTGCGTACATAGCAACCAATTTTGTAAAATTAGACTCTATAGTTTATACTAATCATAAAAGAGCGTGGAAGTCTAAGCTAACTAATAATATCTTTAAAAAAATTATATGTACAGTAACACTTATTTGTCTAAATTAAAAACTCAATTATTGGTCCTGTGTATAATTTTCTGGAATCGCTGCAAGATTCAATGATAATATATATCATAATAGAGGAGAGATTAAATGACACACCAATATTTTGACACAAATGTTACACTAACTCATATAAATTTATAAAAAAATCTTAAAAATGGAAAATCTTTTATAAACGTGTTCATTTACTTATAGATCGACTGTGTTTCAAATTTCATTCAATTTAAGTATCATTTGATACTCCCATCAAGAACCATTAAATTTAGACCGTTCTAATTACTATATAAACTTGATGGTCGTTGATGGAGTATCAAATGACATTTCATTTGAATGAAATTTGAAACACAATCGATCTATAAGTAAATGAACATATTTATAAAAAATTTTCTATTTTTAAGATTTTTTATAAATTTATATGATTTAGTGTAACATTTGTGTCAAAATTTTGGGTGTCATTGGATCCCTCCTCATCATAATATAGAAACAATGCTTTCTAGTCAATTCATAAAAAAGTGCAGAAAGATTTTAAGGCAAGGCACCATGCTGCAACCCATCAAATGTGTGGTTCCCATTATTTTGACGTCATATGAAAATGATGTTTGCCCCATAATATAAAAGTTACGTAAGCACCATTAATATTTCTATGTATCGAAACAATTATTTCGACAATTATTTTGACAATGAACTTTGTAACCAATTTGATATTTTTAAATTATAAAATAGTAAGATGCTGATAGATATATTTTTGCATTCATAAATTGATAATATTTCAAATTTCATTGAATTTAGTATTGTTAATTTTGATGGTCCACCAGGACCCATTAAATTACAAATGCTATAAATTATACAAAATTTTGGTTATTAAACTATAAGATCAAAGCAAAATCTATTACCTAGTATTTTTAATTAGTATTTATAAAAGAAATATTATTTAAAATTAGCACTGTCAAATTAAGCAATTTCCATTCTTCATTGCTTAGTAATTAAATGCCAATTCGAGTCAAATGGTATATACATCGTTTTACTAAAATTAATGTGATTATGTGCGAATGTACCTAGACAGGATCCCGGTTGCACACATAATATAAGTGGAACTTCTTTTCTGCAAAATTAGAAATAACTGTGTATTTTATGATTTGTTAATTACGTGTGCTTATAGATAAAATACACAGCAGGACAACTTGTGTTTTATAAAAAAATCAACTTTGTATTGTTGGTTTGAAAAAGATTGGAGAATAGAAGGGCACAATATCAATATATATACTTCAGAGATGCTGGAGTGGTGGGGAATTGGGGATAGAGAGAGATATGCCACCATATATATATATATCATATTCATGCTAAACTCCACAAGCATATATACGATGCATTTGAATTGATTAAAAATTAAATTAAGAGTGGGCGATCTATTGACAGTTGACAATGACAACTGATGACATGAAATTAACAACAAATTAATCATAATTTACAATTGCGGAAAAAACTATCTTCCCCTAATTAAGTACATGAAATGTACAACCCAAATTAATTTAACGTCATTTGATGCTTAATATAATTATTGGTTTGAATCATACACCTTAATTATCTAATAATAATCACACAATTGGTATATATATACATCAACATGCATGTACATAAATAAAGGCAAAAACAGAACCGAGGGAAGGGAAAACTCAATGAGATTGAGATTGAGATGCAAGACTTCATTGAACGGCAGAGAGACACCAATGATCCAATGATCCAATGATCGAGAGGCTACACGGCTCGAGTCGACCGCCAGAGAGCCACCGAAGAGAGATCTAGTGCTTATTCCTATCTTGTGCAATATGCCATATGGAGTAAAAAACGTGGCTTGTTGAATTGTCTTAAGATTCGTACAAACTCAAATCTCAAGACAATCTAATGATCCACATACTTGATTGCACATTAATTGTCTCGAGGCAAATGATATGAAATCACCAAAGAGAGGCATGCAATATATAGTGATCGGTCTCCAAATAAAATAGTTGTTCCATGTGAAATAGTCCAATGAAAAACAAAGAATAATCAATAGAGTAACATCCTGTGGATTAGTGAGGGATCATAATCGCTAGTAACAAATAAGAGTGTTGCTTCCATCATCACAACAAATAATTTTACTGGTTACAGATTAATTTATTATTGAGATTATTGGAGTAAAATTAAACAAATAATTAGCGAAAGACGTCTCTTAAGTGATCTACACCAATCTAAGCCTCGACTTGATCTCAGCCATATATTGTTTTCATTAGACGGCTTGTAATCAAAGCAACTACATGCCCGCATGAGAACTCGCCAATTTCTTATACTTTTCCTTCATTTTTTAAAGAAAGAGATTAGAACGTACCCTAAATAATTGATATTATTTTAATAATTAATACACTACCATCATCAAATAAACAATCTACTCGGGAAGATTCGAGATAACATAATTCAATTAAAAGACAGAAATATGATTGATACCAGCATTATTGACTCCAAAATAAGAGTTTTTTATTTGAATTTTGTAGTTCATTATACTAAAGCGTGACGATAATATGACAGTGGCTCCCCGGAAAAAGACAAAAATTCTCTATTCGACTTTAGCGTTTTTAAAGTACAATAATTGTTTCATTAATTTCAAATTTGACAATTTTTTTCAATTGCTGGGCGTGCTTATTTTCCAACTGATTAAATCGTTATCTAACTACAATGAGAGCGGGTGGTTAATTTCTTAATTTGGATTGGACACATGTTAAGCTTTATTGAGCTGGCTGATGGAATTGAAATGCAATTGATGAATAATAATCATAATGATAGAACATAAAATATTTGAGAAGAAAGACAAAGACAAAGCAGTCGAAGTCATTGAGTCACTCACTCATTTTGTATGGGACTGGCCTGTGGCTGTAGGTGACAGGATTAGATGTGTAGTGGCACCATATTCAGAAACGAACATGATTGACAATCATGCCAAACAAACTTGTTACCAGTGATGAGTGATCCCGTTCTCATATTAGAAACGAAATGCCTTCGTTTAAAATGTAAATCAAGGAAATATTTACTGACCCAAAAAAGAAAAAGGTATATCCTATCGTCGACAGCAGGGTTCGAACCTGCGCGGGCGAAGCCCAACAGATTTCAAGTCTGTCTCCTTAACCACTCGGACATATCGACGCTGTTGTTCGAATTTGGACATCACTCTTAACGATCGATAGTTAAAGCCCAAGTATTTGGAACCCCATGAGAGCCTGGGTTTCTCATTTGTTGATTTGAATAGAAGTTTTCCACCTTTACCAAAAACAAGGAGAGCATGGTTCGGTAATGGGCTGGGCTCCATTGCCAGTAGCCCAATACTAACAACACTTGTTTCTTCAGTGAAGTCTCATTAACATCTCAAATCCGGAAAAATTACTACGTTACATTTTTTGTACACCCTTATTAACAATTCTATCAGCATGATAAATCAGTCAAGACTAAAGAGATAAATAGAAACTAGCCAGATAATAATAATAATAATAATAATAGTAATAACGCATCCACAATACATCACGTAGGCTATCCTAAGTTCGGCTGTTTGGGGGCCATTGAATAGAAAAATAATTTACATGCCATAAGCACAATTTTAGATACTAAACTCTACTAATCATTCCGTATTTAAGTACCATCTAATTCATAATTAACAATCTAAATCAATTCTACTTCAAAGAATTAATCTAAATCATTAACCTAATGAAGGTCTCTTCTTCTTGCTCCTCTGATGCTTTGCCAGCAAAACTGAGAATCCCGTACCAACAAAGCCAAACTTCTTTCTCTTCTTGGCTGTGCCCTGTGCTCGCACTGACTCATCCAATGCCAAAGGCCGGCATTTTCTATTCAGCATTTGACCCAGGGATACCTTGGGGCTCTCAGCTCGTCTCTCCCAGACCTGTTTACCATACACATCTGGACCCGTTAACTTCATGCTTAGTATCTGCCCGATTGACAGAGTTGGTTCACCCTCGTCACTGTCAGTACCTGATTCATTAGCATCTGCAACCTTAGCCCGGGAATCCCTTCTGCCATGGTGTGCACCGTGTTTCTTAAACTTATCAGCATTCTGAAGTGTGTGTGGGGCCTTTTTCTGACAGCGCCACTTGTTAATACTTTCCTCAAGGGCAAATTTCTCCTCATCGGCTGCCTCAACCCGTTTTAAGGCTTCTTCAAGAGCTTGACGGCATGCCTTAGCCTCTAAACGGGCTTCTTCAAGCCTCTTCAGAGACTCTAATTTGGATCGATTCGCCTCATCGACCTCATATGTAGCAGCTTCAACTTTCTTTATGGAGCCTTCTTCAGCCAATTGTGCTTTCTGGTTTAACATATCATATTCCTCCAAAGTCAGTGTCACACCTTGCTCTATGGTTTCCAAATTATAGGTGCTGAGCAATGCCTTAATTTCAATTAATGCAACAGCCTCAGCTTCCTTGGCTGCCTCTTCCATCTTTTTGGCTGCGATACACCTTACTTCAGCAGTGTTTATGCTAGCTTTTGTTTGTTCAATCTCAGCTGTCAGATTCACTATCTCAGATTGAGCTGATTTTGTCACCTCTTTGATCCGTTCAACTTCCAAGGTCATCTCATTTATCTCTCTGGAAGATTCTGGAGGTTTATCTTCATCATTACTTTTGTCATCTCCTTTCTGATTGGTGAGATGCTTGAGTTTTTCAGTTGCAATGTTAAGTTCTTTTTCAAGGGATGAAATAATGGTTGTGTTGTTAGAGAGCTTCTCTTTTGTTTTCTCCATCAAGATTTTCTCCTTTTCAATGCTACTAGTTAAGAACTCAATCGAGGCACGAATTGATGCAAGGTCAGAGGTGGTTTGATTGAGGTTCAGTTTGGCTTGTTTGAGTTCATGCAGTACATTCAAGCATTGTGTCTCCCGAGGGATTGACTCAGGTTGAGGTTCAGGTTCATTCAAGGGGTGTACCTTTCTAGGATTTGGTTGTTCACATGAAGTCTCTTTCTGGATTTTGGACTTCAAATCTGCAACAACTTTCTTGGCTGAGTCGAGCTCTTTTAGCACTTGAAGCGTCTCCCTCTCTTTGCTGATGAGGTCCTTCTCCAGTTGTGTTGTTTGGTCGTGAAGAATAGAGACGTCCGAATCCTCAGATTCTTGGTCGTTTTTCTGCTTAAGAAATAGACATACGAACAATTTGAGTTAAATTGAAGACTAGTTGACATCCCGTCTGTAAATTTACACAAATTAAACGTCTAACAGTTGAGTAGGAATGGATGCAGAGTAAGTAATGGGGAGGGGAGTAGTAGTGAGTTGCAAAGTAACTACAAGTAGTTAGAAATGTAGAGTAGAGAGATGATTGAAAGTTGAAAGAAGAAGAAGAGGAAGAGAGATGGTTGAGGGTACCTTGGAAGAAAAGAGCTGCTTGAGCTGGGATTTCCAGACAGCGCTGCCGCCAAAGTGATGGACGGCCTCCTTGACGGAGTGGAAGGGGGCGGAAGTGTCAATCTCGACTCTTCCACTGAGCCAGAGATCGTGAGTGTCAGGAGGAGACGGAGGAGGAGGAGGAGGAGGAGGAGGAGCTAGTAGTAGGGTTTGAGAGGGCGGAGGAGGAGGGGCAGCCAGTGAAGCCGGCTCAGTGAGAGTTGGTTCCATTGGGAAGGGAAAGAAAGAGCTGTAACTTCAGTGAGGGTGTGAGGGGAGGGGTGAGGGGGGAAAGAGTAAGATAGATAAAGGAAATGCTGCTATTGCTGCTGGCTCAATTACAATTTAGTAATTTACAAATACAAATACAACAAGTGAAAGTAAAAGTGAAAGTGAAAGTGGCCAAGTGCCCAAGTGCCGAAGTGGGATAGGGAAATGTAACGTTACAATTGAATTGAGATTTGCTTGCTTGCGCCCGGTCTATAACTACTGTCTTCGTATCGTAACTAATGTTTAATTGAACCTGGATTATTAATTAATTGATTATCATTTATCACTTTTGGTTATTATATTATATTTTATATTTATATGGGAAATTATAATAAATAGCCGTTATAGAGTCAGACGCCCGTTGAGTTGAGTTGAGTTCAGTTGTGGGGCAGCACGAGGGACCCAAGGACAAAACAAGCCGTTGGCCTGCCTGCCTGCTCGCTCTACTCAATTTTATATGGCTTATCATTGTCTTATGTCTACTACCACTAATTAATGATTTATTGCCACGTTTCTTCTTCTTTCAAATCTTAACTTATTTTTATCAACGTTTTTTTAAGTCTACAACTCTACCTCAATATTAAGGTCAACACACACACACACACACACACACACACAGTTGCTCAAATATATATAGGATTCAAAACAGAACCAAATCCCAACGGCTTCTAAAGGTTTCTATCTCCACTTTTCTTTTCACCTTCTTTTTGTTCCCACCTCTTTCGTCCAAACCAAAATCCAAACAAACAACTTAACATATTGTCCCTTCTGAATCCTCAATTAAATAACATCAACCCAGGTACCCCCCAAGCGTTTCTTGTTAACTTGGCCAGCCTACACTTATTAAACATACTGCTATTTTTGTCATATAAACTCATAAATAGCGTTACCGCAAACTCATAAATAATGTTACTGCACCGCAGGTCATTCTCATCTCCCTTTGCAAAGCGGTGGGGGAACGGATTTAATCATTTAATACATCCTTCATTTAATTATATTGCGGTCCCTTGCGTGGGCTGGGCAAATTGCATGCACTCGATGGACGGAGGGAGGCAATAAAAGCACATTTAATAATTTGGTTGAACATCTATAATCTATTCACAAGTTTAGTCCCATTGGCCATTGTAAATGAAATCAATCGCGTACGCGTTAACACACTTTACATCGACTTTGCTAATTCAATATGATAGGCAAAGACTCCATCACATATTCTGCAATTGTTAAAAGTGAATCCAAAGGTCGGGATCATGCATAACCCCTACTGCGCTGGCGCTGCAGAGGACGAGAATGCCCGAATTCTCGATGTTCTTGTTCTGCTCCAGAGAATATTACATTTCAAACCAAACACACTTTATATTTATATAACACATCCATATTTAACAAGATTACTGCTTGCTCATCTCACTTCTTTTGCACGCCTTATATCTGGGTAGCTACTAGCTAGGTCAAATTTAAATTATCAAAAAAAAAAAAAAAAAAAATCTGCAGTCTGGCTGTGGAATTCGTAGCTGATCATGGATGATTTAAACAAACATATTTCATCTGCCTGACTGTTTTTTCTTAGTATTTTTACATGTACAGGCGATGATTCAAATTGCAAATTCAACAGTTCAATTTGGGGACTGATCAAATTAAATACTTTTTTCTACCAGACAGGTAATTGAGGTGAAGTTGTCATTTTTAACTCCCATCACTCAGGTATGATTTTAATTATAAAGTATGGGAGGGAAGGGGCACAAAAAATAGACCATAAATAGTGTTAGGTAACTTAATCTCACTAAGAGGACAACAGAATTCTAATTAGGAAAAATAGATCTAACCTCACTACCAGTAACAGTTGAGCTTTACAGCACAGTGAGTCTTGCAAATGTTAGATAACCAGTGTGGCCCCTTGCAGTGTTGCATGGCTTAGCCATGACAAAAATGTTGCTCTCTGTTCTTTCTGGTTTTGTGGTAGTTACATTAGATTGTTTCCTCTTTTGAGGCGGAGGCCCAACAGGAGAGTCTTCTTTTTCAGGTACGCTTTTACCAAACCGCTGTTCTCGAATTTCATACGAACGCACCAGAACTTCAAACGTTCTTATATCTACAGAATTGCGAAAGAACAGCAAAGTCACAAACGTAGTAAATTAAAATAAAGCCTAGAAATATATATATATATGTTGTCGCAACATGAAGATTCTGTACCAAAAAATGAATAATGCAAATGCAATGAACAAATCTTAAAACAGAAACACCCTTGGAATTAAAAATGGTTCATTTCAAAAGCGACATGAACTTTCAATTTATTAACAAGTGTTCTATTATAAAGTCCAAGGCACAATCAGATTCCAGTTTCCCTAAAACTGTATCTAAGCTGCTCAAATCAAAATAGCAAACTGGTATGGTTTCTGAGGAGACTGGCAGAACATGAAAAGGTGCAAATTGGCATCGTTTCTGAGGAGATAGCTGACATCATTTATCAGGAAAAGCTAGCAAGATATTGTTTACCATATAAAACAAGAACTATGTGGCTATGTGTATGCATTTTGCTAGCGATTACGGGCTGCTCTGTTGAAATCATACCAAAAAATGACAAAGAGAAAAGATACCTGAAAAAGATGATCGGAGAGTCTCGCATGTGCGTTGCACTTGCTCGATACATGGCGAGAAGGAGCACAAAACAGCATCGGGCTTGAGACACTTGCTGGCAGAAGGCACAGCAAGCCATGGTTGTGGCAGGTCCAAAAACACTGCATCGACGCAGCCCTCATGCTCTTGGGGAAAGCCTTGACCTTGTATGTCTCTTACGGAGACCGTGATGAGGCTGGTCAGGCCGTTTCTGTCAAAATCGGCCCTGTCATGAAACAGAAGACGATGATCAGATTCAGAGACAAATATTACTTACTTTGCTTAGAAATAGAAAATTGCAATTATTGAAAGGAAGGAGGGGGGTTTACCTAGCGGAGGCGGCGCGCTGCTCGTGGAAATCAAAGGTGAAGACATGGCCAGAAGGGGCGACGGCGCGGGCAAGCGAAGTGGTGAGGGAGCCGCTGCCGGTGCCGGACTCGAGGACGCAGCATCCAGGAAGGATCTCGAGGAAGGAGAGAACGAGGCTGATGTCGGGGAGGTAGAGGATCTGGGTGCGATGGCTAAGGACGAGGGTCCAGAGTTGGGGCGTGGGGGCGAGGAGGTAGACGAAGGCGCCCTTGTTGCTGAAGACCTTGGAGCCGAAGGGGCGGCCGATCCAGTCGGAGTGGCGGAAGAGGCCGAAGCGGTTCTGAAGGTGAGCGCCGGGAGTGACGGTGAGGGGGCGCATGGAGTCGTGGCGTTCATAGACGATGACGGTGTCGCCAGGGGAAATGGGGCGGGTAAAGGAGAGCCTGGCGGCGGGGTCGTCGAGAGGAAGCATGAGGCTGGTGCTGCTAGTGATGGCGGCTGGCTCTGGCTCCGGCGGGGGGGTGCTCATTGCTCAAAGATCAACACTGGTCCGGTCCCTAGGGCTAGGGCTGCTTAAAGGGAGGACGGGTTGCTTTTACTTTTATTTTATCTTATGGGTAATGACCCAAATCCGCCCTTTCACCCGTCGGCTTAAAGCAATAGCATATATTTTAAGAAACTTAATTACACTTTTTTAATTAGAGTATTTGTAAGTAAATTATTTTTTCATTGTACAACTTATTTTCTTTAAGTAATATTTTTAATAATAAAGAATTAGAAAATAGTACAACTTATTTTCATTGTGAAACTCGTCCTTCGAATGTGCACGGACGGACACGGGTTTGATCTACGAACGAGTTTGTGCGGGTAACGAAGGCAGGCGAGCACAGCCCAGTTGACCCGTAGGGGTTTTGTCAAAACATCTGGGATCCCAATTTGATTCCCGGCTCCCCATCTCTTGCTAGCTGCATTGTGCATTGTGCATTGTGCATTGTGCTACAGTTAATCTAAATGGCCCCTATTTTATCTAATTTATAACAAAATTAGTCATTTTATAAATGGGAGATGTTGTTTCATTGTATTTGTGTGTCATACACAAGTATAGATTCAATAAATACTAGGTTCGAGGCCTCACATTGCTTCGGCAACATCTGGTTTGATAATTTTTTCTATTTTAGTTTGTGCAATAAATGGATAAGAAAGATAAATTCACAATTATATTTTTTGCAAGCCCAACTGAAATAGTTTCTTAAATATTTTTTGAAAAATAAAGAATAAAAATTTATAAAAATATTGTTGATTTAGTAGAATGATTAATTGTGTTTAATGTTTTATGCAGTTTAAGTTTAGTTGAATGGTCTAAATATCCATTATATTACGGTAATTACAAAATTGTAAAAATGTTTCGTTAAATTCGTGGTAGTTTATTCAAATTGTAGAAAAGTTTGATAGCAATGGTGTTTCAAATTAATACAATTTATGATCAATATTCATGTTTGAAAATTAAAAAATGAGGAGGGATCCATTGACAGTGTTTCTCTTAACAATTTTGACAATAAGATTTTAAAAAATTGAAAAAAAAGTCATTAAATGTTTATAGAAGTTTTGTTTAACTTATAGATTAATGGATTGATTATATTTTTAATTATATTTAATTTAAGTAATGTTTGATGGCTTTTCAAATACTCATTTTATTACAATTCTGAAAGAGTGTATACATTTTGATAAGACATCAAACGATATTTAAATTGATTGAAACTTGAAACACTATCAAATTTATAAGTTAAAGAATATATCTATAAAGTTTTTTTTTATTTTAAGATTTTTTTATGATTTGTTTCAAATTTTCAAAATATTATTGTCAAGATTATCACAATAAGCATTGTCAATAGATCCCTCCTCTTATAAAATATACGTTTGAAACAAATTTCTAAATCATATCAACCATACAATGCATAAAGTGAATAAATTTGTTTCATCAGAAAAATAAATAATTAAATTTGGGCCGTCCGATTTGTATTCGGACAGCTATTTTGAATCCTGACAAATTACTGCGCGCTGCTAGAAGATTACCGTAAATTTTGTCAAGAATTATATTTGTACTAGAGCTGTAACTCGGGCTTCGCCCCGAAATGTGGTATTAAATAATAATTAAGTATTTTGTAAAATTTTAAATATTTATATTAAACAAAACTAAAGAAAAATGTAAATTTTTTATGTAAGTAAATGATAATAATAATAATATAAATAATAATAATAATAATATAAATAATAATAATACTAAAATTTATAAATAAGAACATATATAAATATTGGATCATTTTAAGGGTTAAAATTTGTTTTAGACATGTCACATTAATCTTATTAAATAGAAAAAGAAAAAAAAAATGCCAAATTTTTGGTGTACCCATAGAAACTTTGGAAATGGCCAATTTTCCCATCAAACAGTCCAAATAGCTTATTTCCCTATTGAAAATCAATTTTTATTTCTTTTATCCCATTTTCTCTATTTAATGCGCAAAAACCTTTTTATTAGAAAGGAAAATGAACAATACACCCCTTCCCCTCTCTCTATTATTGAAACAGGTTAGTGAACTCTTCAAAACTTGACCGAGTTGGAATATTAGAAGCTTGTCAAGCGTCAGATCGAAAATTTACATGTTCCACTCGAGATCTGTCAAGTTCACCTTGATATGAGATGTGAATGGGTAATTCCCCCTTAACTTTATTCGGGAGCCAGGGTTTTCAATTTTTTTGAATTTATATGAATATTAACTCTCGATTTTTTGTTTTATTTGATCTTCTGTATCATCTGCCTTACTTTAGAATTATAGGCCGGGTATAGATTGTTTATCTTTGTGATCCGGTTCGATGTTTCGTGCACGAAATGAGTTTCGGAAACTATTTTTTAGGATTTTCTGTGAATGTTTTGTGTGAGGAAGTCTAAAATTAGTTGATTTTATGTTTGTTATACGGATAGTAGTACAGAAAAATCGTATTGTGGATTTCGTCGTTTTATGTTTGTCAAAGCATCTTTGGATTAAAAAAATGCGTATCCAAAATTTTTTTGTTTTATACGGCGCGTGGCCGTGCTGAATTAATTCAGCCGCGCCACTTTTTTTTTTCTTTCTTTTTTTTGTTTTTAAGAAAGTTAAAAATCTTTTAAAATAAAATAGAAATCAGTAAACTTGATAAATTTTATTTCTAAAAAATAAAAAAATCTAAAAAATGATAAATAAGTTTAAAGTTCGAATTAAATTATAAACTGAAATCAAATAAACGGAACTCAAAATCAAAATTTAAACTAAATTTGTTAAAAAACATCATTGTATCGAGTTGTATACATGGTTTAACAAAAGCTTTTATAATAAAATCTAGTGACGGATTGATTACATAATTCGGCAGTTACTACGATCTCAATTAGTTGACGGCTGCTTTCTATTTCTCTAATTTTTTTAATATTTTTTATAAATGAAAGATTATTAGTTATGAGTATTGTTTATGGTATATTTGCAAGGTTCTCAAAATTGAAAAAAATAATTATCATTTAACAGTCAAGATCGTGAGAGCTAGCCTTCTTAAGCAACTAATTATTGTAAAGCTACTACTTTCATCTTATACAAAAAACTTAATAACCTAACACCCTAACACATATAACAAAAATTAAATTTTATAGTTTAATTAAAAACTATTTATATAAGAAATTTTGATCTCTAAATTTTTTTAATATTTTGTTTTAATTCATAGTTGATATTTAAAATTTTATTTTATTTATATTATCTAACTTTATAATTAGATGTGAGTATTGTATATAGTAGAAATGTTCAGATTTATATTCTTTGCAATGAATACTTAATTTTTCAGTCATGGTGAACTGCTAATTAGTTAGGTTCTTATTTAAATGAATGCAATCTTGTCATAATCAATAGTAAGTACGAGTATTTGAGAAGTAGATATATTTAAATTTACCCAATTAAGCATTATATGTGTAATACCTTAAGAATTATATATATATTTTTTTTAGTTTTATGATTTCGAATTATAAATATGAAGTTATAACATGTAAAAATGATGATTAATTTGCTTATAAAATTTTTAGTTTAACTATTTAATGTACTTTTGTACTTTTGATATGTTCAATACATAATAATACTAAATTAGATAAAAATATTATATCTTTAATTATATAGTATAACAAAAAATTGTCTCTCATATAAATAATTTTTATCTATTTTATATATCAATATTTTTTTAATCTTAAGCGTGGTAACTATTGAATATATAGTGTAACAAAGAAAAATGTTGCCGAAGCAACACGAGGCCTCGATCTTAGTGGGTATATATTTCTCACTGTCAGGTATATTTTTGATGGGTTGTGTTCATCTCCACTCTCCACTCTCGAACGATGTACAAAATTTGATTAATACTTACGAGATACTGTATCTTGGCTTCTACGTACGTACAACCCAAAAACACAAAAAAAAAAAAAAAGGAGCAAAAAGCAAGTTGATCAAGAAACTAGCTAGGAAGCGTCCATCTCATTTCATTAAAAAAAATTTACAAAGCCTCTGAACCCAAACATAATAATTACACAGAATTATGTATATTAATATTTACCTAACTGAAAATGTACGTGCATAAGTTGCACCAGTTAGTGACTTAGTGGTACTTAGGACCGAGACAGGCACCAGTTAAATGAATAAGAACAAACAATAAATCTAAACAAGGGGCATAATAGTCAATTTCATAACTATTCAATCATTTGTAATGCATAAATATTGAAAAGGGGATAATGGAAAATAATTTGAGTTATAATGGGGAAATAAGCTATTTAAATGTTTGATGGGGAAATTGACTATTTTGAAAGTTTGAATGGGTACACCAACAATTCAGCCGAAAAAGAAAATACAAGTCATTGGATCAAAGTAGATAAAAAGTTTCAAACAAAATCAATGGTTAATAATAGTGATGATATGATATAGTTGAGGTACTTGGAAATCTACCACTCTTTATATAGTATATATTATATTTTGTTATTTTATGCATATATTATCATGATGAGTTAACTACATTTATTATTATGAACTACATTTGCTTTTAAGATATAATCCCATTCTCTTCTAGAGGATTCACATTAAGTTATGCAAATGCGCAATCCATATTTTTTGGTTTCCTGTTTGCTTGAAAGAATTTCAGATTACTAAAAGAAAAAAACAAACACTCAAGGACAAAAATACCATGCATGAGCATGACCTTGCCAGAAATGTGCCACGCCTCTTGCTTTTAACACCAGATTTTTTTTTTTTTTATCATGAATGACACGTACACATCTCCAAATGATTACCATTCCGTACAACTTACCATGGAGCAAGTGGAAAAGCAACCAAATAAAGACTTCAATACTTAGAGCACACCAAAATAGATACATACAATTTTTTTAACCAACTTCTACATCTTAACTGTGTGGACAAGCACACGACGAGTCACAATTTCTCTCTGCAGCAAAACAGTAAAACATATGACTGTATACTTCACATAGCAAAATGCAGTAAGAAAATCCCAAACCAAAAGATAAATCAAGTTTTGACAGTCGTATAAATTCACAAAAATCGAAAACCTGAGTAGCGGAGTAAACTGCAGGGAAATAAGACATAAGACATAGATAAGGTCTCAATACCCTTTACACTGTGTGATTAACAGTGTGAATGAATAGTATTTTCAACACATCTTGGGGCGTCAGATTTAAAGGCTAATTGATCTGAGCCGTGTGTTGGTTGACAACTTTATGAGGTATGGCTACTTCGATATGTTGTGATATATAGGTGCTTGAGTAGGTGTAGTGAACTTGCACTTATTTTTTTTTTTTTTTCACCCGTCTCATTTCATTTCGTTTGCTTCTTCATGTTTTGTGGCTCATGGCCATTAGCCCATATATCATTACACAATCTTATTCTTTTATAAGATCAGTTCTTTTTCTCAGAAGCAACTAATGCTCATTCAAATTTATGTTGCGAATTTGAGTAGTGACTGTGGTGTCAACACATTTAGTTTGAGATTGTTACATAACTCATACAGACTATCACATTTTGTACAATTAGCAGTTCTAATTTAAGTGCTCTATCATAAAAGTACAGAGCATTACTTAAAGAGGAGGGATCTTTGACAATGGAGATTTTGAAAAATTTATAATAATTCATAAAAAATCTTAAAAATGTAAAAACTTTTATGAATGTATTCTTTAACTTATAGATTAATACTGTTTCAAATTTCAATCAATTTAAACATTGTTTGATGGTTTATCAAAATTTTATTCATTTTTTAACGGTTAAAATTTAACAAACTTTAATGAGCTATCAAACGTCACTTGAATTGAATATAATTTAAAACATAATCAATCTATAAGTTCAACAATATCTCTATAAACTTTTTTCTATTTTTTAGAATTTTTAACTATTTTTACAAATTTTTTAAAAGAACCATTGTCAAGGTTGTCAAGATAAGCATTGTCAAGGGATCTCTCCTCTTACTTAAAAGGGGAGGGATCAGTAACAATGCACATGTTGACAATCTTGACAATTGAGGTTTAAATAAATTCAAATAAAATCTTAAAAATAAAAAAAAAGTTTATGGGTGTATTCTTGAACATATAGATTGATAGTGTTTCAAATTTCATTCGATTCGGAAGTAGTTTGATAGCTCATCAAAAGTTCGTACAAAATTCAATGCTTCTAAATTATACGATCATTGATAGAATATCATATATGACTAAAATTGCTTGAAATTTAAAACATACTCAATTTACATGTTTCACAACATTTGTATAAAACTTTTCCCATTTCTACAGCTTTTTAAATATTTTTTATTTTTTGAAAAAAAAATATTTTTAAGATTGTCAAGATAACCATTGACAAATGAACCTTCCCCTTACTTAAATGAGGAGGGATCAAATAGCACATGTTTTTGGTGGTCGATCAGTGACCACGAAATTAAATCTTAACTAACTGCATTTTAAACTTTTAAATAACAAAACTAATTCATAAAATGTGTTATATATTATGTTTTATGTGTACACGAAAAATTATATCATTTTGATTTTATTTACATGTGCACTAAGCATTGACAAAAATCGATGTTTCAAATGTTATGATTTTTTCTACTCACTTGACGACTATTGAAATGATGTTAAAACTTTATTATATTTTGTGTATATGTTATTGAGATTATTTAAAATAAATTTAATGGTTAATTTAGATTTGTCAATTTATGTACAAATAATGAAATAGTTACTACCGGTATCAACGCCCGTGGTTATTGAATCCCTCCTCTACTTGAATAGGTTGAAATAAAATTATTACATGTCCAAAACTATTTTTTTTAATTTTATTTACTTTTTTTAATGATTTGTTTTGTTTATTTTTAAACCAGTTTTAGGATTTTCAAAATGATCCCTACCCTTGCTTACATCTGTAACGAAAAGATCATGTATTTCAAATTAGATTGATCTATATGAAGATCTCACACAACATAATAAACACAACACAACAATTAGGCAAAAAAGACTGTTTTTTTATAGGAAAAAAAAAAAAGAAATCAAATTAGATGCAATTTTGTATTAGAAACTCATGTCAACAATCTATAATTTTCAATTATTGAAAAAAAATGATCGGCTCCGCGTGAAGAGTGATCACCTATCTAGTTATAATAAGATTGTGTCATACAAAATTAGGATAACGGATGTCAACTCCCACTTCCCCACTATTTCATTAGACTACATTCCATTATTCAAAATTACAAATTTGATAACTAATTATGTAAATTCTTTTTCAAAATCTGCGCGTCGAATTCAAAAACTGTTGTCATGAATTTTATTTTAATAGTCTCAAATCAAGTGATAAAATTAAAGTTTTAGTTATTTGTCTATGTACATAGTTTTGTACTAAACATAAATAATCTTTTCTAATTAGTGGTACTATCATTGGAGCAACTGCTCTATTACTACTACTACTAGTATTATTATTATTGTTATTGTTATTGTTATTGTTATTGTTATTGTTATTGCATTACCAACTTTTAATATATCGTTTTGAATTATTAGAATATCAAAAAATCAAATCAAATCAAATCAAATTTTTAATTTTTATATTTTAAAAAAAAAACTTTTAGTTCCTTGAAACGGGCTTGGCTATTCTCTTCTTTTATTTTTATTTTATTTTCTTTTTATTACATTTTCCTTTCTGACCGGCCCAAAATAATTTCGGCCCATATTAGCTCAAGTATGAAGATTAATAAATTAAGAAGAACATTTTAAGGACTCATGAAGCAATAAACACATTTCCAGCATCACTAGGCTCTGCACTAGCTAGGTCGATCTCCCCTTAAAGTTAAAGATGAGAAACAAGGAACTCTAGTAGTAAACATTTCATAGATTATATAATTGAATACCAGAACATGTAACAAAGGGACAGAATACAGACAAGTAACTAATAAACGGTGACGATGTTTTTGCTGCAAATAGTTTAAACTTCCAAAACAACGTACTATGCATTTCTCAATTTCTTCCTGTTTATTAATTCTATATATATATATAAATCATGCAACTATATATCAACGAACTTAATCTCAATAAAGCGCGAAAAATTATTTATGTAAGTCAATTAACCACCCTGCAGTTTTTTCTGATCTCTCCTTGGGAACCCGTGAGGGGGCTGATATCTCCCATTTTAATCATTGCTGCTGCAAAATCTGAGCTGAAACTGTTGGCATCGCTACTATAAGTTGCGACAAGCGAATCGGTTGAACCGTTGTTATACAACTCCTGGTCTGAGTGCAGAAGGCCTTCTAAGTTTTGAAGATTTTTATAGTAATTGTTGTCAAACTTGGTGGGAGTTTGGGGATCAAGAGGTGATAAATTGTCGTCCCCAGAGCCGGAGGTGCTCGGGCAGTTCGCTTGCAACTGAGAGGCGTAAGAACTGTATATGTTGGTGTCGCTGTAGATACGAGAACGGAAGCTAGTGCACCTTGCTTGACCCAATGTATGTGCTCCTGTGGAAATTAAGAATAAATAATAATTAATCCAACTTAATTAATTAATTATATAGTCATGTTTCAAATATCTAATCATTAATAGGGCGAACATCTGGAAGTAAGTAAAGAGTCTTTGGTATATACTTAATTAATCCATACAGAATCAGTCAAATTAAGGTGAATGCCAGAAGAAGCACTGGTCTGTAAACAATGCCTCTTAATTTCAGTCTTAATTTCTTTTCTAGCTAGGAGCTAGATATCTAAATTATCCGTTGTCTATAATCTAGCTCGCATTTGAACACAGGAATTAATTGAAATTAATTAATTTGGTACCTCGATCTAGCTCACATAAGTAATTGCTTTATTAATTAGTTTGTGAGTAAGATCTTTGGACTTCGTACGTACGTACCTGAGAGAGCAACCATTTCATCAGAAGATAGGCCCTGATTGCTGAAGCTTGAGATGAGAGTTTGAAGGCTCGAGGAGGGGGCTGGTATGTTACTATTTGCGCCAGAGAAACTTGCGGTTGTGGAGTCGCGCCTTCCCAATTTGACATCCCAGCTAGGTCCTCCAAGCTATATATATATATGGATGTATTGCACAGCATATAATTATTCCTCAATCAGGTGCTTAATTTTCATTGGTAATTATATAAAACATTTTACTAGTTGAGGAGCAGCATCATGCAGTTACTTACAATTGACACAGAATCCATTGCTGCTAGTGCTACTATGTCAGCACATGACACAATGCCCGCACAAGCATTCTCCACTGCACTCTTTATATTGTCAACAACTTGGAACACCTCTGTTGTCAGCGAGTCCTTGTTTGGTGCTGCCGTTTTTTCACCGGTAAATGTCGACGTGTCATCCAACAGTATTGATCCATCACACCCCTACAACAAAATTAAAACAATTAAAGCTAGGGAAATGTCATCGATAATTTGCTGGTAAGAAAATATACATTAATCAGAACGCTAATTGAGTAATTGTCATACATTTACAAAGCAATCATGGTAGAAGAGACGGACGAGTGTGGCACCGACACGAGCATCTTGTGAGATGGCAGATTGTACGGCAGACTGTACCGTCGATAAGAGATTTGGGCATGTGTATGAGTAGTAACCAGTGGAAAGTTGTGCATTGGACCTTGCCCCCACACAAAGGAGAAGAGCAACAACCACTAAAAGAGCCATGATTAATTAATTTGGTATCTTGAATATATATATGGTTCTTTTTGTTGTTCTAGCTAGAGTAAATAATGTGGTGCATATATATATACATGTGGGAGTCTATATATATATAATAATATTACATTGTACATTAATTGCATCTAAGAACTTTTCATACATATATGTTTCTCTTTTCTAGAGAGATTTGGAAAAAGGACTGGTTCGGTTGTTAATATTTCAATATCAGCAGCTTGGAGAAGGCTGGAAATGCTACTTTTTCAACACAAATTCATATTGCTGTCCCAAATAATCCATGAACTGGTTAGATTGGGAAAGCAACCCTTATTCAGTGTAAGGTTGCGTTGAAGTCAAGATGTGAGTACAGCTAGCATAAACCTTCCTGCATATAACTCGGTCTCAAGTCTTAACTAGTAAGGATCAATGATCAAGAATTTTCAACAAATAAAGTTGCTAGATCGTTAGACAATTTCAAGCTATATTATTATTATATATATATAGCAACTTCATGGAAAATACAAATTAAGCATGATGCATGGTTGTTTTTCTGTGGTCATGTTCCTAGAGTACTATTCATATGTACGGTTGGTTATATATGCTTTTTCGTCATTTAATTTCACAATTTATTAGGAACTGATAGCAGACAATGGCAAAGTTTTGCTCCAAATAAGAAAATTTAATAATTAAAAATATAATATGTGAAATTAAATAATCATTGTAGTTCGATATACAGGGTATATATATATATATAGCTAGCTCGATTAGATTACAATGCAAGTAATATATGATCATATATGTTAAAAATACCAGCACTTTCACAATAATTAAAAAGAAATTGTAATTTTATGATTATGTGGTGGATGTTTTAATATTCATCCAACTGGAAAAATGCGGAACTAATTCGTAATATAGCACCTTAATAATAAATCTAAGTGTTATACGTACAGGTAAGAAGCTTGATAATAAACATATACCATATATATTATATAGCATCGGTCGACTCGCTACACAAAATGTATATATGAGGCAGTTATTCATGAAAAGATAGGAGTCAAATTTGGAGCCCCTTTTTACGTTACGCGGTTTTTAATTACCTTAACATCGAAATATAAACGGTTTGTGTTAAACTATAGTTAAATAGAAAGCATTCTAAGGCCCATGGATCCTTTCGTAAATTGGTATTGCCAATACACTCACCAAATTAACTGAGATTTGGGCCTTTATGATCTAAACCTGTTCAAAATATTTTTTGACACAACATATTTTGCATTGGGCTGAAAGAACAAGTATTGTAAATATTGTAAAGTATAATATGACAAAAGTATGAATACTTATATAACACAAATTTATTTTATAAAAATTTCAGAATGTAAATTAAAATAATTAAAAACTTTTAAAGTGAAGTGAAAGAGGGTTAACATGGATCAAAGGGAATTGAGGGAAAAAATGAGTCCACGGGGACATTTTGTTGAACTTCTTGGAGGGAAGACATGGAGGGAAGGGAAGGCATGATAAATAAATTTGTTCCAAAACAATTTGAAGGAAGGACAATGAAATTGCCCTTTATTTGAATTCCAAAGTAACTATCTCCATCAATTGGTATCATCTCGAATATATAGTTGTTTTTTTTAGGAGAGCCCGTAGACAAGACAATACACATATTTGTGACAAATATTTATTATGACAATCAATTCAAATAAATTTATAGAGAATTCTAAGAATAAAAAAAAATTATAAATATTTTTATACACTTATAGAGTAGTTGTGCTTCAAATTCTAATTAATTTGATTGTTATTTGATACTCCATCAGTGCTCCCTTCTTTCCCCCAAGTACTCTAGCTATTACTTCTTTAATTTCTGATAAATCACCAGAAAAAAAAACAAAATCAGAGAGAAATAAATGAGGGAAATGTGGGCATTGTTGTTGTTGGAGGATGAAGAAAGGATAAGGAGATAGAGCACAATGAGTTGCAATTAATCCTATTCCTGGTATGGAAACCCCAAATTTGCTCCGACTCAAATTAATTTTGGTACTTAATTTTAAGAGCGTAATCACTTATGGATGGGATGAGGGTTGACTTGAGAGAGACTGCTTAATTTCTTGCCATATGCAGATATCCATGCTGTTGTTGTGCTGCAATTAAGCCTGCAGCCTCTTTTTCTCTAAATTCAGGTACCAGTTGGTAAGCAATGTAGCAATCAAATCAGGAAGAAATGGTTCTATGACTGATCTGGAGGTTAGTAAGCCCCTAAATATCATGATATTTTGATGAAATAGTATCTGGTGCAAAAAAATAAAATAAAATAACAACGGACAGGAAAGCATGCACATATATATATGAGGTTGTCATGCATATTTAAACTTAAATTACTGCCATGGGATCTCTTGTGCATAAACGTACACTTGGAAACAAAATAAACAGAGCATATGGATATGGTAAATGAATCTTATTGCTCAAGTATTGAGATACAAATGAATATATAATTTGATTAGGTTGACCTGCATGCCGACCGATAAGTGATAAACTGATAATTAAATCAAGGACTCCCACTCACACTCACACATGATGGAATTGGAATGGAACGTTTCAACTAGAGGTCAAACCGTCAAAGTAATCAGATTTACTATTTATTTATTAATGAATTCTCAAGTGAGGTGAGGTGTTGAAGGCGGAATTGAAGTGTCTCTGTAGTTAACAAGGAAAAGTTTGTTCAAAAAAAAAAAACAAGGAAAAGTATTGTAATTGAACATAACAGGGTTCGGGTGTAACCACTAACCACTCACTATATCTATAGATCTTGATCTTGAGGGCCCTTGAAACTCAAACTACATCTATTTATTTTTTAACATGACTCTAAAATATTAATAAAATAGTTTTTATTTGTACATGAATTTTAAAAAAATCCGAAATTAATTACTTAAAATACTCCAAAAATAGAAAATTTTTGTATTCTTAAGTATTTTCATATGATGAATTTAATGAGAACCATAAATCAAAATTTTGGACATGAAAATTATAATTTGAGCCGTTAGCATTTCACTCCGAAATGCTAACGTTTGCACAATAATTCTACTCTATGTTTCACCTCGTTGCCATTAAAATATTTGTAGGTTAATTAATATGGCAATTGCTATATATATATATATATCTGTAACTAAAACACGATCGAAATGGAGTTTTCATTGACCCATAGCCACAAAATTAACCTCAGTTGAAAAGCTCTTCAATCATAGAGCAGAATGATCCTTCATCCATAAGCTAGCTTCAAACCCTGTCTGTTTTAATGCTTATCTATCACCAGTAGGTCATGATATATATATTGATAAAATAGAGCTGTTGGTGCCTTGACAAATTCTAATTGGACAATCTTTATTAGCTTGCTAATGCAAGAATACTCAACAATTTATATATAATAACCACATCTCATCAATCACATCTGGCACTTTAAACTCAAAATTAAATATGACGATTAAGATTGCTACTTCTTCCATATTGATCCCATTTTTTGTAACTCATGTTCTTTTGATAATTTGCTCCTCCATCGCAGATCTGACACCCGATTTCTATGATGATATCTGCCCACAAGCTCTGCCCGCAATACAGTCACTGGTTGAGGCTGCAGTTGCAGATGAGCCGAGGATGGGCGCGTCTTTGGTTCGCCTACACTTCCATGATTGCTTTGTCAATGTACGTTTACGTATATATGATATATAATTACTTTACTACACACGTATATACTATAGTGTTCAAGTATGCTTAAGTAATATTTTCAGCTGACTGGTAGCATATATATTGCCTTTGCAGGGCTGTGATGGCTCTGTTTTATTAGATGACACACCTACTATGATCGGGGAGAAAACAGCAAAGCCAAATGATAATTCATTGAGAGGATTCGATGTCATTGACGACATTAAGTCTACAGTAAATGATGTTTGCCAAGGAAACATAGTCTCTTGTGCTGATATACTGGCAGTGGCTGCTCGTGATTCTATCGTTGCTGTAAGTCATAGTAGAAATTAAACTACTCGTTGTTCTGAGGGTGTCCCGCCCCGGTTTGAACTGTTTCTTTTTGTCGAAAGAAACTTTTGAGCCGGCAGCCTCCCTCTGTAAATAAGAAATTGTCTCAACTGAAACAGCAAGTTTGATGGTGGACATTCTCTCTGAGATCAGATGCATATTTAGAGCTTAAAATCTGTTTTCTGAAGCCACTCTAGCTGTTCATATATTAAAAGTATCTACTTCCAACAGAGTGAATATATAGGATATTAATTAAGTAATAGTTTCAAATTAAGAAAACAGCTAGCTTTTACTCAAATTGTACGTTCTGCTTTACTGAGTTAAAATTGAATCTTATATATGAATTTATGAATGTGTAGCTCGGAGGATTATCATACGACGTGTTGCTGGGAAGGAGGGATGCAACGAGCGCCAGTCTAGATGCAGCCAACTCTAACATCCCCGCTCCGACTTTCAACATCTCACAACTGCTCTCCAGCTTCGATTCGCACGGCCTCTCCATGCAGGATCTAGTTGTGCTCTCTGGAGCCCACACTATGGGATTTGCTCAGTGCACCTTCTTCCGCAACCGGATTTACAGCGACTCCAACATAGACCCAGACTATGCAGCCAGTCTGGCATCTATCTGTCCCGTCTCAGGCGATGACGATGTGCTTTCATCACTAGATGATACACCGTCCTCAGTGGATACGGACTACTTTCAGGGATTGCTCCAGAACAGAGGGTTGTTAAGCTCTGACCAACAGTTGTTTCAAGGAGATGGCAGCGACACCGACAATCTGGTGCAGTACTACAGCGACAACCCACTGAATTTTTGGTCAGATTTCGGCACTTCTATGATAAATTTGGGGAATCTGAGCCCACTTACCGGAGACGAAGGGGAGATACGAGAGAACTGCCGATTTGTGAACCAGAATTAATTAGATCCTTGTTTCAATTTGATTTATTTTTTAAAATGCATGCTAGTGAATAATAATACTATGTCAAGGTAGGTATTTCGTCAAAAATACTTAGTTGATATATATCAGTAGAAAAGATGAACCAAAACAAACAAACACAGCCAAGAAAACATAAAAAAAAAAAAAAAAAGGTGTACCAAACAGAACAGTCAAAAGTTGTAGTTTTGTTTGTTTTATAGTTGTGTTTGTTGTGAGAAAGGTTGCTTGTTTAACTTGGCTAGCTAAAGCCTAAAGGGTCATATATATGATACTATTATGAATTTATGATATTATAGGTGTCTTAATTGCAAAGGAAAATGCTGCGCCTGTTACATATAAATATAGGTGTCCTTGTCATCTAACTTTCGGCCTCTGATTAATTTATAGGTATAATCAAATGATTCAAAAAATATATATATTATTTTTGAGCGAAACACAAAACTCAGAATCGTACAAATCAAAATCTTGTTGAATACCCAAGTGAAGTAGTAAAATTGTATGTTCTACAAGCTAGACATGCAAGTTCACTGGAGGCCTCTGTTTATAAGCTCACGTATATTTTTCTATGGGGAAATGACTCCACACCCCTAAACTTTCCCCTTGTGACAAGTTGCCCCCCAAACTTTTTTTGTGATAAACACCCCCCTAAACTACCTAATTGTGACAAACACACCCCCAACATCCAATTAACCCTCTAATATTCAATTATGGAGTGCGAAAAGACCAAAAAACCCTTGTATGTATATGTCATAATATTTAAAGTATTAGTGCTTCATAAAATTATTATAAAAAAATATTGTTGCATGATATATAACCGGAATAAATTTGCTTACTTAAATATAAATAGACAAATTAATGAAATTATAAACTTTTAATTTTTTTATAACTGAAATTAAAAAAAATAATATTTTTTTAATTTATATATTATCATGAAATATATTCTATAACATAGAATAACATTTAAATCAAATTACAAATATAGCTTAATAAACATTTTATAATAATGATATTCAATTAATTATAAATATTTATATCAATAATTATTTTTTTAAAATTAGATTTTATGAAACACTAATACTTTAAATATTATGACATATATATACAAGGTCATTTTGGTCTTTTCACACTCCATAATTGAGTATTAGAGGGTTAATTGGATGTTGGGGGTGTGTTTGTTACAATTAGGTAGTTTGGGGGGGTGGAGTCATCTCGAAATGGACAGTACTTATTCTCAAAAAAAAGAAATGGACAGTACTTATATGGTGACATATATATAGTTGACTGTAAATGGTTACTTATTAATTATTACCTGTATGTTTTTCTAGTAAAACGAATGAAACTTTAGGTGAGCGGATTACAAGAACTTTATAACTCACAGTTATTTTATTAATTGGATTTTTCACTTTCAAAAGGAAGGCGTTAATCTATATTGATCGATGCAGCATACGTATATACTGTGCTTCTTGTTGCCAACCCCAAAAAAAAAAAAAACCCGAAAAGGGGAAACAAATCTGATGTATTTAATAAATTAATCATCCTGGAATGGTTCATAAATCTATACTATCTATACTATATTATAAAACATATAAATACTGGTCACATCCATTTTTTTTTTCAGTGTCTTCAAATTTTTTTAATCCCATCATGCCCCTTATCTGATGGTAGACATTAAATCTAATTGATTTAAAGGCTGAAATTTTTTAATCCCATCATGCCCCTTATCTGACGGTAGACATTAAATCTAATTGATTAAAAGGCTGAAATCGCGTCCATTTTGTTGTGCTCCTCTCCATTTCTTTTTTCTAGCAATAAGGAGGAGTTTCTTAGAAGCGGAAAGAAATATGAAACAATATTTTGCATTTAATCCATTGCTTGTTATAGTTGAACTGAAATCTTGCATATGGCTCCATCGAAAACAAATGGAAAATATTGATTTGTCACGCTAAATACTTTCTGATTTGGTAAAAGGAAATGCATTTGCTCACTTCTTAATTTGTAAGTATGTATAATAACAACACATAGTAAAGTCCACAAGAAAGAAAAGTTGAAGTGAATGTTGTTTTTATATACAATATTATAAAGCACGTAACTATCACATCTTCCATTTGTTTGTCTAGTGTTTTCAGATTTTTTAATTCCTATCTTACCCTTTTTATTAATCCAATGGCTAAAATTGTGTCCAGTTGTACCATTTCCTCTCAATTACAGTCGCTTATAAAGGAAGTTATTTAAGTTAATTGATAATTAATGCACCTGGATTTTAAAATTATAATACATTATACAGAAAGACACCAACTGGCATTATCTGACTTGGGATAAATCATTAAGTTGATTAAGTGTTAAAATGGAACGTAAAAACAAATAATCTACCAAACCAGGTAAGCATATTTCTGTTTTTATTTTAAAATATGTAAGTTCATACAAGGTAATTGATCTGTCAAGTTGATTAACTATTTTTTTATCAATTGGTATATGCTTATTGAAGTTTAGTACTACGCATATGAAGTATACATTTTTATTGATACTGATACACGTGGCACTGGACATAGTTGTAACAATATAATTCCTTATTCTAATTATACATTTTTATTTAAACAAATATACTCTAATTCCATTGATGATATTGGTTAATTATTAAAAAAATTTATTTCATTCTTTATGTTTTATTAAAAAATATATGTCTCTTATATGATATGTTTCATTGCAAATTTTAATTTTAAAAATCACACGTGGCCGCGCATGGGTGTTCTTACTATTTTTTTTTTGGCTTGTAGCGATCAAATTTAAGATGGCCCGCACAACGGGCGGGTATTTTGCTAGTATATATTGAATGAAAAAAGTCATAAAATTAAATTTTTTTTTTTTTTGGCTTTTGAAACATGCATGAACATGAGATATATAGAACAATCATTAGTATATAGAAAAAGCCAAAGTGGAAACACGCAATTATATATACATATATAAGTGAAATATCACAGTTGAGTAGGTACACACACAGAAGATACCAGACTCAATCAATCTAACATGCATCTCAACACAAATTAAAATCAACAAAACAAATAGAAGCAATCAATGCAGCTACCTATACTGTGCCGATCGATAGCATAACACACATATGACATATATATATATATATATATATATAATCTCTTCAAAAGCAAACATCTAATTAATCGGGTAAAGTAAACTAATTAATGTTTTTCATAATTAAACATTTACTTTTCTGCAATTCATCCTAATCTCTCCGTTGGTCCCGGTCAGGGGACGCAGAGCCCCCATTCTGAGCATTGCCCCCCCGAAATCCTCCCAAAATGCCGCTGGATGGTCGCTATAATACTTCACAAGCGCATCGCCGCCACTCCCATCACCTTTGTACAGTTGTTGATCAGAATGCAGCAGACCTTTCCTCTGCAGCAACCAATTGTAGTACACCGTGTCGAACTTTGCAGGTGTACCGTCCAATGGTGAGAGGTTGTTGTCTCCATCGCCGCTTTCTGGCGGACAGATGGATTTGAGTGAACTCGCGAAGCCAGCATCAAGACTGTATGACTCGTTGTACAACCTGTTCCTGAAGTTGGTGCATCTGGCGAAACCGAGAGTATGGGCCCCGGAGAGGAGGACTAGGTCTTGTATAGTGAGACCGTGCGATGCGAAATTGGAGACAAGTCCGGAAAAGTCGAGAGTTGGAGCTGGGATACTGTTATTAGCTGCAGCTTGGCTAGCTGTTCTGCTATCCCGGCGGCCGAGCTGCACCTCGTAACATGGTCCACCTAGCTGGATAGTGATTATAATATATATGAAGTCTTAAATATCGGTATAATATATATTTGAGAAATTAAAGTAAAGAAATATATACAAATTAAAACTCTTCTTTATAAAAACTTAAAAAGGTTGCATGCATGATTCTTGGTTTGCTTGCTTTCTTTTTCAACTGGCCGGGTTCTGTTTTGTGAATTTTAACGCACGGTATCTACTGAAGGGAAGATTGATGTACTTACGGCAACAACAGAGTCACGAGCTGCCACGGCCACAATGTCAGCACAAGAGACGACATTTCCTTTACATACATAATTAACTGCAGATTTGATCTGGTCTATCACCTCAAAACCCCTCGCCGAGTTCTTACTCGGCGCCGCATTTTTCTCCCCAGTGAATGTCGGTGTGTCATCCAACAGAATTGAACCATCACAACCCTACAACAAAATTGAATAATTCCACTCGTTATTTGAAAGTCATGCATATACACAAAATTCACATACATTAACGTACGTACGACGATTGCACAGGTACCATTACCAACTGCTTGCTTAATTAATTCTTATATATGTACATGTAGTTGCAGGTACAGGTACCAGAAAATGAATTAGCAATGTAGGTACGTGTTAATGCAATTTGAGACTCTCGATCGATCGAGTGGATGAGATATATAGCTAGTAATTAAATTAATATGTCTGTACATTGACAAAGCAGTCATGGAAATGTAGCCTGAGAAGCGATGCACCCATTCGCGCCTCTTGTTTGATGGCATCTTCGACAATTGATTTGATGGTTGGGAGAGCTTCTGGGCAGACCTTGTCATAGAAACGGGGATCAAGTAGTACTTGACCTCTAGCTACTGTGCCGAATTGGAAGGAAGCAACAAGCAACAAGAGAGAGATGGATAGAAGAAAGCTAGTTAGAGATGCCATCATGCGATCGAGGGATAGAAAGCTAGCAGTTGTAGGATGAAGCAACAAATTACGATCGATGAGATTGAGATTTGAGACTACTTGAGACTACTTGATACTTGAGAGGGGTGTATATATATAGCAAATTAGTTAAGCGAAATAAAAGTCGTTGTGTTTAGTTGAGATGCAATTTTTGTCAGAACTCATCACAACTTATTTGCAGTATATATATTTGACTTGGCTTAATAATCAGCTAGCTAGCGATTATTCAGAATGCAATCTGTCAAACAATTAGGTGAGAAAACTTATTCTAGAGATAATCAATGACGAAAGTTTCTCTTATAATTACTAATTAATCAGGGACAACTAATCAAATGCCTGCGTTGACCCAGTTGTTAAGCTACATGAGATCGATCGATTGCTCCATCAACCACAATATATATATATATATATATATATGTAATTCTGACTTCTTACCATTGGCATATATGCATGTACTAGGAAATGTATTTATTTTATATATTGACTTGTTAATTCTTACTACTGCTTAATGTCGTTATACATGTTTTGTATGCCCATGAATTTGATTTTTGTATAATAAGAAATACCCAATAAATAATTGAAAAGAAGCAATTTTAATAAATTAAGATCACCTTAATTATTTACAATAGAATATTTTTATATATATTGCTTTTTGTACGCATATCTTGATTATTATTATTTTTTTCAAGAACACTAAACATCGATCAATATGATTTGTTAAATTATTAACGCATGCTCTTATAAAAACCAGTAAGTCATATATTTACCAATACCATATATAATGGAGGTGGTATCTGGACCCTGATCAAACATAAGAAATTAAGAATGCGCGCAGTAGAATGCAATCTGCTTACCAAACTAAAACCAACTACTAGCTAGCTCTAATTTCCATGCTTGAAATTCAAAGAGAAATATATATAGCTAGCTAACTAGCTTCCAAAAGATCGATTAAATATGAAGTAATAGTACGTTGAAGCTTCTACAACCAATTCTGACATGAGAACCATGCATCTCTCAAACCCTTTCATCAAAAAATTCAAGTAGATCAGAGAAAACCCAGTTATTTCCGATGTGCGGTATTTAATTAAAGAGATATTATTTTAGTTCCCTTAACCATCCCCAATAATATTAACTCCCAACTCTCTTTCTCTCCTAGGCCTTCATCTTCAAACAATCTCTTCTTTCATTCTTTTCCGTTTCTCTGTCTGCTCATCCTCTCCGTCACTTTGTCCTTACGCATCTCTCCCTCACTTCACCCTCTCTCTTCTCTTTCACACCATCTCCTCATTGTTTCTCTCCCGATTTCATGCATATCCTATGTAGCGTTGCATTAATTGTGTAGCGCGGAATGTGAACCATTAGATTCCCAAGATGATTTAACAGTTCACATTCTGCGCTACACAATGCAACGCTATAGAGGATGAGCACTCCTCTCTCCCTCCCTCCTTTTTTCTACTCTCCCTGCTTCTCTCTTTACTCCCTCGTCATTTCTCACTCTCTTCTATTGAGTAATTGATTCCCAACAGCTCTTTCTCATCATCAAATTGTTAATATACACTTAAATATTTTCATAATAATTATCTTTTTTTGGTATAACCACATTTTATTTCTCAAATTTGTAAGTTCCATAAAATGTTTCATAAATAAACAAACATTCAAATCTTCTTATAATAACTATCTCATTTTGGTATAATCACTTCTCAAACTTATGTAATCATTGTAAATTTATGTATAAATACTTTCATATTTGATATAATTACTTTGCTAATTTTGTATAATCATTTTTATAACCACTATTAAATTTTAGTATAAACACTTTAGTATATAACTATATATTGAATATGTTCGATATAATTACTTTTTCTATGCATTTTGTACGAATATTTACTTGTATAAACAAATACAAAGATTTACTATCAACATTTTGTATAACCACTTCTGATTTTTTGTATAGAAAGTACAAATATCTAGTATAAACACTTTTTAGAACATAAATAATTCATTTTCTATCTTTAAAATGAAAAGTTTTTCTTAACTGTAAATTTTAAAAAATTGAAATACATTTAGTTTTAAGTTAAACCACATTGTACCCTTTGTATAATCATTTTATATGCTAAGTATAATCACTTTTTGCCGCTGAAGTGCGTAATGCTTGAACGCGTTTTACGCGTGAGAAACCGCGTGAATCTAGGAAAATGCGTGAGAAAGTGCGTGAATCAAGGAATATTTATGACAAATATTTATGAAAGTGCGGAGCCAGAAAATTTTTGAATGGGGTTCAGATACTATATTAGACGTTAAAATTGATACAATTATTATCTTATAGAAGTCAATAATTTTTAATTATGGGGTTCACTAATATAAATTTTTTCATATTTTATGGGGTTCAAACATAGTTTTTTTTACAAAAATATGAACAATACATCAAAAATACTACTTAAAATTGTATGAATTAAGATAATATGGGGGACATTGTCCCCCATACTCTCTTACTAAATCCGCCACTGAAGGGATGGTTAAGAGAGATTTTTAAGGGGAGCAATTATCACATCCCTAATTTAAGTTCAAAGAACTACAAATCGTAGCCAAATTGAATTATTTTTTTTTTGTTTTTGAGGAAAATGGAATTAAATAAATGAGAGAGGATAATTATTAAAGGAGTTAAATTGGACTAGTCAGTTGTCTTAGACTTGCAATTTGGAAACTGTAAACCAGAAATTAAAAAGGAGCACAAGAATGAGTTGGAAGTTGGAAGGGCCCAACCAACCAAAGGCCGGAGCCCGGATGGATGGGGATGGATCGATGAAATAATATTTATCTTACCAAACAAACTATATATAATATATGATATATATAGAAGAACACTACAATTTTATATTATATTGGGCCACTTAAGCCCAATTTATGAGGGATCTTTTAGACCCAATACACTCGTAAGTTATAGCTCCATAGACTTTTAACTTTTATTCGTAGCCCACATCATCACTTTAGTGGCGACATGGTACCTAGCTACCTGCATTAATTTTGATATTTAATTCATAATAATACTACCTAATTAATAATGTTCATACGCAACAGATATGATCCACACAAACTATATATATGGTACAACATATTATGTTTGATAATTAGTTTGTCTTTCTACAGTTGAGTCTGATTTCTCCATTGCTTCCCGTTAGAGGACTGATATTTCCCATATTAATCATGGCCGCCGCAAAATCACTGAAGAACTGGTTGGAGTTGCTAGCATATGTGTTTACTTGTGAATCCGCCGACCCGTTATTGAAAAGCTGCTGATCCGAATGGAGCAAGCCTTTCTTGACCTGCAGATTCTTGTAATAGTTTGTGTCGAAGACCGTCGATGTTAAGGTGTCCAGAGGAGCAGTGTTGTTGTCTCCACCACTGCTGGGGCAGTTGGCTTGCAGCGATGTCGCAAAAGTGGAGTTGATGTTGGTCTCGTTGTAGATGCGTGTTCTGAACGTTGTGCATCTGGCAAGGCCTATTGTGTGTGCTCCTGCATGCCAAGTTCAATATAATATTAATGTTGCTACAAGTTAATTAATTTACACATTCATATTAATTTGTAAATTATAATAATAAGCTAATTAAGAAAACTAATAGTTTATATATGTGCCGCTCGATGGCTTAGAAATGGATGGTAATTGGTAATTTCATACCAAAGCTACCTAATTGAACTCAATCTGACATGCACATCACTGTCCCCAAAAGCAGAGTGTTTTTTTGTTCTGTTTGTATCATGTCCCACGGGACAAACATTATGAACTGGAAATATGGGTCATGCTTGGCAATTAGCTGCTGAAAGTAATTACGTACATCTGTTCGGGTGTATTCAAATGATTAAATTATCGACAAAAGGTGGTACTGGTACCTGAGAGAGCTATCATGTTGTTGGTGCTGAGGTTCTTTTTGGCGAAAGCAGAGATGAGAGTGCTGAGGTCGGAAGTTGGCGCGGGGAGGTCGCTGTTTGCTAAACTTAGACTTGCTGTTAGAGAGTCTCTTCTTCCCAAAAGCACCGTCCAACTTGGTCCTCCAAGCTTATAATTCATTCCAAACAAAGATCGATTAAGGGCCCTATTTCCATTAATTATTATGTATGTATATGTATATATATATTAGCTACACTATATTAATTATTAATTGTTACTTTGTTAGGGATCAAAAATCAAAGGATGTGAGGATAATTTGTACACTCTGGAAAGGACTTTAATGATGAAAAGCAGAGTCAATTACATAACAGATTCCTCTTTTCAATTTATAATCCTTTTGTATATTATATATGTACACATTTTGCTACAGAATTAAAAATAAGTATTTGAATGATGAGAACTATCTATCTATATATATATATATATATATATATATATATTACTGTACTATTGTAAACTTTTACTTTGATTTCAGAGACATGCTTATGCTGGTAAGAAAACAGGACTTGAGGATTATATATTGTACCGCAACAACAGAATCACGAGCCGCGACAGCTAGAATGTCAGCACATGACACGGTTTGCTTGCACACACTCTCGACTTGAGTTTTGATATTGTCGACAACATCAAAGCCTCTAATGGAGTTCAAGTTGGGGCCAGCGGTCTTCTCTCCTGTGAAGGTTGAATTGTCATCAAGAAGAACTGATCCGTCACAACCCTGCAGCCAACATTGCTCAATTAATTAGGAACGCAATTAAAGAGAAGCTAATTATGTGTGTATATATTATCGTTTTCTCAATTTCTAACTCATATATATATATATATGGTTATTAAATGAAGTGTTTCATGAGTTGATCAGCTGTATTAATTATATATATATAAGGACGTCCTACGGAAAGATAATTTAGTTGTATAAGAAGAATTGAATTGAAGAAATGGAACTTGCTTGAACAAAACAATCATGGAAATGAAGCCGAAGCAAGGATGCTGCCATGCGTTTCTCTTGGTTCACGGCGGCAGTGACGGCACTCTTAATTGTAGACAAGGCTTTGGGACAAGATTGGGAATAAAAGGTAGACGACAACTGAGCGGAAGAATTAATGACAATTAGATGGAAAGAAAGAAGAAGCAAAAGCCAAGAGAAGTTGTAGCTGGATTTCCCGGCCATTGTTGTTAATGTTCTCTAAGACTTAAGAAGAAGATATATGGAGATCGAAGAGTAAATATATATATGCATGGTGTGAGTACTTGTATGTATTTATAGACATAGTTGGAGGTGGAGGTAGTACGTATACTGAAGAGTGAAGAGTGTGAATTACCAAATTAAAAAGGGTAACTTAACCAATAGTTTAATAGTTGCATTTTGGATTTAGCTTCTCCATCTTGCCCTTACTCAGGAGTGCATCATTAATTGGGCTGCATGCATTTTCTCCTTTTTTTAAAATTTTATCCCCACTTTGATTGGGTTCACATCTTAGTCAAACTCCGCATATTAATTATTTATTTAAATTTCATTTCTCTCTTTATATTCTTACTCCTGACCGAAACTCTCCTAAAAGCAATATAATTTCTTTAATTTTGTGTAATACAAAATCTTCCGGCTGATTTGATACAGATTAATATATAGTACGTACTAATTCATTCACTCATTCATTGGAAGTTGCACTCATATTTAATTTACAGTTTTTAACAACTTTTATATGTAAAAAAGGAAATAGCATTAATTCTAAGCTATATGATCAACAAAGAATATTACATGGGTTTGAAAAAGAATATGGCTCAATTAAATAATTTTGGTAAGTTCTAGTTGCATGTAGCTAGCTAGGAGCACACTTAATTTCTTATCTTTGTAATGATCGTATGGATCCAAAAGTTCCAACTTTTTTTAGTTTACAATTATAAGTATCAATACTCTTTTTAACATAGATTATATAAATCCATTGATATCCTTTATTTTTACGGCTCATAATGTTCCAATTTACAAATATCAATATCCTTCTTAATTAATATGTTTATATACTTATATATATATATAGAGTAAAACTAGTGTGCTCCTAGGAGCACGGAGGCCTCCCGTGCTCCTAACTCAAAAATCATACTAAACCATCTCGAAATTTCGATTTATGGGTCTCATTAAATTCTTTATATCAAAATATCATAGGATACAAAAATTTTCCATTTTTTGAGATTTTTAGATATTTGTTTTGTATTTTTAAAAGATGACATAGTTTTTATATTATTTTATTATTATTTTGATGTCATTCTAAAAAATTTCAAAACATATACTTAAGAAAGTCAAAAAATGAAAAATTTTTGTATCCTAAGAGATTTTGATATAAAGAATTTAATGAGAATGATCAATCAAAATTTCATAATGGTTTAGTATGATTTTTGAGTTAGGAGCACAGGAGGCCTCCGTGCTCCTAAGAGCACGCTAGATTTACTCATATATATATATATATATATATATATATATATATGAGGAGGGTTATAATGCCTCAATTTTTTGTGCCTCAATCATGCCTCAACTTTTCAAATTTCAAATAACTCAAAATTTAAAACTAATTTTTCAAAACAAAACCGTTAGATGTTATCTATATCATTTCATTTATGTATATTTAAAAAATCATCAAATTTGAATATTATTTTGTCTGACATCAAGGGCTTAAAAGAACTGCACTAATTTGAGCAACTTCTAGACGGTGATTTTTATAACTCATTGATTTATATAAAATAAAACAAAAAAGTGTAAAAATTTGTTATGTGCACATAGAGAATATCATATTGATCAAATCTAACGGTTTTGTTTTGAAAAAATTAGTTTTAAATTTTGAGTTATTTGAAATTTGAAAAGTTGAGGTATGATTGAGGCACAAAAAATTGAGGCATTGGAACCCTCCTCTATATATATATATATATAATTTTGCTACAGTTAGTCATGACTCACGGGCTGCTCTGTGAGTCACGGTCCAAAAACATATCAAATCACCTCCAATTGTACTTTTAATTATGTATATATATCTACATGGAAACGTGATTAATATATATTAGTTTGTGTGGTGATCTGTTCAAATTTCAAAAGCATATATATATAGAGAGAGTAGCATTAATTAGTCAAAGATTAACTATATATTAGTTTGTGTGGTGATCTGTTCAAATTTCAAAAGCATATATATAGAGAGAGAGTAGCATTAATTAGTCAAAGATTAAGGGCACGCTCGCATTATAATAGAGTGAAAGTCGCATTCGTATAACAACCCAACAGACAACAGTACCCAGGCCATACGGCTATTAGCTAGTAGTGACTTGTGAGCTTTAATAAACGACATGATTAACAACAGGATATATATGTTAATTTTTGTATGTTTTGCAAGAAAATAATTAATAAAGACAATTGTGTAGATAGAACAAAATAAAGGCCAATCATCCAAGCTACCTAACGGATATTAATTTGTGACTGTGAGATAATTAATGTAATCCAGAAAGAAAATTTTAATAAATTCTATACCTTCTTCTAATTATTGTATGTTTATTGAACCTTTTGAATCGTGCACATTCATATGAACTTCTTCAATATATTGAAACAATCTCATTTTAACAAAAATAAATATAAAGGTGTGGTTAATTACATCGTTACAACCCCTTCACAATTCTAAA
This sequence comes from Cyperus esculentus, assembly GCA_030179965.1. Taxonomy (NCBI): domain Eukaryota; kingdom Viridiplantae; phylum Streptophyta; class Magnoliopsida; order Poales; family Cyperaceae; genus Cyperus; species Cyperus esculentus. The sequence goes on along the minus strand of JASGLE010000049.1, from coordinate 101,869 downwards.
GAGCATATTTAGTTCTCTTGATCAACAACATTTTTAACTCATAAAATAGGAGCAAAACTACAATGTTTTTTTTTTTTTTTTTTGACCGAGGCCTTTCGTGAATTTAAACTCAAAGCATATCGAATCATATCTTAGCAAAATATTGTGACATACAGAAATTTTCCATTTTTAGAGATTTTTAAATATTTATTATGGATTTTTTAAATTGACAATACAATATTAATAAAATAATTAATGTTTTATATATCACTTTGAAAAAATTAAAATAAATACTTAAAATATTCAAAAATAAAAAAAATTTGTATATCTTAAGATTTTGATATAAAGAACTTATTAAAATCAAAATTTAGATATGGTTTTATATGTTTTGGGAGTTTAAACTTATGGAAGGTCTTTGTAAACTTTAGAGCACCTAGGTTTTACTCCGAGTAATGCAGCATTAATTGTACCAAAATATGCTACATACGGTATACGTAGTTGAAGGCAAGACATTGTCTCTTCTTTCTTATAACTAGAGCTGTAACTCGGGCTTCGCCCCGAAATATGATAACAAAAAATTAATAAAGCTTATAAAATAAAAATATTTATTTTAAAAAATTAAATATAATTTAAAATTTTTGATGTGAATGATGATGATGATGATGTATGATTTATAAATAATAGCACATAAATATTGGACCACTTTAAGGAATTTTGTCTTAGACATATCATATCATCTTATTAAATGGGGAGAGAGAATAAACATAAACTATTGGATCAAAGTTGATGAAGAGATTTAAACAAAATCAATGATTAATAATATTGATAATGTGGCATAGTTGAGCTATTTGGAGAGTTACCCCTCTTTCTAGTTTATAGATTAATGTTGTACCTCTCTGTTTCCACAATTGACATAATAAAGCTGATGTGTAACTAAAATTTTGTTACGTTATTTTCTTGTATTTTCAGGTTTTTGAAAACACATGAGGACCAGTCTATAAGGATTAAGGACCCAACCGCTGCCCTTTGAAATTTCATAGAAAATTTTCCCCTTTTTCATTCATTCCATATGCATCCCACTAGTTGCAGAATATTCTCTAAATTTAATTATATTAACATAATGCTCAAATAATTTAGTGAAAAGTGTTTTTCTTCAAAGCTGACTTAACTAATTAAACACACCATTTTTCTACTAGGTGGTGAAAGCTTGAAGGTTTAATATATTTATTGCCTACTAGTAAAAAGTCTGCGCCTTGCTTTGGGCTGAAATTGTTGTTTCTTATAATAAACTTTTAAGATAATATGTAATGGGTCTTAAATTGATATAATCTATATGGCCTTAAATTTTAATGGGCTGAGAACATCAACGGCATTAATGTACGTCAACGGTGGTGATTAATCTAAGTAAACAATCAACGGCTGAGATTTATTTCTTGGGGAAGATAGATCTTTAATGTCAAAAAAATTCAATATGCTTTTATTAGGGGTAAATTTTCTGAGAGGTCACTAAACTTTACTTGAAATCCATAATTGGTCACTGAACTTTCATTTATCCATTTTTGGTCACTAAAGTTTGATATTTGTCCAAATTTGATCACTCCGTTAAGTTTTCCATCCAACTTAACGGAATAATTAATATAACTTCAATTTTAAACTTTGGAAATGAACTTTTTTTCATATAAATTATACAACATGTGAGATTTTAAGTCAAATTAAATTTTTTATATTTATTTTTCTTTTACAGAATTTATTTTTTCGAAAATTATTATTTATTTATTTTTTCATATGAAGTATACAATTTGTAATATGTCAAAAAAATATAAAAGTACTTTTTTGGCATAAAATAAAAATAAATAAAAATAATTTGTGTATTTATATTTTATATTTTTAAGTTTTACATGAAAAAGATATATGTCTAAATCATAAAATTGATGTCATATAAATTATTCCGTTAAGTTTGATGGAAAAACTAACAGAGTGACCAAATTTGAATAAACATCAAAGTTTAGTGACCAAAAATGGATAAATGAAAGTTCAGTGATCAATTATGGATATAGAGCGAAGTTTAGTGACCTCTCAGGAAATTTACCCTTATTATTAGTAGTAAGGATATAGAGGGATGCAACATGGTCATAGGAATAAGATCCGCTTGTTAGAGAGTTATATATTGTTAAAACGTACATAATAATCATGTTTAAGTTTAACTAAACATATTATTTATTCATACTTGGCATAAAATAGTAAGAGGAGGGGAACAAAGCACAAAATTTGTGCTAACTTTAATTCTCTTAAACCTCCACCCTCAATTTAATTGGGAGGCTACAAGTTACAACTCATTCACAACCCTCTCCTTATATATATTTTCTACCTTTCCATTTCCTCAGGAGGAGCACAGCCTTAAACTCACCGATCGAAGTCTTTAATGACAAGTTAAAACAGTTGAGACTAATATAATGCACGTTGATATATCATAAGCACCAAATTTAATTATATTAAAGAAATGAAAATTTTCGAATTCATTTAGTCTGAACTCTGAACTCTGAAGTCATGCATGTTGTCAAAAATAGAAAGCTTACAAGTCATCTTGTATTACTTTTTTATCAGTATTTTTGGAACCTTTCCTCAAACTCATTTTATCGAGATTATCATTGATCGCCCTTAAAATTTGCGTTATATATCGATTTTATAGCTTGTTATCATTTACTAATTTACTAGTACTCAAAAACTCACTTGACAGAAGTTACATGTTGAGACGATGGGACAGTCGGGGCATCCGTCCATCCCTATCCCTATCCCTATCCAAACTTATTATTTTTTATGAGTAAAGATCGCGTGAGTTCGTGAGCCTTTCCGAGCACACCTCCAAAAATATATTAAATCACCTTTAAAATTTTGATTTATATGGTTCAATAAGACTTTATATAAAAATCTTATAGGCTACAAAAATCTTCCATTTTTTAAAAATTTTAAGCTTTTCTTTGATATTTTTTAAAAGTGACCATACAAATAAAATAATCAATGTTTTATGCATCACTTAAAAAAATCTCAAACAAATAATTAAAATTTTTTAAAAATAATCTTTTTTGTAGCCTATAAGATTTTGATATAAAGAATGGAAGTAATTTGATATGTTTTCGGAGGTGCGCTCAAAGAATGGCTCAGTGAGCTTAAGCTCATGCTATCTTTAGTCATTAGATTTATATATATTAATTGAGCTTTATTCTTTCTTTTTTTTTTTTGAGATAAAGATGAAGATTAAGCCACTCAATTTTAAATGTTTATAAAAAACTATCCATCCAGGTTTTGGACCCACACAAATTTTAAATTTGATTCGTCTTAATAGCTTCATTGTCTTACTTATTTTTGTATATACCCGTTTGATATGAATAACAACGTATTAATATATTATATAAAATGAATAGAACAATGTAATCACTAAACGTAAATTATAACTCAAACAATATTAATAATAATGTCAACAAAATACAATCTCACATTTCAGTACATATTATTATTATATTAATTGAGTTTCTATTCATCTTAATAGTTTCATCCTTTTCCTTATTTTGTATATACCAGTTAATTTGAATAATTAACAAGTCATTTAAATTGAATAACATATTATATATAATAAGTAGCACAATAAAATCTCTAACATAAATAACAAATGAAAACGATATGAATAATAACGTTTTTATAGACAAAATACATATTGTATCTCTTTAACAATATTTTAGAATTGATCTATCAAATATATATTGTATCTCTATAACATTTTTTATAGACAAATTAAATTAATAGTTGCTACAAATATATATTGATTATTTTCAATGTAGTTAAGAAATATCACGCAGGTACCACTTCATATATCCTTGGATCGATTTTATACCATTTATTCTCAGTGTACTGTTCGATATGATCCACTTTCGGACTGATTGCATACATTATCTTACTTGATTATTTGACTGAATTAATGTATGTGTTGGTATTGATTTCGAAAGTAATCATGTATCATGTGGCTTCTTAAAAAAAGGGCCATATATATATATACGTATTCTGATTTATTTTTGCTGGATGTTTATATATATATATATATATATATACTATGTATTAATTAATATTTAATATCAATGTAGATGTTATAGTAGTCAACCTTTAAAGCATTGGTTCACATTTGGATCATCTACTTATCTAGCATATTAAGTTAGCACATTGCCAATAATAAAATCTCAATGCAATGATCTCTCATCTTTTTGAGATGCATGCTTGCATTGAGAGCCGAGTGGGTCCAAGTTCTTCATCATTTGCCTTTATAATTTATTTGTGGTTTTCAGAAATGATAATATTATATATATATATATATGAAAGCGTATTGAAAAAAATGATATGAAAGGGCTATTTTCTTCAAATAAGAAACCTGAGCCCATTACATATTATCTTAGAGTAGCGCCGGCCGCTACATGCAAAGGAACAACTTTTAAGACAATTAATTAATATGCATTTATTCCACGTCTTTTCGTTATGAGCTAATGATGATTTCTTAACAAACTGCCTACTTTATAATTTAAGGATTATCTTGTGGGCAAAAAGAAAAGAAGGGTTCTATACATACGCATGCACTAATTAAAAGAATGTATATGCTAATTAACTAATGAGAAGGGAACAATTATGTGAGGATATTTAATTTCTGTAATATATTTTGGATTTATGCAATGGTGATAGAGGAATAATTAATTGTAGCTAAAAATTGAGGAATAATTTTCCTGTAAATTCTGATTATAATTAAAGACTTGAAAGGAAATTACAGTCTATACTTCATAAAGAGGGATAGATTTCTAAGCACTTCAACTATGCCACATCATCACTATTATTAACTATTGATTTTGTTTGAACTCTTCATCTACTTTGATCCAATGGCTTATATTTTTTTTTCTCTCCTCATTAAATAAAATGAATGTGACATGTTTAAAAAAAATTTTAACCCTTAAAATGATCCAACATTTATATATGTTCTTATTTATAAATTATGGTATTATTATTATTATTATTATTATTTACTTATATAAAAAATTTACATTTTTTTAAAGTTTTTTTAATATAAATATTTAAAATTTTATAAAATTCTTAGTTGATACCACTTTTCGGGGCGAAGCCCGAGTTACAGCTCTAGTTACAAACAATAATGCATGCGTTGATCTGAAAATGGGCACCTTATGGATAACCACCAAACTTACCAGAATAATAAAAAATGAATATTGTGTATGTTTGAGGAAAAAAATGACAAAGATGACAACTTTTATTAGTGGTTAATTAATGGAAACTGATCAAGAAATGCATTAGTATGTAATTAATTAAATAAACTAAATCTGTAGAACATTAATAAAAAAGAAAAAAAAAAAAAGTAGGTTGGCAATAACACGTACAGGATTGGTTGATACAAAGGAAAATTAGGACCGACAAATATATATATATATATATAGTCCACATCCTTTGAAACTTTGAAAGTAGTCGGGTATAGTGTCACTAGGTAAGGTAGCTAACTCCATTTGCAATTTGCAATTTGCAAACAAAGGAAAAGGAAAAATCCGAAAGATAGGACCGGATCTTCGTCGCGAATTTTGGCGACATATTGTGTACCATTTGTCTGTCTTTTGATTGAGACGTCATTCAATTATATATATAATTGATAGTGCATGCATGCATTAATATAATTCTTAAAGGAACTTCATATATTATGATTATAATGATAATGATTTAAGCGCGCCAGTATTTAATTTTAATACCTAGTGTCCATAGAGTCTATAGGTTATATTTCATGATGTATTTGTTACATCTTCCGGAATGTAGCTGTTACATTCTGTATATTTATGGATGTATGTACAGTTTTTTATTTTTTAATGGATGCAAGATATTTCTCTTTGCCTTATCCCTTGCATGGTCAAATTAAGACATTGACAAAACGTGTTTATGTTATGTGGGTGCATCACTATATTGCATGACAGCTAATCACCTATATTTCTATTATACATACTAGTGGGGTTGATATGTATTAATTAGTTCTATAAGAGATGTCCATTGGTTCACATAATATTTTTCATTCTATTTATTTTTTTTGTATATCAAATCATGTTGTTGTAATATAATTTGAGCATATATAAATATAAGGAGGGATCCATTGACAATGGATATTTTGACAATCTTGACAAATTTATTTTTAAAAAATTTATAAAAATTCATTAAAAATCTTAAAAATGAGAAAAAGTTTACGGAAGTATTATTTAACTTATAGATCGATTATATTTCCGATTATATTCAATTTAAATGATATTTGATAGCTTTTTAAATGTCCGTTAAAATTACAACCGTTAAAAAATGTACAAAATTTTGATAAGGCATCAAATGATGTTCAAATTGGTTGAAATTTGATACACTATCAATCTATAAGTTAAGTAATGCATCCATAAAACTTTTTTCATTTTTAAGATTTTTAATGAATTTTTATAAATTTTTTAAAGGTACCATTGTCAAGATTGTCAAAATATCTATTGTCAATGGATCCCTCCTCTATATATAATGTATATGACTGCAGTCAAATAATGCTCCTTATATATATAATAAGAATGATAAATATCGTATAGAAATTAAAATAATAAAATAATGCATGGTACCTAGATCATATATCGTTATATATACTTGTAAAATGTTAGTACTGTTAATTCCTTGGATTCTGATATTTTATCCAGTAATTGGAGCCCATCCCTCTGTCGTTGTCGTTCATATATATATATATATATATAGAAATAAAACTAAGTATAAGTAGTAATTAAGTAGGAGTGTGACTGACTGACTGTGTGAAATTGGATCTTGTAATTATAAGCACCAACTTGGCCGGGTGGGGGAGATGAGATGAGATGAGATGAGATCACAGGCCCGACTAATTCTGGACGGGCAATTTTACAAATTGCCCTTCCTTATGAAATTTTGAAACACATTGCCCCTCCTTCAAAAACTTTCAACAAACTGCCCTTGTTAGTAACCTCCCCTCCCCTTCACTCAAATTTTAACTCTAAGTAGAGGTAATGGTGAAAAGAGATTACATAATTCTTTACTAATAAAATATAAAATAATACTAATACATATTAATCTAATTTCTAATTACAAAAAATACTAAAAAGATTAAAACATATTACTAACCCATACCACAAACACTAAACTACAACTTGATTTGTGATTATATAATCTTTCACTTATTTTATAAATATGTTATAATTTACATGGCAAGTACTTCTAAAATATGCATAAAATATTCTATTAGTTATACCTTATGTATTCTTTTTTCTATTTTAATTAACAACACCACAAATTTTGAAATTACCTATTTGACGATTATGCAAATGTCTGTATTTTGACTTGAAATGTAAACACTTAAAAAATATGTTATCGTGTTTTAATATTGATTTATGGTGCTCAAATAAATTATTTATACAAAAATAGTTTGGAAAAATAAAAATTTTCTATTTTTGTTATTCTAAGTATTTGTTTTAATTTTTAGGATGAAAAAAAAATAAAAGTCAAACTACATATATCAATTTAATTGCAATTACGGAATAATATCCTAAACTCTAAATTAGAATATATGTTCTTTACAATATGTACACAATAATTTTTCTTGCTAAAAAGAAAAAAATTGATTACAATATAATTTGATGTCCATACAGTTGTATTTTATAACTGCAGCTATTAAAAAAAATTTTAATTTCATAATCGTCAATTCAGACAAAACTTATAAAAGACATTTAAATTGAGCATTGTTCATGTAATTAGAAATCAAATAATATGTATGTATTAGCTTAGAGAAAATAGGATGGGTTGAAGGAGAGGGAGGGTAAAAAGTGGGACCCACAAGGGCAATTTGTTGAAAATTTTTAGAGGAGGGGCAACGTGTTTCAACATTTCATAAACAAGGGCAATTTGTAAAATTGCCCAATTCTGGACAGATAGTAGCTAGCTACCTAGCTTGCTTGCTTGTGCATTTTTTGTTTCTTTTTGAATATATATATATGCTATTATGCTGTGTTGTGATTTGTGAATTGTGATGGGATTGTACGTTCTATTTACTCGTGATATATACTTGTCCTCTAGGTTAATTCCTTATTTATTTTAACCTTAATTTTATCCTAATTATATAATGTCTGATATATCAACACCTAGCTAGCTGGCAAACTCTATCTATATATAGACTCCATCTTTAGTTGATGCAGCTAGCTAGCCACGAAGATGATTTGATTTAATAGCAAAATACAATACTTTTGCATAGGAGGCCGTTGGTTTTCAATATATATATGTATATATGAGCTAGACTATTATACTAACGTTAGCATTTTGGACCGAAATGCTAACGCCTCAAATTTTATGTTATCGTATCCGAAATCATGATTTATGGTGCTCAATAAATTCTTTATATGAAAATATTGGGGAATATAAAAATTTTCTATTTTTAGAGTTTTCTAAGTATTTGTTTTGTATTTTTGAAAATAGCATGTACAAACATCAATATTTTATTAATATTTATGAGCTTTTTTTTTAAATTCAAAACAAATACTTAGAAAACTCTAAAAATAAAAAAAATTTGTATTCCCCAATATTTTTATATAAAGAATTTATTGAGCACCATAAATCGTGATTTCGGACACGATAACATAAAATTTGTGGCGTTAGCATTTCGGTCTGAAATGCTAACGTTAGTATAATAGTCTAACTCTATATATATATATATGGAGATTCTTTTTTTTCTTTTTCATAAATTTAATAAATTAAAAGAAAACACTAAAAAATTTACGACCATTTTTTCAAAAAATGAAAACACTAAGGTTTGAAGGAAGTGCCCTAGCTAGATAACAATTGCAATATATATAGGTGCTAAATCGAGAGTTCTTTGTGTAAACTATATAAATAAATACAATTTTAGGAATGTTATAGTGGAGCTTGACAAGACCAATAACAAACATTTGCATTGACAAGTGATCCGTTTGATTTTTCTTTTTTAAATAATTTAATTTGCTATAGCTAGTGCATGCCTAAACTTTCACAAACTTTTTCAGAGTTGGTTATTAATTAATTAAGTGTTGATTTTTTTTTAGAAAAATAATTTTGTAAAGAAGAAATTAACTAGATTCACATGCATATAGCTAAAAATGGAAGAAGAAAAAAAATACAATTCAAATAGTCGCTGATATCTTATATAAAGAAAGACAACAGATCGTGATTCCAAATTTTTTTAAGAAACGAAATTGAAAATTTTTTTTTGCAGAAACTAGTAAGATGACTGGACTTTTTAGATGGAATAGATAGACCCGAAAAATAAATTCGGGTGCTTCCAAAGCACCCAAAAAATTAATTCGGGTTCTTTTTTTTTTTTTTTCCCACAAATCCAACCGGCCACAAAACCATCCAACCCGATTTTATTTTTCGGGTGCTTCCAAAGCACCCGATTTATTTTTTCGGGTGCATTGGAAGCACCCGAAAAATAAAATCGGGTGGAAAGTTTTGGTTTTTTTAAATAGGGGGCCGGCCTCCCTCTCCTCTCTCCCTTCTTCTTCCCTTCTTCTTTTCCTCCGACCGCCATTGTTAGGGTTTAGAAGGTGAGCATACGACGAAATTGATATTTTTGAAGATCCACGTCAGATCTGCATTCGCCGCGTTCTTCTCATCTCGCTGGTATCTTTTTTTTCCTCGATCTGTTTTTATTTTTCTCTAGAAAATTAGATTATATTTTTACTTGATTGTTGGTTTACTTCTCGCAGAAAAAATGAGTATGATGCTCATCAATGTATACTATGGAGGTCAAATCCTCAATACACCTACCGGTGTTAACTACGACATTTCTGCTGCGTGTACTCTCCCCGTCAATGACCGGATAACTCTGGAGGAGTTGCGTAGGGAAATCCATACCGGTTTGAAGTTGCTCCCAAGCCATTTCAACTTGAAAATCGGAGCACGGATCAACACTCCACACCCAGGCGTAGGTAACTACTTTTACACTCTATTTTGGGTTGACTGCGAGCAGACTTGGGAGATGATTAAATCGGCCGCATGTCCAGTTGCTGGTTTTCGAGTTATGGAACTAGTTGTTGAATCTGAAACAATAACTAATCCCCATGGAGATTATGACCCATGTCCAAGTAGTATCCCCAGCAGTAGCAATCGACATCCTCCAGTGTAACAGTAATCTCCCCGCAGGGTAACAGTAATCTCCCCGCAGGGTAGGTGGAAGGTGTTCGTCTCGGGTCGCCACCTCTCTACTAGTGCGGTGATCAGATATTTGTCGACACTAACGTTGGGGATTTGCGCAGCTTGGTACAGTCCCAACCGTAACAAGTTGTTCTCAATGCACGCCTTACTCTTTAATTTATACCGGTGGCAGCACATGCGCAAATGGTTGTTAGGCTGTGACAAAACCACAAAATTAAATTACTTACCATAATCAAGTATATGACAAATTTAAATTGCGCATAAATTAATATTTTAAAGTTATGCATATAGAAAATCACCGAGTCGCGGGCGTACGAGGATCGATGGTGCTCCGGCCGCTCATACAATAACCGCGGAAAATCCCCCATCTGCATGGTATAAAATATCCATTAGTTCATATTTGTACATATTTATAAAAATATTTTATACAATTTTTAAAAAATAAATTATACAATTTTTCAATATTCTTTTTAATTTATTTTTAACCGATTTAATAAATTCGGTTTTTCAAACCGATTTATAAAAATCAGATTATAATTTTTAATTTCATTTTTTCTTTTCTAAAAACAAGTTTTAAAAATAAGAATTCTATGAACAATTGGTCTACACTATTTTTAATCCTATAAACAATTAGTATTACTATCCATTACCATAAGCTACAAATTTATTAAAAGTTTCTAACCGATTTAATAAATTCTTTTTCAATATTCTTTTTATTTTATTTTTAACCGATTTAACAAATTCGGTTTTTCAAACCGATTTATAAAATCGGATTATAAATTTTTAATTTCATTTTTTCTTTTCTAAAAACAAGTTTTAAAAATAAGAATTGAACAATTGGTCTACACTATTTTTAATCCTATAAACAATTAGTATTACTATCCATTACCATAAGCTACAAATTTATTAAAAATTTCTACAAAATGGGTACATTACAATTCTATAAAACTAACACCAAATATCATATACATATCTCTACAATCAACTATATCAATAAAAAAATTTCCATAATTTCGGATTAAATAGGTAAAAAAAATGGATACCTCAAATGTTCCTCAAAATCAATAGATCGGGGGTGTTTCGGAATCTTCTCTTCAAAATACGAAGTTTCGTGCAATTAGATCTAAGAAATAACTAAATTTGAGAGAGATTAAATTAAAAAACGAGGTTGCAAAGAGGAGCAACAATGGTAGAATCGGGTGGAGAGTTGGAGCGGAAGAGGAAGGAAGAAAGAAAGGAAAGGAAGAAAGAAAATCGGGTGCATGCCGAGGGTGGGGCCCACCAAAATTCCACCCGAAAATTAAAATCGGGTGCTTCCAAAGCACCCGAATAATAAAATCGGGTGCTTTGGAAGCACCCGATTTTATTTTTCGGGTGGGATTTTCTGTGCATTTTCGCACCCCGCAGCTCCGTGTGTGGTCCAAAAGTTCTACCCGAATTAATTTTTCAGGTGCTTTGGAAGCACCCGAATTTATTTTTCGGGTCTATCTATTCCATCTAAAAACTCCAGTCATCTTACTAGTTTCCGCAAAATTTTTTTTTTCAATTTCGTTTCTTAAAAAAATTTGTCGTGATTCTTGTAGCATGAAAATTAAGAGAATATTATATTTGCGGGGACCAAATCAATAAGGTACAGAAGTAATGAACTGCTATATATATTTATATTTATAATTAAGCAGGCTTGTTACTAAGTTGATGTTGCTGGTCTTCCTTCTTGGCACCTTCTAGTTAAGTTGGCAATAACTTTCTTTAATTTGTTGACTATAGCAAATGATAACTTTTGGGATCATATCATATATTAACTGAATTAATGATGCCATTCTTTCTTTCTGTTCTAATTCCCAAGTACGTACAGGAGTATTAATATTAATAGAATAGAAATGGAAATGGAAGGATAATAATAAGAATAATGCTGGGGCTGTAAACGGAAACAAAATTTGCATTATTTCGTTTCGTTTCGTCCGAACAAAACAATTAACGAAACAAGAATTTGTTTCGTTGGAACAAACGAAACAGTTAACGGCATCAGCATTTGTTTCGTTTATAAAACGGAACAGAAAACGAAATATACGACTTGCGTTTCGTTTAGTTTCGTCTGTTCCATTTAACCCATTGTTTTTACCTAGCAGGCAGTAGACAGCTGTAGGCAATAAGTAGTAGGCAGCTGTTTTTATGTTTTTATACACTGCAGATCAGACTTCAAATTTGAACGACAGCTGTAGGCAATTCGGACTGCATATTTTATCCAATACACTCCAAATATAACTTATTTCCCACACAGTTTTACCAAGCACCCACTCCCAGTGATGCACTGATGCCCTAGCGCCGCGGCAGCAGTACTCTTCCTCGTCTCTTCTTCTGAGACTTCACAACTTTGCAAACTACACTCCTTTATACACCTATAACCAACATCCACCATCTCTAATTGCAAAAACCTTCATTTAGCAGCTCCTCTCCATCACAGAGAAGCTCCGGCCCAACAAAGAAATGAGTTTTTTTTGTTTAGAAACGATTCAAGTGTCAGTTTATGCGATTTATAATGGCTTGAGTTAATTTTTTCTTCTCTTTATGTTGTAATTTGTAATTTTTGTTTATGATTTATGCAAGTTTCAAAGATTGTTGTCTACATTTATGCAATTTCGCATTTTATTCTATTTTTCTACAAACGGTTTACATTTTAACCGTTTTAATCGTTATATTATAACGAAACGATAACGCAACAAAAGTTTCTTCCGTTCAATTAACGAAACGATTAAACGAAATTATATCCTTAATCGTTCTGTAAACGAAACGGTGAACGGAAATAGTTATTTCCGTGACCGTTGTCCACGTTATTCACCCCTATGTACAACTAAGAATTATTGTCCAACCCAATTTATGGTACAACTTCAATTGTGAGCCCTTGGTTTGTCAAAAGAACAATCTAATAATTTTATCAACAAATTATAAATGGAATGCGTCAATTATTCTCACTAAACTAGCTTGCAGGTGTCTTTAGATCTTTAATGGATAATGGATTGATTCTAATTAATTGGTAAATAATAACAGACAATTACAAACAAACAAAAAAAAAAAACAAATTCAGAAACAAATCATATTCGTAATTGCTCTCTTCATTCATATATTTGAGGATTCTCGTTTTGACATCTTCCCTGACGGCAAAGGCAGCTAGGGTTCATCCCACGCCGCACCATCGCCGTTGTCGTCTTGCTCCACTTGCTCCGACGCTCTTGCCGTTGCAGTCAACCTTCGAGAAGCTTCTCAATAGAGACACCGAGCTTCTTCCGCGCAAAACCGATGAGGTCGTGCAAAACTCGCCGCCATTGTTGTCTTGCTCCAACATCCCATGCTGTTGCGGTCAGAAGCTTCTCTCCCCCGAGCCACTGACCTTTCTCTGTGCAAAACCAACAGCACTACGCGTCTGCTTCTCCCCCCCAACCCCCCCATATGCAGTTTGGTAATTCTCCTTGTATTATGTAATTGTTAACCTTAATTTACTGACAGCATTTTTATCCATCATTACTCACGATTTCACCCACAAAGCAACACTCGGTCAAATCAAGTATTTTGGTACAACAGTTTCATTGCTTGGTATTGTGAACTTATTGTGTCACTGACAGGCAGCTATGACTATCTTAATTAGTTAATTACTTTTAAATTATATAATGGAACACTAAACTCTTGGTCTGTCCAAGAATTTCAGTTTAAATTTTTTACTATCACGTGAATTTGTGATTTCCAGAAGTAACATTAGTAAATTAAAAGATCAGGACGTGGTTGAAAGTGGCTTACCAGCTGATACAATCTAACAGCAGTTGGGTCCTGGATTTTCTGATATCAAGAGCCACTGACCTTTCTTGTACCAAATAATGGTACAGGAGATATGGTAGCTCACTGTTTTGACTCTCTTCTTTTTGGTACCAGATAGTCGATAATGGTACAGAGAGATGGCACAAAATGTCATATTTAAATTTAAAGTGATATTATTTCTGGTAATCTGGTAAGTGTTCAGTACCACTGCATAACTGTCCTTCACTATCTTCTACTGATAAGTCTCAATTCGAATTGTTAACAATTGTCACTTTGCGAAGCAAGTGACACAAACATATTGCACATTCTCAAGATGAAGTGTAAATGCAACTGAAATAAAATTTGAATAAACCAATCAGTCACTCGGTACCCAAAGTTATATAACTGGTACAAAAACCATCTGCATTGATTAATTGAAATTGGTTTAAATTAACTACACACTCATGTTCTTCTTGCTTAAACGGTCTGAACGAATCAAGTTTTGAACAAATTGGTGGAGAATTGAAAGAGAATTCAATAAATGAAATCCGGCTCAAAAACTTGTCAGGAACCGAGGTATGAGAGTCCATGCGAGTGCTCCTCATGCCATACCCGGCCAATCCAACGCCACAGAGTAGTTCTCATCAACCCCACGATTCCAACGCTATCTGCTGATCGTCAATCGGAGTTCCCAACGCCGAGATCCACCACCGAGCGAAGTCCGGTGGCATGATTAAACCCTGCAAAAGATAAAAGAGAAAAGTACGGTTATTGACGCAATCTAATTGGGTCCCAAACTTGATTTATGTTGAATAATTTCGGGACTTCCAAATAAAAAATTCTAAAAATAATTCCCGAACTCCAAAAATCACAAAATCAATTTTAAAATTCATTTCATAAATTTTATGATTTTATTGAACAAAAACATTTTAAATTTTCAAAATTCAAAATTTCAAAATCAAATTCAAATTCAAATTCGAAAAGACAAAAACATAAATTTTCAAAATAAAATTCCCCATTTTCTTGTAAATATTTCTCTACATCATTTTGTATAAATTTTAGGGAATTTTATGCTCATTTGAGAACATTTTATTGTAAAACATAAAAATACATGTCTTTGAAAATAATTTAAAAAATGTTCAAGTAGCGAAGACATTTGGATCATGACATTTTCCATACATTTGTCATTTCTTGTAAATATTTTCTCATCAAAAACACATTTGAGAATTTTGTGCTCACTTTAGTGCATTTTGAATTCAAATGATATACTTGCACACATGTTTTAACATTCTCCTATTCTTAATCAGAGGTACTTGAAATTAATAGGGTAATAGCTCGATTTTTTTGCATTCGATTTAGCTTGGCTCGTTTTTTTCTTGATTTGATTCATAAATAGCTCGATATATAGTAATTTGCACATTTTTTGAATTACTTGTTTGTAATAATATACCTATTTTATTATTTAATTAAAAAAATATACTTATTTTATTGTTAAATTAATAAAATATATTTTTTTAATCATAATTTATTATAAAATAAGTAAAAATAGAGATAATTTGTTTATATTATCAAAAAAGACAAAATAATATACTTATTTTAGCTCTAATTATCTATGGTAATACGAAAAATAAATATAAAATTATAATAATTGAGCTCGTATGGAGCTAGGAGCTCGATTTGAGTTCGAGCTAGTTCGATTCGGTTTAGCTCGGTTCGATTTTTGCTCGAGTTTGGTTTAGCTCCAGCTCGATTCGGTTAAAATTCGATTTGATTCGATTTAGATCCAGCTAGATTTTGGTTTTAGCTCCAGCTTGAATTTCCATGCACTTTTTTAAATTTCTAGAGACATCTGATTTTTCAACCTGCGCAAATTTTTTAACTATATTATGAGAAAAATGATATAATTTCCTACATTTAATTAGAAAGGAAGTCGACTTGGATCGTTCCCCTTCTTGACTTTGAAGATTGCCGTGAAGTCGACTTGGATGAATAATCTTTGATCGGAATGCATCACAAGAGAATCGATTAATTTCGTAAATCTCTTGGTTTATCCGGAAAGTTTGTCGATTTTCCATTTTAGCGGTGAAATGGAAATCGGCGAGAAAAGGGGAATAGATTGAGCGGTGGGTTTTATTTCTCAAGCGGCAGGGGAGTGGGTTTTATTTCCTTAATTAGTTCAACGGCAGGGGAGATGGACCAGATAGTGAGCTGCATTAATTCAAGCATATGCACATTTCCAATTTTATTTTTTTCTTTTCCCATTATACCCACTTGATTGGCAAATAAGGAAATCCAGTTGAAACTCAGGGTGAGTATACAGACCGTTGGTTGTACAATAGTATAAGTTGGACAATAATTCTTGGTTGTACACCAGCATTATTCTAATAATAATAGTGCGTTATGGATATGGTCCTTTTAATTTTCTAGAAGCGCCGCAAAGATGAAATGAATGTTAGAAATATGAGACACAACAATTAGCTAGGTTAATGAATAGAAAGGTAATGGAATAATCAATAATGGATTGATTCTGAGAATGGCTTAATTGGTATCGTTGAAATTAGTTAAGTTGCAAGCATTAAGCAATCATCACAGTTGCCAGTTGGGGAAGAAGGGTCAAAGTAATGTGAAATTCTGATTCACATGTGAATGTGATATTTGACTATTGAGAATAGAATGTAATGATGATATATTATGATATAGAAATAGAATGCTAGAATAGAATAGAATGGCAGGGCCGAGCGAGCCCACAAGGATTGCATATGCGGCCCAGGCCCATGAGAAGAAATGGAAATGGAGATGGAGATGCATATATGGGCCTTAGATCTTATATGACTGAGTTCCATCCCTTCCTAGTTACCTTCCCTAGTTCCATGGCGTATTGGCATGGATGATGGCACCTCTCTCTTCTCTGCTGCGTTCTCACCTCTCTCCCTTCCTTCTCCCCACCTCCACCTCCTTTTCTACCTCTCTCCTTCTCTTCCCCAGCCCCAGCGCCAGACTCTGCTCCTCTTCTCTAATTCTGTCCGCATCCCCTTCCGCCTCTATACCTACAAACACCTACAAGGATGACGACGAGGAGGCCCATTGCAAATGGCAGTCATTTCGCAAGAAGAAGGTCGTCATGCGTCTCGGCTATGTCGGCACACATTACAGAGGCCTCCAGATTCAACGCGACATCCCGCACTTGTCAAGTACTTAATTCTATTCTATTCATCACTTCAATTAATTATATATGCTGCATCACTCATTCCTTAAATTAATGCCAGGAGCTTTTAATTGCTAAAGCCTTTCCTTCAACTCTTCACATGTAGCCATCGAAGGCGAGTTGGAAACTGCCATTTTTAAGGCCGGCGGCATTCTTACTACTGATTATGGCGACCTCCTCAAAGTTGGCTGGACCCGTAGCAGTCGCACTGACAAAGGAGTATGTTCCTCTTTCTTAAGACAAGCATCAATCTATGTCTATCTTTATTATATAATAATATGCTTCCATCTTCAATTCTTTTCAGGTACATTCCTTGGCTACCATGATTTCACTCAAAATGGAAATACCAGCAGATGCATGGCACCAGGATCTGAGCGGAGCTCGTCTTGCTAAATGCATTAATTCTCACCTACCAAATAATATCAGAGTCTTCAGTGTCCTACCTTCTCCAAAGTAATCAACCGCTATAAAATTGTGAGGCATCATTATGAAATTGAAGCAAAATCACCAAGTTTTAATTGTGCTTAGTTTAATTAATATAGGAGCTTTGATGCAAGAAGAGAGTGTGCATTTAGAATGTACTCATACCTTCTTCCTGCTGAATTAATTGGAATCAGAGTTGATGCCAGCTCGCAACAAATAGAAGATCACCTAAATGAGTTCAACTCTATTCTCAAAACTTTTGAGGTACATCTTACTGATCTCAAAATTACTGGTATACCCGTTGTCTGATACCTCATACCTATCTTCTTTTACTTCTTCATATCTCAAATGCTTTTCAATACATCCAATTTATTTAATGAACTTCCAGAGAAACCTTTCTTGATTCAAAATTTGTGACTTCCAGTAATTGATGGCTTCCAATTATTTCAATAAATTACATTATTTCTTTTGCTTTATAACTTATGACTTTCAGTACTGATACACAGGGAGAACATCCATTTCACAACTACACAGTTCGATCTATATACCGAAAACAGCCCAATGGTAAACCCCATCAGAAGAATAGATTGAGATTATCTGAGAAACCTACTGTTACAGAACCTCAAGAAAGAGTAGAAGAGATACACTCTGCTGACTTGGAACCAGTGACCAATCAGCTATTACATGGAGAAGATGAAGGCTCTGATATTTCATCAGATGATGAAGCTCAAGTAAGAGATGATTCTGCAGCCTCAATAGAAGTGCCAACTGTCATAACTCGAGCTAGGTGGCTGCATGAACCTGATGATTCAGATAGACTTAGTGCATCTCATTTCAGGAAGATTTTTAGCTGTTCCTATGGTAAACTAGAGAAAGAGAGCTCCTCTGGGTTGCATTTTGTTGAAATATCTATTTGCGGTGAATCATTCATGCTACATCAGGTTACTACTTTAAAAACCTTCTTTTTATTTAGAAAATTGGTATGGTTACCTCCTGTGTTCCATTACTCCAGCATTTTGTACGCCTCTTAAGAATTTATCATAATCAATAAAATTTGGGTGGCCTAGTAAGGATCCATTAACAGTCGGTTAATTTAATATCCTTGACAATCATTGGAAATTAGTAGCCTTGAAGTGATTACCAAATGATAGTTTTTGCGTGACTTTTTGATGCCATAATGAATATATACAAGTTGAGCAATATGTACATGTTTTATCTATTGACCTTCAGTATCATATAAATCTTTGTTTCCTATTTACCAAACATGAATAACTTTTGCTTTTGAATTTGAGTGATTCATTTAATAATTAGTTAAACAAATAAATGATGATATGAACATTTCTACAAGTTTCTAATTTTGAGCGTTTCATTCCAAAAAAATTATTTTTTTAATAGTATTGAGTTTGTTTCAGATTCGTAAAATGGTCGGAACTGCTGTAGCCGTGAAACGAGGTTTATTGCCCAAGGACATTATTGAGATCTCACTTACAAAATTTTCTAGAATTGTTCTACCACTTGCACCGTCAGAAGTTTTAATCCTGAGAGACAACAGCTTTGCCGTCAGGAAGCGGCCCGGTAACATTGTTAGACCTGAAATGAAGACCATGAAGGAGTGTGAAAAGGTACAGCTGGCGGTAAGAGATTTCTATTGGGATGTGTTATTGCCTCAACTGTCGAGTTTTTTGGACCCGTCAAAGACGCCGTGGGATGATTGGATGGAGAAGTTGGATCGTTATGCGGGTATACCTGAGGCAGAGCTAGATGAAGTGAGAATAGCATACAAACTGTGGAGAGATGATTTTGTTAAAAAGGAAAAGTTACCAATGAGCATTTATGATACTTGTGTTGTCAGGGGGGGCATTGGAGAAGACTAGCTGTTATAATCCAATGTATTTGTAATATTGTGAAATCGTAATTAATTGAACTCATTGGAAGAAATATTGTGAGGAACTTTAAACCTAGTCATTTTGTGCAGTGGAATTTGGGTAAATATAATTGGATTTACATGTGAATGTCACTTGAATGATTTTGCATATGAGTTATGTAAACTCCAAGTGCAATCTATACTCCAAAAAGAGGGGTAGATTTCCAAGCACCTCAACTATGTTACATCATCACTATTATAACCATTGATTTTGTTTGAAATTCTTCATCTACTTTAATTCAATGGTTAATTTGTATTTTTTTTTTCTCTCCCATTAAATAAGATGAATGTGACATTTCTAAAACAATTTTTAACCCTTAAAATGGTACAACATTCATATATGTTCTTATTTATAATTATTGTATTATTATTATTATCATCATCATCATTATTTTTTACTTACATAAAAAATTTACAATTTTTTTAAGTTTTGTTTAATATAAATATTTAAAATTTTATGACATTCTTAGTTATTTATTTAATACCACTTTTTGGGACGAAGTCGGAGTTACAGCTCTAGTACATTATAATAGACTAGAAGGAAATCTGCTCGTTGTGCGGCCAGAAGCAATAAACATGGTGGTTGGTGGGAGGCAGTTACGGATGGAATTATGGAAAGGTTGGATTTTGGAGGGGTAGCAAAAAGATGAGAGCGGGAGGGTTGGGTTTGGAAGAGGCTAAGAGTCGTTGCTTAGGACTTAGGACACGGTTATGAAAGAAGAATTGATGAGTTTTTTATTGGAAGAGCCAGCGAAAGATAATGAATTGGAGAAGAGAAACTAATCAAAGTCAAGCTATCTCATTCGTCCAAGCGATCAGTCCAAATCAATTATATCAAATGGTGTTAGCGGAGAGGAGATTGATTCGAAGTCCCATAGACGATAGACCATAGTCCATAGAGACTCTTCTCGGTTCTCACTGCGAAGGGAAAGGGGAGGGGGAGGGGGAGGGGACCCGCATCTTATTCTCTCTCTCTCTGTCTGTAAGGCTCAGGCATCATTCAATACAGACAGGATCATGCTCTTACTCCGGCGAACCCCAACCCCCCTCTACCTCTACCTCTACCTCCTCCGACACCCCACTCCCAATCCCTGCTTCTCCTCTCTTCCCTCCAGCCCTAGTAGCCCTGACCCCCCCGGCCCCTCCATATGGCGCCGGAAGAAGGAGATGGGCAAGGAGGGCCTCTTCGTTGTCCACCAGCTCAAGCGCCTCGCCTCCTCCCCTTCCCCCTCCTCCTCCCCTTCCCTCCACCTCTTCATGCGCTCCCACGTCTCCCGCCTCCTCCGCACCGACCTCCTCGCCGTCCTCGCTGAGTTCCTGCGCCAGGATCTCGTCTTCCTCGCCCTCAAGGTCATTCCTTCACCCAATCATTTCTATTCTTCCTCTAATCACTTCATCAACTCTTCTCTTCTCTTCTATTCCGTTGTTCCAGATCTACAGCGCTGTCAGGAAGGAGATCTGGTACCGTCCTGACATGTACCTCTACCGCGACATGCTCTTCATGCTCGCACGCAACACCAAGCTCCAAGAGGCGCGCCAAGTCTGGTCTCACCTCAAATCCGAACAGGTTCGCTTGGACCAGCACACGTATGGCGACCTCGTCCGGGCGTTCTGCGACGGTGGCCTCATTGATTTTGCGATGGAGTTGTATGAGGACATGAGGGCCTCCTCGGACCCCCCTCTCTCCCTCCCTTTTCGGGTTATTTTGAAGGGGCTTGTGCCGTATCCTGAGATCAGAGAAAGAGTCGAGCAAGAATTCTTGGCTTTGTTTCCTCATATGGTTGTTTATGACTCGTCCGAGGATTTGTTGGATGACGATGACAATGACGATGATCAAAGCATATGATTTTTGTCATAATCCCTTCTTCAAGGGCACTGGTAGTTACAGCTCTTAGTTTCTTATGTTATAGGATGACTTTATTCTTCTCTATCCTCCATGTCAGGTACTCATCACTGAATTTTTGTTCTCACTATGACTCAACAATGATGTGCAACTTCCATGAATAGCTTACTGTTTGTGCTTGTTGGACTTGTCTGCTTTCTTAATATCCTGCAATCAGTTTTTGAATATTCTACATGTGATGCAAATTAAATTTTTTTAATTCCTGCATTGCATAGAGAATCAAAAGAAATGAAGATATTTTCAAATTTTCTTCGAAATAACTTGGCTAAATGTGGATATCTGATTATGTAAGATCAAATATGGATAATCATTTATTTCTGTATATATATCCATATCAGAGTTTCAAATCCAAAACCTTATCTTTATCCAAATCTGTCCAAAAATTATCCATATTTGCAGCCTTATCTACAGTGTTCCTATCCGTTATCTTTTGGGAGTGGATGCAGATAATTTAAGATGCTATCCAAACTGTTCACAGTTTACACTGTAGTAGCTGGTGCTATAATGGTTCTTGAAATATCGCCTGTTTAAGCTCAATAGGCATTCATAAAAGACCTTGTGCATATGCACCACAATCTTAAATTCTTGATCCAATCAGGATCTACTAATTTGAGACTCTTTAATACATGTTTTGCCTTAAAACAATACAATTTGGTATAAATTTGTGCTGAGTACTCATTTAAATGGTGATAACTTTGCTCCATAGGAGAAGATTAGTAAGCCAATTGTTTATTGTTTTTATAATTTATCGATAATACAATTTCTTGTACATTATTTGTTATATTGATACTCCAATGTGTTGTTATTAAACGCCATTTTGATCTCAATTTCTTCTCTTTTATCTCTCACCATCCAGTTGGGTTCAAAAATGGCACCTCAAAATCTCACCTCCAGGATGTATAAGGCTTTATAGTCTCTCTGGTCATTTTGCAATGTTGGAGCTATTCCTCGTAATACTTGCCAATCTCTTTGCCAAAACAACTGTGGCTCAATATTTTATCCTCTCTCCAATCACACTACCTTTTTTTTTTTTTTTTTTTTGAGATAACCAAATCACACTACTTGAGAATTATTGCACCAGTTGGAGAGTTGCAGTGGACACGAACAATGTGGGACAGCGGCGCGCTGTGCCAATAGAATGTGTGACGTATGTCAGGAAGTACATGCTTGGTGGGCAGTATAACAGAGATGTTGAGGCCGTGATGGGGATGATTGACATGTATGATGTATCCAAATGGAATGGAGGTGTTGTGACAATGGCATAAATGCATGGGTGCTGGATGTTGATGATACATGCCTCTCGAATCTCTCATTTTATTAAGGGCAGCAATTTGAATAATGAAAATGACTGGCCTTCAAGATATTTTGCTTATATCATCAGTGGTCCAAACTAGTCATGTTAAACTTTTTTTTGTCTGACCATAGGAGTAGTCTGGATTGCCCGTCCTTGACTTAGTTCCTGTTTTCCCTTGTTTGTCAAGAGATATTTCAGGAATGATGTATATAAATGTGCAATATATGCAAGATTGCAGCAACATCTTCTAATTTTAGTCCCTTTGTTCTAAAGTTTATCTTATCACATGCATTTATTCTGTATATATATATGCACAACATAGCCACTGTGTACTTGTGTACTTCACATCGTTTTATTTTTTAGTTTTCCTATCATGATTTTTATTTTTACATTTGTGCAGTGCAAGTCCAGTGACTATAATTGCACTTTTTGGTATGTTTTGGCCATATTTTGATGCAGAGGAATGCCACTTGATCCAGTTGTGTTTAATAGCTGGGCAGAAGAGGGCATGTGCTCAGCCATTTTTCCTGTTCTCAGTTTATTCCAGAGTCTTATTGAGGATACAAGGTTTTTCTTCTCACCGGCCGAACCACAGCCAATTTGTAGGATGCGCGATATGTGGGCTACGAATGGCTCATCATGAGGTCAATGATCATAGATTCACATTAGTTTGTTATTGTTCCCTTAGTTTATAAAATTATATAGTCATTTATTATAAGATGTGTTCTATGTCTGTCTTGTCTATTTGCTAAAACTGCTGCCCGCAAAGGGATTAGATGCAATTGTGTAAAAATTAGCAATAGAGAAGCAGTTGATTGATGAAAGATACAGGACTAGAGGCAATGCAGGCGATCGATGGGGCGATTTACAAGATGACTATTTGGCTGATCGGAACTTCAAGACCCCGAGAACCCTATATACCTTGTTACCTGAGACTATTTTCTTATGTTTTTCCATTTAAAAGACTATAAATTTAAGCGTTTTATTTGTGTACACTACATTCTATTTAGCAAAAAAGAGTTGAAGCATTCTAATTAAATGTATGATCAGTGTAATAAAAAAGAAAGTGCCAACTGCTATAATGTAGGAACTAATTTCTTAAAAATTATATATATACACAACTGCTATCAATGTCTTCGTTGATCTTATGGTTATGTACTTTTCAATTATTATAAAAGTAAAAAACTCTAATAAGTGTTTAAGGGTGGTACTTCTAATCTACAACATGAATGAGCAATGATGGAGACTTATTGTACTGGATTTATAGAAAGAAAGAAAGAAAGAAAGAAAGTAACAATTGTCATCTCAAGTGTGTATATCTGAGTGATAATTATAATTAGGCTTAATATCATATATATACTCTTCAAGTCTTCCTTCATTTCATATTTAATTAGTTTACACAATGTGTGTCCCCATACGGGCTGCCTTTATCGGGGTAACAATTAATACGGTGTGCGTGTGTTACTCAATTTGGAGCATCTGACCCCCAAATCAAAATTATATATCCAGATTGATCGATACCTTGCATAAAATAAAAATAAAAAAAGCTGTGTACAAGTGCTATAACGATACATCCATTTCTTCTATTTGTACCGTTATATTGAAGAAAGCGAATGAAATTGACTTGCTTAGCCGTCCGTATTTTTTATAACAGCAAAGTCCAATCTAACGTATACATTTTATCTCAGACCTCGGATTTATTTATTTATATAAAGAGGTTTTGGATTCCTGATAACCATGGACCATGGTAAAGGAAAAGGCACTTTGTCTAACTTTGTGAAGAGATCGATCGAATTCAAATAAGATTCCATACTGTTGGGCATATAAAAGTAGGTAATTTGAAAAAATGTCAAAAAATATTAGTTGGATTTGAAATGGGATTTTTGAAGGAAAAATGGGAAATAAGAAAAGCATAGAGAAGTATTTGTATTTGTATTTACTGTTGGGCTGGCTTATGGATCGGAGTTGAGTATATGATCCATGGATGGACAGCCACAGCCACAGCCACAGCAGGAGCACAGCATGAGCTGCGAGTCCTTGTGACCCAGCAAGTTGAATACTCTGCATTACGTCTGCTCTGGTCTGCCTGGGCCTGGGATGAAGTAATAGGCACGTGCTCCCCTCCCCATCACGTGCTCCCAGGTTTCTTATTAATAGTCTTTAGGGAATGAACACATAGCCGTTGGAGAGCGTGATACCATCCCCTCTGGACCCGGATCACAGCATCCCACTCTCTCCGCATTTTCATTTCATTTCATTTCATTGAGAACCAGGACCAGGTGCATGAAGCTCTTTGGAAGCAGGAATGAAGGAATCTATTTTATTTTAGCAAGGTAACTAGTACTGATTCCCTACCCTTGGAAGCACACTGCACACTGCACTGCACTGAATGAGAAACTAGCCGTTAGTTAGTTAAGTATTCTTAATTACTTCCTCCGTCCCAAAATATTTGCATTTTTAGGAAAAGTCAACTAAATTAGTGGGAAAGTGAAATTACCTTTATACCCTCAATTTAATAGAAAGGTTGTGATATAAAGGTTTCTAGAAAGTTGTGATATAATAGAAAGTTGTGATATAAATTGGGTAAAACTCATTTAATTTGGGACAAGATAAGAAGGGTAAAAATGCAAATATTTTGGGACGGAGGAAGTAATTAATTGCAGTCTGAGCGCTGTTACCCGTTGGTTGGGGTACTTCACTTCACTTCACTTGGCTTGTCTCCGCCTTTGTCGCCCCCAACCTCACAAGCACTCATCACTAACACTCATCAAAGTCTCCTCTCTTCTTAAACCCCCATCCCCTTTCCCTTCTCTTTCAACTTAATTTCAAGCTTCATTCCCCGCCCCCTCTTTCTCCATTTCTCTCCCCCTCTCTCACCCATGGCCGCCATCAAATTATGCTTTTCTTTTCTCATCTTTCTCTTTCTTTTACTCCATCCAGCTCATTTCACCCTTGTTTCCTCCCAACGCTGGGACGGCATCGTCATCACCCAGGCCGACTTCCAGGGCCTCCAGGCCTTCAAGCAGGCCCTCGTCGACCCCTTCAATTTCCTCCACTCCTGGAATGGCACCGGCCTCGATGCCTGCTCCGGCGCTTGGACCGGCATCAAGTGCGTCCTCGGCAAGGTCATCGCCATCCAGTTGCCCTGGAAGGGTCTCGGCGGCCACATCTCCGAGAAGGTCGGCCAACTCACCGCCCTGCGCAAGCTCAGTTTGCACGACAATTCCATCGCCGGTCAGATCCCCCAGTCCCTCGGCTTCTTGCGTGAGCTCAGAGGTCTGCATTTGTTCAATAACCGGTTTTCAGGTTCTATCCCGGCTTCTATTGGTAACTGTGTGTTGCTTCAGACCCTTGACTTCAGTAATAATATGCTCACCGGGTCTATCCCCTCCTCCTTTTCCAACAATACAAAGCTTTATCGGGTTAACCTTAGCTACAATAATCTTTCTGGTGAGGTTCCTGCTGCCTTAACCACCCTTCCTTCCCTCACTTTTCTCTTTCTTAATAATAACAACCTGTCTGGTTCAATTCCCGACTCGTGGGTACCGGCAAACAAGTCGTACCAGCTCAACACTCTCTACTTAGATCATAATTCCCTTTCTGGTAATATCCCTGCATCAATCAGCAACCTACATTCGCTTGAACAGTTATCTCTTAATGACAACCGACTGAATGGTACCATCCCTTCAGAAATTGGGAACCTCTCTAGGATCCAAACTTTGGATCTTTCCAACAACTTCATCAGTGGTAATATACCAGAAACAATTGCCAATATCTCAAGCCTTTTTAAGCTTGATTTATCAGGGAATAATTTAACCGGAGATATCCCTATGTCATTAGATTCCTTAGCCAACCTCACCTCTTTTGATGTCTCTTACAACAACCTCTCAGGCCCGGTTCCTCCTCTCCTCTCTCAGAAGTTCAATTCCAGCTCTTTTGTTGGAAATCTCCAGCTGTGTGGCTATAGTGCCTCAACTCCATGCCCATTAGCTCCTTCCCCCACAGTTATGCCTTCTACTCCCAGTCCTAATGAAATGCGAACTCGGAAACTAAACACCAAAGAACTGATTCTAACCATTGTTGGCATTTCATTGCTGTTCTTGCTCCTACTATTCTGTGGTCTCCTCTCTTTCTTGTTCAAAAAGGGTGGTGACAAGAAGACCAGCACTGATACTGGTAAGAAAGGGACTGCTGTTGCTGGCACCACAGCAAAGGGTGGTAAAGCCACTTCGGCTAAAGGAAGTGACGCTGCTTCAAGTGGCGATACCGGGGGTAAGCTGGTACACTTTGACGGACCGTTGGCCTTCACAGCAGATGACTTGTTGTGTGCAACTGCTGAGATAATGGGTAAGAGCACATATGGGACAGTTTACAAGGCAACTTTGGAGGATGGGAGTCAAGTCGCGGTAAAGCGGCTGAGAGAGAAAATTGCAAAGAACCAAAAGGAATTTGAAACGGAGGTGAATGCACTCGGCAAAATACGGCATCAAAATTTGCTTGCGCTCCGGGCCTACTACGTGGGGCCGAAAGGAGAGAAGCTTCTTGTGTTTGATTATATGCCCAAGGGAAGTCTTGCTGCTTTCCTCCATGGTATGTTGTTATTTTCCTCTGATTTTGGCTTACCCATCTAACAGTTTATATCATTCATAAAAAAAAGATATTGGTATAGTGATCTTTATTGAATACAACTGTGAATCTTTCACTCAATTCATCAATTGTCTTAGCCAATTTCATAATTTGAATAGAAGATTTAGCTATGCTGTTTAGATTCAACAATTAGAACCACTGATTGCATAAGCCAAATTGTTGAAATAATTCTTAACAGTTAAACCACTTTACTGTACTTAACATGCCAAATAGCAAGTACTGAGCTTCATTATGTTTTCAGCCCGTGCACCAGATACAGCAGTAGACTGGCCAACAAGGATGAAGATAACCATAGGTGTGGCCAGAGGTCTACTCCACCTCCACTCTCAGGCCAACATGGTCCATGGCAATTTGACAAGCGCCAACATTCTTCTAGACGACAAATCAAGTATCAAAATCTCAGACTATGGCCTCTCCCGTCTCATGAGTGCTGCCGCAAACTCAAACATGATTGCGACTGCGGGTGCTCTCGGTTATCGCGCTCCTGAGCTCTCTAAATTAAAGAAAGCCAACCCCAAAACAGATGTGTACAGCCTTGGTGTGGTCATTCTTGAACTTCTGACAGGTAAATCGCCAAGTGACACCACCAATGGCCTGGATTTGCCACAGTGGGTTGCATCTGTTGTGGAGGAGGAATGGACAAATGAAGTTTTTGATTTGGAGTTGATGAAGGATGCTGCAGCCGGAAGTACAACCGGGGACGAGTTGGTTAACACATTGAAGCTTGCTTTACACTGTGTTGACCCGTCACCAGCTGCAAGACCAGACATGCAGCAGATTCTTAAGCAATTGGAGGAAATTAAGCCAGAAGTGGTAGAATCTATTGAGGAACCATCATCTGCTGGTGAATCTGGTGTTGCCGGTGAAGCTGGTGGCGCCGAGGGAAAAACCGAGTGATAATTTTGATAGGAAAGTCTTCTGTTTTTTGTAGTTCTAGATTTATATGTTGCTTTGATTCTTTTATTTATGAATTTGTTTCTTTCAATTCTGTACATATAGAGGTACTAGGTAGTATGGATAGCCTTGCTATCTAGTTAAGATTCTCTATTAATTTCATGTGTAACTCTCTTGTTATCGCAAGATGATCAATGAGTCTGAAAAGTTCGAACAATTTTTTCCTTAAGAATTGGGGCAACGTGCAAATTTGTTTGTTTGTTTATTTGTTTGCCTATGCATGCATCATTTCTTACCTTTCTAATTTAAAAATTGGTTTAAGCTCCAATTCGCAAGATTACCAGTAAAGTGGAAATCGTCTGAAATTGAATGGACATTGCTTTTTTACTTGTATTTGTTAAATAAAGAGAAATGTCGTTATTAGAGAAATTCTTGAAGGCCATAACAGACAGTACGGCCAAGGAGATAAATTGAGCTATACTTCCTTATTGCAGAAAGGATAATGATATATGTAGTCATAAGTTGATAGGAAATTTAACCTTTTCATGATAAAAGATTAAAAGGTGATGTAGTCATAAGTTAACCAATTCTTGTAATTGACGAATGAACATGGCTACCAAATTTGTTACAATAAGTAATATAGATATATACAATTAGTGGTTGCACCAAATGGCAAGCTTGACCATCTCAAAAGGAGAAAAAAAAAAACAAAAAAGAATCAGGGCAGTGCTTGGAAATCAAAACCTAATCTTCCAAACCACCACAACTGACCCTCTTCTACCATAAGTAATATTCATGCCCCATCTTTGATTCAAATTTTACCACTTCATTTTGCAAAGCCATACAGAAGTTTATGTAAGCTACACTGATCTGTCATGAGCTCATTCTTGCCAAATATTCTCTTCTTATTGCTGGTCGTTGTTTATACAAATGCAGAGATACAGTATCAAGAGTTTGTTGTGAGTGTTCTTCTTCCCAATAATGTATTTGCATAACACATGTTT
The DNA here is from genome assembly GCA_030179965.1 of Cyperus esculentus. Classification (NCBI taxonomy): domain Eukaryota; kingdom Viridiplantae; phylum Streptophyta; class Magnoliopsida; order Poales; family Cyperaceae; genus Cyperus; species Cyperus esculentus. The sequence continues at coordinate 72,556 of JASGLE010000049.1, read as the reverse complement.
TCAATTGTTTACAATCTCTTTCTCATTAATTTATAGGTTAAAGAGACGCTAGTGAAGAGGTTGTGCAAGAGACATCGGATAATTACAGTGAACGGTCAGTTTCCGGGACCAATCGTGACTGTAACCGATGGGGACACATTGGAAATTAAGGTGACCAACTTGGCGAGATATAACATTACTATTCACTGGTAACTTTCCCCTCTTGCCTTGGTTTTTTTTTTTTTTTTTTCATAGAAATCAGGCATTAGTTATACAAGCAAAAGGGGATAATGAAAACCAGAATGCTTCAAACATAGTCTCCATTCAGATATAATGATGTGAGATAGTGTGAAATTCCTTTCTTTATTATTATTATTATTGGGTGTAATATTCAGTTGCTTAAGCCTCAAAAGAGAATTCAGTATGCATTGGTTCATATATCTAATCTAAATAAAAAGCAAGATGCCGTATATATCATCCAAAAAGCATAAGACATCATTTCATATTACAGCATCTATGGCAATAAACTGCAACCTGATTCTTCTCTTACATTCTGATGTCGTGCGACTTATACAATGCAATTGAAAGGATTTGTCCATTTGGTGATTTTCAATTTGATCAGGCATGGGATCCGACAGCTGAGAACTGCCTGGGCAGATGGTCCAGACTACATAACACAGTGTCCTATTGTACCAGGAGCTACCTACGTGTACCGCTTTACAATTACAGATCAAGAAGGTACATTGTGGTGGCATGCACACGCGGCATGGCTTCGAGCAACCGTGCATGGCGCACTGATCATCTATCCGAAGCTGGGAAAATCGTACCCATTTGATAAGCCACAAAGAGAATATCCAATTATACTTGGTAACAATTAAAACAAAACCCCTTTTGGCTGCTTCATGATGTCTTTTATTTAATTTCTATTTTTAAAGTAAAGAGAAAATAAAGATCATGATGATAAGTAGGTGGGAAACTGGTACAATTTGGAAGGAAAAGAAGGTAGTCAAGAAAGTTCATGTATATATCTTTCTTCTTCTTCTTCTTCTTCTTTTTGTTACTTGTTGCTATGCCAGAAAGTAGATTCTTAGCCCATGGGCAGGACCTGCCTTACCAGTTACCATGAAAGAAAAGAGAAAAAATTAAAAGCTCAGACTAGCGGCCATAGCAACCTTTTCCCCTGTTAATTGTTATTACTTATTAGACAAGAAGTTAATGCCACTGTTGCAAACTCACCTTAATTAATTAATTTACTACAACTTTCCAATTTTCCTAACCAAGAAGAAGTCTAGCGTCATATTCAAGTTTCTTGCCATAAATTAAAATTAAGTTCAAAATGAAAATTAGTTCAAAAATAGTTGTACTTCTATATATATATTAATGTACAGCCATGATTGCAGGAGAATGGTGGAACCGTGATCCAAATGAGGTTCTAAGACAAGCAACCGCCACCGGAGCAGCTCCCAATGTCTCTGATGCCTTCACAATCAATGGCCGTCCCGGCGATCTCTTCCCATGCTCCAACCAAGGTAGACACTTCATCTCATGCATCTCTATATACTGTGGCACACACTGACACTGATACACTGATACTGATACTGATACTTAATCAAATCTATACATGTGGCTTAATTAACCAACTCAAACTCAAACTCAAACTGCATGCATTCTTATATAGGAACATCAATCTTCCCTGTCGTTTCTGGAGACACCACACTGTTTCGCTTCATCAATGCAGCCATGAATACCGAGCTCTTTGTCGGCATTGCCGGCCACACCATGACTGTTGTGGCAGCCGACTCTGCCTACTTAAAACCCTTTACAACTACCGTCATCATGCTTGGGCCTGGCCAGACTACTGATGTTTTGGTCACAGCAGACCAACCGGCAGGTCGTTACTACATAGCTGCGCGTGCCTACTCAAGTGGGCAGGGTGTCCCCTTTGACAACACCACTGTCACCGCTCTCTTAGAATACAAGTTTTCTGGTTGTACCGCAGTTCATGGTGCACAGACCTTGCCTGCTCCTCTGGTACCGCTTTTACCAACTTACAATGATACTGCCACGGCAGCTGCATTTTCAGCTGCCTTACGTAGCCCTGGTCCCGTTAATGTGCCTGACCCCGTGAATGTAAGTCTGTTCATTACAGTTGGATTGGGCCTCTTCAACTGTCCGCTGGGCATGATTTGTGGAGGACCCAACGGCAACCGCTTTGCTGCTAGCATGAACAATGTTTCCTTTGTCCTGCCAAGTACTTTGTCCGTTCTACAAGCATATTATTTCAATGTGCCGGGGGTGTACACCGAGGACTTCCCCCCAGAGCCACCTGTTATATTTGACTTCACCGCAAATAACATCAGCCAATCTCTACAATTTCCTGTGCCGGGAACAAGGGTATACAGGCTAAAATACGGGTCGGCATTGCAGATAGTTTTTCAAGGCACAAATATTGTGTCAGGCGAAGAACACCCGATGCATGTCCACGGATACCAATTCTATGTTCTTGCAACCGGGTTTGGAAATTATAATCCAGATGTGGATAAAGAGAAATTGAACATGGTGGACCCACCAGAGAGGAACACAATCGGCGTGCCGGTGAATGGGTGGGCAGTGATACGGTTTGTAGCAGACAACCCGGGTGTTTGGATTGTGCATTGCCACATAGATGCACATCTGACATGGGGGCTTGCAATGGTACTGATAGTGGAGAATGGAGAAGGAGAGGATGAGAGCTTGCTGCCTCCTCCCTTGGACCTGCCCGTTTGTTGAAAAACATATATATATATAATTGTTAATGTACTACCGATGGTATTATAATGTCGGTATTGTTTAATAAAAGTCACATAGCATAGGATAGGAGTATATATATTCTAAAAATTGAAAAAGTCAGAGAGTACTTAATTATAATTATATGGGTTGTAGTATCAGTATGAGATAGATGTCTGCTACTGCTACGTTTTGGGCTGAGAATGGAAGATCCATCAAGCACTTATACAGATGTGGGCTGGCTGGCTGTCACAATGCACAATGCACAATGCACATATGCATATATAGCTTGTTGTATATATATATTACTTGTCTAGACCCCATTCCCATTCCCATTCCGAATACCATTCCCAATTTCCAATGGGATGGAAGGAAGCTTGCTGATCCTGTGATCCATTCCATTCAATGGCATGCTTCAGAGTGTGAATCCCTGTTGAAGATGGGGGCGCTCCATAAACCATTAATAGGGAAATGCTACGCTGATCCCTATGGTTTTAACTAATCAGATTAAACTTATCTTGCAATAATCAAGTCGCCGTTCGATATCTGGTTCAGTGAATTTCAACCGGTTCACGACCCCTTCGTCCGGTTCACTGTAGCATATCCATCTTTTTCTCTTTCCACTACAACACAATAGGCTTTTAGTAACACCCGTTTGGTATTGGTTATTAGTGATAACAGTTACTAAAACAATCTGATGGCAATTTTGAAATATTGATAAACTATTTATAACGGTTTCCATAAGAGAAATGTTATTGAATATTCCTAACTTGTGATACAAAATGTTCAAAATATTTCGTAACGGTTCTTACATGACTGTTACGAAGCGGTGTCAATTTATAACGGTTATCATATAAAAACTATTACTAAATGCTATGAACATTTCGTGACAGTTCTTATACAAGAACTGTTAGTAAACTATGTCATTTTATATCGGTCCTTATAATAGAACCGTTACGAAATGTTTATCAGGATATTCTATATCAATCAACTCCCTTCTCTTCCATCCGCACTTTGCCCAAATCCCATTTTCGAATTTTTGCAAAAACCTTCACTGCACACTGCACGCCTCTTGCCCTTTCTCTTGCGAAACCCTAACCGTGCGCCGCTGCCGGCTGCCGTGCCTTTATGTCATTCTCAGCTGCTCTTCCTCTCCTCTCTTCTCTTTCTCAGCTTACTTTCCCCTCAGCATCACTCGTCGCTGCCCTTTTCTCTCCTTTGGCCGCCTTATTGCAATCTCCTCCTCACCTCTCCTTTTAGGTATGTCCTCCCTCTTCTCTTGTGTTGTCTTGTTTTGATTTAGTTGATTATGTTGTACTTGGATTTGTGCTCGAGTTTTTGTTGTGTGTTCAGTTAGGGTTTTTTTGTGGCTTTGTGCTTAGATGGAGGGTGGTCGTGCTCGAACTTGGACCTCCAATCAGCAGCACACTCACCCATTTTAATGGTAAAATCTTGAATATCATTTAATTTGTTCACTTTTCTATTATTTATGAAATTGTTTGTAGTTTCTCAATTTTTGTTTTTTTTTTTGAGCTAATTAATATTATATATATATATTCAGGTATAAAAGGACTTCTAAAAATCTGGAGTGAACAAATGGATGCTTATTTGACTTAATTTACGGTACTCTTTATCAGTAATTAAACAAGTATGTTGTTGTGGCTTGTGGGGATAAATTTATAGTTTGGATAGTTTATGGATGTTTCATATTTATCGAATGTTCCAATTTTGTAATGAATTTTTTTATTGACTTGTGTAATTATATTTGTTCCATATATATGTATGTTGTGATTTTAATTTATAATTATAATTTATATTATGTAAATATTGGTGGAAAATAATATAATAAGACAAATTACTTGATAATATAAAAAAGAACTGTAGCAAATGATTTATATGATTTATTTGAATGAAAAAATAATTAACAACATTTTGTAACGGTTCTTATATAAGAACTATTATAGAATGTGTTATTTTGTAACGGTTCTTATATAAGAACTGTTATAGAATGTGTTATTTTATAATAGTTCTTCTATTAGAACCATTACAAAATGTGTTACAAAGTTGTTTCCTAACATAGTATTCAATGACGGTTGTTATAAACATTCAGTGACAGATCCACACGTAACGGTTCTACAACCGTTATAAATCAATCCAAATAACCGTTACTAATGGAATTTTCTGCTGTAGTGTTCTTTCATTGTCCCGCTTTTGTTATGCATACTATATAGTTAATTATGTATACTATATACTTTATTATGCAAACTAATGCATTTAGTATGCAGTTCGTTTAGTATGCAAGTTTTTTTGTTGTAGAATGCATGTTAATAGATCTCTTTTTATTTTGCATTGTAAATTTTTTTATTATGCACCCTGATTCATTTAGTATGCAGTGTATTGGTTATAGAATGAATGTTACAAATGTTATATGTAAGTAGAAATACTTATTATGCACGTAAATTTATTTAATATATATGCAATGTATTAGTTGTAGTGTGCACATTATCATATTATCTTTTGAATACAAGCATAAATGTTTAGTATACAAGTTTTTTAATATATTTTAGCTCGGCAAGTTGGTTTTTTACATGAATAATTAACAACTTTCATTGCATAATAGACAAATTTATATGCATGATTTAGGAGTGCGAAGCAAGTTTGGTTGGTCAAACTATCCGTATCAACGACGTAAACTACAACGGTATCTCTATATATATCAGCTCCCTGAATATATTAGTACGTAGATGTCATAATTATGCATAATCTTAGTTATTATGTACTTCATTAAAACATACAATTTTATATAGTGTATGCTTGTGAAGAAAATCTTGTATCAAATGATAAATGATATAGAAATTAGAATGAACTTGCATAATAATGAAATATGTATGCATAATTATACATGCGTGAGTAACTCTTTTTCTGTTTAATTTAATAAAGCAACTATGGCAGGCATTTCGCCTGCCACCTCAAAAAGAAAAAATTATATATGCGTGAGTGAAATAGGTGAGCCATGCATGGAGGATCGTGGCGAGCGAAATAAATGCCCCCAAATATATGCGAAGTAAATTTGACCGGTTAAAAGTTTCGGTATCGATCACGGGAGCAGAGTTCGTATCGCTATATCAGCTCCCATTAGCCAATATATAGAAATATTTTAGGCGTTAAAAAGAAAATAAAACACATGTTCTAGCATATAGTTAGTTTGCTTTACAATTAAAGCTAGCCGTATAACTGTTAACTGCATGCATATATGCAATGTATAAATATAATCATGATTAAGAACTACGTACTTGTGCAGACCATTTGACTATATATAGGATTGCCTCTATAAATAAAATACATATTAACATGAGGTATGCAATATTCTTCAAATTCTTTAATTATATCGATCATCCTAGTCTATATGAATTAGTTCATTTTTTTTTTTTGTTAATTTTGTTTTCGTGCGTACAGCTGTTAAGCGTTAAGTAACTTGAATGCATACTAAAGTTGCCTTAGTACTCTTTAAGTTTAATGTATTGCTCTTACTAATGGCACTAATTAATTAATATTAATCAAATCTTATGCGAGACAATCATCCTCACATCAGGGAACTGGTTAAAGGAAGTGTTGTTCCCCAATTGTAATTAAGGCGTTGTATAAAATGTAGGACCTCCTTCTCTCATGATTTAATGAAGTTCTAATTACTAGATGAATTATCTACGTTACGTTGCATGACTATAATTTAATTAGTAATCAGAAGTGAGATTAAACTATTTAGTACGTAATTACTCCAGATTTCTGGGTCCCTTAGTGGAAATGCCATATTAATTAGATGCAGTACTTGGTGCATGTTATGGACCACTGATCAAGCTGCAATATTTCTCAATAAAATATGAGAGTCAAGCAACTCATATTCAAATGTCTATTAAAAAACTCCATTTAAAATTTCCTAGCATTACTATTTTACTTTTACCATTGGACAAAATGTTGGTTAGTGTGCAATTTAGAGGTAACCAAAACTAAAAAGATATCATTTGTAAAACGTAATTAAGGATATGATTTTAGTATTAATTAGCTAGGATGGTTGTGCTAACAGGTACCGAACAGAAAGATATATTAATACAAACATAATTATAATAAAAATTCTACAAAGATAGTAGTAATGAATTATATAATGAACACAATATCGATTACTTTCTTCTTCTTCTTTTTTTTTCTAAATGATCGAAATAACTCTACAATCTAAAAATCCTCGCTAATTAAGGATTAATACCTATTTCTAGCTCGTACCATGTAGCATGCATTTCCTATACATCATTAAAATTTGATGCTGTATGTTAATTTCATAATTTAATTTTTTTAATATTTAATATTTAATATTTAAAAGGAGTAAGGCAAAGAGATGCCTCATCTCCTTATCTCTTTTTATTAGCTACTGATGGCCTTCATAAAATACTATCTAAGGGTATTAGTTTAGGTCATTTTGAGGGTCTTGGCCTACTATTCCCAATATCTCTAAAATATTACATATACAATATGCTGATGATACATTGCTATTTCTTAAAGCTGACCCTTTAATGATTGAAAAAGTTAAATGGGCTCTTAGAGCTTTTGAATGTATCTCTCGTTTATCCATTAACTTCAATAAATTTGAATTAATTCCACTTAATATTGATGATTCTGTAGCTTCTTTTCTTGCTAGTATTTTGAATTGCAAAACTGGTTCACTTCCTTTTAAGTACTTAGGTTTACCCCTTCACTGGAAAAGGCCTTCTAAGCATGATTGGCAGAAAATAATTGATAAAATCAATCACAGCTGCCTGATTGGAAGGGTAAAAATATGTCCTTAAGTGGTAGATTAGTTTATTCCTCTATTCCACTTTATTATATTTCTTTGTTTCGAATTCCCAAATGGGTTTTATTTAAAATTGATCAAATCAGGAAAAAATTTCTTTGGGCTGGCATTTCTGCATCCTCTGTTAGAAGGTACTATCTAGCTAAAATGGGATACAATTTGCAGAGCTAAGGAGTTTGTTGTCTAAATGGGGTTGGAATTTCGTATATAAAGAGCATAATAGTTTATGGAAGACTATTATTTCTTCTTACTCAAACAAACCCTCACTTTATTCCCCTTTTTGGAAAGGTGTTATGTCAGTAAATTGATTCTTACAAATTAATGTAGCTAAATTGGTAGGGAATGGAACTTCTATTAATTTTTGGCATGATATTTGGTATCAGAATACCCCATTATCTGTTCACTTTCCTTTGGTATTTGCTAAATGTAAGAATGATAAGAGAACTTTAGCTGATATATGGAATAAAGGTTCCATTAAGTTAGGATTGTCTCGTGGTTGTAGTTTAGCTATGAGAAAGGAAAAGATTGAATTATTTAATATACTCAAATCTGTTTCCTTTACAAATCAAGTTGACTCAGCTATATGGCAATTAACTAATTCAGGGTTGTTTTCAGTTCATACAATGTATAGACTTCTTAACTCAGGTGGTGTTATATGTCCTTTAGCTAAGTCAGTTTAGGCATTAAAAGTACCTCTTAAATTCAAATTGCATCTATGGTTATCTGTTAATAATAAAACATTAACCAAGGATAACTTGAGGAAAAAAGGGTGGCCTGGCCCAAATCATTGTGAATTCTGTCAGGATTTAGAATCAGTATCTCATTTGTTTATACATTGTAATTTCATCTTGGTTTTTTGGTTTAAACTTTGCTCATTTCATCCTCAAGGTTCTTTGTTATCACTTAACTCCTTAATTAAACTATGGCAGTCCATTCAAAACCTCCTACATAGGGATTTTATGTTTTGGGGGACTGTTTTGGCTGCAAGCCTTTGGATAGTTTGGAATGTAAGGAATAACATTATTTTTAGAAACCAAAGAGGACTTAATGCTTACTCAATTTATTTTTCTATATGGCATTTATTTGTATTTTGGACAGGTGAGCATTCATCTGGTGCAAGTTTGTTGCATAGAACAGTCATTGACCTCACTCAGTCATCTTCTGATACTATCCCAGATCCTATTGCCCCTGTGCTTCCTCTTGCGGTACAGGAAATGGGGTTTTTGGGTGACAATGTGGGAGATGCAGGTGGGGATGCTGTTCAGATGCAGGTTGCCGATGATGTGGATGCAGCTGATGACCATGATACGGATGATGAAGACAACATTCTACATGCAGCTCTGGAGTTTGATTCTGAGAATGAGTTCTCTGACGAGGATTTGTTGGATGATTAGCCTATAAGAATTGTTTAGAAGTTTATCTTTCTTTTGTCTTAGTTTGGATACATCAAATGACTTGTGTGATGTTTGTATCTTGATGTTACATTTTCCAGACTTTGGGTATGTAAGCACATCTTGTGTTTACTAACCCCTCTTGTAAGGCTTTCAAAAAGTAACGAAGGCGAGCACCGAATGGTGCTTTTCATTTTCAAAAAAAAAAAAAAAATTTAATAACCGAGTATATATAAATGTTACTTTTAAGAAAATAGGATTAAAATACTGTCGATGGAAACAACACGTCGTCATTTATACTTTTTCTACGGCTAACATAATTAACAACATGCACTAATTGTGAAAAGTCCTCAAGATATATATCTTCCACTACTTTGCAGCATATATATATATATATATATATAATAGAAAGGCCAATGAGACAGGCAGCAGAGCATTGCCTCGCAATTACAATACTCCTTTCGATCCTTTTATATATTCAGCATTCAGCATTCAGACACCAGCTAGCTAGCTAGCAAATAGCAAACAGCAATCAATGGGCAATTCTCTGAGATGCTGCCTTGCCTGCCTGCTTCCTTGCGGCGCCTTCGACATCATCCGAATTGTACACCTCAATGGCCAAATAGACGAGTACAACCATTCTATCACCGTTCGTGACATCTTGGCTGCTAACCCAAACCACATGATATCCCGCCCGTGCTCTCGGTCTCAAGGAGGGACTCGAGGCCGCATCATGATAGTATCGCCCGATTCTGAGCTCGAACGAGGGAAAATATATTTCCTCATTCCTGCTTATTCGACAGTACCCGAAAAGAGATCGAGAGGGAAGAAGCACAAGAAAAGGAGCCTCTCAAGAGGCAGCTGCTCAGTTGTGGATAACAACATGATTTCGTCGAATGGTGATAATTACTTGGCCGAGATATTGTCAGAGGGTAAGCGGTCTCACCACCACCGCAGACGAAGCGTCAGAGCGGCTGTTTGGAGGCCAAATCTTGAATGCATACCTGAGGAAAGTTGAGATTGATATCTATATATATATATATATATATATATTCCTCTCCCTTTAATTATCAGTTGTTTTTCTTTCAAGAATTTTCTGTACATATTTCGAAATTAATTAAACATGTTTTAATTTGGTATTCTAATTCTAAGCGGGAATTGAACCTGCTTAATTAATTAATTAATTGATTATATTCAGAGATCATTCAAAATTTTGTTGATGGAGATGAGATCATTGATTCATCTCCTAATTGACATTTGCGTGTTGTTCTATTCTTGTACTGATATATATATATATATATATATAGACTATAGAGTGGTTTTAATTTTAACAAGTAAGAAATCGTACGTAGTGCTTAATTATTGCATATTATCAACATCCATTGCGAATTTATAAGTAAATATGACCTAGCTACATATATAGTTGAAGCCAAATTTAATTAATGAAACAATGAATAGTGCTTAATTAACTGCACTTTTTTCACTCCTTCAGTCAAATATTCATATTCATAGATGGAAAAGAAAAGGAAAAAGAATAATATATATATATATATATATATAGTTTGGTGGAATTTAAAAAATCGGACTTAAAAAATATGAGTTGTGATGTGAATTGTGAATTTGTGATGGTTAGTTTCAAAATGCGTGCATTGAGATGTGCGAGTCAGGAATTTTTGTATGATACTTGATTCTGGGGAAAGGGGATGAAATAGGCTCGAGGAGCAGGTAAGGAGGGGGATTCTATATATTAAAAATGTAATACCAAATACGCTGTGTAATCATATTCATATGGTGATATGGATTGGATGCTTCAACCAATGCAATTTTGTTTTGGCTTTAATTTGGGGAGTTGTGCTTCCGCTTGTCTTATTTTGATGCAGTCAAAGCTCTACTTGAATCTTATTTACTAAACCAACTATCCTTTATTATGGAAAATGTTCAAAATGTTATTTGTGATACTATTGAGGAGTATACCGTTAGGATACCATACAGTTTGACTTAGTTAAACGAGCTAATTATTCAACATAACATAATAATTATTCAACTTAACATACTAAATATTTAACTTAATATCAACTTATAATTAGTATGTTAAATATTTAACATTAACTTAACGTGACAATATAAGTTCATGTTAAGTTGAATATTTATAACATTAAATTGAATATTTAGTATGTTAAGTTAAATAATTATTGATACAATTATTCAACTTATAAATTGATGTTAAGTTGAATAATTAGCATATTAAGCTAAATAATTAGTATGTTTAGTCAAATAATTAGTTTGTCTGACCAAGCCAAACTATATGGTATCCTCATGACATCCTCAATGGTATCACCATATCTGAGAAAATCTTTTATCCCCCTTTTTCTATCCACCATAAATGTACCTCTCCAAGATTCCACTCTAAGATTCAGATTGTTACAACTAATCAGTTATTTTAACTTCTAAATTTGGGCCCTACCAGTAAATATATTACATCATGGAGTTATGGTAGATAATTGTGTGTGATCAAATAAAGTTCATACCTACACAATAAAGTATACATACTTCCCACGATGAGGTGTTCGTAGTCAACGTATTTAGTATTCATACCTACGCATCTAAGATTTTGCGTGGGTCGTCCAAGATTCTATGTTCTGGTGAATAATTCTGTTAAGGCGGGTCAAAGATTTCACGTTCTAGTGAATGACTGTCCGCCCTAACTTGTGTGTTCATACCCTATTCAATTGGGTGTTCATATATGATGCATATCATGGTATTCGTACTTGATGTACTAGAGGTACGCAGGCGGGATATGTTTTGGGGGGAGTATTATTGAAGTACAGTTAGCTTGCCTCCTTTTATTAATCTTTAATTCGTACTCCTAAATCAATTTTAATTATAGACTGTACGTGAGTACTAATCATTCAGATGTTAACTTATCTTAAACTTTTATTGTACTAATCATTCAGTAGTTTGACAATATCTGCTCAATTGCTGATTCGATTCAATTTCAATCTAAAGTATTGTATGCACAATTAACGTGTCTACTAAGAACTGGAAAGAGCAGAATTCTTAATTTATAAAATAGACATTATCAAAAGTAATGAGGATTTTCTTTTTGTTTTTTTTAAATTATTCAAGGTAAATTATTATTAAAGTAGCTGTCTTTATTGTTCAACTTATTGTGTACAGTACGGGAGCGGAGTGGTGCATCCATGAGTACACCATTTGATTGTGTACCCATCTTGTGAACCGTCCGATCTGATTGTATTTAATGCTCTCTCTCTTTCACATTTATAAAAACAGTTCTGACTAGGTTTCTGTGCAGTGCAAGTGTGTGAGAAATGAAACTTCACTCAAAAAAAAAAAAAAGAAATGAAACACACTCCACTGGGTCCCACTGGGTCCCACAAACCTGCAAATAGTTGCAGAAATTTGTCCGTTCCATAATGCATATATGCCCTTAATTTTCTTTAGTTTTAAGAAAGTCAAAACTTTGTGTTTACCTTAAATATATTTTTCCTTTATTTTTCATTTAAAGGAAGTTATAAATTGTATATAGCAAATTTTTTAATAATATATAACATAATGTTATTCTGAAATTATCAAAACAAAAATGTGCAATAAAAAATAGATCAATTGTTAGAGTACAATTATTTGTATAATAAAGAAAGGTTATTGAAATAATTTATTTTATAATTTGGAAAGAAAGGTACTTTAGAAAAAATTATAATTTCTTACTAAGAGACATGAAGATTTTCAAGAACTTGTTCAAAATATTTAGATAAACATCATGTTAAATTGTGTGCACTTTCTTAAAAGAGGAGGGTTCCAATGCCTCTATTTTTTGTGCCTCCATCATGCCTCCACTTTTTAAATTTCAAATAACTCAAAATTTAAAACTCATTTTCAAAACAAAACCGTTAGATTTGATCAATATGATATTCTCTACGTGCACATAACAATTTTTTTCAATTTTTGTTTTATTTTATATAAATCAATGAGTTATAATAATCAACGTCTAGAAATTGCTCAAATTAGTACATTTTTTTGAAGCCCTTAATGTCAAACAAAATAATATTCAAATTTGATGATTTTTTACATATACATAAATGAAAGGATATAGATTAAATCTAACGGTTTTGTTTTGAAAAATGAGTTTTAAATTTTGAGTTATTTGAAATTTAAAAAGTGGAGGCATGATGGAGGCATAAAAAATGAAGGCATTGGAACCCTCCTCTTCTTAAAAATATGTGTGTGATCAACTGATCATTGCTGGTATGAGAAGTTAGAAACTTTTTTTTAGTTATATCATTTAATTAAGGGCAATGCTACTATGAGCTTAAACTCACCAAGCACTTTGGTGAGCTTGACTGAAAAAACATATTTAAGTATCTTCAAATTGTGATTTATGTCTTTCATAAAATTATTTATATCAAAATCTCTTGGGATACAATTTTTTTTTTTTTAGAATTTTTTAAGTATTTGTTTCATATTTTTTAAGATAGACTACAAAATATTAATAAAAAATGATATGAAAACATGCTATCTTAAAAAATATGAAATAAGTACTTAAAAAAAATTCTAAAAATGAAAAATTTTTGTATATTAGAGTTTTTTATATAAAGAATTTTATGAAAGATATAAATCATAATTTGAAGATTCTTAAGAGCCTGTTTGGTAACCTCTTTTCTTCTTGAAGAAGAGAGAAGATGGAGTTAAACTAGAAGAAAATTCCCAGACAGCAGAGGAAAAAAGTGGAATAGAGTGGAAGGATTTTCTTTCATAGTTTTGATGGAAGAGTGGCTCTTACGGAAGAAATGCAAAATTTGACACACTATTTCTACTTTTTTCACTTGTTTATTATTTTTTGTCTTCCATGTATTGCCAAACACAAATGTAAAATTATAGAATAAGGTGGAAGAAGATTTATTTTAGAAGAGTGCTCTTCCATTTTCTTCCGGAAGAAACCATGGTTACCAAACACACCCTAAGTATGTTTTTTGAGTTAAGCTCACCAAAGTGCTTAGTGAGCTTAAGCTTATAGTTGTGTTGCTCTTTAATTTATACATTTCAATAGTTTCACTTTACATTTTATAATCGACTCATATTAAGTGTTATAAAATTACATCTAAAGTAAGTCTATTTATATTGTTTTAAGATATGATATATCTTATAGTTTAAGTTCTTTATAAAATAGAAAATGCTATGGGGATACCGCAAAAGATACCGTCGGGGATACCATTAAACATTGACTGCTAATAAAAAATGTGATAAGTGAATATTTAGGAGGTTAAGATGAATATTTAGGAGGATATAAGTTGAATAGTTAGGAAGTGTAATGCTGCAATTAGGTTTTTTTTATTATGTGGAGTTTTTATTGGTTGTCAAGCAAAATGTGTTAAGTTGAATGTTTAGGAGGTTAAGGTGAATATTTATGTTTAGTTGAATTGGTCAAAGATCATGGTATCTCCGACGGTATCCTAGTGGTATCTAAATATCTGGATTGTTATAAAATAACTATTTGGTATATTTTTGTATGGGCATAAGGGCATTGAATAAACAAAAAATAGACGTTGCAATGGCATAAAAAATCTATTTCTAACTGTAAAAAATTTTGCATAACTTTTTTGAAATTATAACGTTTAAATTATGAAATCAAAAGTTCAATACCTTTTCAATGTTCATGCTGATCGTACATTATATGCTTGAAGTTTTATTATACTAAATAAATTGGATACCAATGCATATATTCCACATAACATTTTAAGAAAAATGTAAGTTCGGGAAGTCCGCATTAGCTTGTTTTCATCCGTGGGTCCCCAAGAATTTTTTAAATTACTTTTCCCTATAGAAATGAAAAGGATGGCTCGGTAAATGTGAAAGAGAGAGAGCATTAAATACAATCAGATCGGACGGTTCACAAGATGGATACACAATCAAATGGTGTATTTATGGGTGCACCCACCCCGCTTCCGTACAGTACATCTAAAATAACAAGTTTACATAAAATAAGTTGAATGAACACGTACTCTTTAAATTGAATAATAAATTCATACTCTAGAAAAATAGGTGAATTTCTAAGCTTTTTAGCTATGCCATATCATCATTCATCTCAACCATTGATTTTGTTTCTCTCTCTTCATTTATCTTAATCAAATGACTCAATTTAATTTTTTTTATTAAAGAGAAAATCATGATGTACCAAAAACCAATTTAAGCCTCAAAATATTTACAACTCTTTATATTTTTTTATATAAATTGAGATGTAGCTAAAAATATATTATATAGAAAATATATTAAGTCCAGTATATATCTAATAAAATATATTTATGAAAAACATATATTTATTTTTAATATTTGTTAGTTTATATAATATTATTATTTCGGAGCGAAGCCGGATTCACAGCCCTACTTTACATAATAAGTTGAACAATAAAGTCGTGCTACGGACTACGGAGCTAGATCAGCAATTATACATTGGCACCTGGGATATATTGGGTAGTTCATGATAATCCAACGGCCACGTAAAAGGATGTAATTATTGATATTTATGAAGGCTTGCATGCATACTGATATCTGTGATATGGCGCAATCTAAGGAAGAAACTTTATACTATAGGCGCTAGGTTTATGAATTTAATATGTTAATTTTTTATGTTATAATTATACACTATAATTTTACTTTAGTATGTACAGGTGTTACTTTAAAAAAAAAAAAAGAAAATAGAAGGAAGAAATCTTTAATCGCCCTGCTTTTCCTTCTTGCACGTTATAAAAAGAAAAGAAAAGAAAAGAAATTATTGTGAAAACTTGACATGCATAAAATTATGCAAGTGAATTAATGACATGTATGCTTGCAAGTTGCAAGTTCATTTTCTTTGTAGTTAGTTATACTAAACGTACTAAGATAAAAATAAAGCTAGATATATATATAGGGCACTAAGGGCAGGAATGCCAAATACCTTGCAAGAGCCTTGCCATCATTCATCTCATTTGCCTTGCCTTGGACTTGGACTTGGACTTGGACTTGGAATAATGGGCTATCTAAAAGTGAAATAATGGGCTGCCTGCCTTGGGTGTCCAGATTGTATATAAATCCTGGCGAATCATGTGGGCCGAATTATGAGTTCTGAAATTCCAAGATAATAGTAATTGCAGTGCTCCAGAAAAGCGAGATGAGAGATTAGATTATAGACTAGAGAAGGTTTAAGGCACGCATTCCATTAATCCATTAATCCATTCCGCTCGTTGCCCTTAATTCTTGATTCTTAGTCACACCCACCAATCATAGTAATAGTATGCCTGCTTTTCTTGTATTGTATAATTCATTTTCTACACCACGCCTTCCAGCCTTTCCTTTCCCCAATCCCCAATCCCCATGATATGATATGATGATGAACATTTGAACAGCATGCTATGTTAGATTAACGGCTCTTAAGTAGTTAACTATATCAAAAGCCAACTTTTCTTTCAAGAATTGTCTCAAGCAAAACCGTAAGATGACAGACCTTGGATGATTTGCGGTGACTTCAACCAAATAATCATGCCCTATGACAGCTCAAATGCAAATAGAACCATGACAGCAGCTTTTCAAAATCTCATCAACTCCTTGGGGCTTCAAGACTTAAGACTTCATGGTAGGAAGTACACATGGACCAATGGAAGGGAGCATCCCACATTTGTCAGGTTGGATAGATTTTTCATATCAAATGCTTGGGGCCAAATATTTCCAAATATAATTCAATCTGCATTGGCAACCACAATTTCGGATCATTGTCCGGTACTATGCAAATGCTCCACCTCATTTCCATTGCCAAACACCTTCAAATTTGAGAATTTCTGGATGAAAATGGAGGAATTTCACTTGCTGGTTCAGCAAACTTGGCTGCAACAACCAACTGCTCAGGACCCGCAAACACTATTCTCAAATTGGTCTTGCTAAGAAAAGGTATTAAGGACTGGAAAAAGGGCAAAATAGGAAATCTGACCAAGCAAAAAGAAGTCTGCAAGACAGTGCTGCTATGGCTTGATAAAAAATCAGAGGAAAGAACACTCACACAATTGGAAAAATTAGCTAAAGAGCTGTTGAAAGAAAGACTGGCAGAGGTAGTTCAATTGGAGGAGCAAATGTGGCAGCAAAGAGCAAAGAAATCATGGGTTCAACTGGGAGATAGAAACACAGCATACTTTCATGCCATAGCTTCAAGTCAGAAGAGGAACAATTGGATCGCATCACTTGAAGAACAAGGTCAGCAGTATGTAGAGCACAGTGCCAAAGCAAGGATACTTTTCACACATTTTTGCTCGCTCATGGGTACATCGGTACAGCCCACATGTGAATTTAACTTCATGCAGCTCTATGACAGACAAGTTCTGCAAGAATCAGATCATGACAATTTGCAAAAGGATATAACACAGGAAGAAATTGCTCGGGTAATAGATGCATGGCCACACAACAAGGCTGCAGGGCCTGAAGGCTTCACGGGTGAATTCTATCAGCAGTTTAAGGGCTTGATCATGCCTGATTTACTTGCAGTTTTCAATAGAGTTTTGCAGAATCCTCATCTCACATGGGCACCGCTCAATGATTCACACATAGTACTTGTACCCAAAACAAATCAGGCTATGAAGCCAACGGACTACAGACCTATTAGTGTAGTGAATGGAATTCAGAAGATATTTGCAAAGATCCTAGCATCCAGATTGCAACCCCACATGGAGAAAATACTGTCACAAACTCAAACTGGCTTCCTGCAAGGTAGAAGCATCTTGCATGGTTTTTACTATGCGTAGGAACTGGTTAAGGCAGCAACACAACAGAAAAAATGCATTACAATTTTCAAAGCCGACATCCACAAAGCTTTTGACACGGTGGAATGGAATTTTCTTCAGCAATGCTTGCAGGCTATTGGTTTCAGATAGGTATGGATTGAGTGGATCAAGTATCTAATTCTGCCAGGAAAATAAAAAATAGTGCTAAATTCGGTAGCAGGAAAAGATATAATTCTCAGGAGAGGGGTCAGGCAAGGAGACCCCATGTCTCCATACCTGTTTGATATTGCTATTGACTTCCTAGCAAGGTGGTTGACAAGGTTGAATCAAGAACAATTGCTCAAATCTCCATTCCAGGGTTGTAGAACTTGCTTATTATATGCCGATGACACTCTCATCTTTCTCAAACCGCAACCTCAGCAATTGCAGTTACTCAAACTACTATTGGATGTTTTTGGAGAGTTGTCAGGACTGAGGATCAATCTGGCCAAGTCAGAGTTGCTGCTAACATCAGATACAACAAACATGGTGCATTCCTTGGCAGCCATACTAGGTTGTAAGGCCTCACAGTTCCCAATGACTTATTTAGGGCTTCCCTTGTCAGACAAGAGATTGCCAAATTCAGCTTATCTGCCTTTGGTGAACAGAATACAACACAGGTTATCAGGTTGGAAGGCTCCATTGCTCTCTCCAGGTGGAAGAGAGGTACTCACCAATTCGGTACTCACAGCTCTACCGGTTTATTACATGTCCATGTTCATGCTGCCCAAAGAAATCTTGTCAAAAATTGACAAAATCAGAAAACGCTTCCTCTGGCATGGGCACAAGGAAACTCAACAGCAAACAAGGCCAATGATTCTGGCAAATTGGGAGTTAGTCACAAGACCCAAGAGCATAGGTGGACTAGGAATTAGGAAATTGAAAGAGGTAAATCAATCTCTCCTAATCAAATGGATGTGGAATTGGGTTCAAGAAGATCAGCAATGGTGGAAAGAAATTCCTGCAATTTCAGCTAAGCATATCAGACCGTGGGAGACAAGGAATAGATCTCATTTCTGGAAAGGAGTTTCAACCTGCGCTTCCATTTTCAATGCTTCAGTTAGGTACGTGCTGAGAGACGGTACAACCATCAGTTTCTGGCACGATAATTGGCTGCAAGGCACCCTCAAGGACTTGTATCCAAACTTGTACAAAGCGATCATCAATCCTGATGCATCAGTACATCAATGTTACCAGCATAACCAATGGGTAATACAGACAACTGACGACTTGTCTGCGAAACAACAGCAAGAATTGGTAGCACTATCTTTTCAGTTGCAGAACATTCAGCCGAACTCTGCTGTCAAAGACAAGCCTATCTGGTTCAAGTCAGCAAGTGGCACTTTTACTTCCAGGTCAGCATGTAATTTCATAGCAGCGGGCCCGTACATTGGCAGTAATATTAAACACATATGGTCAATTAGAGGACCGCCAAGGGTCATGTTTTTCTTATGGTTAATGATCATAAATAAAATTCTGACAACTGACAACTTGATCGCAAGGGGGTGGGTTCTGCCCAACAGATGCTATCTATGCAACTGTGACTTTGAGTCAGTAAATCACATTTTTGGTGATTGTAAGTTTGCACAAGAGGTCAGGGGTTATGTGCTAGATGCTATGCCTCACAGTGTGCAATTGTCACAACTGTACAAGGAAGCAAAGTTCAACCAACTGTTGATGAATAAGGATCAGCAAGACATATGGAGACAGACTCAGACAGCAACAGCATTTGTAATATGGAGAGAAAGATGTAGGAGGGTTTTCACAGGAAAAGAACAAGTTGCAATTGAAGTGGCAAGAGAAATAATGATTGAAAAGCGACTTTGGTTCCATGCCAAATCAACACAAAAAGCTCCTAGGGGCAGGGAGGCAACATGGAAGTGATAAAATGTGCTGATTACTGATATAACAATGTGTACTACACGTCCTGGTCCACAAATTGTGTTTGTTAAAATTTTCTTTATTATCCATTTTCTTATTTCTTCTTTGCTTTATTTTATAATCTTTGTACTATTTGTTCACCATTTGTGAGCATGTATCACTTTTATTTTGAATTAATGAAATTTGGGGGCTTGACTCTCATCTTTTGCTCAAAAAAAAAAAAAAAATATATCAAAAGAAAAGGGAGGTCGATCGTACTCGTACCAGTAGAGCTAAAGACTACCAACACTAATAGATATATGCCTTTTCAAATATAAAAAAAAAAAAAATTAATAACACTTGAACAAATGAAAAATTCTATTACAAACGAATCAACTATATGATTTCCATCTTCTCTCTTATAAACAATTCCAGTTAATTGCCTTGTGAATCCGTGAGAGCATTCTCAAACTTTCTTTCTGCTACACATATTTCATCTCAACTCTTAACCAAAACTAACAAAAATACCCCTAAAACCTATTCCAAATTAAGTAAAATAATAAGAATAAAAAAGAGTAAAACCTATTTGAACCTCAATCACCAGCAATCACCACCACTGATGAACAAGAACACCCCTCTGCCGAAGTGACTGAAACAAATCCAAACATTCGCCATATGTATTCTTATACTTGGGTGACCTAACACCGGGACAACACTTCTGCCATCTGTTATAGTGGCATTCCAAGAACAGCTCATCAATTCGACAAATTGCACCGGTCTCAAACAGCCGCGGTATCAGGTCAAACTCAGTACCCTCCACATCCATCTTCATAACCACATAGTCTTTCTCTGAAACTGTCTGTTTCACCCAATTAGCAAAATCAAACCCTTCAATTGTGCGCACCTCACCACCGTGCATAGACCCAGTAACAGGTCGAATCCGACCCATACCACGTCCGCCCTTCTCATCCTCCTTCTGGTCATGGTCATGGTCCCGGTTTATCTCAAAAGATAAAGTCTCATTCCTCACCCATGCAGCATATGGCAGTAGAGTAATGCCTTTCTTAGATTTGTACTCATCATAAAACGAATGATCGGCTTCAATTGCATAAATGTCAAATGTATGGTTTTGTTTCAGGTACTGCTTCCGGAACCAACTACCAATGCTGGATCCGTAGCTGCGCGCGCCCACATCTATGTACACATAGCGGCGCTTGAAGCTGATGTCGGCCAGAGAGGGAAGGTACTTGATGTTCTTGACATTGCGTTTGAGCGTAAGCCAGGGCTTCAATGGCTCTTCTGTTATAAGAGGCTCAGCGGCCTCGACAATCTGCATCTTGTGCTGTTGCATGGAGCACCTACTATGTACTGAATTCCCATCAGAGGAAGAATCCAGATTCTCTGAATCCTCCTCCGGTAGGCCAAGAATGTTGCTATTCTCTAATTCTAACTGTACCATCTTCTGTACAACGATCTCCCGGAGGGCGACTGATGCATCGGGGCCGTTGATCTTCCGAGACTTGATGAGATCAAAGCCCGAGAAGAGAACCTGAAGAGAGGTGAGACTGTACAGGTCCTGCGCCGAGGTCGTGTGTATGACAACAAACCCCTTGCTCTTTACAACTCGCGCAATCTCCGCCGCCAGATCTGCCGGACGCCTGGATCGGTCCAGTGCACGACCGGCGAACACGAAATCAAACTCACCGTCTGAAAAAGTAAAATTGAAGGGGTTCCCCTGCCGAACCAGGGGCAGGGATTTCTTCTTGGCAACACCAATAGCATTGGAGACACCGATTTCCTTGAGTGCCAGCACTTCATAGCCGATCCGCGTGTCGACGCAGAGGGAGCGAGAGGAGGGCGAAAGGTAGCCGTCAGACGTCAATCTGTTGAAAAGGGAGGAGTAGTAGTCGACAGATCGGCGCCACTCGCGGCTGGTCCAGAGGGCCCGGAGCTTGGGGGAGGCAGCAGCGAGCATTCCGCCATCATGCACGCGGACAAAGGCAGCTTTTCCGGCTGTGGTGGTGGTGGTGGTGGTGGTGGTGGTGGTGGCAGCCCCAGAGCCGGAGATAGGGAAAGATCCATCAGGGGAGGAGAAGAGGCAGAAATCGCCGGAGCCGCATCCGGTGGCCCCGCCTAGAACGACAACAACATATGCGAATCGGAGGGCGAGCAAGACAACTCCAAAGAAGAGAGTGCGGACGAGGAGATTGCGGCAGGTGCGGGGGGGCTTATCCATGGAATGAATTAATTAGATAGGGAATAAGTAGATCGAAGGGGGGAGAAGGAATAGGGAAGGAAGGAAGGAAGGGTATTAGGCTATTAGGGTATTAGGGTATTAGGCTAGCGAGAGCAGAAACGGGCGGAGGTGTGGTTGGCGCCGACGAGGGAGCGCAGGGGAGGGAC
Source organism: Cyperus esculentus (assembly GCA_030179965.1). Taxonomy (NCBI): domain Eukaryota; kingdom Viridiplantae; phylum Streptophyta; class Magnoliopsida; order Poales; family Cyperaceae; genus Cyperus; species Cyperus esculentus. Next base: position 50,519 of record JASGLE010000049.1, on the reverse strand, counting down.
GCCCTGGGAAAACAAGGGTTTCGGGGGGAACGAATGCGAATGGAAATGGCCGCCCATGGGAACGCTCATCGCTGGGGGACGCAGGAGTCAGGACGCTGCTGCCTCTCTCTCTCTCTCTCTCTTTCTCTAGTTAGAAACTTAGAAGATTATAGAATGGAATCATGGAACGAACGGGGTATCTATCCTATCCTCTATTCTAGAGCTGGCAATTCGGCAATTCTTATCCTCTATTCTAGCCATCCGATTTGCTTTTGAGATTCGTGCAACTTAATCTCAAAACACACCCCCCCATTAGTAGAGGATGAGCACGCTCACATCGAGCAGGCGGGTCGGGTTTGGGTTCAAATTAGATGGGTCGGATTAGTTTGACTATTTAGAAGATCTCAACCTCTCGGATCAGGTCGGGTCGGGTTCTGCGACCTCTTCTCATCCCCTATTCCTACCTGTTCCTTCCTGTTCTTATTTGGCTTTCACTTTGCATTCGCATCTCATACAATCATACTAAAGACAGATTGACATACGTCCTTGGCTAGTTGTAGTGTTTTAAAAAAATCTGAGAGGTCCAAACCTAACTCAAGAAACCTGAGGAAAATGGACCGACCGACTTGACTTGAGGGTGTGACCCGGGCAACTCGGGGAGGGTTGGGAGGAACGGTCTTCGCAAGGAAAGGAATCCAACCCAAGCGAACTCGGGATCCGACTCGCCCCGACCCGAGCTACCAGGGTAAAAAAAAATAAAAAAATAAAAAATAGGTCGGAACCCTATATATGTTAGTAACATAGCCGGTCCCAGACCCAAAAACTAAAAGAGGATAACTTTTACTTTTAAAAAACGATTAGTAGTATAAATATATATATTTCGGTTTAAAACAAATAATATTTTAGTACTTAATATATAGGGTGTGTTTGGATTGATGAGGTTAGTACTATTTTTAGGTTAGTGTCACTAAATCAGAGAGGGGTGTCATCCAAACATGAATCAACAATTTGGAGTAGCCCATGAGTAGCACTACTTTACTAACTCATACAATTGTTGAGTTAGTGAAATATGTTCAACTTGAGGTAGTGATATTAATAAACAAATCACCCACCATTCAATTTTCTATTTGTTTCCATTCTAAGTTATTATTTGTATTCAATTTTTAATTATTTATGATAAAATAAAAGTGACAATTTTAAGGGAAAAAAAATCTATTCGTTAACTACAATTTAAATATTATTAATAACATAAAGTAAGAAAAAATATTATTTAACCGATAAATTAAAATTAAGGTTTCAAATTGTAAGTTTTCATGTTCCATAATGCTTACGAGTTACGACCATAACATATATATTAACATGCCAGTCCATAATACTTTATTTATTTTCTCCATCACTACTCTCACTACTCTAAAGTTACTATCCAAACAACATTTTACTAACCGGAATAGTAAAAGATTAGTTCTACTCACACGTTTCCCGAGTTAGCACTAACTTCACACTACTCTCAATTACTAACCCAAATATCACTAATCTTGCACTACTCCTTACACCATCCAAACGCACCCATATATTTCAGTTTAAAATAAATAATTTTCTTATTTTTTTAAAGTACTTTTTTCGATTTTTGTAATATAAAATAGGTATAATATTTGAGTATATTTTTAATATATTTTTGTTGCTTCTTTTTTTTTGTTTTTCAGTTTTTTTTTTTTTTTTTTTTACCTTATAACCCGAAAACTCAGCACAATCCAACCCGGACAACTCGAACTGGGAAACCCGGACAATCCGAAAGGGACAGTCCTAAACTAGGTTCAATCTCCATCCCCCAAAATTTTTCCGAGATTTCTCGAAACGAGAAAATCCGTAGACAAGAAAAACCCGCAAACTGGGGTGAGTTTAGATCAACCTGGACCTACCCGAACTATCTTTTAAATCCCTAGCTAATTGGCAGGCTCACTATAATGAATTCACGCGTAAGCTCCAAGCTCTTCTTCTTTTCCTACACTTTTTCGTACCATTATATATCTCAATTCACAGCGTCTCCTTTATTTTTTTTATTTTATTTTTATCATATACATTTATAACTGTGGCAGTGGCACATATTAATTTCGAAGATGCAACAATAGAAATCCCTTACAAAAGATTTATTTTTTTATATTTTTCAAGTGATATAATAATCCTAAAAATAATTACTTTGTAAAAAAAATAAAAAATATTTGTCTACTTATTCTGTGATTAGAAATGGCAAAATTCTTTAGTATTAATAATTGAACTGTGTCATTAAATTGTAGCTCATAATATTGTTTAGTTATAAAAAAAATCATTTATTAGAAGTAAGGAAAGAACAAGAGAATAGATCATCACATTCACTGATTGACGCCATAGCAAGTAGAAGTAGTGCAATGCAGTAAAAGGCGAGGGTACAAATAGAGAAGTGTGCTAATGGCGTGTGGCCCGCAGGCACCGGCACCGGCACAATATTAGCCTTATATTATATTATATTATATTATATTATATTATATTATATTATATTGGGTGCTATTCTATTCTATTCTATTCGTGCATAGAAGGTCAAAGAAGCCTCTTTTTTTTTTGTTTGCCTTCTGGCTTCGGAGTCTGTCTGGCACAGTGGCACTGACAAAAAAGAATAGAAAAAAAAATAAAGGATTAAAGAATGCTTGGGTTTCTAAATCGAGACCGCATATCTCGCAAATTCGTACCATCGAGATGAGATGGGTCATCTGATCTCAGAGCCCGTGATCGTGATGTGATGATATTCAACCGTTATTTTGCTGCTTTTGGTTTTTTATCTAGATGAGATGGGGCACTCACATGATCACATATTCACATCACATGCGCTGCGCTTCTCTGCTCTGATCACTTCCATCTCTGTTCCTTCTGCTTCTTATTTTATTTTATTTTTGAGTTGGGTTTATGAGGATGAATACTTAAGAGCCGCTACAACTTACTTCATCGCCATTCTCCAGCCTGTGCCAGTGTCACTGTGTCACTGTGTCACGGCAGCGAGAGTCCGAGAGAGATGTTTCATTTGAAAGAAAGAATTCGGCCGGCGCATCCCCATAGCCATAGAACGGAGAAAATTTAAGGAACAATAATGATAATGATGATATTAATAGAGAATATGATAGTTAGTTGGCGCCAGCTTTGGACCGGGACAGAGCGTGGCGAGCAATAATGATAATGTATGGTATGGCCAAATGGCAGAGGCATGAATTGATGATGCATGTTACTTACATCTTTGATCTTTCCACGGGCATTTAACTTTTACATGGCCCCACACGCCAGTCAGTCCCCACTCTTTTACTTTACTTGTAGTTATACCAATCCATTACCATTACCATTACCATCGCATTCTTATTCATTTATCTTATTATATATTTATGCCATTAAATTAAATTAAATTCGGCCGTCTCCACTCCCGTCTCCGGGGGGCGACACGGCCACACGGGACTCCTCAACTAATCTATTTCGGGCTTTTAACATTCTTTCTTTCTTTCTTTCTTTAACAATTTTAAAGTAATGTTATTTATATCCGTCTTTATTTAAAACAAAAAAAAAAACACCCTAACAATGATAAATTGTTTGCATTCTTATCGTAATTGAGCGTCATCAAATAGTTGTTGTGAATTGTTTTGTGAAACAGTCGGAAGAGGTTATATTCGTCTCATTAGGGCTGCACCAGCACTACCTAAAATTAATCGTGTGAAACGTGCAATAGCATCACGGAAAGAGAACCTTCCGTGGAGCATAAATGAAGCATTGGAGCATGATACTTGGGCTACTAATTCTGAGTGAGTGGGGATGAGATGGGGCTGGTAAGACCCAAAGCGAAGCGAAGCGAGTAATTGGGCTAGCCTAGCGAATAAGAAAAGTGCAGATGTGCAGGCTTGGAGGCTTGGAGGCTTTGAGTCAATTGAGAAGGGAAGTGTGATCGCAACAACGTGGAGGCGTGGAGCCCAGGACTTGAGTCAGCAGCGTCTCTCTCTCTCTCTCTCTCTCTCTCTCTCATGATTTGATACCGAAATGGGCCCATCCCCATCCCTCTCAATCCAATATTAAATTCTTTTCTTCCATCCCCTTCCTAATTCCTAATTCCTAATTCCTTCCCCTTCCCCTTCCCCTTCCCCTTCGGCCTTCCCAAATCACACACCATACCGTACCGTACCATACCATACGGGGGGCATTTCAAATTCAAATCCAACTTCCCATCTATTCATCATCTACTCCTCATGGCAGACGCCAAGCCCAACGGCCTCCCTCCGCCTCTCTCTCTCCACACCTCCTACTCTGGCAGCGCCCAACGAGGGACCAGGGACCATCTGCTCCACAAGAGCCCCTTGGTGCTCCGTGCCCTCGCCACCCTCTTCTCCTTCCTTTCCTTCGTCCTCCTCCTCTCCAATCAGCACGGCGACTGGATGCAGTTTGATCACTTCCAGGAGTACAGGTACCTGCTCGCCATCTCCGCCCTCGCCTTCTTCTACTCCCTCCTGCAGTCTCTCATGGCAGTCTACCGCCTTCGCACAGCCCCCGCTGATTCTCAAACACCCGCCATTCCTGATTTTATCGGGGATCAGGTATGTATGTTCTTCGTTAAGATTAATCAATCTGTCTCCTTCCTTAATCTCTAGTCTACAAATTCAAATGTTCAGAGTTCAGTTACGCTAGCTAGCTGTTATTATCACCATGTACATAATAATCGCGGCATCGCCTACTTCAATTAATTTGTATTGTATGTCATACTAACTACTAATAATCGCCTACTTCTATGATTTGTATTGCATGTGAGATTGGGGGATGGATTTATAATTTCAATATAAGATTTGAAACCATGGTAAGTAAAGTCCGAAGTCCCAACATAAATTTTGTGGAGTGGTATTTTTCCTCAAAAGTTGAAATGGAGTGATGCCAAGTGGGAATTGAATGCCCAAAGAAAGAATATCCACTTAGCATTATTTAATTTATTTAAGTTGGAAGCTGATTGACCCAACCAACATAAATTAGTAGTGGGCCAAGACTGAATTGATAGCACTCCTTTTCTTTAGTAATAATTTAACATCATTTCAGGTACTAGATTCTGGAAAACATTGTGCAATGCCAGTATATCTAGTTTAGTTCCTTTAATTGATTTTGGTGTTTTTTATGATTGTTTTTTCCAAGTAAAATGCTATCTACAATAGGACTGGGAGTTAAGTTACCAAGTGATTTAAAGGTTGCATCTTGTAACCAATGGAAAAGGAAATGGACTGGAAAAAGGCAAAAAGGAAAAGAAAAAAGGAAAAGGATGCCTTCAAACATGGCATCTCTTAAAGGAAATTTCCTGCTATAGTACTAGTGGCGCTATTATAGAAAATTATATCAATATAAAGTACTTTGCAGTACTGCTAATCTGAAAGTTATCTAAACTAATATACATGCAAATTACTTTCCTTAGTACCCACCACCGTCGATCCTTGTTTCCTTAGTGCTCAACTGATGATATCACTCTTATCTGTTTACATGAATGCTTAGAGCTTAAGAATGATACATAGTAAGGAAAGGTAAAATAGATGGAAAATGTGCCCATGATTTGCTATATTTAATTGTACAATTAATACCTGATTGTCACAACCAACTGTTGATGGTATCCTGATCACTTACTCTCTCATGTCTCATCCCTGCCGGGATAAGAATATGTTTTTAGTACCTGACTTTCACAACCAACTATTCATGGTCCCCTCTAAAAATACCATTTTGACATGATTTTCATTTTTCAATACTGATCACATACATAAAGCGACTTAGTGACTATGACTCAGCTGACTATTAGAACGCTGGTCGGTGCACAGGTTTATCTCTTCACATTTGATGTTCTTCTCCTGTCTTTGGTTTGGATATATCTCTTTTATTATGGCTATTTTCTTGTTTATTTAAAGATGAGAGTCTTAAGTTACGTAATCCAGTTTTATATGTTTATCAAGGATTTTGATTCATATTTCAATATATGATATTTTTTTATTAATTATTATGAATTGAACTCAAGATCAAATTCTTTTCAATTCAAAATCAAGGTGGTTGAATCCATTTAATCTGATTTTGATGTATTTAGTTGAATCCATATAATATATTTCAATCAAGCTGGTCCATCTTAAATTATTCGGTAATTAAATCATATTTTAAGAAAACAAAACATTTTCAAATTTCTGATGTAATCTGATCCAAGACCAAGATGCATTCTTTTTTCTCTAAGAAGATGGACGCACCTGTCCAAAAGTTAAAGTTCCTAAATTTACGAGCATCCATGAGCTTGTTGGTGGGTCTTGGGCCCTTCCTCATTACAAGACATTATTATTTATTATATCTTATTGGGCCTAAGAAACTATCACATTTATTATATTTTCTATTGCCACTCAACTTTTAGCTTCCGGAATAAAATTTTGTGTCCGTTTTTCATCATCCCCGCCTTGGATGATGATTATATAAACAACCTTATTGCCATTGAGTGATGTAGCTTAGCAGTTCACTTTTACAATCCTGCCCGGAGAATTGTGCTTATGTTTTTTCTGAGGAATTGTTAAATAATTGTTATTCTGTTTTCTTCCTTGTAGTTGGTTGCATATTTGCTCATTTCTGCACTGTCGGCTGCTATACCGATCACAAACCGCATGAGACGAGCAGTAGTGAACATATTTACCGATTCAACCGCAGCCTCCATTAGCATGGCCTTCCTTGCATTTGTGGCATTGGCTTTCTCTGCTGTCGTTACTGGATTCAAATTGTCAAAGCAATTGTACGTTTGAATTTTTATTAGTGCTCAACATGTCGCTCGTTTATTTTTTTCATGTACATGAGAAGATAGTTTAGCATAATTTTGTTTACATTTACACACAGTGAGAGCGAGATAAGGTTTGTAGAATTTTGGTGTTTGGATTGTAGTAAAAGGCTTTCTTGATGTTTTGTAAGGGAAACGATTGTCATTATTTGAGTTATGTAAAGAAGCTGCAAGTATTTGAAAATATTTCATAATTATTGATAAAGTGTATACTGTCTACTAGTGTTGTGCTCCCGGGCGGGTCACGGGCGGGCGACCCGTCGGGCGAGGTTCCGGCGGGCTAGTCCGGGTGGCGGGCGACGGGTCCGGGCGGGCGACAGGCTACCCCGGGTGAGACTGCGGAACCCCCGCCCTTACCCGCACTTCGCCCGTCGGGCTACCCCGGGCACGGGCAGGCGGCGGGCGGGCGGGTGGCGGGTTTAGGCCGAGCGGGGGTTTGAGCGCGGGAAAAATGTGATACAATTTCGGCCCCAAAATTTTTTTTTTTGGTCTGAAATTTATAAGTTTGAAAATTTATAAAATTTATTTGAAAATTTATAAGTTTGTTGAAGTCTTGAAGAACAAAAAATTGCAACTTTTTTTTTTTGAAATTGAGTTATATTTTATAAGTTTGAAAATTTATAAAATCTATTTGAAAATTTATTAGTTTGTTGAAGAACAAAAAATTGCAACTTTTTTTTTTTTTGAAATTGAATTGTATTTTATAAGTTTGAAAATTTATAAAATTTATTTGAAAATTTATAAGTTTGTTAAAGAACCAAAAAATTGCAGCTTTTTTTCTAAAAATGAGTTCTATTTATAAGTTTGAAAAATATATTTTTTAAAAAAAAAGTTACCCTCCTCCTTTTTTCCGGGCTTGGGACCGGCTATGCTATTATATTATAAAATAACATAGGCGGAGTTCTAACTTTTTTTTTTGTTAGTAAAATTTTAAGAAAGTAAGAGAGTATTTAATAATTTGAAAAAAAAAAGGAAATAGAAGAGTGTATAGACTTCATACCGAAACTACCTATTTAGTTGGTCGATCGCATATACCATATGCCGCTCTCTTCTTCGGGTTCGCATTCGTCGTCCAAAGCTGGCGACGCGTTGCTCTCTTGAGTTTCGGCACCGGATGAAGATGGTTCAATTTCATTGTATTGCTCACGATTTTCCGCATCAATCCAATCCTTGAGGCATACGAGTCGCTCGAAAACCACCGGTCCCAACTTGCTTCTAATATCATTGAAAACAAAAAAATAGTTAGTAAAAAAAATAAGAATCCGAATTACAAAAAATGTGTAGATATAATAAATATAGTCATTTACCTTTTATCGGTAAGAATCCGATTTGCCGAACTAAAACAAGATTCGGAGGGTACGGTGGACATAGGAATGGCAAATATGTCGTGTGCCATAAGAGATAGAGTTGGGAAAAGATTTGCGCTTCTTTTCCAATATTCTAGAAGATCAACCCCCTCCGATTCTCCCGGTAATCCAAAAAAGATATTTAACTCGTTGGAGGTGTTTGTACATAGCATCCGAACTTTCCGATAAAGATGACAACAATCCCTCGGACGATTGGGTCCTACTATTAAATTTGAAGATAAAAAAAATCAAATTTTAGAAAACCGAATTTTTAAAAACCGAATTTAAAAAAAAACGAATTAAAAAAAAACCCGAAATTAAAAAAAAAGGAATTTAAAAAATGTACCTCCCGGGCCCGGCACGACTTGTAGAAGCCGGTTGTTGGGCTCCTCTTCGGGCGTAATATAGGTTGAACATATCTTCAACCATTTTGGTCACAAGTGCATCCTCATCTCCACTCGAAATACCTAAATTATTGTTATAAATCCGTAGCATCTTTACCACGTAGAACTTCTTGTACGTTGGATGGAGGCAATTTGCGATAATCGTGACGGGAGGTACGCGTTCCCAATATTTGAGAAACTTGTCCTTCATGGCTTGTACGATCGGAGCGACACTTTCGTCGGATTCCTCCATAGCTAAGCAAATTTAAAAAATTGAGAATATGAGAGTTAAAAAAAATTTGAAATAAAAAAAAACCGAAAAAAAAACCGAAATAAAAAAACCGAAAATAAAAAAAAACAGAAAATAAAAAAAACAGAAATTAAAAAAACCGAAATTAAAAAAAAAACGTAATTAAAAAATGAGATTTATAAGAAATTAAAAATGTACCTGCCATGTCCTTGTACACTCCGGAAATGTAATAGAGGTGGTGAAGCAATGCATGTGCGGTCGGTGTGTACGAGCAAGACAATGCTACCGTTGCTTTAAAAAATACTTCAAGAAATTTCATTAGTTGGTGTAATTGGGCCCATTCACCGTTCGAAAGCGCTAATAGCATTCCGTCGGTCGATTCATTCAAAATTTGATTGATAGCACGTGCATAAGGAAAAACTCGTTTTATCATTCTATAAGTTGAGTTCCAACGGGTATCGATATCCAATGGCACTCTTAGTTTACTATACCCCAACCTTTCACACAAAGTATGAAAGCTTTGTTTTCTAACGCCGTTAGTATAAATAAAAGTTAAAGATTTTTAAAATTTTTGTATTAAATCGCTAACACCGGAAGTTTTAAGTCCCGCCTTAACGGTGAGATTTAAAACATGACAAGCACATTTTTGGTGAAACAAAGCTCCATCCATAATTGGAGATAATGAACGGAAAAAATATTCTATAGCTTTATTATTGTTACTAGCATTATCAAAAGAAATTGAGATAATTTTATCTTCTAAATCATTTTTCAAATTATATTCTCTTGCAACCCGTAATTGCTTGAAAAACTACTTCGCCGGCGTGCGGCCATTCTATTACACGAAAACTTAGTACTCTTTTTTGCAATTTCCAACTATCATCTATATAATGTGTGGTAATACAAATATAAGATAAACCATGTTTACCGGCGGTCCAAATGTCGGATGTGAGTGCTACTTTAAATGGTGTGGTTGCAAATATGGCAATCAATTCATTCTTACGATCCGTAAATTGTTGTTTAAGTTCTTTGGTCATTTTCCTATAATGAATTCTTTTGTAAAATGGTTGACCGCAACCTCTAATCATTAGACGGGCAAAACTCGAACAACCGCCTATGCTAATTGGTTGTTCTTTGTGGGCAATATACCGTGCAAACTCACTTAACATTTTTTTTTCATCGTATCGTTGGTGAGTTCGTGTACCATCCGGGTTGATAACGGATTGGACCGATCTAGAGTCGGGCTTTTCTTGTGGTTCTTTACCGTCTTTCTCATGAGCACGGGCATGTCTAAGAAACGAACTCAAACCATTATCCTCATCATAAATAAACTCACCTTTGCAATCTTTTACCTTGCATCGTGCGCTTATCACCTTGCCGGTGTCCGGATCGAGAGTTTGCTCGTAGAAGCGCCACCATGCCGCGTTGTACCTCGGGCGGGGCCCCTTTCTCTTTTTAAGACCCGGTTGCGAGGTTGACGGTGCCGCCTCCACCTCCTCTTCTATTTCGGTTTGTCCGACCGAAACATGCGGTACGGGTGCGGCGGGGGTTGAAGCATATGCGCTCCCCGCTCCACTTCCGGAGCTCACGGTGTGAGGAAAAAAATTAAGGTCGGGCGGTGGTGCTTGAAAAAATTGAGGTGTAGGGACATTTTGTGGAAAATTTGTATTTGTTGGAAAATAATTGGGGTTTTGTGAATAACTAGTACCGAAAATTTGTTCACCTAATTGTTGAAAAGGCTCATCGATGTTTGATGTGAATTGGTTAGGTGGTGGAGATGCCATTTTGTCACTACAAATGTGCAAAAAAAAAACGAATTAAATTATTGTGAAAAAAAAAACCGAATTAAAAAAAAAACCGAATTAAAAAAAAAACAATTTCAAAAAACAATTAAAAAAAAAACGATTTTAAAAAATCGATTTCAAAAAACCGATTTGATTAACTGATTTAAAATAATATTTCTAAAAACCTTTTTATAATTTTTTAATTCGGTTTAAAAAAAAGAATTAAAATTTAATTTAAAAAACCGATTTCAACTATTATTTCCAAAAACCGATTTAAAAAAAACGATTTTAAATAATTGTGCAATTACATAAAAAATCAATTGTAAGTTTCTAATATTCATATAATGTTAAAAAAATAAATAATGCAAGAAGATTAGAAGAATATACCTCCGAATTTTGCGGGAAACCGGCGAAGATCTTGTGCAATTTGCGGAATTAAATTAAATATTACCACCACAACTTAAATACTGATGCACGAATGGTAGGAGACGACAAGCGACGAACAAGAAAGAACTCGAAAGATTTTGAAAGAATTCACACAGAATTCTAAGGTTTTGATAAACTTTGATAAAATAACAACTAGTCCTGCCCAAAGGGCTTGAGTTTGCTTATATAAGAAAAAATAGAAATAACCCTCCTCAAGAAAAACAAAGAAAGAAACAATTAAAACTGTCTAAGAATGCAACAAAATTCCAAAATACGCTATCTGAACCGACTGACAGAATTTCGGACCGAAACAGTTAATTTCGGACCGAAATTCTGTTCTGTCCCGAAAAATTTATTTTCGGTCCGAACTAAAAGAGTTCGGTCCGAACTCTTGCCTGCGCATCATTCTCCCCCGCTAGAAAAAAGATTCGCCCTCGAATCTGCCACGTCATCATTCGCCTCATCATCCACTGACGACTCACCCTCAGTGTCGGTAATGTATGGCGATAGATCCGCCACGTTGAAGGTGGCCGACACATTATACTCCCCCGGGAGATCAATCTTGTAAGCATTGTCATTGATCCTCTCCAACACCCGAAATGGTCCATCGGCCCGAGGTTGGAGCTTGCCATGCCGGCCTGTAGGAAATCGTGCTTTCCTGAGATGAACCCATACCAAATCGCCGGCCTTAAATACTACCCTCTTGCGGCGCCTGTCCACACGCTCTTTATACTTCTTGTTTGACTTCTCAATCTGAGTACGGACTTGGGAATGTACCTGTTTAATGTGCTCGGCACGCTCCTCGGCATCGCCACTGAATTGCTTGTCGACAGGCAACGGCGTGAGCTCTAGGGGTGTGATTGGATTGGATCCATAGACAACCTCAAAGGGACTCTTGCCAGTGGTCCGACTTCGCGATCTATTGTATGCAAACTCTGCTTGTGACAAGGCGAGATCCCATTGGCGTGGACTGTCTCCAACTAGGCTTCTCAACAGATTTCCTAGACTTCGGTTGACCACCTCGGTTTGGCCATCGGTTTGGGGATGGTGAGAAGAGCTGAACTGCAATTTAGTGCCCATCTTCCGCCAAAGAGTGCGCCAAAAATGACTCACGAACTTCACATCTCGATCCGAGGTTATGGTTTTGGGCACGCCATGCAACCGGACAATTTCCTGCAAAAATAAACGGGCTACCTGCGATGCATCAAAAGTTTTATTGCAAGCGATGAAATGCGCCATCTTGGAGAACCGATCCACCACCACCATGATCGAATCCTTGTTCCTTTGTGTCCGGGGTAACCCGAGAACAAAATCGAGACTGACATCTTCCCATGGGGCCATTGGAACGGGTAGAGGTTGATACAAACCCGCATTAGATCCCCGAGTCTTAGCCACTCGGCATATCCTGCACTTCCCCACAAATCGAGCCACATCTCGCTCCATTCTCGGCCAATAGAACTGATCTTGAAGCCATGCCAAGGTTTTATCAACCCCAAAATGACCCGCAAGGCCTCCTGCATGTCCCTCAGTCATAACCGACTCCCTCAAAGAACATTTAGGAATACACAGCCGGTTACCTTTGAAAAGAAAGCCTCCTTGTTGAACAAACTGCTGAAAGGGACGAGACTCACATTTCCGCCAAATATCTCCAAAGTCGGGATCGTCCGCGTACATCTCCTTGAACGCATCGAACCCAACCACTTGCACGCGCATGGTCGAGATGAGAGCATACCTCCGACTTAGCGCGTCCGCCACGTTATTCAGCACCCCCGCCTTGTGCTTGATGGAAAAACTGAACGCTTGTAAGAATTCGACCCACTTGGCATGCCTCGGCTTCAACTTGTGTTGCCCATTGATGTATTTCAATGCCTCATGATCAGAGTATAGAACAAACTCCTTGGAAATGAGGTAGTGGCGCCAATACTCGAGGCTTCGGACAATGGCATAGAACTCCTTGTCATAAGTCGAGTACTTGACCTTGACATCGTTCAACTTCTCGCTAAAAAACGCCACGGGTCTATTCTTTTGACTCAACACGCCACCAATACCCACACCCGACGCGTCACAGTGAACCTCAAAGACTTCCTCAAAATCCGGCAAAATTAGAACGGGTGCCTCAGTTACCTTTTTCTTTAGCAACTGAAACGCATCTTCGGCCTCCCTGGTCCAAGTGTATTTGCCGCCTTTGGTGCAGTCGGTGATGGGTGCGATGATGGTGCTAAAGTTGCGAATGAACCGTCGGTAGAATGAGGCTAAGCCGTGAAAGCTCCGGACATCATGGATGCTCGTCGGTGTTGGCCATCCGGTAATTGCCTCCACCTTCGCCGGGTCCATCCGAATGCCCTCCTTGGACACTATGTATCCGAGAAACGTTACCTCGTCGGTGAGGAAGTGACACTTCTTTGTGTTGGCATACAACTTCTGCTCCCGCAAAACCTCAAAGACTTGGCGCAAGTGTTGTAAGTGTTGCTCCTCCGAAGAGCTGTACACCAAAATATCATCAAAATAAACCACCACGAATTGACCAATAAAAGCACGAAAGACCTGATTCATCAAGCGCATGAAGGTGCTTGGCGCATTGGACAACCCGAACGGCATCACCCTCCACTCGTAGAGACCGTCTCGAGTCTTGAATGCCGTCTTCCATTCATCTCCGGGCCGAATCCGGATTTGGTGATACCCGCTCCGCAAATCAATCTTGGAAAAGATTGTCGCCCCATGCAATTGGTCAATTAGATCATCAAACCGCGGTATAGGAAAACGGTACTTGATGGTGATCTTGTTAACGGCGCGGCTGTCGATGCACATTCTCCACGAGCCATCTTTCTTCGGTACCAACAACGCGGGCACCGCGCACGGGCTCATACTCTCCTCCACGTACCCCTTGCTCAACAACTCGTGCACTTGCCTCTGCAATTCCTCGTGCTCTTTGGGGCTCATGCGATAAGCGGCTCTATGAGGAATGACCGCCCCTGGCACGAAGTCAATGCAATGCTGGATGTCGCGCATGGGTGGCAATCCGGACGGCAATTCTGTCGGTGCAACATCAGCGAATTCTTCGATCAACGATCGGACCCGCGGTGGAAGTTTGGGACCGTCATCATTAGCCTCAGTCACCACCAAGGCAAACACCTCATCCGTCTGCCCCACCTCGCTCTGAAACTCCGAGCGCGACAGTAATTGGCTCTTGGGCTCCTTCCTCAAGTCCGAAGGACCGAGGGTAATGGTAACACCGTCCTTCTGAAACGTATAGGTGTTCCTATGGCCGTCATGCTTCGTCCTTCGATCAAACTGCCACGGCCTACCCAACAGGATGTGACATGCGTCCATAGGTACCACATCGCACCAAACCTCATCGGTATATTTCCTCCCAATCGAAAATTTCACGAGGCACCGCTTTGACACTTTTACCTCGTTACCCTTCTTGAACCACGTCAACTTGTAGGGTTGTGGGTGGTCCTCGGTTTTGAGTCCAAGTTTCTCCACCATCGTGTTAGACACCACATTCTCGCAACTGCCCCCATCAATGATCACGTTGCATACCTTGCCGCTGCTGGTGCATTTGGTATGAAAGATGTTGTGCCTCAACCACGACTCGTCTTCATGGACTGTCGCGCTTAACGCGCGTCTGACCACCAAGGATTCACCTGAATCGGCATAGATGACCTCCTCATCGGCTGCCTGATGATCCTCAAGACCCTCGTCATACTCGTCATATACCGGGTCCACATCCTCCTCAACTAGCATAACGATCTGCCGATTCGGACAATCGGCCGCCAAGTGTCCGAGCCCTTGACACTTAAAGCACCGCCGGTTGGCCATAGAGCCTCCCCGACTGGTTTGTCCTTTCTCGGCTTGGAGTTTGGGGCTTGGAGTTTGGGTTGTTGAAGTTGCGGGTTTAAGGTTGGAGGGAGGTGCTCGCTTGCTAGTCTCGGCGCCCGAGAAACGGTTTTGGTACCTCGGTTGACTGACGCCCTTTCTCCTCTGTTGCGACTCGACCTTCAAGGCCAATCTACACACATCATCATACGAGTAATACTGTTGTAGATACACCACATCGGAGATTTCTGGTTTCAACCCGGCCAAATACCGAGCAACGATCTGTTCGTCCTCCTCGACAATATCGCATCGCATCCGCAACATGTCGAACTCATTGGTATACTGCTCCACCGACATACCTCTTTGCTTGAGATTGTGATACTCGATGAAAGCCTCCTGACGGTATTGGGTAGGTAAGAACTTGGCCATCAGTTTCTTCTTCATCTTACTCCAACTCCGAATCTTAGGCTTCCCTTCCCGGGCACGCCTAGTTTTCACGTGCTCCCACCAAATCGAGGCGTGCTTCCTCAATTTAATGGCTACTAACTTCACTTTCTGCTCGTCGGTCAGAGTCTTCACATCGAAAACCCGTTCGACGGTGTGCAACCAATCAATAAACTCATCGGGGTGAGATTTACCATCGAATTCCGGTAGGTCGATCTTCATCCCTAGAGTTTGATAGGGCTGTTCGGGCTCCGGCCGCTGCCGCTGATTTCGCCCGTGATTCGGAGTCCCCCACGGGTTGAACTCCTCATCATCGTCGCCCGCTGTCGAAGAGTCAAAGGAGACCGACTCCTCCTCTTCCTCCCCGTTGGTGGAACCCATCCTTGCCTCGGCGAGTTGGCGTTCCAACTCTCGGATCCGTCTCCCCATCGTTGCGATCTCCAGATCTCGCTGGTCTCGATGGCGGTTCGCCGGCGCTTCTTCCTCAGGATCGACTCCACGACCCCGACCTCGGCCACGACCCCGACCACGACCACGGTTTGCATCCGCCATCAACCTGGTTGCTCTGATACCAACTGATGCACGAACGGTAGGAGACGACAAGCGACGAACAAGAAAGAACTCGAAAGATTTTGAAAGAATTCACACAGAATTCTAAGGTTTTGATAAACTTTGATAAAATAACAACTAGTCCTGCCCAAAGGGCTTGAGTTTGCTTATATAAGAAAAAATAGAAATAACCCTCCTCAAGAAAAACAAAGAAAGAAACAATTAAAACTGTCTAAGAATGCAACAAAATTCCAAAATACGCTATCTGAACCGACTGACAGAATTTCGGACCGAAACAGTTAATTTCGGACCGAAATTCTGTTCTGTCCCGAAAAATTTATTTTCGGTCCGAACTAAAAGAGTTCGGTCCGAACTCTTGCCTGCGCATCAAATACTAAATACTAATATAAATAATAGTAAATATAAAATTGAATAGTAAATATAAATTGAGAATATGAGAGATTGAGAGAGTATTGAGTGTGAGAGATTGAGAGAATTTGATAGTTTGGTTGTGTGGAATGAGTTTGGGAATGTATGGATGTATTTATAGGTGTAAATTGGATGGGGGGAGATTTGAATATAGGGGACCGCTGGGTCCCTAGGGGACCGTTGGGGGGTCGGGTAGGGAACCGTTGCCCCCCTGGCGCGGGCTACCCCGGGTGGGTCGGTTGAGACGGGTTCCGGGTGCGGGCGAGACGGGCGAGGGGGGCGGACTACCCGGGCGGGTCGGGTCGGGCGTGTCGGGCGGGTCGGGTCGGGCGACGGGCGGGGGCGAGGCGGGTCCAAACGGGCTGGCAGGTTTGGGCGGGCGTCACCAAATAACCATACCCTTACCCGTTTAAACCCGACCCGCCGGACCCGGGACGGGCTACCCCGGATTGTGGGCCCGGACGGGTAATTACGGGCGCCGGGCAGGGGCTATCGGGTGCGGGCGCGCCCGTCCCGGGCGAGGGCACAACACTACTGTCTACGGAGAAGCACAGTGTACACTCTACTGTTCTACTAAAATTTTCACAGAAAATTGACAAATTTATCATAGTATAATATTTCGTTTGTATTATTCTGTGTTATAGCATTATGATACAAGACTATCCCAACAATTGGAGATTCAAACAAATACATATAACCAACAAATGAAAGAAAGAATGTAACCTTTTACATTTACACTATACAATCAGAAATTCTTGAAACTTACAACTGATCTTTAACTATGTCAAGTTGCTAGACTAACAACTAACCTTTCAAGTCAGATCTATAGTCACCAACAAAATTTAACTCAATATTGTGATGAATCGACGAAGTGTGGCTCTTCCTTGCTTTTGGTATGTAGTTCATTTGATGTATTACTGTAACTACCATAGTAAGGTTCTTTTTCTTGGAACATCTGTAGAGTGATTGGTACCTGATTACTAACAGGATTTTGTTTTCCTGTGAAAAGATGGCTAGAGTGCCCTGCGATAGGCAATGGTCGGATTGCATTAACTATATTATTGCCATTCTCGGAAGGAAGTCGGTTATTCAACATGTGGGATCCACTTCCACGAGCAGCTGGGTCATCATGATTGTGTTTTCCTTCGTAAGTCGTGACCACAGCACGGGGATTGCCTGAGGCTCTTTCAACATGCTTCCTTACGGGGCAACCTGGTGCCGTGCATTTGTAATAGCTCCTACAAAATTGGAAGTCACAACAAACAGAGGTCAGAACTCAGAAGGACATGGCATCGAAACATTTGCATATTTAAAGAATGATTTTTAAGCTTTTACGTTGATGATTACCTTGGATTTGGGTTACCCTTGACCACTTTCTGGCCATATTTTCTCCAGCGGTTCCCGTCATCAAGGATGTCGATGTCACTTAGGGTTTGTACCACCACTCGTGGTTCTTTTACCGTCCTGCCAGCAGTGGACATCTCTTCTTCTCCTTTCCTGAAAAATAGAGCAAACTTTAGTTAATCTAATAAAAAGAATTAGAATGGATATCATACCGATCAGGATTCAAGTGTTAGTGATTAGTAGTATAGTTTGCATGGAGGCCATTGGAAATAGAGGTAAAAAAGCATGAGTGTCTGGGTTTGATTGGTGATTGGAGTGGGTCTGTATCAACCTACCTTCTTCCAAATCCTATCCAGTTCTCTGCATCCTGCAGGCTCTAATGCTCCATGCAAAGGAAGAGTTTTTTTTTTTTGTCGATAACTCGATATATATATAGTTTCTCAAATCTCAATGATAGTTTATATGGGTGCCCTAGCTTAATTGTTGCAGGGGCTGGCTCCGTCCCTGACTAGATTAGTGATCAACCTCTAAAATACTGACAGCATAAGCATGTGCACAAATCATAAGCCTTATATATAATTTCATCTCAACAGTTTTCTTAGCTAAATAAAATGAACTACAACAAATATATAAGTGAATTACCTACCATCTTTTTGCGTCATTTTCATCCATATTGATTTCCTCTCCATCAACTGGATTGCTTCTGTTCAAATCTGCATCACTAAAAGACACTGACGAATCATCAGGAGTAACCGCAGAATCTGCCCCCATGCTTGGCGCTAGCGCATCCTGAGCTGCTGAAAATTGAGCTGCAAGTGAAGAAGCCGAGTTGGAACTCGAATTTCTTCTAGTTGCAAGTGGTTTTGGATGATTGTGAGTGCCTTTGTAAACTATCTCTGTTATCTGTCCATCAAATGATCTCTCGACCTTTTTCTTTGTGGGGCAGTTCGGGTATGTGCACTTGTAATAACTCCTTGGATTCTCACTTGCTTTCACTTGTTTCTGCCCATACTTGCGCCAATTGTAACCATCATCTGACTTCTTCTGGTTGGAGTTGCCATTACTCGGATTACCGCAAGTAGTTGGTTTGATTGGAGCTGCCTGTTCGGATTTTAAGTTGTTTTGAGCAGAAAATTGACCATAAGTACTATGCGGCTTTGCATCATGTGCTTCTACCTGTATGAGTATATGTGACCGTTGTCAAGCTTCAGAGTGGTAGAGCTTGCAGCAAGGCTAATTCAATTCTAAAATCTGGTTGTAATTAATTTACCTCGAATGATCCAAGGGAAGAAGGCTGGAAGGCTGTATTTTGTTGGTTTACATGATTTGCAGTGCTGTGAAATGAGAAGTCAGAATAAGCTTTGTTTCCCTTTCTTAATTCCTGTTGTGAATTCAGATAGTTAGCCTTCAAACTGTAATCTTGTGTGGGGAAGGCGCCGGTAGTCGGGGAAGGCAAAATCTGTTACAAGTTTTAAACCCAAATTAATTATTATTATTTAATTTATATGAGCAAATCTCTGTCATAACTTTTATATATATTATTGTAAGATAAGATATATAGGTATGAATGAATTACATTAGAGGAAGAGAAGAGCACTGGAGAGTCGAGCAACTGAGCGGGACTAAGTCCTGGTGGAATTGCAAAATATGAAGAAGGGGAGACGGGAGGTGGGGGGAGAGGCAGAGAAGGAGGCGGTAGGGACTTGAATTTGGGTACGCCTTCTCGACCATGCGGGGGGAGTTTGGAGCGGTGGTTATGTTGAGTGTACTCGTCGCTAGCTCCGGAAAGAAGATGGGAGAAAGAGAAGGTGCCCATGGCGCCATTGGAGGAAGCCATGAGATGAGATGAGAGGAGATGAGATGTCAAATTGAAATTGTGAACGAATGAAATAAGCAAAGGTAAAGAATCGTTTATGGGTTGTCCAAGGAGAGAGAGATATAGAATAGAAAGAAGAACGTCAACATGTGTGGGTAGTGAAATTATGCACGCAAGTACAAGTAGCTAGCTCAAGGAAGGCGGAGGGAAAGAGAGAGGAAGACTGGAAGAGAGAAGACAAGACAACTAACTAACTGCCTACCGCGGGATTGGATAATTGGATCATTGGATCAGTAGTCAAACCCCGTGGATTTGACTCAACAATGCATGGCGGGCGGCCCTCCTCTCCTCTGCTCTGCTTAACAAAACAAATAACAGTCATAACATTAACAGCAGATGGAGATGAGATGACAACTTCCCGGAAATTCATGATATAGCAGCAATTAATTCCTACTCCATCCCCTACATGCCTTCCTTCATCACTGTCTACCAGCACCAGGAGTCAGGAGAGCTTCCGTTTCTTTCACCCCTTGATGCCTTTGCCTTGCTTGCTTTTTATTTATATATTATTATCACTTCAAAGTGTCTCACAAAAATTGAAAAAATATGTCTTGCCAAATAAAGGGATTTTGTGGCAGCAATTAAGTCTCAAAATTGTACCGACTGGAGAGGATTACACGACACAGCACACCAACTCTCCCACCGTGCCTCTCCTACTAAATTATCCCTTGGACTAGGATTGTCGTTGAAAGATTTTTATTAACTAATTAATGCAGTGGCGTACGAGAGGTAATAAGCATTGAACAGGTAGGGACCGCACATAAGAGAAGGATATCTATACTACTTTATAAAAAAATTAAGAATTCTACCCTCTATTATACTGTATAGTCTAACTCCATCTTAATCTCTATCCATTAAATAATGAAAGGCTTACATAGCATTCATTTCATATTGTACTCCTCTGCATTTCTACCTTAAGACAAAATCGAAGTAACGAATTTTCTGACTAACATTTTAAAGCATTGACTGCTATAGTCACAAACCCATTCCTTTTCTTCTCTTCGATTCTTTCATCATATTTAGCTTGAATGAAAATTAAAATTACCTGCAGCAGCGTGCGAGTATGCTTTTAGTATATATAATATACGTACGTGCAATGGTGGCTTAAAAGGAATACATCAATGAAATTAATCATAAGCCAACTGTTGACACTAAAAAAATAATTAATGGTATTTAATAGATTTAAAATAATTGATGATGAATGATGGCATAAAAGTAAATATATCTATGGCCTATATATATAATCATATCTTCAGAATGTATCATGGGAGAACTATAATAATTCCCTGCGATCATTTGAATGTGTCGGTCAGATCTGATACGTGTCAATATTTTGGGCATAACTTATATGATGTCCGATTGAGTTGAACTAAATCTATATCACAAGCTAAGAGAGAGGGCTATAAATTTTATATTTTATGGTTCTTCCAATTCGGAATGTATCCTCTCTCAAAAGCTCACACAAACTGTCGATCAATAAATCACTGGACGATTACGGAAACAACAAACACCAGTTAGTATTTTGAGTATAACTTCTACATACTAACTTGGAACTGAATGAAATAAAATTCATCTGAAAGATAAATATAAAGTTATAAAACTTTCATGTTTTGAGTTAGTTTAAATTCAGAATGTATCATAGCCAAATAATTGCATAACTGGACGGCCATCAAAATTACTGAACAGTTATGAGGCAGCGAACACCAGTTAGTATTTTGGATATAACCCTAATTGCTAACTCAGAATTGAATGAAACAAACTCCGTTGGAAAGACAAAAGAAAGTTCTAGAACTTTCATGTTTTAAGTTGGTTTTAGTTCGAAACATATCACAGCGAAAAAGGCATATAACAGAGAAGCCATCATGTGTAGTGGGAAGTTACCCACTACCTGCACGTTTTCCATGATATCTTGTGCGCTTTCTTCAGAGAAGTTAACATCTATTGCCTATATAAAGACCCCGTAGTCCTGTCATAAAGAGAGCAATAACATACAACAAAAGATAGAGGGAAACCCTCCAAAGACTAGAGAGAAAACTGCCCGGCAGAAAACCGAAAAACAGAGTCAGACAGACACCCAACCTTCTCTGTCAAATTCCGAGACCAAAACCCATGAAACTCCATCAAACTCTTCCATAGCCTGATTCTAGACATCATAAGCTTTTCAACAAGCCATCACATGCCCGAAAACTCGAAGGCTAGCCCATCCAAAACCATAAAACCAACCGACATTCAGATCTGTCCGTCCAGAAAATAACCGACGAACTCCATGGTGAGTTTCTTCAACCAAAACTTCTCCGATGGCCACCAAAATTTGCCAGGGGATAGCTCTCAGAGTCCTCTGTCCATCCATATCAAGTTTGTATGAAAACTCCTACGAAAACCTATCTAACTGACATCAAAACCACATGAAGGTCTGGCTGACTCGTTGACGATATCACCTTCTCCTTCTTTCTCTATTCCTTTTGCGATCGGCTGTGCCGTCGCGTCGAGAGATGATAATAATCATGCTCTTATGACACATATTTTGCGATTGGCGATGCTGTCGCATTGAGAGATGATAATAATCATGCTCTTATGACACATATCTTCGCGTCGGCGGTGTCGCGCGTTCATATCTTCGCGTCGGCGGTGCAGCGCGTTCATATCTTCGTGTCGGCGGTGCAGCGCGTTCATATCTTCGCGTCGGCGGTGCCGCACGTTCATATCTTCTCGTCGGCGGTGCCGTGCGTTCATATCTTCTCGTCGGCGGTGCCGCGCGTTCATAACTTCGCGTCGGCCTTGCGCCGCGCGTTCATAACTTTGTGTTCTGTAGAATATTTAGGTTTATACCTTTATATTCTTGTCAAATCTGAATTTTAGAATATATTGGATTCAAATCCGTTATACTCTTGCTATGGCATGTAGAAAGTAATATTGATGATCAATGATAGATCATTTCATAATTTGGAATATTTGAGTTCATGCTTCATGTTATAAAAATAATTGCATACTGGCCTCATCCATATATATTTGATCATGATAATGTTAAAAAAATGATGACATATGTGTCCGATGGTCGAAGACTTAATTTGTCATAAGATCAATTCTTTAAAGAGGGAGGAGCCATGGTCTTCTATAAAATGCAACATAGAAAAATGATGAGATGATAGAAAATAATATAATAATCATAATATAGACGGTTATGAGTTCCGCTTTAATTATGACAAAGTGTAAAACAAAAAAAAAAAAAAGTGATATGAAGACAATTGCGAGTATATGATGCTGTATATATCCTGATTTCGGTATTAATCACCCGAAGGTAATAGCCATGTCAAATGGTCAACCCTCATAAGTTGACTTTGATATCAAGATAATGAAATCCTAAAGATTTATATGAAGATTTATATGAAACTTTGATGATCACAAAATATCAGAGATCTTTTATTTAATCAATATGAGAAATTATAGATATCCCTTATATATTTTTTTTAGATTTAAATAGATATTTCTCACCATCTCCCATTTCTTTTTAAGAGATTTAAATATCAGAGATCTTAAATACATGAATCATGTTAAATATTGATTAGTCATGTGAAACTAATCTCGTGTCAAATTTGATTAGTTACGTGAAACTAATCTCATATCGATATCGATTAGTCATGTTAAACTAATCTCATATTTAAATGGAAATCTCATGTCCAATTAGATTAGTCATTTGAAACTAATCTTATATCCAAATTGAAATCTCATATAAAAAATGATTAGTCATTTGCTACTAATCTCATATCAAATTAGATTAGTCATGTGAAATTAATCTCATATCTCATATCCATATTGATTAGTCATTTGAAACTAATCGCATATCCAAAATATGATTAGTCATGTGAAACTAATCTTATATCAAAATATGATTAATTAGTCATGTTAAACTAATCTCATATCTATATTAATTAGTCATGTGAAACTAATCTCATATCCAAACTTGATTAGTCGTATTAAACTAATCTCATACCCTATATCATATATATGATTAGTCATGTCAACTAGTCTCATGTGAAACTAATCTCATATCCAAATATGATTATTCATTTGATAATAATATCATATTTCATATTAAATATGATTAGTCATGTTAAACTAATCTCATATTTAAATGGAAATCTCATATCCAAAATATGATTAGTAATTTGAAACTAATCTTATATCCAAATGAAATCTCATATTCAATATGATTAGTCACGTAAAACTAATCTCATATCCAAATTTGATCAATCATGTTAAATTGATCTCATGTCCAGATTTGATTAGTCATTTGAAACCAATCTCATATCCAAAATTGATTAGTCATGTACTCATGTGAAATTAATCTTATTTTAAAATATATTTGATTAGTCATGTGAAACTAATCTCATATCTAAATTGATTAGACATGTCAACTAATCTCTCATTTGATATACTCTACATCGGTCGAGTTTGATAATATATGGAGCTCGACTGGCTCCCTCAAATTCACATGTAATGATTATAATCTCATACATATTGATTAGTCATGTTAAGTTAATCTCATATCTATATTGATTAGTCATGTCAACTAATCTCATCTCATATATACATATATCGGTCGGGTCAAATATGAAACTTGACCGGTCCCCTCAAATCCATATGATGATATATACATGATTATAATCGAGAACACATACCTGATTATTATCAAATCATCTCCAAATGTCAAATAAATGGTTTTGGTTGGCATGTATACCCAATCTAAACCAAAATCCTTTTATGAAGATATTGATCATGTGATATAAAAGCCTGATCGACTATCTCAAATACATATGCTGCAATTTCAAAGAGTCTCTTAATCGGAGGTTCTTGAAAATGATTCAGGGTAATTAACGACAGGGGTTTGCGCCTGTCGGAAGAATACGAAACCCATATCAAATAAAAATCCTTCATATAGGATGTATTTGGAAAGATCACCCCTAAAACGTTTTATGATAAATGTTTCAACAAAAAGATCCTAACAAATTTTGGCACGCTCGGTGGGACCCAGGAAAAACGTTTTAAGATAAACGTTTCAATAAAAAGATCCCAACAAATTCTGGCACACCCGGTGGGACCCATTAAAAACATCTTAAATTATCAATAAAAAGATCCTAACCTTATTCTCCTCCCATCTTTGAGACTCTACACAATTGCGGCACTCTGTTTGATTGATTTAGCGAGGTCAATTTATGATTTCTTGCTGATCCTAAAATAAATTATGGAGCATAATACTCCAGTAATTTTGGTTTTGTTGCTTGGACAAATTGATATAGGTAGTTGCTTACCAATATTTGTCCATTTCATTGACCGTCAAATTATAATATTATATATTGCCACTCCAGATTAGGGGCATACCATGTCATCGAGATATGAATAAATGAAAGGGGGTATAGTACTCCACTCAATTGGATGTTGTTGTCAATATGAATTAATATAGGCAACAACTCATCTTTATTCATCCATTTAATTGGAGATGAAAATAACATATATTATAATTTTGCCACTCCTGATTGGGGGCAAATTATGTCATTCAGATATGAGATAAAATAATTGGGGGCATCCCGTGGTTTGCACTGGATCATGTCTTCGCATGAGTCCTTAGATATATGCAAAATTAGTATAACATGACATATGAATCTCGGTCTAATTTAATCCTAATGATATATGGGCATACATATGTATATATGGTCTTGCTAAAATATTCAAGTCTAATTAAGAAGGCCTAAATTAGTGCTAAAATATATGGATCGAAATATGTTAAAGGCCCAAATTAATTACGGATTGTGAATGCAGCCCAACAAAAATCAAATCCTATACGATTTGATACAGGAAACTGATCATCAGTTGCCACCGGATTAAGGGATGATGATACATGAAGCAAATATTACTGGCGGCACGATGACCATGTTCTGCACTTAACCGCTTCATGATGCCCACGATCTCATTTTCTCCTTGGCTGTCAAGGCATACATGCAATGCCTATATAAAGGCTTGCAAGCAGGATCAAAAGACGGACAGAGGGAAAATAAAATAGCCTAACTGCTGCTGCTGCAAATATAGAGAGATATATGGTTTACAAAAAAGAGAGAGATACGATTTTGAGAAGGAAACAAGGCCAGAAGGTATCTGACCATGGCAATCTCATTTCTGCCATTATTTTAAATGTCTTTTCCTCTTCTTTTTCTTGCGGTCGGTGTTACCGTCGCATCGATGACACATATCTTTGCGGTCGGTCTTACCGTCGCATCGATGACATATACGATGCGGTCGGTCTTACCGTCGCATCGATGACATATACTTTGCGTTACTGTCACATCGATGACATATACTTTGCTGTCGGTCTTACCGTCGTATAGATGACACATTTTTCGCGGTCAGTGTTACCGTCGCGTTGAGAGATGACAACGGTTGGCTTTGTCATGCTTCTCTAAAAAAGAGAAAATCTCTGTATACCCGGATTCTTGTAACCCACTCAGTGTACCCCGACCAATACAAGCTGTAAAACTAACCACTTTAAGCCACATGCATGCAATAATGTCCAATTTGATCAAGCTGGGCCGAATACAATATCAAATTGAAGATTTGAGTAGGAAAGTAATTAACTTGTACTCATCCATACATTTTTGGATGACATTGTATACACTTGAGTTATAATCCATATGCAAACACAATTTAAAAAAAAAATGCATATATTAGTTAAATTGTAAACACATATATCGGTCAAATTATAACCTTCCTAGCATAAAATATAAACACATCAAATAGAGATATAAACACTTGAGATAAAAATATAAACACATAAATCAAATTATAAACGCATAAATCGGTCTAGAAATATAAATACATAAATCGGTCAAATTATAAACACATGAAATAGAAATATAAACACCTGAGATAGAAATATAAACACATAAATCCGTCAAATTATAACTGTTATAAGTGCAAAATATAAACACATGAAATAGAAATATAAACACCTGAGATAGAAATAAAAACACATAAATCGGTCAAATTATAACTGTTATAGGTGCAAAATATAAACACATGAAATAGAAATATAAACACCTGAGATAGAAATATAAACACATAAATCGGTCGAATTATAACTATTATAGGTGCAAAATATAAATACATGAAATAAAAAATATAAACACCTGAGATAGAAATATAAACACATAAATCGGTCAAATTATAACTATTATAGGTGCAAAATATATACATGAAATAGAAATATAAACACCTGAGATAGAAATATAAACATATAAATCGGTCAAATTATTACTGTTATAGGTGCAAAATATAAACACATGAAATAGAAATATAAACACCTGAGATAGAAATATAAACACATAAATTGGTCAAATTATAACTGTTATAAGTACAAAATATAAACACATGAAATAAAAATATAAACACCTGAGGTAGAAATATAAACACATAAATTGGTTAAATTATAACCGTCCAAGCGTAAAATATAAGCACATTGGATAGAATTAATGTAAATGAAAAAAAAAATGAATAATGCCCAGAGAAATACTGCACCTTCCTTTGTCTAATACAGTATGCACATTTTCCGTCAATATCCATATTTTATCCGCTCGATCGATCTCACCTGCCTAATTCAGTGTAATAAGTTGGGGTACGCTGGGCGGGGTTCATTAGCACGTCTCTCTAAAAAAATACATATATATTCTTGGAATATTTAGGCATATGCCTTCATATTCTTGCCATAATTCCATCTTGGGATATATTGGACTCAAATCCTCTATATTCTTGTCAAAATCACATTAACAGAAAAATAAATATACGCATATATCAAAAGATACGGTTATATATATGTGAATGTTTACATATACATACATGAGCCTTTATATGGAATATCAATATTTGGTCATGTCAGATGTTAATTAAGTCTTATATACTTGGACTAGGGACTTATTTCCTGCGCAAAGCAATTCATGAGTGCTGTTATAAAAAAATTAACCACGGAACATCTTGACATAAAAAAAAACGGTTATGGGAGCATAGAGAAATTCCCTTGTCCTCTGCATTTACTTGCAATGAGATGAAATAAGACAGTTATATATAATTAGCATGTTTCATGAAAAGGAGATACCACACAGTCAGATCAATGAGATCCTAAAACATATTGCGAAATATGTGATACATGTATCATGTTTCTCAGTATTATATACATGAACGGACCAAATGGATAAATAATAAAATTTAATCTGGACATGAACTTCGGATTAAATTATGTTTAGTTTCATTAAAATTCGCAAAAGCTCAAATATAGAACATGCGGGCTTGCTATGCTACACCCCTCCTACATAAATCAAATACTAAAAATAATAAAATAATATAAATTCCAACGATGATATCAGATAAATAAGTTGGAGATCAATTCATGTAACATTTAATTAAGTCATTAAATTAATCTCTTCTTAAAATAGATTAGTCATGTTAAGATAGTTTTATATTCAAATTGATTATCATGTTAAACTAGTCTCACATTCAAATTGGTTAAGTCATGTTAACTAACCTCATATTTAAAGATTGTTCTAGCTCTGTTGAGTCATTAGTACGATCTTAAACCATATGATACATAATAAAATTGGCATTAAAAAAAATATATCAATATTGATCCGGCCAATCATAAGTGCTTGATCAATTTTTCAAATCCAAAATAAATATATGCGCCATATATAGATTAAGTCTCTTAATCGGAGGTCTGAAAATGATTTAGGGTAATTAACGGCAGGGTTTGCGCCTATCGGAAGAATACGAACCCCATATCAAATAAAAATCCTTATAAAAGGATGTATTTGGAAGGATCACCCCAAAACGTATTAAATCAAACGTTTCAACAAAAATATCCTAACACCAACAAGTAACAACCAAGTCCAACAAGTGCATATTAGTCATTTTTGAGTTATTTTACTATCATATCCATAAATAGACTAATTTTCAAGAGTCTTCATGAACAGTTTATCGGACGGTGCTCCTCCTATCTTTTCTCCATCTAAATCAACGGTGGGATTCCGAGCGATGAATAAAAAAAGAGAATTATTACATGCGTCTGAACAATTTTCAGAACAAAAGATTGAGAGAACAGAAGAGAAAAAAAGGAACAAAGTGCATCAAAACATTAGTTGTGAGGATTAGTATGTGCCTATTTTCTTTTGATCGGTAAGTGTCAACCCATTATCTACACTGGAGTTCCGTTACATGAAAACTGCAAAGTCAATAATCTCATCTGATATCGAGATTCTTTGATCCATGTGCATCATGGTGCACACAACTGGTGCGCGGTAGTCCAAGTGTATACCAACATTTCTCAATGAGCTTTGGTCCACAACACTATATATCCATAGGCATATATTTCAAGGCATCAAGAATTCACATGTGCGTAGAGAACAAAAAAATATTTGGTATCATTTTTTTTTTTTTTTTTTTTTTGAGATCAATTCGGTATCATTCTCCAAATTGTACTCGTGTTATTCACCAAGAGGCCCTATATATGAAATTGATTAATCATTAATAGATAAACAATTAATTTAGATTTATTAAAAAAATAGATTATACTTATTATACTTTTACAAAATCTTAGATATATTGAGTTAATAAAAATTTGTAATACTTAATATTCCAATCCACGAAAATTTATGTTATCGTATCTGAAATCATGATTTATGGTGCTCAATAAATTCTTTATATGAAAATATGAGGAATACAAAAAATTTTCATTTTTAGAGTTTTCTAAATATTTGTTTTGCATTTTTGAAAATAGCATGTACAAACATCAATATTTTATTAATATTTATGAGTTTTTTTTTTTTCTAAAACTCAAAATAAATACTTAGAAAACTCCCAAAATAATTTTTTTTTGTATTCCCCAATATTTTCATATAAAAAATTTATTGAGCAACATAAATCGTGATTTCAGACACGATAACATAAATTTTGAGGTGTTAGCATTTCGAATCACGTTAGTATAATAGTCTAACTCATTATAACCACATACTTTTTTTTGTTAACTAATAATATAAAAGTAGCTTCTCAAAATCAACAATAGTTTTTTTTGGTGGAAAATAATTATTTAAATTAACAAGCTTGATGGTGTGAAAAATGGTTGTGAAGATAAAATAGTAGAATATATTGTTTTATAAACTTCCTCTTAGATACTCATAATGATAAAATGATAAAGAGGTCACGCTTTTGTCAAAATCTAACATTTATATTAGTCACTCTAATGATTACATACCATTAGAGATGAGCAAAATTCTCTTCTATGACTTATAAGCATGAGCAAACAAGATTATTTGGTTTTGATCAAATAATTAAAAAAAAATGCCCCATTAAGTTTATTTGCGTTGATGATACTTGGTATATATATTGTGCTAAATTAATGATATTTAATAGAAGATAGAATAAGATTTAAATTATATAAATTTTGATAGTTAAGCTATATATTAGTACGGCAACTACAACAATCTTAGCTAAAGTTTCATCTAATTTAAAAACAAATAAATTGCAATACAACTAAGTTTACACAAGTAAGAGGTAAAATGAATAATGGACATATGTGATTTGTGTATGAATTGTGTACACAAAAATCATGTCTCATTTATCTTTTTTTTTTTAAAAAAATATTAGTTATCCAATAAGTATACCAAAAGATACTCAGAATATGATTTTCGTTTTTCAGTATGCAATATAAAAGTTAGAAAAATGCAATTACTATTTATATTGTGAAAAAGGGGATATTTTATTTAAATTGTGATTCTAATTCTAATTTATTAGGATTATTATATATTCTAAAGCTTTTAATAAATATTTTTATCACTTAATATTAGTGGATCAATAACTAAAAAGAATAATAAGGTGCGGTAGAACGCGCATCATAGGCCATAGCTAGTTGTCCTAATCCTAATTACAAACTTACAACCTTATTCTTTCTGCATGATGCAACTCATATCACAGTACAGTCTTGTTTGGGTCGTTATCTTACTCCCGTTCCTCCTCCAAGATATATGTATTAGTTTTGTTTCTCTCTCAATCCGCAATGTACGTACATGTATCAGTGGATTCTGAAACTTGTGGCATCTCAAACCATCTAATAGGATCCATATCCTGAACTGAACACCCACCCCGTAGTCCGTATGCATGTCTCAGTAATGGACAGCACAACGCGGTAATCGTACAGGTGTTTACCCAGCAACAACAACAACAAGGCCTTTGCGTGCTTAATTTTTAGAGTTGAGGATGTTTTGGTCCTGAGTTTCTACCACATTGAGTTGTGTCACTTGAAAGGGACACATAACACATTGGTCCTCTAATTGAATTTGGGGATATCTGGAATAGAAAGGAATGGTACTTTAACAGTTTTGTGCTTTTGCAGAAATATATCAACATGAATAGATCAGATGCCTATCTTCTGAAGAGGGTAGCAATATTCAAAGTTGTTCTTTCCTTTTTCAATGAAGAAATTTGCTCAGTGATGAACCCCATGGAGCCTTAATGCTTCTACTCTAATTTCCTTGATGTAAACTAATCATGTAAACTCCAGTGCCTTTTCTGCTAAGATAGCTAGCTAATCAGCAACAAGGGCGGAATTAGTTGAGCATAATAATGCTTGACATAAAACGAACTTATGTTATGAATGCATGCAATTATATATGGTGTAGGATAATTGTAACATTAATTTGTATGTCGACTGTACAAGAGCACATATACTAAAGGTTAGATTTTAAGGACCTATGCTTCTCTATTTACGCTTTTGGTTATCGCGCGGCACAATCCATCTGTACAGCAGGAGAGAGGGGGTAGTGTTGGGATTTTGCTAGGGTTTGTGAGTGAACAGTAAAGAGAGAAAGAGGCAGAATGAATTTTTGTCGGGAAGATGTCATCCCAATTTTTTCATTTTCTAAGTTTTATTGGTCTTTTACAACTTTTACAAATAAGACCCTATGAGAACAAATAATTACAAACAACAATGAAAATAGAAAAATAACAACAAAGAGGAATGAGTAAGGGACTCCAACAATACTCCTCCCCCCGAATCATGGAGCGTGTCCGCCTACCAAACCCGCCTTCTCACAACAAGTTTCAAGCTTCAACGGCGGTATCGGCTTCGTCAGCATATCCGAACAATTTTCACTTGTGTGGATTTTCTCCAACACCAATTCCTTATTCTCAAGCACATCTCGAATCCAATGGTATCTCAAATCAATGTGCTTGGACCGAGAGTGAAACATCGGATTTTTACTCAAGTGAATTGCACTTTGACTATCACAAAACAAAACATACCTTTCTTGCCGAATACCCAACTCGTGCAAGAACTTCTTCATCCAAATTACTTCTTTGCACGCTTCCGTAACGGCTATGTACTCGGCTTCGGTAGTTGAGAGTGCAACACACTTTTGCAATTTAGATTGCCATGACACAACCCCGTTTCCAAAACAAACCAAATAACCGGATGTAGGCTTCCTTGAGTCTACGTCACCGGCCCAATCGGCATCGGTATATGCCTCCAGCACCGGTTCGGTTGTGCCCCCAAAACAAATGCAATGATTGGTTGTACCCCTCAAGTACCTAAAAATCTACTTAATGGCATTCCAATGCGCTTTACCCGGATTAGAGAGAAAACGACTTACCACGCCAACGACATGAGCAATATCCAGTCTCGTGCACACCATTGCATACATCAACGAGCCTACAGCCGAGGCATAGGGCACATTCTTCATCTCCTCCTTTTCCTTGTCATCCTTAGGACAACTATCATGAGACAATTTAAAGTGGCTCGCAAGAGGAGTGGATACCGGTTTACACTTGGCCATGTTGAATCTTTCAAGTACCTTCTCAATATACTTCTCTTGTGACAACCAAATTTTCCGATCTTTCCGGTTTCTAGTGATTCTCATTCCAAGAATTTGCTTTGCCGCACCCAAGTCTTTCATGGCAAATTCACTACCAAGTTTCTCTTTCAATGCTTTAATTTTATTCAAATCACTTCCAATGACCAACATGTCGTCAACATAAAGCAAGAGAATAATGAAATACCTCTTCACAAAGACACAATTATCGGAATTAGTTTTCAAAAAATTGTTGTCACTCATGAAATATTCAAACCTTTGATACCAATTTCGTGGCGCTTGCTTCAAGCCATAGAGACTCCTCAATTTGTACACCAAGTGCTCTTGTCCTTCTGCCACGAATCCTTCGGGTTGCTCCATATAGAGCTCCTCCTTTAGATCTCCATGGAGGAATGCGGTCTTGACGTCTAGTTGTTCAATCTCTAAATTCAAACTAGCGGCCAAACCGAGCACTACCCGAATCGAGGACATCTTGACAACGGGAGAAAATATTTCTTCAAAATCAACTCCCTTCTTTTGATCAAATCCCTTCACTACTAACCGAGCCTTGTATCTCGGTTTTCCTTCTTGACCCTCGGGCTTCACCCGATACACCCATTTATTTTTGAGCACTTTCTTGCCTTTTGGCAACTCCACCAAATCAAAAGTGTTATTCTCATGCAAGGATTTCATCTCATCTTGCATGGCTTCCAACCACTTGTTCTTGTGCTCCGACTCGATAGCTTCATCAAAGCATCCGGGCTCACCCATCATCTACTAACAAAACAAAATCATTAGTAGAGTACCTTGTGTTAGCCCGCCTTTCTCGGGTTGACCTCCTCACTTCTTGTGGTTGAGGGACCACACTTGAAGAGGTTTCGGTTTGAGGTTCACTCTCCTCTTGAGGGTCATTGGTTTCGGTTGGATAGTTTAGGTTTGGTTGAGTTGTTTGGGAATTTGGGTTAGTGTTTGAAAGAGAAGTTAAATCAACAAGGCTACTCGAAGAGGTTTTCGCTTTGTCGAGTTTTTACAAATTTTCAATGTTCTCTTCTTCAAAGAACACCACATCTCAACTCCTAACTACCTTCTTTTCAATCGGATCCCACGATCTATACCCAAATTCACCATCTCCATACCCTAAGAAAATGCATTCCTTGGTCTTACTATCAAGTTTTGACCTTTCATCTTTGGGTATATGCACAAAAGCCCTACAACCAAACACTTTAAGATGATCATAAGAGACATCTTTACCTTTCCAAACCGTTTCCGGAATGTCACCATCCAACGCATGTGAAGGAGAACGGTTGATCAAGTGGACCGCCGTGTTCAAGGCTTCACCCCAAAAATCTTTTGAGAGCTTAGAATGAGAGAGCATGCAACGAATTCTCTCACAAATGGTGCGGCTCATCCTCTCGGCTACACCATTTTGTTGTGGAGTTTTTAGAACGGTCTTCTCTAGTTTAATACCGATGGTCTTGCAAAATGACTCAAAAGGACCACGGTATTTTCCTCCGTTATCGGACTGGATACACATAACTTTCTTTCCGGTTTCTCTTTCAACCTCCACAACCCATTTCTTGAACACATCCAACACTTGATCTTTTGACTTAAGAGAGTATGCCCACAATTTTCTAGAGTGGTCATCCACAAAAGTCACAAAACAAAGAGCACCACCGATACTTCTATCTCCCATAGAACAAAGATCGGTGTGAACCAAGTCCAACAAACTCGGTTTCTTACTATTTGGAGTTCTCTTGAAGGCTACACGGTGTTGTTTGCCCGCCAAACAATGTGTACAAGAGGTGAGAGAGGTACCATCACAAGGCACATAATTCCTTTTAGAGAGAATTTCAATACCCTTTTGGCTCATGTGACCCAACCGCAAATGCCACAAATCGGTCGAGTTACATTCCAAAACATTCACCTCACCACATACCTTGACTTGGGTCACATAAAGTGAACCCGATTTGGAACCGCGAGTAATAACCAATTGTCCTCTCGACAATTTCCATCTTCCTCCAGAAAAGCAACTTTTGTACCCTTCATCATCAAGAACACCAACTGAAATCAAGTGAAGTCGCATATCTGGCACATGCCGAACATTCTTGAGAACAAGCTTGCTTCCCAAACTAGTCTCTACACATATATCTCCAATTCCAACAATTTTGCAAACTCCGTTATCTCCCAATCTTACAACACCACGATCACCTTCCTTGTAGGAAGTGAACAAGTCACGTTTAGATGTGACATGGAAAGAAGCAGCGGAGTCTACGATCCAATTGGAATCTTGACTAGTGTAATTCACAAAGCCTTCTATCATAGGCAATAAAGACTTCTCCATCGGAAGCAAGAGCGGTGGTGTTTTCATCCTCACCATCACCGCCTCTCTCTTTAGATTGACTTCTCTTGATGCCATCATTCTTGGCTTTCAACTACCGGCATTCATACTTCATGTGCCCGGGTTTCTTACAAAAATGACAAATAATCCCCTTTCTATACTTCGATCTTCCCCTCGATTTATTTCGTTTGTCATCATTATGGGAGTTTCTATGAGAACTCCTACCCCGATTTTCGGTGACTAGAGCCGAAGACTCACTCGTGACTCCTAGTTCCTTACGCCTCAACTCCTCATTGAGCATGCTATCCTTCACCATGGCTAAGGTCACAACACCATTCGGTGCCGAATTGCTCAAGGTCACCACCAAAGTTCCCCAACTATCGGGTAGAGAACTCAACAAAATTAATGCTTGCAACTCCTCATCCAAAACCATTTTCATGGTTGACAAACGATTTATACAATCTTACAATCGGCTCAAGTGATCTGACACCGAAGAACCCTCTTGGTATTTCATGTTTACCAGCTTTCTAATGAGAAACGCCTTGTTTTGAGCGGTCTTGCGCTCATACAAACTCTAAAGTTTCTCCCACAAGGTTTTAGCATCGGTTTCGGTTGAGATATGGTGGAATACGGAATCATCCACAAATGGTCTAATCAAGGCTATTGTCTTCCGATTAGACACTTTCCAAGCATCGTCGGAGGTATCGGCGGGTTTGGTACCGGAAAGGGGTCCATAAACATCCTTACAATATAACAAGTCTTCCATACGAGACTTCCAAAAACCGTAATTGGATGAGGTCAACTTAATCGTGGTACCACTACTACCACTTTCCTCCATCTCAATTCACAAACACTCAATTAGCAAATCTCCAAATTGATCGAATCACCCGACACCCAACTAAGCAAAACCACCAAATACTGTCAACAAACACCAATAGTCTCCCACAAATTTAGAATTTAGCAAAAAAATTGATCCAAACTAAATCCCAATTGAGATCTGATGGTGTATACCCCAAATTCGAATTTGGTACAGTACCAATTTTGGTTTCTACTATATACGGCTAAGAAGCCAGAAATCAATTCGTGTCCAGTGATTACAAACACCACTAACCAGAATATAGTGCTAACCACAGCCAAACCCAAAATTAATTTGGTCAAAGTTGCTTCCACTTGGCAAGCTTCTCCCACTCGTCTGCTTGCTGGTTTATCTCCGCACGACACAGCAACAGCTCACAATTTGTGCGCGACTCTCAGCAGCGGCAACAAGAACAAGGGACAGCAGCGGGTGCGACTCAGCGACGGCAGCGGCCGTGAAGTCCGCGATCCGAGGGCAAGGCAGCGGCAACAAAATGGCAACGGTAGTGGCAGCGACTGCTATCCAGCGTCCAGCAATCGGTGAGCAAGGCACCGGCAGCAGCAGCGACGGCTCTGATACCAGTTGTTGGGATTTTGCTAGGGTTTGTGAGTGAACAGTAAAGAGAGAATGAGGCAGAATGAATTTTTGTCGGGAAGATGTCATCCCAATTTTTCCATTTTCTAAGTTTTATTGGTCTTTTACAACTTTTACAAATAAGACCCTATGAGAACAAATAATTACAAACAACAATGAAAATAGAAAAATAACAACAAAGAGGAATGAGTAAGGAACTCTAACAGGTAGTGGGGGGCAAGGGGGCAGCAGCAGAGACATGATCATTAGTGATCATTAGTCATTACATTGAGATGAAGCCATGTGAGAATTAACCTCTCTATCTTGGATCTAAGCAAACTTACGAAAGATAAAGCATCTCTCTCAGGTGACATATATATATGCTTGATTTTAACCTAGGAGACGACAAAATTAAGAGGAGAAACCTCATAATGACAGACCATCCGAATGAAAGAAATTTATACTTTGAAAAGCATGCTAATCAATTGCTGAAGCATTGTTATTATTTCTTTTCTGTTCTAGGGACTACTTGAAAACTCCACTGTACTCGGGTTTCTTCACATCGATCATGAACTGAACATAGTAGAAATGTTGTGTGCTATTTGAAAAAAAAGACCCTGATTATTGTCTACCAGAACCTCAGTTATAATTGGCTTGTTTTCTTATAAGATCTTAACATTAAAGTACAGCTAGCTATCAAAGCCCGTTCCAAGATGACATGCGTTCAATAATTTTTCCGAAAGAATGGAGAAGCTTGAGTGGAATTAGAATGTTCGAAACGATCCTATTATTTATGACTTGTGCATCACAAGGTCATAAATACAATAACTCAATTTTAATATTTGACTCAGTATCACAAGTATCACACAATTCAATAATATAATAATAAATTTACAATAAGCAATAAGCACAATAACTCAATTTTCTCTAAGTGAACACAATCAAATATTAATTGTTTTTTTTTTTTGAGGAGCAGACAAAAAATTTGCTAAATTTTCATTAAACAAAAAAAGGTGGAGTACATATTATTTATGTTACATATATGCCCTTATTGAAAAATAAAACTGTAAGTAAAGTCTAAAACTAAAATATAAAATCTGAAAGGACATAAAATTCTCCTAGTAATGTCGTCTCCACTGTTCTGCTTCAGAACAAATGGCCATTCGAAGCACACCAGGTGGAGTGGAAACCGAACGAAAAATTCGTCTATTCCTCTCCTTCCAAATGTTCCACATGGTTGAGAAGCAAATGGTATCCCAATGTCCACGTAAGTCCGGTCTTGTACGCTTCCTGGTCTTCAACCAGAAGTGCACAGCCGATCCCCGAAATTCGCAACTTGCGGCGCTAGTCGGGAAGCAAGAATACCATACCTGTTGTGAGTAGATGCATGATACGAAGAGATGATCACTATCCTCCAGTAGATGTTGTCTGCACAAGGCACACCTTTCGCAATGCGGCCAACCACGCCTGGCGAGGTTCTTAGCCGTCTGCAACCTATCCATCGATACGAGCCAAATGAAGATCCGTACCCGAGATGGTACTTTGGCTCCCCATAATGTCGATGCAATATGTGAGTGCTCACCCGGGTCTATAAGGAAGTTATATGCCGGACTAGAGGAGAAGGACCCCGACGCCGTCCATCGCCATTGTAAGGTGTTCAGCCCCTTGTGAACTAATAAGTTGAAGAGTCCCCACAACTTGAAAATTGATTTAAGGAAGGAGTCGAATTTCCAATCAGAGATGTCCCCCACCGATAAGTCCGGTAAGATATAATATTTGAACATCTTCACTGAGATTAGCGTCTCCGTATTGTGATATATCCGCCAAAGCCATTTGAGTAGAAGGGCTCGATTGTGTATTTCCAGATCAATAATTCCAAATCCTCCCATTTTCTTTGGTAGACATACTCGCTTCCAAGCCACTAGACAATGACCTCCTCCACAGTTCTTATCCCCTCTCCAAAGGAATCGTCTCTTGATTCTCTCAATGTTTTTAATGAGCCAATCAGGTAGGTGAAACACTTGCATGTAATGAAGAGGGAGCGCGTTGATGATTGATTGGACTAGTATCAGTCGTCCTCCCGGGCTGAGATGCTTGCCGTTCCAACCACTTAGCCTGAGTTGTACCTTATTTAGAACCGGAAGGTAGTCGTCCTTACTCGGTTTCCTCACAGTTAGTGGTAGCCCAAGGTACTTCATTGGCAAGTCTTGTTGTAAACAACCCAAAATGTGCGTAAGCATGATGCATCGCATTTATATCTGCATTTTTACCAGACTTGCACCTTTATTTGACCTAAAATTCCTAAATTCATGTGCATTTAGGTAGTAAAATGTCTAGATTCCGGTTACTGCTTTGCTTTGGTCCAATTTTCAGGAAAATGGAGCTTTTGGAGCTATTTGGATGGGACTTGGAGCACGAAGCAGCATTCTGGCGCTGGAGCTCATTCCTTGCGGGCCGCAACCCTCACTTGCGGACCCGCAAGCACTGGTGACACTACAATTTCGGCTAGTTGCTAGCGCTTGCAACCGCTTGCTAGGTAGTAACCAGCGGATCTTCACTGAATCCAGCACCTTGCGGCCCCACAAGACACCCTTGCGGGCCGCAAGACGGTTAGATCGCAGGTTTGTCTATTATTTGGCACCGTCACCTATTTAAGGCGGGCTTTAGGATTGGAAAAGGTCTCTCTTCGTCTCCCTGGTCACCAGAGAACAGTTTTGCTTGCATGTTTCACATCCCTTGAAGGAAATTCGAGAGAAATCTTCCTCCAAAGTGGAGACCAAGTGCAAAACAGTGGATTCTAGTTCTTCTTCGTTTTCATCTTTATTGACTCTCTCTTTTACTCTTTTTCTTTGACTTCTTTTAGTTCTTAGGGTTTAGGATGAATTTTGCTTGTATGGATTGATTGTATGCTTGTTTGACTTGAGTTATTTTCAATTTACTTGGCTTTTTCATGAAATTGTACTTGTATCATTGCTTGTTTGTATGGTAAACCCGCGGGTTAGACCAAATCCGGTGTGGTTAAGTATATCATCTGACCAAGGCTTGACATCTGTACTAATTGGGTTGATAATCTGTTGTCCAAGAGTATCCGAAAGGGGAAATTGCGGTTTGATGAAAGTTGAATCGAATCCTAGAACAAAAGTGAATTGAATTTAGGTTTAGAGATATTCCTATGAATTTCTATTGAACTAAAAGTGTTAACAGTACCAAAACATGACAATTGAGGGCCTATGTAACATCTCTGGTTTAATTAGAAATTGATAGCTCGAGTTAATACACCGGAAACCAGAACAGACGCTGCTGTCTGTCATTACCTCGCGGACTGCAAGTACACCTTGCGACCTCGCAAGCAGCAGCAGGCAGTTGCAAAACAGAGGTGCCAACGCTGATTGCTACGCAGTGAGACATCCTGCGGTCCAGCAAGCAGCGGTGGAACCTCTGACCAATATCCCTTGCGACACCGCAAGAGACATCTTGCGGGACGCAAGCAGTCAATCCAGGCACCTTTTATCATCTGTTTTATCATCTGTTTTATTTAATTAGTGTCTTTAATTGCTTAGGATACCAATCTTTAACAAAACCCCCCTTTTATACCAAAACACCCAAAAATATACTCTTTTAGGATTTAGAATTGAATTTAGGGTCTTGTTTAGATTTGATTTCCGTCCCTAAGGATTCGACCCCGACTGTACTGCACGAGATCATACTCTTGCGATCGATTGCATATTTAGGGTATTTAAAAGCCTATACCATTTTCTGTGTCAAAGCACTTGATGTAAATGTTGTGGGACCGCAATAGGGACAAAAGCACTCTTGGTCATATTGATCGTTAGGCCTGTGATTCCCGCGTAAGTGTCCAATGTAGACATGACTACTCGCAAGGTGTCCGGATGCGCGTTAGAGATGGTCATAGTGTCATCCACAAATTGGAACGCATCTAAGCACCAATCCGAATTAACTGAATCACTCTGGAGATTCGCTTTGAGAAGCACTTGCAAGGTATCTGCGACCAAGTTGATTAACATTGGCGATAACAGATCGCCTTGCCTCAAGCCTCTTCTATGAAAGAAAGAGGGACCCAGTTCTCCATTCATTCTAACCATCGAGGACGATGATATGAGAATTTTCCGAATCCAGTCAATCCATTTATCCGGAAACCCCCTTAATTTTAATAATTTAAGAAGGAATTCCCACGAAATAGTGTCAAATGCTTTTCGGAAGTCCACTTTAAGAACTACCGAAGGACGTTTGAGTCTATAACGTAAACCCACCGATTCCCACGCCACCAGAAATGTTTCCATAATGGAGCGCCCCTGTATGAAGGCCGTTAGGTTGGGACTAATCAGATCCGGCATCACAGTTTTCAGCCTAAAAGCAAGTATTTTAGAGATGATCTTCATCACAGGTGAAATTACGCTAATAGGCCTGAATTCATCAATCGTCTCAGATGACGACCCCTTTGGTATCATTGTGATGCCTTGATTTAATCTCCACAGATAACCCGAAGAAGGCACGTACTAATTGAATTATCTGTGGTTTAATAATATCCCAATATGCCTGATAGAATTCCGAGGGGAAACCATCCGGCCCCGATGCCTTTCCCTTTGCCAATGCAAAAATTGCCTTCTCTATTTCCTCATCCGAGAAAGGGCAGCCTAGCCCACTTAACCCAGGAAACGGTTGAATCAAGGTGGTAAGAACCGTTTCCTCGCGCGAATCATACCGCGTGCTCAAGATTTGCTTGTAGTGATCAAAGAACTCCCGTGCTATCTAAGCCGGGTATGTAATGCACCTCTCACCTATCTTTAGTACATGAACATAGTTGTTACTAAATTTAGATGAAGCGATACTGTGAAAATACTTTGTATTCCCGTCCCCCAATTTGAGCCAGCGAATAGAGGAGCGCTGTTGCCAACTCGCTTCCTTATCTACGGCCAACTTGAAGACCAGCTCCCGCTATTTAATCCTTAGGCCAAGCTCCTTGGGAGACAGTTGCCTGAACTCCTCTGCCCTGTCTAGCCTCTGAATCACTAACTTAGAGTTCGCTAGTCGCCCTGAATCTTTAGCAAATCTTTGTGTTGCCCACTTTGAGAGTGCCCGCCTAACGGCTCGCATCCCTTGTAAGAAGGATTTTGCGACCACTGTTGACGGATTGGGGATATGCCATGCCTTCTCTATGATTTTCTTACATTCTTTGTAATGCATCCAAAACCATTCAAATTTAAATGGTGGTTTTCGAGGTGGCTTCTTCATCTTAATAGAGTATCTAAGCGGAACATGATCTGACACGGTTGCGGGGACATCCCGTAGAAAGTGAATTAAAGGAGCCCCTTGCCTAGACTGCCAATGCTCCGATATAAATACTCTATCGAGTTTGGAAAGAGAAGGCCTCGGTCTCTTATTTGAATCCGACCCGTAAGACTCACCTCCTTGACACATAACTCCTCAATGCAATGATTGAATTCAAGAGCTATACCCAAATTAAAATTGGACCCTGTTGTGTCCATGCTATCATGTAATATATTGAAATCCCCAATCAATATCTAAGGTAAGTCATTGAGAGCCCTAATTTCCCGCAATTCATTAAGAAAAGCCAATTTCAATGAGTTATCCGTTGGACCATAGACATTCGTGACCATGAATAAGTGTTGTTCTGATTTAACATGGGATTGCAAAACCACTATACATGAGTATGCGTGTGTGTATGCATTATGTAAAGTGAATTCCCTTGACCATGCTGTCAGAATCCTGCCCCTTGTATTAGTGGCATTTTTAGCATGTCCCATATAACAGATAGGTGGACATACCTTCCTCAATTGAAAAGAATCAAAAGAGTCCCATTTAGTTTCCTGCAAACAAATTAACTTGCAAGAAGCGCCTCTAATTGTTTCCCTAACCACTTTGCATTTTGTAAGATCCCCAATTCCACGCACATTCCATGATAACAAAGATATAATTTCAGCCATAATTTAAAGAAGTCCTATTATGCGTTAGAAATTTTCCCAATCAGCACAATAACCCACTCAATCCGTCACAATTGCGAAGAGCTTCCCAACCCAGGCTCGCCGTCACACACGGCGAGCAAGATGAGTTTAAAGCGTACCGTACACCAAAGATTGAAAGAACGCGTCGAATTGAGCAAAGTGAGATAGCAAGGGCGGGCTTTGGGTGTGGCGGCGACGCCAAATCCGGCGGCGGAGAGGGTTTCCGGCGGCGGTGCGGTCGCGGGCTAGGGTTCGTCGCCCGTCTCCTGGGTTTTGGCGACATCTCCTGCTGGGGCGCGGTCACGGGCTAGCGTTCCGGTGGTGTTGTGGAGGAGAGGCAGAGTTGGGACGATGCGGCTGGCGGCGGCGGCTGCGCTGTGGAGGAGAGGCAGAGCGCGGCCCGGAGTGGAGGTGTGGTGCGACCGTGTGGGCGGGGAGGAGAGGTGCAGTCGTGTGGG
The DNA here is from genome assembly GCA_030179965.1 of Cyperus esculentus. NCBI lineage: Eukaryota > Viridiplantae > Streptophyta > Magnoliopsida > Poales > Cyperaceae > Cyperus > Cyperus esculentus. Next base: position 7,974 of record JASGLE010000049.1, on the reverse strand, counting down.
CGGGGCGACGTGGCTCCCAGGGGCGGCCGTGTGGGCAGGGCGGTGGTCCGGTGTGGCCGTGTGGGGTTCAGCGCGGTCCCAGGGGGAGGAGGGGGTGTGGGCTGGGAGGAGAGGGGTGGGGTTCCGTTTGCCAGGGAGTCACCGAATTTGCTCTCCGCACGGAGCTCTCCGTACAGGAGCCGCTCAGGCCGGCGATTCAAATATTAATTGTTTTATTTTGTATTTGTACGTATTACATATAAAAGTACCCACCAAAATACAAAAATAAACTCCGACAAATTTTCCCAAGCAAAGTGAAGATTAACCGACCGATTATTTATTTGAAGAAAACATATTCATATACTCATAGATTGATTGTTAGAGGTGACAAAATTTGACCCGACCTGAAAAATCCGCTCGACTCAAAAAACTCGCCCTACTTGACCCGACCCCGTGTTTCAGGGAAAGTCAAACTGACCCGAACCCGATCTGACCCGTGTTCCATGGAAAGTCATACTGACTCGAACCCGATCCGTGTTTTATGGAAAGTTAGACTGACCCAAACCCTACCCAATCCGAACCCGAACGACGTGAAATCCGAGATGACTCGGTAATAGAAGTGCAAAATTTGACCCGACCCGACCCGAAAAAATGCCAGTAGACATCAACCCGATACCTGACCCGAAAATGTCAGCAACCATCAACCGAATACCCAACCCGACCCGAATCGGACTCGACAATCTGCCACCTCTATTGATTGTGTTTCAAATTTCATTTAATTTCATTTTATTTCAATTCGGCGGACGAAATAATGGGAAGGAAAATAATTGTCCGGTCCTTCAATAATGAAAGGCCTTGTAAATAATTGGCGGCTCAATCTTTGGGCAGTGGAATAGTTTTCCGACCCCATTTAAAAAATTATTTTCTAAAAAATTGGTCGGTTGATTGACACGTCATATCATGTTAAGGATGTGGAAATATTTTCTGGCCATACTAAATCCAGAAATTATGTTTTCTGTTTCCTCAATATTTAATAATAATTATTAATTTAATTATGAATAAAAAATTGGGAGACAAAACTCTCTCTACCCTAGTTCTATACCCAGTTCTTACCGTACGAACTAACAATTCTTTATACAAAAAATATGAAGTCTTAATATATGTGTATCAAGTGACTAATTTAGACTCTTTTTCGGAATGTGTTAGATATAAAAACTTGGAAGTCTTAATATCTAATGCATGCTAAACTTTATGGGTGTGTTTGGATTCAACCGAAATATCACTACTTTTGGAGTAGCGGTACTAATCTAAGTAGCATGCGATCCAAACACAATTTACCTGGTTAGAGTAGAGGTGGTTTGTGCTACTCTGCTAATCCTTGCAACGGTTGGTTTAGCTGGCCGGTTAGCATTAGTGTAATACGAATGGGCAGGCAAGGGCCCCGGTAGGTGACGGCGGGCACGGACGGGCCGGTTAGGGGGGTTTTGTCCCGAGGGGAGACCCTTGCCCGCCCCTTTGCCCATCGAGATTGGCGGGCAAGGGCGGGCAACGGGTGGGCGAGGGGTTTGGGATGGGCGGACGCGGAGCGCGGGCACTGGGGTGGGTTGTCGGCGGGTTAGGGAGGATTCCGGCGGTTTTCCATTAACTTTATTTTATAAGTTTGAATAGTTTTATTTTTTTTTCTAAAAATTCAAAACTTCTTTGCACGTTCTTTGCCAACTTTTGTAAGTTCGAATAAGTTTTATGTTTTCTATTTTTATTTTGATATATTAAAAGAAATGACGTAAAACATAATTTTGGAAATTAAGAAACTTGTAAGTTGTAATTGAAATAATATTAGAAACGGGCATGGGGAGGGCGGGTAAGGGCGGGCAAGCACGGGTTCGAGTGAAGGGTACGGGCAGGTGAAGGGCACGGGCGGGAAGGGCGACGAGGGGTGGGCGGGTTTCGGGGGGCGACAACAAATATCCATACCTGTGTCCTTTGAGACCAGCCAGGGGACCCAAGACAGGCGGGCGAGGATTGTGGGCCCGGGCGGGCACGGGAGGGCCCCGAGCATGGGCGGGCACGGGAGTTCCTCGAGCACGGGTTGGTGGGGGCGGGCGTGCACGGGGCGGGTATGAGCACAACACTAGTTAGCATAAAGTTGGAGAGAAAAATAGTATATCACCTTAATTTGAGGGTTGTGGGCCCGGGCGGGCACACGGGAGGGCCCCGAGCGCGGGCGGGTGGGGGCGGGCATGCACGGGGCGGGTATGAGCACAACACTAGTTAGCATAAAGTTGGAGAGAAAAATCGTATATCACCTTAACTTTTTATTCATCTTTCATATGTACCCTGCTAAAAAGTAGAGAAATATATAGTCATACACATCATCTCATATGAGATAGTCAACATTATAACATTATATGATATTTTGTTTTTTTTTTTTCTTTTAGTTGTTAATTTTTATATGGTTCCATGTAATTGTCAAAACTTGTACGATGAGTTAATATAATTTATACATCAAATACAAATTGAAAAGAATTTACCATTAATTTTGCATAGGGGGTGTCATAAAGTTGAAAAAAAAAGAAAAAAATTTATTATTTTATTCATTTCCTCCATCACTACTCCAAAGTAACCATCCAAACAACATTTTACTAACTCGAGTAGTAAAAAATTGTTTCTACTCACCCGATTTCGAGTTAGCACTAACCTCACACTACTCTCAATCACTACTCTTGCATTAATTCTTGCGCCATCCAAACACACACTATAGTTTTAATTCTTGACTCTCACGTCTTTATACTTTATGTACAAAGTCATAATATATATCTCACCAAGTATGAATGTCTTTATACTTTATGATACAAAATCTTGAAAATTCGTCGTCCGAAATTTTAATCCAAATAGCTCATAATAATCTTAATATAATTAAGTTGGTAGATCCAAAAATTTTCCATTTTTACAAAATTTTAGCTATTTTTAATTGATTTTTTTATAGATTAGCATACAAAATTTATTTATTTTCAATTATTTTAATAACCATATTTCAAACAGAAGGTCGAAACGCAGATTGGTGCTCCACACACCCAATGTAAAGACTCAGGCTTCCGCCACACTATCCTATCCCTCTATCAAACTACACATGGCTCCAATCTATGGATGATGGTCTTGGTTTGGCTGTGCTAGGATTGAAAAACAACACATGCTTTTTACGAAGTTGGAGGAATTGAGTGTTGAAGGTTGTAAGAGCTTTCTTTGATTCTCAAGTTTAGCAATAGGTTTTCTATATCGGCTTTTGTGAAAAAGTTCCTAAAAAATGTGAGGTCTTGAAAACGTTGCAACTGTCAATAAAACGTTGCAACTGGTGGTGGATAGTCAAAACGTGGTTTGAATCAAGTTTTGGCTTGTTGAACACTCCGGGAAGTCGTTGCAATGCCACCAAGGGCGTTGTAAAGCTCAGGGGCGTTACAGCAATCGTTTCACAACGATTGTGACGACAGTTCGAAGGGTTTAGGGTTTCGGGTTTGGGGTTTGGGGTTTGGGGTTCAGGGGTTGGGGGTTTGGGGGTTTGGGGGTTTGGGGTTTGGGGGTTGGGGGTTGGGGGTTTGGGGTTTGGGGGTTGGGGGTTGGGGGTTTGGGGTTCGGGTTCGGGGTTGGGGGTTGGGGGTTTGGGGTTCGGTTTCGGGGTTCGGGGGTTGGGGGTTCGGGGTTCAGGAGTTTCGGGGTTCGGGGTTTGGGGGTTCGGGGTTCGGGGTTCATGGGGTTCGGGGTTCGGGGGTTCGGGGTTCGGGCTTCGGGGTTGGGGGTTCGGGGGTTCGGGGTTCGGGGCTTCGGGGTTCGGGGTTCGGGGTTCGGGCTTCGGGGTTCGGGGTTCGGGTTCGGGGTTCGGGTTCGGGGCTTCGGGGCTTCGGGGTTCGGGGCTTCGGGGTTCGGGGGTTCAGGCTTCGGGGTTCGGGGCTTCGGGGTTTGGGGCTTCGGGGTTCGGCTTCGGGGTTCGGGTTCGGGGTTCGGGGATTCGGGGCTTCGGGGTTCGGGGCTTCGGGGTTCGGGGCTTCGGGGCTTCGGGGTTCGGGGTTCGGGGTTCGGGCTTCGGGGCTTCGGGGTTCGGGGCTTCGGGGTTCGGGGCTTCGGGGCTTCGGGGTCCGGGCTTCGGGCTTCGGGGTTCGGGCTTCGGGGTTCGGGTTTCGGGTTTGGGGGTCCGGGGTTCGGGGTTCGGGGTTTCGGGGTTTGGGGTTTGGGGTTTCGGGTTCGGTTTCGGGTTTCGGGGTTTGGGGTTCCGGGTTTCGGGGTTTCAGGTTTCGGGTTTGGGGTTCCGGGTTTCGGGGTTTCGGGTTTCGGGGTTCCGGGTTTCGGGGTTTCGGGGTTCGGGGTTTCGGGGTTCGGGGTTCGAGGTTCGGGGTTTCGGGGTTTCGGGGTTCGGGGTTCGGGGTTCGGGGTTCGGGGTTTTCGGGGTTTCGGGGTTTCGGGTTCCGGGTTCGGGGTTTCGGGTTTCGGGTTCCGGGTTTCGGGGTTTCGGGTTTCAGGTTTTCGGGTTTCGGGGTTTCGGGTTTCGGGGTTTCGGGTTTCGGGGTTCGGGGTTTCGGGGTTCGGGGTTTCGGGTTCGGGGTTTCGGGGTTTCGGGTTTCGGGGTTCGGGGTTTCGGGGTTTCGGGTTTCGGGGTTTCGGGGTTCGGGGTTTCGGGGTTCGGGGTTTCGGGTCGGGGTTTCGGGTTTCGGGGTTTCGGGTTTCGGGGTCGGGGTTTCGGGGTTCGGGGGTTCGGGTTCGGGGTTTCGGGTTTCGGGGTTTCGGGGTTTCGGGTTCGGGGTTTCGGGTTTCGGGTTTTCGGTTTTCGGGGTTCGGGGTTCGGGGTTTCGGGTTTCGGGGTTGGGGGTTCGGGGTTTCGGGTTTCGGGGTTTGGGGTTCGGGGTTTCGGGGTTTCGGGGTTCGGGTTTGGGGTTTTGGGTTTCGGGTTTAGGGTTTGGGGTTTGGGGTTTCGGGTTTTGGGGTTCGGGGTTTCGGGTTTCGGGTTTTGGGTTTCGGGGTTTCGGGTTTGGGGGTTCGGGGTTTCGGGGTTTCGGGTTTTGGGGTTCGGCGTTTTCGGGGTTTGGGGGTTCGGGTTTCGGGGTTTCGGGATTCGGGTTTGGGGGTTCGGGTTTCGGGGTTTCGGGGTTGGGGGTTCGGGTTTCGGGGTTTCGGGGTTTCGGGGTTTCGGGTTTGGGTTTCGGGTTTTTTCTGGGTTCGGGGTTTCGGGTTTCGGCGTTTTCGAGGTTTCGGGTTTTTTCGGGGTCCGGGGTTTCGGGTTTCGGCGTTTTCGGTTTCGGGTTTTTTCGGGGTTCCGGGTTTCGGCGTTCGGGGTTTCGGGGTTCCGGGTTTCGGGTTTCGGGGTTCGGGGTTCCGGGTTTCCGGGTTTCGGGGTTCCGGGTTTCGGGGTTCCGGGTTCGGGGTATCGGGGTTCGGTGTTTCGGGGTTGGGGGTTCGGCGTTTTCGGTGTTTCGGGGTTGGGGGTTCGGGGTTTCGGGGTTTCGGGGTTTCAGGGTTTCGGGTTCGGGGTTTCGGGGTTTCGGGTTTTTTCTGGGTTCGGGGTTTCGGGTTGTGGGTTTCCGGTTTCGGGATTCGGGGTTTCGGGTTGTGGGTTTCCGGTTTCTGGATTCGGGGTTTCGGGGGTTGGGGTTTAGGGTTCCGGGTTTTGTGATTAGGGTTCCGGGTTTTGTGATTAGGGTTTCGGGTTTAGGGTTTCGGGTTTCGGGTTTAGGGTTTCGGGTTTGGGGTTTGGGGTTTGGGGTTTCGGGTTTGGGGTTTCGGGTTTCGGGTTTGGGGTTTCGGGGTTTCGGGTTTTCGGGTTCGGGGTTTCGGGGTTGGGGGTTCGGCGTTTTCGGGGTTTCGGGGTTGGGGGTTCGGCGTTTTCGGGGTTTCGGGGTTTCGGGTTTGGGGTTTCGGGGTTTCGGGGTTTCGGGTTCGGGGTTTGTGGGTTTCCGGTTTTTTCTGGGTTCGGGGTTTGTGGGTTTCCGGTTTCGGGGTTCGGGGTTTCGGGTTGTGGGTTTCCGGTTTTTGGGGTTGGGGGTTTTCGGTTTGGGGTTCCGGGTTTCGGGTTTGGGGTTCCGGGTTTCGGGTTTCGGGTTCCGGGTTTGGGGTTTCGGGTTTCGGGGTTCGGGGTTCGGGTTCGGGGTTCGGGTTCGGGGTTCGGGTTCGGGGTTCGGGGCTTCGGGGCTTCGGGGTTCGGGGCTTCGGGGTTCGGGGGTTCGGGGCTTCGGGGTTTGGGGCTTCGGGGTTCGGCTTCGGGGTTCGGCTTCGGGGTTCGGGGATTCGGGGCTTCGGGGTTCGGGGCTTCGGGGTTCGGGGCTTCGGGGCTTCGGGGTTCGGGGTTCGGGGTTCGGGGTTCGGGCTTCGGGGCTTCGGGGTTCGGGGCTTCGGGGTTCGGGGCTTCGGGGCTTCGGGGTCCGGGCTTCGGGCTTCGGGGTTCGGGCTTCGGGGTTCGGGTTTCGGGTTTGGGGGTCCGGGGTTCGGGGTTCGGGGTTTCGGGGTTTGGGGTTTGGGGTTTCGGGTTCGGTTTCGGGTTTCGGGGTTTGGGGTTCCGGGTTTCGGGGTTTCCGGTTTCGGGTTTGGGGTTCCGGGTTTCGGGGTTTCGGGGTTCGGGGTTCCGGGTTTCGGGGTTTCGGGGTTCGGGGTTTCGGGGTTCGGGGTTCGGGGGTTCGGGGTTTCGGGGTTTCGGGGTTCGGGGTTCGGGGTTCGGGGTTTTCGGGGTTTCGGGGTTTCGGGTTCCGGGTTCGGGGTTTCGGGTTTCGGGTTCCGGGTTTCGGGGTTTCGGGTTTCGGGGTTTCGGGTTTCGGGGTTTCGGGTTTCGGGGTTCGGGGTTTCGGGGTTCGGGGTTTCGGGTTCGGGGTTTCGGGGTTTCGGGTTTCGGGGTTCGGGGTTTCGGGGTTTCGTGTTTCGGGGTTTCGGGGTTCGGGGTTTCGGGGTTCGGGGTTTCGGGTCGGGGTTTCGGGTTTCGGGGTTTCGGGTTTCGGGGTCGGGGTTTCGGGGTTCGGGGGTTCGGGTTCGGGGTTTCGGGTTTCGGGGTTTCGGGGTTTCGGGTTCGGGGTTTCGGGTTTCGGGTTTTCGGTTTTCGGGGTTCGGGGTTCGGGGTTTCGGGTTTCGGGGTTGGGGGTTCGGGGTTTCGGGTTTCGGGGTTTGGGGTTCGGGGTTTCGGGGTTTCGGGGTTCGGGTTTGGGGTTTTGGGTTTCGGGTTTAGGGTTTGGGGTTTGGGGTTTCGGGTTTTGGGGTTCGGGGTTTCGGGTTTCGGGTTTTGGGTTTCGGGGTTTCGGGTTTGGGGGTTCGGGGTTTCGGGGTTTCGGGTTTTGGGGTTCGGCGTTTTCGGGGTTTGGGGGTTCGGGTTTCGGGGTTTCGGGATTCGGGTTTGGGGGTTCGGGTTTAGGGGTTTCGGGGTTGGGGGTTCGGGTTTCGGGGTTTCGGGGTTTCGGGGTTTCGGGTTTGGGTTTCGGGTTTTTTCTGGGTTCGGGGTTTCGGGTTTCGGCGTTTTCGAGGTTTCGGGTTTTTTCGGGGTTCGGGGTTTCGGGTTTCGGCGTTTTCGGTTTCGGGTTTTTTCGGGGTTCCGGGTTTCGGCGTTCGGGGTTTCGGGGTTCCGGGTTTCGGGTTTCGGGGTTCGGGGTTCCGGGTTTCCGGGTTTTGGGGTTCGGGGTTTCGGGGTTCCGGTTTCGGGGTATCGGGGTTCGGTGTTTCGGGGTTGGGGGTTCGGCGTTTTCCGTGTTTCGGGGTTGGGGGTTCGGGGTTTCGGGGTTTCAGGGTTTCGGGTTCGGGGTTTCGGGGTTTCGGGTTTTTTCTGGGTTCGGGGTTTCGGGTTGTGGGTTTCCGGTTTCGGGATTCGGGGTTTCGGGTTGTGGGTTTCCGGTTTCTGGGTTCGGGGTTTCGGGGGTTGGGGTTTTCGGTTTGGGGTTTAGGGTTCCGGGTTTTGTGATTAGGGTTCCGGGTTTTGTGATTAGGGTTTCGGGTTTGGGGTTTCGGGTTTCGGGTTTGGGGTTTCGGGGTTTCAGG